>JAQNCA010000003.1:13685046-13709985 GCA_029783725.1 Acanthurus tractus
TATATATCATGCTCCAAATTTAGGCAAAATCATCTGGACAGCTATGAAGGAGGTTCTAGCCAATTCAGTACAACCTTAAATTGTCTTCAAAACAAGTTTATTATGTCCACAAGAGGAAGACCTTATTTCTAATTTGTTTTAATTACCTTCCATCGCACCCCCTAGGGCAAATTAAGTAAATGATTGAATGCAGAGTTTTACACTTTTTAAAAGTATTTTGCTCATGACCCAAGAGACATTTTTAGCACAACAGATTTCACCTTTCAGGGTTTTTCCCAAACTCTTGCAGTACTACAATTTTGGCTACAGATGTGGAGGACAGTTGTTGCCCCCTAAATGTTAAGCAAAACATGCTGCTGGAGGACTTGATTTTATAGTTCATTCCAACAGCATTTTCTTTATTTTTGATATACTGTAGATGTTTAGATTTGCAGAGTCTCTAATCATGTATTTATAGCAAAGAGGCTGGCCTGTTGTGTGCTTTCAGGGTCTGTTTACATCATGTTAATGAAGTGGTCCTCTATTACAGCTCCTTACATCTCATTTGTGTTCTGTGGATTATGCCTCGCTTGCGATTGTTGGTTGCTTAATTTTTATGACTGGACTCTTGTTTGATTCTTGTTAGTTATATAAATTAGGACAAATGAGTTTGTCAGGTTTTTTTACAAGTATATACTGTTGTTCATTTGTGTTTCTCTCTGCATCCTTTTGGAGCGACAATAAGCAGTTGTTTTTTTGATTGGTGGTATAATATACTTTTACAGAGTGTAGGTGTAACACAATCCAGTGTTGAAAAGATGTGCTTTGAAAAAATGCACAATTTAAATAAATACTAGTTTTTGTAGATCATTAACAATGTATTCTTTGCATCATTCACTCATAGGATACTAATTCAAAAGCATGAAATATTTTATTTCATCATCACATCTCTCAGCAGTCATTCATAACTCAGCAGTGTATAACTTTGCAAACAAACTTTAATCATAAGGAACAAGGAGAGCACATACTATAAGTTCAAAAGGAAAGACAGGCCCCTGTCAATGACACATGCCTCTGTCTCTATGAACCCTCATCAGTCCTGAATTTAAAGCTGTTTAATGCCAGAGTGAAAAGACATTTTGACCATAAAATAAAATTATAAAAATAATCAAGTCCTTGCGACATTTAATGCCATGCTGTTTTTTAGCAAGGCACATTCAGTAAACAGGGCTAACTTTGCAAAAGAAAGAGATTTAACATCAGTCAGGTAAATGGTTTTAACAGAGAAAGCAGCCCTATTCAATTGTGATGCAATTTGTAAGAAATAGATGCGCACATTATCAACCATTTAGAGGTTGAATATCAGTCAGTCCAGTATTTCCTGGTTAATAAAGTGATTGGGTATTCTTATTTTATAATTCACCACTTGCTGATTCATCTAATGAAACAAAGCTTTCTGAATAAGGAGATACCCATTTACTAGTTTGTTTGTCGGTTTGGCACAAACAGCACAATATATGAAATTTAATTGCCCTTTTGTTATATTGACATGTTAACAACAGTTTGAATAGCACTTTGAACACTGAGGTCTTCAGAATATGGCTGCATGTAAATAAAAATATTTCTGAGAATCATTAACCTTAAGCAATCATGACAGAGTTCTCTGCTGGAATTAACCATTTGCACACACTGCAGCTTAATTTAATCTCACCTTTGCTGCCTTCAATACAACAAACTGAATTATTTGTATTATAGCAGTGTTGTGCAGGGACAAGGCATTAAAAATCAAGCTTATCATGCAACTTCAAACCTGACCACTAGATGGTATGTTGTGTCGCACTGCAATGGTTGATACACTACATAAATTACATCCCAGCAGATGGTCCTGCTATTTCAGTCCATTAATAACAATAACATAAATCATTTCAGCTCTTCACTTCTACCACTTTTACAGTCATAGCCTGTTTAACCATCATATTTCTAAGAAAACAGCTTCTCTAATTACTCTGAGAAGTTTCTCCAAAAACACTGACTTACTGTATTCTTTTAATTTTTTATAAGTTAATTGTAATTTTATCTAGAGTTGCAGAATGTATTATATTCTCAGTGCCCCTCACCTGTTACTGATAGCAGAACAACAAATCCCAAACAGTCCTTGAAATATAAATCAAACAAGCAAGAGCATAAATAAAACACAAAGTAATCACGCAACTAAGATAATTTAGCTGCAAAAAAAAATCACATATTCCTTCAGCTGAATACACAAGCTCCTTTTTTCCACACCCACACATATCTTTGACCATATTTAATCACTGTCATTAATCACTGTACTTCTGTGTTTTATTACTATGTCTGTGCTGTCTTATTTGCCAAAGAAAATTGTTGCTGATCGCTCCCCAAAACACTGTAGGTTAAGCGCAGCTATAATGCAGATTACATGGATAAATATTTCAAAAACACTAACAAGAACTGTCATCTTTAGTGATATGAACCAAATCGTTTCTACAGCAGTCTGTTATAAAATGGATAATGTATTATAGTCATTCCACATTTAGTTATCAACCCACCACTGTGTTATTACATGTATTTAGGAAATGATCTGTATATGATTGATGTGTACTATATATAAAATTCCCCCTGTCTTATCCATTAGTGGTCAAAATGTTGAGGTTGTTCCAAAGGTACCGATCTCAGACAACTTTCACTGACTGGTGAACTGGGTGAACTAATGCACCCAAAAAATCCCTATTATGATTTATGAAATTGCTGAGAAAATGGTTCAGATCTCATCTTGAGCCACATTAGGGCCTCTTCTTCAAATACCTCTTCAAGTAGAGCAAACTCCCATGAGTTTATCAGATGGTGTCTTCTGTATTTGTTGTATTTGCAATGACCATGGCACTCAGGGATGACTGAAGCAGAATGGTTTCAAGATGGCCGCTTATTGCCATGCAGTGATACACAGCTCAGGATGGCCATTACACACGCAGCAGTCTCACTTTCACACGCTCAGCCTACAGTTTCAGAAGCAGTCTAACAGTTTCAAGGGTGGAGCTCTAGCTGAGATCCTGGTCATATCGGCCCTTGATCATCGTCTTGAGCAAAGGTCCAACCTTCAGAAAAACAGAACGATTTCTTGTGAGGATAAGCTACTTCATGTCAGATATATAACATTGTTTTATGCACTGTCCCAGGCTGCATATATCTTTTCTTTGTGCTAAATTAGGTAAGCCATAAATATTCACAGTAATTGGGTTGCTGTGAGGGTCAGCATGCCCCAGGGATTTCACGTAACAGGTGACCTAAATGTAGATCTGATTTGATGTTCTAGAAAGTAGCAGTGTGACATTCACTTGTGCAGTCTGTCGGCCTGCACTGACAAAATAAAAGGTAAAAATAAGGGTTAAAATATAAGGTTTATAAAATCAAGTGTTTTACCTCATGTGGGTCTCCCAGTGCTTCTCCCAGCATCTTCTCAATATTCCTCATGATGGCCACCTTCTGATGAGCTCGCAGGGGGTATTCTATTCTCTTGGGTGTGGGGGCACCCTGAAAATAAGTCAAATAGGTGTGTTCATAAGGAAAAATGGTGGGAAAACAGCAAAAAATGATGAAGTAGCAGTTGTAATGACTCAAATCTGCTTACTTTGTACCAAAAGTTTACAGTGATTGTCACTCCACCACTCAACAGTGATTCAATGTGATGCCACCTAAGGAAAAAAGACAAATATAAATAACTAAATTTATCAAAATCTGGGTGTCAGTGCAAATTTCTGCAGTTTTTCTTGACACCAAGCTACTTGTCTTTGTAACTACTGCCAGGATAAACAAGGTGAAATAAAAGGGTCAGGACAAAGCAGAAAATAGATAATCTCAGACATGTACTGTGAGGGAAAAGGGCACTATTGTAAGCAGGTAACACACAGATGTCTTGCATTTTTTTCTCAGTAAGAAAATTTCAAAAGAACACTTGTGCATTTCAAGCATCTGCTGTGAAACTTGTCATACAGACCAACAAGTACTACCAATGCATATTATTTTGTCTCTCAACCAATGTAAGTAACTTATTTCAGAACTAAAGCTTGTGCAAAGAGGTTTTAATTTTTAATAAAAGCTCTGAAATTTGAAGACAGTAAATCATTTAAAAACTAAATATGCACCAAAGACTATTATTGCAATTTAATTTTTATAAAAAACACCATCCCACTGCATTCACAGTGGATTAATGCTTCAACAGAGCAGCTTTATTACAAACAACTACAACTTCATTGTACAGTTAATTTCAATAGCAGCAATGTCTGCCAATTCTGGGCTAATCAATAGACACAGTAAACATAAAAAATTAAAAAGCAATGATGGATAATTTCCCAACAGCACATTCGGCATGTGAATCAAAGAAATGTTATGAAATGAAATGCAGCAGGCATTGGAATATATCAACTGGACATACATCCAGGAAATTCAATGCTCCAGAGAGAATTAGCTGATTTTGTTGGTTGAACTGAATTTTCTGTTTTTGCATACATAATTCCCATAGAAGCACTTCTCACCAGTACATGGGGATGTAGAGCACATCTCCTGGGCCCACAACAGCCTCATAGCCAACAACATTTCTAAATTTGGGAAACTTCTCAAGATCAGGGTTATCAAAATCAACCTGAAAATGAAAAAAAAGGATTCATAACAAACCTTCAACACACTGTACCTCATACATCTGTCTTAAGTAATGATAAAGAGATTTGAATTATTTTCTACTTTTCTACCAAAAATGAATTACTTGGGGATTTCTTTTTCTTAAACACTAGCTTCCTAACATTTCTAGCATGTGCACATAGCTTTGTCTTTCAAGGTATTTCTTCCTTCTGAGAGTTTTATTGTGAATTAAATCATTACCAATAATGAAAGCGACTGAACTGAAACATAAATATATGAATCTATCGCTTACTTGGCTCTGTCGGTCACAGGGGTGATGTACAGGATAAGGATAGAGACACTCAAATTGGTCTGGAGGGAAGAGAATGCACCTCTTATGGCCTTTGATTTGTGCAAAGAAGTTCTGCTGTTCGTCGTAATGTGCCGGTGTCACATTTCCTATGATGAGAGATTATTAATAGAAAATGTGATGTGTGAACAACATTTAGGGCAATGACAAACAAGGAGAAATGTTGTCCTCATTTGTACAGCAGAAACTGCAACTTCATTCCTCATGTAAGATCCCTTACCCTCCATGCCTATGAGAAGCAGGTTGGATGTCAGCTGCCCCCAGTTTCTCTGGGCTTGCTGCTTGTTGATCCAGTTCCAGTTAAAACCAAGGAAGTCAAGAACAATCTTTTTCCCTACTGTGTCATTCAGGGTCTGCTGTAGATATACCCTTGAAATACATGAGAAAAGAGACATCACAAAATGCACAAGACATATTATTTTATACACAAAGACCTGAAACAATTTGCAAAGCAGCTAATTTTCAAAAGTATTTTAATGTGCAGTATATAAGGTTGTTAAAAAGGTTCTTGCACTTAAGCAGACACAAACACCGATAGCATCAGCAAGTCACATAGCCAGTCCTCCCCAGTAAGTGATATGGCTGTGTGTGTGCTGCCAGGTCAAGTCAGGTTACAGAAATAGGCTTCTTTCTTCATTCTCCTGTGTAAATGCTTAGTCATTTGCTTCACTTTCCTGTGCTGCATTACATTTCATTTGAGATAACACCCCAACTGTCAAGTATACGTGCGCTCAATCACGTGTCTCCTAGCATTTGGGTTACTTGCATGATTGAGCTTCAAAGAGAGGATTTTGTTTTGATTATGCATGAGCCCAAGCAGGTTTAATATAAACATTGCTTAAATCATATTCCTGTTCCAACTATGATATCCTTATCAATGCATCTTACCTCTCCTCTCCTCCCATTTCCTGCGTTCTGTGCATTTTATCCACAAATTCAGAGAATTTCATTTCCATTCGTTGCGACTTTGGGACAAAGTTCTCAAAATTAGACATTTTTTTCTCATCATAGTAGAGGAATTTGTGGTTGTTTGAAGTGTAAACAGAGAAGTCTCCATTCCCAATGTTCTCCTGGAGGTATGCAATGTCCCATTTGAGAGCTGGATACACAAGGTTTGTGTCTGTTAAAACCACCGGTTCCTGCAGAACAGATAATGACATTTCACTGCACAGTATTGCAAAAGAAGACTCTAAAAAATTATTCATAAATACATTCACTGTAAAAACAGGCAAGCTCACTAGGAAATTGTGCATGAAAGAAAAGTCCATGCAATACTTTAAAAAAATATATTTTTACTGTAACTGTGGTAAGTCATAATTATATATTATCACATTATTATTACATCAGATTTAAGTGTTTTTTTCTAAATCTGCAGTAGATGTATTTAACTGCAATTTATAATTCTAGTTTAACATAGATTAATTTTAATTTATTTCACATTAAAAACAATACATAGGTTAAATATAGTGTAAACCGCAAAGAATATAGTATAAAACTCATTACAAACATTTACAGTTGCTGCGTGTGAATCTTCTTGATTGCGCCACACAATACTTCAACTATTGATGTTTATATTTCTTTTGAGGTTAACCTTTAAAACAAAGGGAACATTGATACATCCCAGCGAACACCCACGCAGTGCATCGATAGTGCAGAGTATGGCAGTGGACACAGTGAGCTCCGAGGGCTACGTGACTGACTGAACGTACAGCGATGGGCGCGCTCCCGTGCCTGTGTCTTACTGCACCGGCCCTAGGTTTCACTTTCGCCGGAGAGCGCGGGGACGTTGCAGTCCCTTACAGTTAAATCGACGTAGGAAACCCCCAAAGGATTAACTTTGGTGGTGGACTGTTCAACTTGCGGTTTCTGGGTCTTTTGGGTTTTCGCTATAAAGCCAGCAGACAAACAATCTGCCATACGTGATGCTCTAATTCTTCAGTATCTGTCTTCAGAACTATTACGTCGTTTGCCGATTGTAAAAAAAAAAAAAATGCATTGTGTATTTATTAGTTATGAAAATTTAGCTTAACGCCGTGAATTCTGCGGTTAATACGACTTGTAGGCACATCAGAGAAATTTCATGAACGGTTCCATGTTTAAGCTGGCCGCACACTTTTAAAGGTGGCATGGGTTTTTTTTGGTGTTCTTGTTGGTTTTAGTTCGGTTTTGCGGCCAACTTGATATGATACCGCGAAAAGTACACGCCATATATGGAGTTATAAACACTGCTTTGTCACGCGCGCGCATGTGATTGGGCGTTAGGGAAGTTCTAGAACCGAATGCCAGAGTTAACCACAGAAACCTATAAACCATGCAGCCTAATCACCCATTCATTCATTCTGTTGTAAAACGTGTGTGGCTAAAAAACAACTCCTGTTGAAATGACTACCACCCCCTCAGATGTCTTCATGCCAAACTTTTTGTCTGTTTTTAAATTTTAAATAGATTTAGTGGTGCAAACTAATGCCTAAAGTAGTGGATAAAG
Organism: Acanthurus tractus; assembly: GCA_029783725.1. Taxonomy (NCBI): domain Eukaryota; kingdom Metazoa; phylum Chordata; class Actinopteri; order Acanthuriformes; family Acanthuridae; genus Acanthurus; species Acanthurus tractus. The sequence continues at coordinate 13,692,513 of JAQNCA010000003.1, forward strand.
ACATATATGATACAAAAATGCAAGGGTTATAATCCATCACTTAAATGTTCCTCAATATTTATTGCAATAATAGCACGAGATCAAACAATAAAATTTCTTATGCCATCTATGGATTTTGTTTCCTGTCATAACAAACTTTGCAAATCTGCATATTGCAGTTCATGCAACATCTTTTTTTACAACAGCCTCATGACTTTTCGAAAGCAATCTTTAAGCGAAAAAGAATTGAAAGTCTTGTATCTCAGAGTTGACATTTTAGGGTGACTTTTAAATCTCAGTGTAAAAAATTCCGTCAAATCAGCACAAGTTCTTTATCACTACTTATAACAAATTTAAAAATCTGTACCACAGAGGGAAAATTCTTCTCTTAAAGCAACATTATGTAATAGTTATCTTAAAATAACAGCTTTTAAGCCATTTTGATGGTTCACTGACTTGTGATATGCTTAATAATGATTCTTGCAGTCGGTTATGTTTCACTGTGTTGTACTTGCTTGCCGTTTAGCTGAGTTAACAAGAGTTAACAAAGCTGTCAGCTAGCTCATTTTTACTTATAAGCCAAGGCATATCATTTCGTTTAGGTTTATCATGTGAGAGCCAGGTGTTAGCAGCATATTTTCTCTGATTCAGGTTACATTAGCTTGGCATGCTGCTGTTCTCGTTGTGAGCAACACTTGTGTAATATTTGATTGTCACACAGCAAAAAATGTCAGGGCATGGATGTTTATTTTTCAAAACATAGCACTGTTATGACAGAAAGGTTTTATTGGCATGTACAATACATTCGCAGAAACCTGAGCTTTGTTGCACTCAAAAACTGCAAACGCAACAGATTTCACAAAATACCAATCTTTGCATAATGTTGCTTAACAAATAAAAAAGAGAACCTGCATACTCGAAGATAAGTGATGTTTTTCATTTGATTTCATCTACACTTTAATGTGAAAGACTAAAGTTTGGCGCAATGTCTTCCAGATTCTACCTTGCGAGGCTCCAGACTGAACAGTTGTGAAACTACCTTATGTGGCAACACTTGGCAACACCTTTAAATCAATTTTAAAACCCACTGGTTTTAATAGTTTGACAATGATTCAGTCTCTCGGGAAAAAAGCTGATGTTTCTGAGCCTCTGGAATAGCCAGGGGACATCACGGTGCAATATTTTGTTTTCTAGAGAGGCAAACTCCATCAGTACCCAAATAAAAAAAGCGTCAAGGTAACAAATATCCAGACTAAGACTCCCTTTCCTTTGCCAGTCAATGTTGACAGTCCAACTGGCATCATCTAAAAATGTGAAGAGGACATTTAGGCTAATCTCTATGAACTGGTGTTTGCATATGAATGTGGATTAATTAATTAAGCCAATAAAAAAGTCAATTTTTTCTCCGGGTCTTCATATGATAGCCAGCGGGTCCCAAGATTGCAATTTTGGGAATGTGACCCACCTCTTTTGCTCTTCACATCAGCTGTGCACCTATGAAGAACCAAAACCTACTATATTTGTGTGGTCAATCTTTTTTAGACTACGAATGGAAAACCACATTCCAGATGCAGGTGTCTATGTATAGGGAATGCAATTTTACTATGCGATCATTCACACAACACAAAAATACATCAAATAGTAAGCAGAGTCACAAATCAACAAAGCACTGACTGTAGTCCACCATAAACTGTACATTATAATTGCAATGTACGGGTTACCATGTGGGAAGGAAATTTGGGCCTTGTTGACCTAAAAGTCTATTAACTGATTAATGACTGAATTAACGAATGAATGACATAACTACAATTTTTTTTACGTTAATCAACTAGTCCATTGTTGTGTTCTACATTGTTTTTGCTCTTTGTATCAGGTTACTGGGACTTCACCATTGCAAACTGAGCTACAAGCCTGCAAAAATTAAGCTACAATTCCGAAAATATGTTTGCCACCAATGACTTAAAATGAGCTTAGAAATAACAGATTTTTTTTTTTATAGAATTCACTGTCAACACCTCAATACAACGTCACGTACGTAAGTAATACAATGTGCACTAATAACTGTTTATGACCTGCATGCATGCTACTTCTCATGCCAGACTGTTATTACAGCAGGTTTTGTGGCACATGTGGTTTTGAGTAAGATTGAGATAACTGATGAGGTATGATAACGTTATGGTAAAAGTTTATGCAAGCTAACTTAGTCTGTTTACCTCGTTGTTTATTAGTATGTCTGCTCTGGGATCCGTGTGAGACAGTCTGGGAATGGGTTTAGTTGGGAACGAATATTTTCGGAGCTGAGACTCATCCCACTCCCGGTTCTGGACGCCGGTGAAATCGACGCAGCCTTCGCTCTCCACCAGATCAGCCTCCACGACGGTCGCCGCTGCCATGTTCGTCCACAGGCAATGATTGGCTGCCTCTATTTTCCTTATAATAAATCAACTAGAGACGGACTTGTCTTCCGGACTCTACCCTGCGAGGCTCCAGAGTCAGCGGCGGGAATTTCATACAATATCTTCCATTCACTATTGTTTAGTTGATAGCAGAAATCTGTGCGGTCCTGCCGACACAACAGCTCCCTCCGTATCTGTTTCGTATTGGATGTGTTTACGCTGTTGACAGCCAGAAAACAAACGACGCAAACTAAAATAGTCAGGGACGCACTTCGATGATGTTATACCCAGAATGTCAGACAGCGACCCCTTGAGCACTGGGTGACTAAACGCACATTTTGTAATAGCCTTTCATTTCCGCTAGAGGGCGTCGCTGCACTGTTGTATCTCAGTTTTTCAGAAAGTTGACAGTAAAATTGAAACTTTAGAGGCTCCGGAGAAGCTTACATTGATCTGTGAATGATCATGAAAAAGCCACATGCAGGAATCGATATTATATTGGCAGGCCAAGGACTCTATGTTATAACACAGTTAAGGTACCTGCAGTTATTGGAATATTATAATGTTATGCTACACAAACTTATTGGTGTAGCCTACTTAGATGAATGAATAAAAGAATAGTTTCAGCACAATAGAATTCACACAAACAAAAACCTAAAAAAGAATGAGACTGAAGAAAAGGTTTAATTTTGCCCATTATTTTTTGTCCTTTAGATACTTCAGCATAGCAGCAATACCATAGAAAATAAATCAATACATTTTAGTCTAGATTTTAATACTTAAATATTATACACTTTTGTCATTTTCCATAACACTACACTGTTTTATATTTTAAGGCTTTTTCGAAATTCACTAAATATACTGTATAGCTTGACTTCTAAAATCAAAACACATCTGTATTTTAAATTGTTTTTACTTCTAATGTGTCAAATATACTCGAGCCAGTTAAAGTATAGTTTCCCTCTCTTAGCAAAAAGTCTTGAGTACACACAGGAAGAACTTTATCTCTAACTCTAAAAGTAATTTTAAATCAAATGTATAATATCTACAATGTTAAAATTTACATTCAATATAGTAAAATTTGTTTTAGTTTTTATTATTGCAATGTTTTTACAGTTGCCAGTGCTTTTCTGAACATGAGCTGTTCAGAGGGAGGGAGTCATCTGGACTAATGTCATTGTTCAAGTATGGAACAGGACACAAGACAGAGGTCGTCCCTGCTCTGTTTGTTTTTCTGTCCCTGGAAGGCAATGAAACACAGAGCAAACACTTTTGAAACACTTAGCCAATATTTAAACTATGATTATCATTGCCTCAGTGTTACGATATTGATCAATCAAGGATCATTCCTCATGAGTTAGCAGTGCACATTTGTACCTTGCTCAGTGGACTGATCCAGCTGATGGAGCCCTGTTCTGTGTAGTCAACATCAGACAGATATTACAGTGGATTGAGAACATCTTATCAATTGATCCAATCTTATCATTTTACTTCATTCACTTGCACTTTGTATTTTTAATCCCTTTATGACAACTTTTCAAACCCATAAATGGGTCTAATTTGAGTTCAGCATTGCAAAAGCATTTCCTTTTTTTTTTTGTAAAACCTAACACATCTTTTATGTTTTCTCTCGAGTCAGGTTTTTATCAGCAGATTTCCACCACAGGGAGTAGTTTGGGCTCCCTGGTGGGTTCCCATGCTCAGTGTTTCCTGTGCAGATCAGTGAGCTGAGCTGATCCCTCTGATGCTCCTCTCTCCCCATTCTTTGCAGATAGTCAAAGCCAGGAGATTGACCACCCTGGTGAGCCTCAAGAAGCTTGTATCTCAATCCTGCTGATGGCAACAAACACATAAACCAGTGCTAGACTGCTGTCAAAACGAAGACTCTCGAGGAGCTACAGTTACAACAAAACCGTTTCCTGATGAGCCAAAGTATCTGATTACATCTGAGTAGTACTATCTGAAAACATCTGGAAAACATTGAGCTAAAGCAAAATTTGCTAAAAATCTATACAGTAAATCAACACAGGTAACTACAGATTTCACTGACTTTTTTTTAAACCACTTTAAGAGCACATGAGGACGTCCCACTCATCTGTACTCATCTGTGTTGGCTTTCTCTCACATTCACACTGACCCTCGCCCCTCTAGGTGTTGTAGGTCCAGAACCCCTAATCCATAAATCCTGTTAGTCGAGGATTCTTTGGAGCATTATAAGTCGTTTTCCCATCTTTCATTGATTGCATTATCACTCACTATCTGAGAGAATTTTTTTTCTTGTACCGTTTTTGTCACAGTGGTAAGCTGTAGATCCTAAAGAAGTACATTTATACAAAAATCTCTTTCGAACAAAACTCTCACGCTTGGTAACAACTGTTTTTTAAGGCTGCCAGTAGTTTAGCATTAAGAATACATTTCTGTCCACAGTCTCTGTAGTTCCCAACACTAGTTCAGATTGATTGTGAGAAACCTCACTCTTGCTCTGTGGTGTCACCTCTCCCTCCACCACCTCGGGCTCATGTGACATGGCAAATTGAATATGGCAGGAACGGCCCGGGAGACGGAAGTTCAGACCCCTCGGTCGGAGGTCGTGTCACTCTCTGGGTGGGGGTAAAATGTGTAGTCGGAGTCAGGATCAACAATTCAGCTTCACACGCCGTTATGTTTCATTTTGTTCATCACCCTTTGCTTTCTGCATTTGTGTATTTGAGAGAATGACACTGAAACAGAGAAAGCAAGCGAGAGAGAAAGTGAGAGTAAGAAGAATGAAGACATCTTTCACGTTTTTGTACATCTGTAATTCAGGGTTTATATCTCAGACTGTGGTTTATGGTTTGTTCATGGTAGTCTGCCTACAGGAGACAGTAATGTTATGAACACAAGAACACACCCATGATCATACATTAATAGAAATGTATAGTGCAGGGTAAAGGGTAAGTTTTAGAGTGGAAATCTTGTGCAATACAAACGTCAGTTAACTTTGTAGCTATGAAGCAGTGATCTCATCTCTCAGTTGAACATGCAGCCCAAAACTTGACCTTTAGGTCTACATATGAATCATAGTAGTTCCTCATACGCTGCCTTCGAGACCATGCCCTTTGTTCATCTCTGCTGCTGATGCACAGCTGATCTGGACTGAGTAAGAGAACAGTGTCACAGCTGTGCATGTTTGTCTGTCTTGCTTTCCCACACATTAAGCGATCGCTGTGTCAGCAGATTTTGTGTGATTATGTTTCACATGTGGGTATATGCAGTGAGTGGGACTTTGTTTTTTGCTGAGAATGGCAGTGCACAAAAAAGAAAGAAAGGAAGAAAGAAGACCCCTAAATTAGTATCATCGCATCCTGCAAACTAAAGTGGCTCTTTTAACTTTAATCCAAAATGTATGTCCTGATTATAATATTGCATCTGCTTTATGGGCGTTTTGATGGGCCTCTGTTGTGCTTTCCATCACAGCAAATTGCAGAATGTCCACGGAGGCGCAGGGCAAAAGCTTGGTATGCTGGGCCTTTTGTTGGTGAGAGGGTTTTTGCTGCATGCCAGGCAGAGCAATCCAGCTAACCCACAGGGGTCATCAGAGGAGGGAGGAGTTTTGATTATGATCATTATTTGGTAAATAAGATGTCAACAAGGTGTTTCCTTGACACTTTATTGAGTAAAAGGAGGAAGGTGCAGAAATGAACGCCCCCTTCTCAATGGGACCTCTAATCTCCTCTTTCATGTCCCATCTCGTCTGAAGGGTTTCAGCTTCGGCTGCCATGTGCTAGTCTGCCTGGGCCTGGCACTTCTTACTTGCAGGTGGGGTGAGTATCCTGGCAAGCATGTGTTTATAAAACCCACTTGTTTGGGCACAATACTTGAACTAACTTCTTTTGAGAGAACAGTGTGAATCTGTGCAAAGCCTTTTCCCAAAGTCCTTTAGAAGGCGACAGCCCATTGAGAGTGGAGAAGAAGGGATTACCTTCCTCAACAGTGGTGCATTTCCGAGAGAGCTGATTAGCTCTGCATTCATTGTTAAATCGAGCAAAGGAAGGCCCTAGAGGAGTGAAAGGATCCAAATAGGTGGGCCCAGAAATAAAACAGCCACAGGAAGCCCTGCACAGGCAGCCCAAAGTTTTCCCAACATTTCTTTCCCCCACTCCTAAGGAGGTGCGGCGTGAAAAAGAAGATTAGCATACAAAATTAGAGGCGAGATGATTTTTAAGGGCAACTTGCCTCATGCCCTCCACCCCCACGGCCCTACTCTGTCTGGACAGAGTTAATTAAACTAGTATTAAACAGTAAAGAAACTTCCAAGCGCTTGGGAGTTAGGGGGCTCTTTGAGGATTACCATGATGAGGGAGAGAACGAGAGGTATTTGTTGAGTCGAAATTGAGAAAGGCGTGATGGAACGAAGAGTTCCCTGGAAAGTTTTCTATTCTTGTTGGTTTGCCCCGGAGTATCCTAACGCCAGTGTGAACAATGTGAGGAGTAAGGTCCTGTTTACCGCAAACAGTCAGGTATTACTGTCTCAAAGACCATGTAAAAGAAGGATGAACGCTTTCTCCAGGCTGAATGATATATAAGACTGAAGGATTTATTCTTCTTTCATTACACTTTAATAGAAAACAAACCACAAAGGCAACTAACAATAAAGCAAAACTAGGACATGCTGTGCAATAAATTAACAATGTACAGTACAAAGTGCTTCATTTTATATACAATTAAATACATCAAGAGGGCAGCAAAGGTCAGGGCGAGCCGGATGGCAGGAGACTGTCCCAAAACATGTCAAAATGTTTCTAAATTAATTCAAAGGTTGGCAGTGACGGTTGACATATCTGAAAAATTACAGCTGAGCTAACAGCCTGAAGTAATCAAGGAAATACAACCTGATAGGTTCTCAAAAACTGCGAGATGTTCCATTGCTCATTATCGGATTTCTGCTACTCAGAAAACTGATAAATGTTTAATTTTTCACAAGGTTTCTGTGTTTGTATGGAAATAAATAAATCATATTGTGGAGAATTTTGGAATCAGAAAAATACTCTTCAAATGCCTGGTGACTTTTTCGAGATGTTATAAAAAGTAGAAAAATATATTTTAAATACATCTGTACCAAAACTTCTACAAAGTTGTAAAACCTCTCCTTCTTTTCTTCTCTATTGTGTGTATATGTGCACATCCCACCATCTTCAACTTTTAATACAAAACTGAAACTGAAGATGGTCTAAAATAATATTTTTTTTAAGTTTTGCTTTGCTTTTCGAACATGCACAGAGTGTTTGGGTGTCAGTGGTACAAATATAATGACAGCAGGGGAGAAGTGATGAAGACGCTCAGTGCTTCTTCCTCAGTCTAAGGTTCTTTCGGCGGCTCCCGGCACTCTCGTTCCTTCCCCTCTGACCTCCTTTCTTTACGCAAAAGTACTTGGTCACTGTTTTTCTGCACTGCTCACACTTCACCGCGCAGCACCAGTGGAATTTACAATTACAGCTCGACACCATCTCAGCTTTGCGCTCCTCCACAGCCAGCCCACACTCCCCACATAGCCTCTTGCAGCTCCGCTTCTCCCATTTGCTCAAGTTCTTGCCCTTCTTGAGGCACTCACGGCCCTCTGTGCCAGGCAAGCCCAAAGTACGGTTTTCCAGGCAGTAATCGGGGGAGTCTTCTAGGTGGACCAGCTCCTTGCGAGAGATGGAGCTGAAGGTCTCAGCGATGGCTCCCCGGCTGGCCGCACTGTTCCCGGCTCCTCGCAGGAGATCCACCTTCAGAGCCCTGTGGTACTTCTCCTTCAAGTAGTTCCCCACCTCCCTGAACTCCGGCAGCTGCAGCCAGCAGGTCTGAGTGGTGCAGCTACCTGACACACCGTGGCACTTACATGTCCGCTGCATGGTTCCCTTCACAGCCTGAAGGCACACAAGGGATGAAAAGGGTCGAATTTATTTCATTATAATGTATTAGTAGTTGAAAAAGTTTAGTTAATGATTAAAAACAGAGCCAAAGGAAGAAACTGAGGCTGAGAAAGGGAACATGCACATGCGTAAATGTGTGTCTGTATAAGTATGATTGTGTAAAACAGGACAGGATGTTCATTGTCTCTTGATTGATGTGTTGTCAAATTAACTGATTGTATTATTAAAGTTTTCCAGTTAAGACAGAAAGGGATGAATACACTGAAAGGAAGGAGTGTCTTTGTCATCCTCAGTGTTTCCTGACTTTACCCGACACAAAACAGCTGTCGGTTGAAAGGGGACGTTTTCTTTCCGTGAGGAGGGGATGAACTTTTTTTGTCGAGGTGAGGCTGAATCAAAGTTTCACATTGAGCCTCATTGTCCCCACAGAAGAAATAGGAGTATTTATTTAGCATGTTCATTATCAACATGTTTTCCAGTTTGAGAAGACCCAATGGAGAGTCCCTTTGAGTGGAGAAATGAAAAAGGAGTTTTTCTCTCTTTCTCTCCCCATTTTTTTCTGTTACAATGATGCTCCAGGTGCCATGGGGATCCTAGCACCCAATAGGGGGGAGCAAAGGCACCGTAAACAAAGAGCACTTCAGCTGCACGCCTGTGGTCCCCTCAGACTCCCTCGGGGCCAAACAAAGACCAACATAAATGTGGGATCCTTATTGCAAGAATAAAACTAAACACTTATTTTAAAAAAGCAGCATAATACAGAATGCCGTGCAATGTCTGGCTCCCCAGGATCTCTAATTAAGCTTGCACCAGTGATCCTGAGATTCTTGAGTTGAGGTATTGTCATAAGGGGCATTCAGCACTGGTAAATAGGCCCTTCTGGTACACCGAACACACTGTTATTATTGGGGACGAGTGGCACCTCACTTATAGCGATGTGAAAGGGATGCTTGGGTGGCACACTCAGTGTAATTCTGAGCAGGGGGGAAAAAAATGATTCAAAAGGTGCTTTACACTGTGCAATCAGTTGGAGGGCCAGAAAATTGCAACCACCCACTTTAAATACTGTATGGTTCAAATCGAGGCAGAGTTGTACAACACCTTATAGCAAGTGCTCAGCTCTCGTTTGCCAAGTGGATGCCCTGAATTAAGAGCATCTACTGTACCTTACGTCCAGCTTCGTTATTATGGAGATTCATAGCCGCCCGTGCATCCTGCCCGGTCTCCAAGGCGTCAACAAACTGCTTGGATATGGCTTCACCAAAGCCGACATTGTCACTGCAGCCTCCCCAGAGCCATCCATGACCACCTAGGAGAGTTTAAAAGAAACAACCAGGTTATAACCATCAGGTATTTGATTCAAAAAGACGAAAATAAGTTCACCCTGTCACCTACAAACAAGTGACAAAGGAAAAACCAACATAAAGTGTTGTGGTGTTGATCCATGTGTCTTGACTCTACTGGAGGGATGACACAACATTCATGACGTTCCCTCATTCAGTGTTGTGGATGATGGTGGTAGGAGCGCCGACTAACACGTCAGTCCATATCTCCAGTCGGTGTATTGGGCAATCGTATATCATTCACATCCAATTTTATACTTGTCAACAGGGTTGGGACTAAATATTGATACAGGAATATATTATATCATATTGTATTGTATTGATACCCTGGAGCAAAATATCAATACTTCTATCCCGACACTCTAAGAAATCATCCCAGCCAATTTGAATTACCAGGGTCATTACTTTGTGACATATAACCTCCTTTTTCTGTTTCCTTGCTTTTTGCAGGTGAAAGCTATTTAGCATTGGAATAAAGACATACATGGACATGGAAAATGTGCAGTCAGTGTGTGTTATTCATCTCAGTTGTCTCTGACACTGACATCCTGATACATTGAACATGATTGTCTTGCAACGCGTCACAAAACTGCTGTATCATTACACTGTTATCATCTGAGGCAATGTATCTTGATAGTATCCTATTGCCAGTAACTATGTGACTCCATCCCTTCTCATCAAAACAGCTAGTGGCACTTCCTGCTTTGTTGATGGTGGTATTGTCAAGAGACATAATACACCAGGATAGAAATATTTTATCATAGGATAAAGGTAATCACTTAGGACATTTATGTATTCATCTGCAGTGCCCCTCCCTCTATGGGGAGGCGTGCACTCAAATCACGCCAGTGAAAAATACCATCCACAGCAAAACAGAGTCACAGGGGTCAAGCATTTAGACCTGTACAGCTGTCTTTGTGGAAAGGATACAGTTAAGGTTGTGACCATCTGATCATATCACTTTTTTTCTACATCTCTGTAAACCACTGCCTTCGGTTTTTGGACCACCGGAGTCTCAAAGCGCTTTCATCTTTGTAATGAGGGGTTTGTCTTCTGCAAATCCACTGTATCTCTCCACAGTAGACTGTTCTTACTGACGCAATCTGATCAGAGAGAAACACACTCACAATTTGATGTTTAATATCTTGCACAGAAACACTCTGACATGTAGACCAGAGGAGCTGAAAATTGAACCACAGATCCTCCGATAAGACAGCTGTCTCTATGTCCTCAGCCATACAGCCGCTCCATGAATCACCTTTTATAGACACGAAGACTTTTTCTTCCAATTTTAATGCAAAATTACAGTCTAGTGGGTCTGCTCAGCCTGTTTGACTTGCCTCAGACTGCATAATTTTACCATGCAGTGCACCTCGAAGCATCTGGAATTTTTCATGTATCTCTAGTCATATATGCAGGGTTTTCCTTTAATTTGTCAAACGTTTTTGTCAACCTCTGTGGGTATTAATATACAGACAAGAGTATTTCTCTCACCTCTTTGTCCATTCCTGCTGTCGTCACAGCCACAGTTGTCAAAGTCTCCGAGACTACAGTTCCTGGTTAAAGTGTACATGACTCCAGCTGAGCTGATGGCATGAACGAACGCTGTCTCCCGATTTGCTGTCAACAGAGAGACGCATTAACCATCTTGTGGGTTAGAAATTTAGTTAGAAATCCCCCTTCATGAGTAAGGTCAACTACCTGCATAACAAGTTTCATTTCCAGTATCATAAATTGAATATTACTTTTTTTTCTTGAATTATTCACTTTTCTATGTTCTGTTTAGGACCATAAATCCAGTCATTACAGCATCTCTGTTTTAAAACTGTGCCTAAACAAAGTAGATTTTGCATTTCTTAATGTATTTTTACTCTTTGTCTTGTAAATCTGGATGAATTGCTTTTGCTTGCATACGCTGTAAATAGAAGCAGTGATTCTGGGGGTTGTTGTGAGATGGATTAGTGTGTTTGTTTTGCCCCTGGTGACTGCACCCACTGTAACTATCCTAAAGGGTGGCAAATGTTTTGACTAAGCAAACATCTCTATTTCACAACGAGGAAAAAGAACTCTAACCTCTAACACAGAAACTCGCAACCGACACAGGCACACAGTTACAAAGTACTTTTTCTCTCCGCCGTGGTTCCCGTCCCCTCTGCCCTCCCTCCCCTCTCTCCCCCTGCTGCTGTGTGGAGATGTTGGAGCCGGTGTCAAGGCCCGTTGGATCCAGACTTACCACTGCGCAAGCTGCTGTGTGTGGAGAGCTGCAGAGCTCTTTCGGGGCAGTTCCAGCGGTCCCATGCAAACTGGTATTTGCACTCCTCGATGCCACTCTGAGCTCCTGCGGCCACACTGCTGGAGTAGATCAGGTACGCCTGCAGAGACGAGGAACATTAAACCCATTAAAGAACACACAGGCAACCCACATCTTACAACAGCGATAAGATGATTTTAAAAAGATGTAGAGATGGTTTCGACCATCTTGCATGATTTTGATACTCAGATATCTCCACCTTAGATTCATAAAATTAACGTCATCCCTCTAGAAACCAAAAAAAATAATACTTTAACAAAGTTTAGACAGATTTCACCTTAAGAATGTCAGAAATCATGGATTAAACAAATCACAAGAGCAGCTCTGGTAGTCTCAAGTAGGCTTCATAAAACTGAATGTTTCACATGAAGAAGACCAGGAGGGATGATGTTCACCTGTCTGATCCTCTCTAACATCATATCTTCCTACGACTGTGAAAAGTTTTCTCCTTCAAGTCTCATTCACTTGATTTCCTTGACAAGATAAAAAGACCAGACTTAATTTTTACAGAAAGTTTAAAAGTGTGTCTCAGGTATTTCAAAGTGAATAACTTACATCAAAAACTCCTTAAATGATTTAGAGATTGTGACAATGTTCGTTTTTTTTCATGACAAAAGCAAAGTGAACTTCTTTAAACCATTATTATGCTTTTGAAACTCTGTTGGCCGGCGGTGGACACGATGAAATTCACTCTGTCCTTGGCCTTTGCCCGCCTCTCCACTGCTTGTTCAGACTGTGTGAACGATAATATAACTAATATGTCTCAAGTGGCCTTTGGGGAGATGAAGTACCACCTCTTTCACAGGGTCTGGCTCACTAATGATGACCACCCACTACAGCAATGCCTGCCCTCACCCCTTAAAACATTCAAGCCTCGCATCCACAGAGCCTCTGAGTAAGGTCAAGTGTATGGAGGGGAGGGGGGGGGGGATCACAAAGGGCAAAGAATATCACTGATATATCATAACTGGCATTGGTGTATACAGACAGGTACCAGAGCTTGTCGATACACTCGAGTTAAGACATTATAAAGACAACAAGCCTGCACAGAAAGCATGTTCTCTGTCCCTGTCTCTTTTGGGAAAAGGACAGAGAGAAAAGATCAAAAGAAAGTTGGCTTACCTTGGGTCCAGTCATCAAGAAATTATTCACTGACCTGGAAAAGGAGACAGCTTATTCACTCAGGGAAGCTCAGTGTCCTTCACAAATTCCACCCCTCACATCTCTCATTAGTGCGCTTTGCAACATGTTAAACTGTGACACAAGCAGGCACCTAAACCTCAATTAACAAAACCGCTGAATTTCATATAAGAGTTCAAGGAAACATTAAAAAACAGGGTGATGTCTTGTATCAACACTTGAATGTTTAAAAGTTTAAGTTGCCAGGTTGCAAAGCATCCAACTGGCTTGCATTGATCCTTTCTGTTTGCAAATAATGCAGTTTTAGATGTTGGTTATCGTCAATAAACACTCATAAATTTCTCACTTTCTAATTAGCCAGCACATCTGCTGATAATAATGTTAATAAGTCATTAAAAATGGTTGTAACCCATTAAGTTTGCAGTTTTTCTTGTTGATAAATTGTTTTTAAAAAATAAATTTTCGTCCATATAATCAGCAGGCCTTTTCTAGAAATAAGCGTAAGATGGTACAACCAATGAAATGGAGTTTTCACGACCCTGCAATCCAAAAACTGTCTTTACTAATAATTTATTATGCACCGTTAAATGATTCATTCATAATAAAGCCATTAGTACCAATTCATACAGCTTCTTTGGAAGGCGGCTTATTGAAAGTGGTACTAGTGAAATAAATCCAGGTAAAAAAATCATTTTGTTATTCCCAGCTGCCAAATTATTCAGTTATGTGATTTCATAAGCCATGTTGGGCCTTTTGAATAATGACAATTTTTTGCTAACAAAATTCGACGCTTGTGTTGCAGATATTACCACTTTCAAAAAAACGGACTTTTGAGGATTGATCTGCAAAAAAAGGGTCAATAATATATCACAGGCTTATAAATTGAACTCACCAGCAGCAGTAAGACCTCATGTGAGCCAGGAGAATGAAAACGTAATAGAAAACCTCCAAATGCATGAACATCATGACAGGTGAGGGGGATGCCGGTGACTCTGAGCCCGTCCAAAGCCTGCAGACAGTCAAACGCTGGAGAGGAAACTGAGCGAGCAGCACATGAAACTTCACCGGGGGCTTCCAGGATTCAAGGAGGGGGCTCTGAAATGGAGCTGCTCTCGTCCCAACAAGAGATTATCTGCTTAATTAAAGATTTTCCCCCTTCTTACTCTCTTGGCCAATCAGAAGTATTGCACCAAGGAGTGACTGAAATGATCAAAAGGGCACCCTGGGCCTTCAGGGCCGGGCAATGCTGGGCTCCCTGCCTCCATTCAAAAGCAAAGGAAGATCTGTTTAATCCTATAGGAAAAGTGTTACACTGATCCCTTGAATTTCTGCTTAGGAGGAAAAAAAAAAGTTTATTTAGGCTATCTAACGGGTAGCTGATTGTCAGGGATTAGTGGATGATCGTTCTCTGGATGACGAGCTGTTAAATTTGATAGGACCTGAGATTGAAGCCAGTGCTGTACTTTGTTGTTGTCTTTGAGGAAGCGATTCATGGTTTTACAAAGATGTGATTTAATCAATATTTATCACACTGACACGAGGCTTGTTACATGTGAAAAAAGACGCGACCATAGATAGCATTGTCACTTGACCGTTTTCGGCCAAACCGGGGTCAAACTCCGTTAAATTTACAAAATCGACGACAAACCTCTACATGAAGGGATATTCTTTTAAATTTATTTCCACAAAAGATGCAACAAGTGGATGCCCAGCCGATTTCTGATTTCGAGACATAATCACGGATAAGCCATTCTTCAAATACAGAACTGGCCACTACAGGGACGACTTGCAATTAGGCTTTTATTTGGAAATCTTAAAGTCTAAATTCACCTTTCACTTATGATTTCAAACTTATGTGGGCTTAATAAATTCTGTTGCAGATGAGAGTTTTCATGGTGCCTACAGTATTTATGGTTCCCTGTAATATTTTAGCAATCAGAAATTTACCACTGGCATGACTTCTATTTGTTTAAGCATTTGGGAACGTTAATCTCTCGCAGTGATGATCCCTGTTGAAAGGTGGATGTGGACAGGGTGACGGCCTGGCCATTGATCAGATATGGGACATTTGCATCACTAATCCAGACGGTCCCTACCTACCACTGGATGAAGGGTTATACCCAAGCTGCCCCGTCTGACCCGAAGGACCCTTTCCTTCAGCTTTTTAGCAATCTTCTTGAGTGCAAATTAGGATTAAGGCAAAAAAAAAAAGTGATGGGGGGGTACTTCTGAGGGATGTTTTTGGATTAAGACTTAAAGAGGAATGACAACTAAATTAAGACAACAGCAGGTTTAATCATGTTGTTTTAATATTTTTAATACAGGTAAATGATTCCCTCACAGAAACCATCAAAAGAGAGCATGACAGAGCACTTTTGAACTTTTTGGCGATAAATAATTTACCCAAACTCTTACAAGTGAGTTACTATGTGCGCAAACTTTGAACACGTTTATTTGGGCAAGATAGAAACTGAGAAAATAAAAAGTTTCCCTGAATAATTTCAATCTACTATGAGATCGGATCTCTTGAAAGGCGACTAACAGCAGCCACAGTTAACATGTCGTTTATGTTGCATGAGTTTGAGCTGAAAGTGCCTGACCACAGTGATGTGTCTGAGCTCTCACTGGCAGGCTGACCGCACTGAGGTGTTACATGCCGTGGAGAGGATGGCCTGACAGTCAGCAGCCAATGGACGGAGGGCTGATGTCACTGTTGGGGCAACAGAGATCAGCAGTTCTGGGACCACTTACAGTACATTTAGACCGGACACAGACTGGTAGACTGAACTCGGCAACCCAATGCAGTAGTTTGGCCGAAAGTCACAAATTGCAACAAACAAATTAAATTAGCTGTTTTTTTGGGGGGGGGTTGTTTTTTTTTTCACTACAGAGCAGAGCGAAGCACGCACAAGTTAGCCATTTCTTTAACCTGTCATCATGTAATGCTCCAGCAGAGGGAGCAAGTTTACAGAAATGGTTAAAAAGATGTGATGATAAACCCTATGACCCGAGTAGGAGAAAAACATTTTTATTTTTTTTTTTTTGCATGGACATATCTAAGCAAATCAGGCTCAAATACTGGAAACTGGTAGCTTGCTCGATGGCACTTCAACAGGCCTGATACATTATGGCAGGAATTTAAACTCAGTCCCTCTGACCTCCATGCTGCTCTCATTGAGACTTAAAAACATGACCAAAGTGGTGAGAGGAAAAGAATTCAAGAGCCTGTTTCATTATCTGAGTCTGCAGGAATGGACACACAACACTCGATGTAATTTATCTTCTTAAATCTCAAGGAACCTAGAGGAATGTCCAAACACAAAAATGCAAATATTTTAAATATGCATTGTGGCGTCACGTGTAGGGTGATGTTACAACAATGTCAGTTGTGTGTGACACAAGGGAGGCAAGCATGACCAGGAGAGGCAGATGTCCATCAGCACAGGCATGTAGACTGGAGTCACGAGGCTGTTAATTAACAAGTACAACATGTCCAAAAGCAGGAGAGGCAGATGAGCTGCTATGCTTCGATTATGTCAGCAGCAACATGGAGATAAAGACATTCAGAGAGTCTTCACCCCTGGAGCAACTCTTGAGATCAGTATGTGAAAGCATGTTGTGGATTTTATTCCAGGCCACTCAATCGTCAGTAAAGACGCCACAGTTTCCAAAAACATCAAATACCATATGTCTCTGCATATGTATGCTGCAATATGGTAATGTGCATGAAGTAATACCGTATAAGTACAGCTTATAATCATGAGATTTTTGGACTTTCCACACATGAAATACAATTTTATTTAAAATTGTTCTGTTTGTCAACATAGGTTTCTGTGTGCAGCTTTAAGCCATTGTATTTATTAACTAAAGCTGAAGTTTCTGTATTGACACTTATTCTATTCTTTATGGCATACTGTTAAAGTTTTGTAGTATCTATAAGACATTAATAAAGAATGTAACAGTGTAATAGTATTCTCATATTTTTATTCATTATATGAATAAGGAGTATATCATCATTCAAACAAACAGAAAAAAACACTATCACAAGTAGAAAATTTGGTTTATTTATGGTACATACAGTGGGCAAAACATTCTTTGAAAAAAAAAAGTGCCATTTTTTAAGGCATTCAAACTTCAAGAATTTAACACTGTAAAAAAAAAAAAGTTGATTTTTGAAGGAGAAAGTGTGACACACTATTACAGTATCAGTAATGATATAATGTCAAGTTTGGATTCTGTTTAGAGCAAAGTATTTGTTTGGTTCCAAAAAAAAAAACATAATAATAATAATAATAATAATAATAATAATAATAATAATAATAGCCCATGTTTTTTTTGTTTTTTTTTTTAAGGATTTGTTGAATGGTCCCACTATGTCCATTATAAATAAGGGATTTCAGTTTTGGAAGT
>JAQNCA010000003.1:13710085-13732285 GCA_029783725.1 Acanthurus tractus
GGATTCTGTTTAGAGCAAAGTATTTGTTTGGTTCCAAAAAAAAAACATCATAATAATAATAATAATAATAATAATAGCCCATGTTTTTTTTGTTTTTTTTTTAAGGATTTGTTGAATGGTCCCACTATGTCCATTATAAATAAGGGATTTCAGTTTTGGAAGTGTTCCCTAAAAAAGATAGACACCACACAGCTGTGATTAGAAAAAAATAATAATTAAGCCCTAATTTAGTTCCACAACTTGCACTTTTTTATTTTTCAAACAGGTGTGCAACCCTTATAAGGCATCTGGGCAATATTCCTGACACATTTCAATATCACACAGCACAAAAAGGTAAATTCACCTCCTACACATGCCTTATTGGCCTTATCTCAGGGAAGAAGGAGACCTTATATCTCAGTGTATTTCAATTGAGTACATAATAAATACAAATAGTTCTCTCTTTTCAGATTAAGGATGAGAATTCTGGTTCAGTGCTTAGGGCTAGGGTTGCCTACATGAGGCAGCATCTCTACTCAACCAGAGGTATACACTGCATTAAACCAGAGAACTCAGCCCTCATTAGGAGCCACTTAAACAGTTGGAGACAGTGGGTGTGAAAGAATCCCAAAGTGTAACACATCTGAACCGTATTCACTCAGACCTGCTCTGTTCTGATAATGGAAACAGTTCAGTCAAGAGTTGCCTGTCTTATTGTTGGCATTGAACACGGCAGTTCATAGTTGTGTAAGACTTCTAGCTTAACAAAAAATACAGAAAAACCTTATCTTGGAATAGACAAACAAATATCAAGATGAAATTACAGAGCGAAAGGCCCTCAATCTCGCCTGTAGATAAACCTCACTACTGAGTGTTTAAATAAAGCTTTCCAAGTGCCAAAGACTATCAATAAATAGCACATTAACAAATAATACAGTAAATTATTCTGTAATTGCTGCTTTTACACACTGCTCACACAGACTTAATTGGCTGTCCTACTGCTGCCAAAAGAGATTTAGATCCCAATTAGCCTTTTTCCATTCTCATCTATCCTGTTTTATATTATGGTGAAGAAGCTGTGCTTGCACATGTAGCTAAGTCCCTGGCTGCAGCTAATAGTTGGTGAGGACACTTCAAAACTTAAGAGACCCATACAATTAATGGAAAGGTCTACAACTCTTTAAAGCCGATATTAGTCTCAGGAAGAGGTTTAACTTATAAATCAGAAGCATTGTAATCACCCCTCATTACTGAAATGCTGCTATACCTGTTGCTACGTTCTGTCTTTGTTCGACACATTGGTATCAATTGCGAAGTTTGCAGCCAGTGTGACTCAGCCACTTTTGTAGCTGCCATCACCTGTTCGCTGTACACGAGCAGCTATCGTTTCCTTCTGAACCCTCTTGCAGTCCTTGGCCAAGCCCAGAAAGCACATGGTATCAATAAAGGCGGTGGTGAGGTTGAGCTTACAGCCAAATTCACTGGTGGCGTAGTCGAAGGGGAAAGTGTGATGGTAGTTATGGAAGCCTTCTCCTGAAAAGCATAACAAAAAGTTAGAGTTAGAGAGAAATTAGAGTCCGGTTTGATTCCCCCTGACAGCCCTTTGCCGCACATCCCCCCCTCATTTCCTGTCTCTTAGTAGCTGTCCTCTGTTATAAAGGCTAGAATAGCTCAAAAAATATATTTAAAAAAAAACAAGTGTATGGCCATAACTTGAATAAGATATGCATGGCTATAAAAGAAAAATATTTTATGGTGAAGCTAGTACCAGTGATATGATGATGTACACTGAAGTGACCACATCACAGGATTAAGCAGGAGTGATTTACAGCTACAAACAGCATGGGAACACCAATATTATTTGATACTAAGCAGAGAATGTAAAGTTGTGTATCTAAAACTGAGTGTCATGCAATATAAATTACTTGCAACCAAATGCATGTGTTCAATAAATCCTAAAGATCAGTATGAAACTGTTTGACATGACAGCTCCCACTGCTTTTGGAGATGAGATATCTAAGCACCTGAAAGTATACACTTGAAAGCATCTGATTAACAAATTTAATAAAAAAAAATAATAAAAAAAAGGTAAAATCTGAGGTTGAACTCTCTAAAAGTCATCAACAGGAACCTCAAGTAAAATGTTATGTCCAAGACTGTGACCACATAGCATTATGGATGTTTAGACCTCTGGTGCTAAGCCTAACTCCTAAGAATCCAGGAGTCAGTTTTGTGTTTAGGAACACTGAGGTTATTATCAGAAACTTGAAAAGGGACTTAAAATTAAAAATGTCTCCTGAACAAAAGATTACAGACTGCTTGTATGACTCCATTTCCTAAGAATGTGTTTGCTACAGCAGCTCTGGGTACTAAGAAACAAGTTAGTAGTATCCTTTGTAACTAATTAGATTGAAGTGAAGTGTTGAATAAATTTGGGAAGTAATTATTTACATTTTCCATTTGCTGTCAACATTACTGGAGAGCATTTTATTGGATGCAATGCAAAAGAAGTCTTGAAACAATCTTGCTCGCAAGCTTGGTAGATAAAAGGTGATAATAGCAAACAGTGATTAGTCCTGTGAGGCTGCATTGAATTACAGTTGAAAGAGTAGAAAAGCTCTATGCAGGCATTACTTATGTTGTTAGCTTAGTGCTTTACTGCAGCCAACAATGCACCGTTTTGTTTGCAGCATCTTATCCCTGCCTGTGGTGTCAGGCACCCCAAATAAAGTCTTGACTCATATAAAAACAGGTACTGAAAATAACATGGTCTTAAAAAGACCCACCCCCAAAAAAAAAAAAGACTGAATACACAAATCCAAACCTGGCCTCCTCTAAGTTTCATGGCTAAAAATGGCAGAGCCGGGACAAAACAGTTTTTTTTCCACAGTTATGAATCAGCTTTGAGAGAGCCCCCATTGTAGTTCACTTGACAAGATAAGCTTTCAACAAGTGATGAAAGGATCATTCAAAAATCCTGCAGGCACATAAAGACACTAAATCATATAGAAATGCCTATATGACCAGAACACATTATAAGAAATTGTAAATATATTGAACATGCTGTTTTCTTACCTATGGCACTGAAAGCAACCAGTGGGTTTTCCCTTGGATTAATGGTCTTGTCATAAGGCCTGTTGCCCCATATGTGCGCGGCACTGTTGACCAGCCAGGTGGCATTGAGGATCACAGTGTATCGCAGGAGTCCTGGGACAAAATATCCCACAGCCAAGGATTCACCCCAGAAGTACCAGGGCACAAACATGGGCACGAGGAAGCAAAGGATCACCACAGAGAGCTTGTAGTGCCTGAAATTAGGATTTTTAAAATCATGTGAAAAGATTTATTAGATTAACTTGACATTGAGCCATTTTTTGTGTAATGGAAATAGTCACACAAAAGCATTCTATAATCCCACAACTTAGGTGGGAGTGAAAAGTGTCATTCTATCCAATGTTTAATTTAGATTCTTTGCTGAAAGACCAAAATCAACATCCATGTCAAGTTGGAGTTTAATATTTGCACTACTGTCTATGCTGTACATATGTGATCCGTAGTGAATATGCCATATCAAATCATAAATCCAGCTCCTATTCTATAAAATAATAACCATCAGCATTACTTTATTTTGCACTTTTACCTTACTACCCAAATTGTAATTGCCGCACATGTTCATACTGTACATATTTTGCAATGTTTTTATCTTTCACTGTTTATCCTATAAACAGACACCATAAATAACTGTATTTTACTACTTTGTGCACTACAGGTTAAGTGTCAACTTGCATTTTGTTTTTGTGCTTGTGCAGTGACAAAGTTGATTTCAATCTAATCTAATCTAAAAAGGTCCTGTAGAGGCCACACATTTCATCTTACTTGTTATGAGGGCAATTAATAACAAACCGGGTAAGATCAAAAACTGCAGTCACAAAACACGTGTAACTCAGGGACGGATGATGACGATCAAGCAATGTAACTTGGACACCATTTGCACATTACTGTGCAGCGATCAGCTCTTGCACGACAGGAACTGTCCCAAAAGTTTTTGATCATAAATCGTATTAACATGAGTATCTCAGAAAAATTTGCACATTAGTTCACTGTACAGAGTTGACAAGGCCTTCTGATTGGGTGGCCCAGGCCAATTTTAATCCCCTTTGCATGAGAGCAGAAGTGAAAGTCTAGGATTGCATCCAGATGAGCAGAAGTGTTGGCAACTGACCAGTCAATGGACACTTTTGGGGTACACTGATTTTGTCCCTAGTGCAAAAACAATTTCTGAGATCTGTTCCAAAGCGTTATCATGGTTACTACAACCAGACCACAACATCCTGTACAGTTTGGGTTAGAGAGGAAATTACTTAATGATGATCACATGTGAACTCATGATGGCCAACTAGGATCTATTTATTCGGAATCTTTGAGCTTTTTTCAGAGAGACACATTTGACAAAAACAGCAGTAGTAAACCCAAAAAACAAACTCTGGGTAATGTTTGCTCACCGTCTCTGAAACATAACCACTTCATCTGCCTTCAGGTCGGATAGTTCCAGTTTTTTTCCCTTTTCAATGACGTCGGGATGTTTGCGAACCAGCAGCCAACCAATGTGGGCGAAGAAGAACCCCCGCTTGGCATTGTGGGGATCTGCGTCCGTTTCTGAATACTTGTGGTGGACACGGTGGTCTCTCGCCCACTCATATATGTCATTCTGCTCACAGAGAGACAGGCAGAGATAGAGAGGATTATGTGAGGCACCCATAGATATAGCTGGGAGTTTGGGATCAGCAGATTAAGGACAAGGATCACATGGTAACAAAACAATAAAGGCATACCACTCAGATTACATTATTTTACTGAACTCACATTCCATACATACAAATCATTTTCTAGTGAATGCTTTAAAAAGTATATGCTATGACAAAGCATTAAGAGCCTCTCAGGGTATGTTTTATGAGACATAAAAAAGGTCTGCATCGAATGATATTTTTGTCAATTCAGTTTTCCCTCAACTTTTGATTGGCTTTTAATTGTTTAATTGTTATTGCAATTATTGTTAAAACCCAACTTTTTCACTTATTAAAAAAATAAAGGGTCTATAAATATGCAATTTTTTTTCATTTCTAAAGTGTAACTGCCGGATTTGAGATGTCTTACTGATTTAAAAAGTCTGTTCTCAGCACCAACGGCTTCAAGTCTCCACATCACACTCTTGCAGGTTGCATATTAGACCACGATCATTTTACAATCTAGTTGTGATGTCAAAATCTTACTCATATATCTATGAGTTAAGATGTATGTGAAAACAGTCCTTAAGTGTCAAACTCTGCACATGCATCATTCTGCACTGTGAAGCTCAAACATGGCACTCAAGGAACAAGATGCAATACATATCTTTGAGAGATGGGCAATTTGCCATGTTATCGGTGTACTATTTTTTTAGTTTTACCTGAAAGGCCATGGAGTTTGCAAGAGCAAGAAAGACTCGCAGGGGAAAAGAAGCCTTATAGGATCTGTGGCTCCATAATCTGTGTGCACCAGCAGTCACTCCGAGGGCACTGATGAGGTAGCACAGTGCAGCTGGAAAAAAAAGAGAGGTGCAAAGGACAAATATCTTAGGGGAAACTGTCATTACAACACAGAAATTAATTTTACACCCATGAGAGCAGAGTCACTGGGACACCATGTTCTTTCCATTACAGTCAGGCCCCTTTGTTCAGGGAAAAGTCATCCATGTGGGGAGATGGGATGGTGGGAGCACGCAGGTCTGCCCTCACACTTTTGTTGTTCTAAAACTGCTGAATGTGTTTCTATGTGAAGCCCAGACAAGACTACCCAGGATTTGAGAACCGGGGGCTTCTGACTGGCAAAGAGCAGTCTGTTGTGGTGCCATGCAGCTCACAATGGGATGACTATGGGAATGGTGATTGTGCTTTGTCTTCCCCAGTGAAATAATATGCAGCTCAGCATTGCAAAGAGAGGGGAAAATTATGCAGTGCCAGAGTGGAAACAAAGTTGAGACTGTTCAGGAATTCAAGTCATGCCTCAATAGTCTACATGTATAGGGTACAACAAATTCTAAATATTCAGCAAGCAGTTTTCCTTTTAACATTAAAAATCAAGTACTTCTAATTTGAGGCATGCTACATGTACCAACAAGCCCAAACAGTTTTCAATCAGCCACAGGTTTGAGCTATTTGAGGAGGGACTAAATAGTTGTGGAGGCTTTCAGGCATGGATGTATATAATGAAAATTACAAGGCCACAGTGACTCATTCTCCATTATTCCAATAGGCACGACCCCACAGGCAGTGTGTACTGTACTTAGCAGTGATCACACAACATCAGCACATTCTGTTCTCTGAATGCGGTTAGGAAAACCCCCAAAAAGCTGCAAAGCTAAGCCTGCTCCAGTTTTTACACAATACTTACTCCATGCAAGAGTTAAAACCGATGCGGAGGGGAGGAAAACCAGTCCATAAAGCGCACCAATATGTAGGAGGCTCATCAATATAATATTTCTCCACACCAGTGTCCTCGGTGGTTTGGGACCTTTTTTCTCTTCATATGTATCGTCAAAAACGTCCTCCACCGTCGATGCTTCAGCCATGGCACCTCCGTTCTGCTGCTTGCCAGCTGGATGATTCCGGGTTTCCGTTTCGGTCATTTGCTGAACTGGTTCTGTAACAGCAGTGCGCAGCAGGAAAAAAAATGAGAGGGAGAGAGAGAGATGTTGCTCGCTGAATTGCGTACAACGGGATGCAGCGACAGAGAGGAAAGTACGGCGGCTGGCTGTGAACATGCAGCAGGAGAGATCGCAAAGTGGCTCGCGACATGCCACTCTGGCTCTCGTGGCATAATTTGAAAGTTATGTCACTGCTGGTAAATTTGGCATAGACTGGCCGCTTTATTGGTTTATTATACTTATGCGTTACATCTTTTAGTACCAAATCGCGTGTAACTCGTGACATGCTGTCGTAAGTGATGATTATGATGTGCAGCCGGTGCGTGCGATTTACTACCAAGCTAGATATCACTTTTTACCATCAGCACTTTGTCAATCTCGCTGCTGTTTGACTCTTACTTGTCACATAAACAATAAATTTAGCAGCTAGTTGTTTTTTAAGTTTTACATGAAACCTAAATTTACTGTTGTCACCTTTTTTTCAACCAACAGATGCCACTGTGCGCCAGCTGGCAGCTACTAAGTAATACCTGCAGCCCGGTTGATGCCACATTAAAATGAAGACACATAGCCACTTCCTGTAGCTAACTGTTCTTTGATGAACGCTACATTAAGCTAGGCTAAGCTAGCCGGAAAAAGAGGATGTTGGGCAAAGTTTGACCATTAATACTAGCAACATGTATGTTTGTTTTTTACATTAAGTGCATTGTTTTCTAAATAAAATTACCACACAAACAGAATTAAATATATGTAAAGAGAGGAATATGGCAGTTAAACAGTTAGCCAAGCTACATTTTAAGTTTGGTTTAGTTAACACGGATATGTTGCTGGAACACTGGATGCACAGCAGCCTCATATATGGAATCAAGATAAACTTTGAGTCAAATGCCAGGTGTAATTTTGCGTATGGTATTGGCATCTCTGTGTAAATGTGCATTCAAAATGGTTTAATTTAAATGAATAGTTACCCAAATTCGGACTACTCACCTACACCACGCGAACGCGAACTCTCCACGCGCTTGTGGCCACAGAGGAGGGAAACAGCTTCAAGTGACCCGGGTGCACGTGAGATGCAGGCAACGAAGACAAATAAAGGTGCGGAAGGCAACACAGGCAGCCAGTTTAAATGAATTCAGTGTCCTCTCATCTGACGTTTTAAAGCAGATGGGGAGATTAATGCCACAAAATCTGAATATCTCATTGGCTGTTTGCTCAACAGCCTATTTACCACCCTCCGTTTTTTTTCACCATGGCACGGTCTTATCATATATAATCAATGGCTGTTGCCTAACCTTGCAAAGAAACATCTCGCTCTTAGCAAGTGTCTCAAAATGATGAAACATTGCAGTGAGGTTGTAAATACGGGTCGGCTCTTTTGAAACCATTACCTCATTCAGTTATGACTATTTCAGTCTGAGATGAGGCGATCACCAATAACATGCGTTTAGAAACCAACACCTCCTGTCCTTTTTCTGGTATCATATTTGTACTTATTATGCGAGTACAGATACTGTGTAGTTCATTGAAAGTCTTATTTTGCAAGCTTCACGTTAAATTTTCACAACTAGCAGTCCAGTATGTATGTGCACACTGGCCGAAATATCTTAACTTTTACTGGATACAGCATCCTTTGTTTTTATAAAATCGATTTTTAAATATCCCCTTAATATTCTGACTCCACTAATGATAGAAAACTTTTTTTTCAGGGAAAATGAGACATATAAAGAACGTTTGCATGAAATTGTGCAGCTAAAATGTGATAAAAATAAAGACTTCCGCCTTTTTAAAGGGGATTTTGGTAAATAATGCTCAGAAATCTACCGTGAAAGTATTTTTTTTAATGTTTTCAAAGTTTAGTTATGTTGTTTTTTGGGGTTTTTTTAATGGTAAAATAAGAGACTGCACATTGTCAGTCAGTGTGCAAACTAGTAACCCGTGATATGTATGAATGTCATCGTGCCACTGTTGAATCAGTAATAGGATTGCGGAACATCCTAACAGCTGAGACTGCCTTGATGCAATGATGAGCTCATATAAACTGTAGTGAACTCTCAGGAGCAGAACTTTACCACTCGTGGACACTCGGTTTCATGACCCCTTATAAACCGGAGTGAATGTTTTTCCCTCTAATGGCTCCACCTACTGCTCAGATATAGTAACTGCAGGACAGAAAAGGAGACTTTGTAAGATGTTCTGGATACATAAAGAAACAAAAAGACCATAAATTCCTTTAATTCTTATCAAAATCCTCTGGTCATAGAAGTAACAATACAGTAGCTCCTTTTTGTACTGGATTACTAGTATTCTGCTCCTGTCATGTGAGATCACTGAACTAAGTGCAAAAATTAATAAGGGCATTTATTGTCTAAATTACCAGGAGTGAATGCGTTGTAAATCTGGCCTCATGGTAGTGGTGACTGGTTCCAACTTGGTTAATGTAAGGAAATGTAAATGCTGCATTTCTCTGTTTTTTTTATTGTAAATATTTCTTTCTGTATGTTGGGCAAACTAGCAACTAGGAAACATCACCTTAACCTTTATCTGCTGATATTTTATGGTGAAAATGCTAAATCAATAGAGAACTGACAGATTCATCGACAAAATCATTTGTTGCAGCCCTGCCACACAACTCTGAAATGAGATCTACTGAGAAAAATAAGTGAACCTGAGTTCGGAACTTAACTTGAAGATTTGTATTTGTAGTTAGAAACATTTGTTGTAAAAGGTTTTAAGTCCACCTCTGAACAAAAAGTATGTGCTATCTCTCAAAAAGTAGCACCAATTCACAATGATGGGTATGTGGGAACATATCGACAGGCACAGCCAGAGTTGGAGAAAATGCCTCTCCTGTGAGTTTCTTCCCTGGATCAGGAGCACAACAAAGCTCCCTGAAGTTCCTCATAGCCATTCCATCCGGTTTACAGGAAACAAAGACCAGCCTACGGATAGCAGGTTGGTTTCGTAAAGCCCGAACCACTTTGTGATGCAGGCCAGCTCGGGCAGGGTTCACAACAGCTGCTACGAGGCCTCCACCTGCAGAGCTCAACTTAGACATAAGGTCAGGAAGCACCACCTCTGCCTTTCCAGGGATGAACTCACAGTTCAGTAAATTACTTAGAGCTGCATTGTGTCTAGCATCTTTCACTGCCTGTTCTATGAGCTCTATACCAATAATTCTGTCCACTCTGGGTGAAATAGTGATACCAATGGCACCTGTCCCACAGCACACATCCAGCAGTGTGCCGCCAACTTTTGTTCTTTCTCCAAGTTTCACGTGGTTTGGGACACACAGGTCTCTCACTGTACCATATAGCACCTCAGCTGCTGCCTGGTTGACCTGGAAAAAAGCATCAGCAGAAATGCGGAACTTGAAGCCCAGCACCTGTGGATGACAAAACACAGGAACAACAAACATTATGTAAGCACACATGGAGTTTGAACCACCTGCTCTTTTATCTCTGTTATCATCACTAATTCAATGCTTACAGGGACCCCACTAAATTTAAAGGTAAACATCATCTCAAATACAGACTGTAAGAAGTTTTATATTGTTTGAATGAGTCAAGAACTTTGAATCCACCCCTGAAATTTTATAGTCTAAAGTATTAACTGATTAATTTTATACCTACAGACACATCCGCACATATCAGTTTAGAAGGGAAATGTGTTGCTTTGTTTTGTTTTGTAATACTATTTGAATTTTTGTTTTGTTCATATTATTTTCACTGTTGAATGTTGGTTCATTTCAAGACACATTTTCTTACAATATTACTAGGCTTATATATTATGTAATGCAACTATTCAGTTGGCAACAAATCTAAGAAATCCCATCTGAAAAACACTTAAATACAGTGTAAAAATCTATTTTACACCTCAATTTTCTTATTAAGACAAATATGTCCCACAATTAGTAAACAAATCAGGTATTTCAAATTTGTCAGCTGCAGTTGAAATTTAGATTACTAAGTCGCAAAGCTTACAGTGTTGGCTGTATGGGAACTCTCTTAAAGTTCTCCTGTAATCTTGCCATGATGGTGCATATTACCTCCTCGTGTATGTGTGGCTGCCCGTACAGGAGCTGGTAGGGGGATTCCTCGTGAGTGCAGCGGGTCATGGTGCTTTCCTGGAAGAACAATGAGTCCAGTTGGCAGACTGATCCAGGCCCCCGTGTGAAGTAATCCACCAGTTCAGCCTTATGGACTGCCACTTCCTCTGGTGTTAGCGTCTGTGGATGAAAGTACACTATAGCCATGGTGTGGCCCTTTGTGTTGGTCCTCACTGTGATCTCTCTCCAGTGACCCCCAGTGTGGAAGAGCAGGCAGGGCTCCAGGGAAGACAGGCGAATGAAGTCCTGATAGCACCTGGCTACCAGTTTATGCTTCTCTGGCATGTTAAGCAGGTGGTCTCCATTGACACAGACAATATTTCTCTCCCTACCCGTGCCTACGTAAAATCCAACCGTTTTTGCATTGCCATCTATTCCTCTGTTGACAGAAAATGTAGACTTGTTGCGGTAACCATCTCTCACTGGTGAAGGCAGAATAGGTAAGACAGGGAACCTAAGCTGACTTCTGACGGGTGATGAGGATTGTAAGTCACCCGAGAGATACCCCGAAAACTGAGAAAGGGTCCTCTCCTGATGCTTTTGCTTTAGTTCAAGTTGTTCAGCGTAACTCAGCCTCCACAGAGGGGTAACTGCATCAGCAAGCCTCTCCTCCCAGGACAGATCTTCAGTCCAAGCAGGTTTCTTGTCACGCTTTCTCCTCTGTTTCTTTAACGGCGATTTCCTCTCATTAGCTAGAATGGCATCATTAGTTGAAAACAACAGACAAGTTAGCCTCGTAGTATACAGAATATTGCGCTTGAAGAAAACTGACCTGCTGCATGTCGCTGCCAAAGCCATTTTATCTTTTAAAGAATGTAGCTATCACGGCAGATGGTGCTGTCTGTGACTGCCTGTAAGCTAAACATATAAAACGAACACCCGCAGCTTTATATATCAATGTTTATATACGTATTCCCTGGAGTGTTAATGAAACGCATGCTGAAGGTTCAATTTAACTTTTCTGACGTGATATTTCCCAGCCTTTTAGCTTTTACGTCATCCCTGTGCGTCCCAGGGCAAGTAAACATTTCCGCTCTGTCGCGATGGACTCAAACAAGGACGAAGCGGAGCGTTGCATTAAAATAGCCCTTGTAGCGATCGACAACAATCAACAAGACAAAGCTAGGAAGTTTCTGGAGAAGGCACAGCGCCTGTTTCCGACAGATCGGGCCAAAAGTACGTCGAATGGGTGCCTGTTTTGCTTTGGTTTTAATGTCAGGTGGTGGGCCATATCTGTAAAGCCGAATCAGCTAAAGTTAGCATAACCGTCTTAACGTTACACCAGCTGCTCCTAACCAACACTGGTATTTGTAGTTTTTCGAGCCCCCCACCCGAGATTTCTCTATATTTGATGACCTAATGTCTTAAATTGTTACTCACTTTTTTTGCAGTGTTCATTTAACGTACCATCCTTGTCATCCGGGCTAGCAGCTACAGTGCTAACAGTTAGCTCGTTATATTCGCGATTTCAATCGAAATCAGACTCAGGTGGCAATCTTGAATAACTACGCCAATGTTCTCCTTTCATGACAGACTTGTTGGAGTCGTTAGCTCAGAACGGGAAGCCTCCAGATGAGAATGGCAGCCCGGTGAACGGAGATGAACCTACGATGAGACACCGAAGCCACGGAGAGGAGGCCGATGCGTCCTCAAAGGGGGCCACAGACTCAGCCAAATCATACACCGCAGAACAAGTGGAAGCAGTCAGAAAGTCAGTGCACATGTCGATCTGTTTATTTGCTTTAGTAATAATGTTAACACTTTTTTCTGTTTAATACTGCTGAGCTGACTAAATGTAGTGATGCATGGTTTACTCAGTATTTGATAGCAGTCAACAATGTGATGATATGTAGAAATATACTTAAAAAAACGTACCAATTCCAGTTTCTTAAGCTTAGGAAGTCAAATCACTTAACCGTAAAACCAGGAAAGACAACACGTATGCCATATCGTGGTTTAAATTTATTCCAAAAATTCGATGATATCTGGTCTTATGTCACAGAATCGACTTGTTATTGATATACTGCACAGTCTCGATGAGAAAGATTATGTGAGCTAATCAATTCCACAATCCGATAAATAATATAATTACAAGTAATAACAATATTTTTTATTGAAAGGGTGTTTAAAATTTGGAAACGGTTACAAATTACACTGAATAATTTCAGAATGATTAAATATTAATAATGGCTAGATGTTGATAAATGTTTATGTCATTGCTGTTAGCTTAATATCATATTTGATATCATTACCATATCAAGAAATGAATTGAAATTTTGTTCTAGAATATTGTCTCACAAATGTTGTTGTTATATTTTATTTTTAACGTAAGGATCAAGAGCTGTAAAGATTATTACCAAATCTTGGGAGTTGAAAAGACAGCCTCTGAGGATGATCTTAAGAAGGCTTACAGAAAGCTGGCTCTGAAATTTCACCCGGATAAAAATCACGCACCTGGAGCCACAGAGGCGTTTAAAGGTAAATTAAAATGAATCTCCAGATCTGTTCTGGGAAGGACATGTAAATTTAAACCCACAAAGTGCAAATGTGTGTGGATTTTTCTGTGTCTTTCAGCTATCGGTAATGCCTATGCTGTGCTGAGTAACACTGAGAAACGAAGACAGTATGACCAGTATGGAGAAGAGAGATCACATCCAAGCAGAACCAGACACCATCGTGATTTTGAAGCAGACATCTCACCTGAGGACCTCTTCAACATGTTCTTTGGTGGAGGTTTCCCATCCAGTGAGTAAAAGCCAGAGTAATAAATGATAAGGCATGATGTTGTTGCACATTGATGCACTGCTCTTGAGCCCACATTAGATTTTTTTTTATGTTTGGAGTAACATGTTCACATGCCTCAGTATTTTTTTTTGATTTGAGAAGACTTGAATAATTAGAAGCTTTGTTCATAGTGTTAACATTCAATTTTGTATACTCTGTTTTCCTCCATTTTATGTTCATTGGTATAAAAATACAAACTGCCTGGGATTCCTTTCCTTATATTTATTATTTATTTACAACTCATCCCCTTCGCCATGCTTGGTTGTAATGTGTACAGTATTTAGAGTTAACAGGCTAAAACAAAATATAATATCCTGAATCCAGATCAGTTTAAACAAATAGCACAGTTTGCTTGACCATTCTTGTTAAACATTCAACTCTGTCTTGAAACACAGCTGCTCAATATTTCCCTTTCTCTAGTTGAATTTGTGATTATCAGTGAAATCAGTTGCTGTGATTGATTGTATTGAAAAATTGTGTACTTTTGAGCCTTGATCTTACACTGCTGAGTTGCAACACCAACTGCAAAATATTATTTTTTTCAGTCTTTATTTTCTTTAATTCTTTTCAGGTAACGTTCACGTTTACAGAAATGGAAGGATGCATTTTGCACATCATAACAGGCAAGAAAGACGAGAACAACAGAGAGATGTAGGTCTTGTTTGTAATACTTTACTTACACTATCTTTTTTTACCAGCTCAGGTACTATATGATCTGTATTGAAACTGTAGTATAACGTTTATTGTCCTTTGTCCCCTTCTGGACAGGGAGGTCTGGCTTTGTTTGTCCAGCTGATGCCCATCTTAATTCTCATCATTGTTTCGGCTCTCAGTCAAATGATGGTCACCCAGCCTCCCTACAGCCTTAGCTATCGACCGTAAGTGGTTCTTCAGCAAGAGAGTTTAAAGGTTGTATGAAAATGTCTCAGTATCTGTCTCACTCTCAGTTATTATGTCTTCATTAGGTCAGCTGGGCATATTCACAAAAGGCATACATCGAACCTGAAGGTGCCTTTCTATGTGGGTGACCGTTTCAATGAAGAGTATTCTGGGAATAACCTGAGGAATGTTGAGAGGAGTGTTGAAGAAGACTATATCTCCAACCTCAGGAACAACTGTTGGAAGGAGAAGCAGCAGAGTAAGTTCACAGCAAGGATGCACCCAACACTTCTTATAATCATCAATCATTGTGTTCTTTGTTTTCTGGACACTGACATGCTCTCCTGCTGTACTTTCAGAGGAAGGACTACTGTATCGTGCTCGTTATTTTGGGGATATGGAGTTGTATGAAAGGGCACAGAAAATGGGGACTCCCAGCTGTTCCAGACTATCTGAGATTCAGGTTATACTGGATGGCTAGAAACCACTTGCACACATACGGGTGAGTTGCCACTTACATAACTTTACATTATAAATTCTATTGTATGCAAACAAAATGTACTGTGAGGCCTCCCTCTTTTGCATGTTTCATCCCGCATTGACACAACACACTCACTCTACATTAGTTTTAGAAACCATACCTTTCAGGTGTTGTCCACAGGCAATAGAATTATGAATGACTTGCCTCCAGTATTTTGTTTCTTTTTTTAGCAAGCTCTAAGCCAGCTTAATTTTTATCCAAGAACCTAATGACACGCATTAATGCCGTTGCAAGTAGGGACTGACACTTGATATTTAAGAGTCAGCCATGGTGTCTCAGGTGTCAGGGTGGCCCCAGATAAACTTCACTACACCAATAAGAAGACACAGGCCTCCCTCACAACTGTATATCCATTTAATGACAAAATTTTTGACCACTAAGGAGTCAATAAAGGCTATGGGGTCACTGTGATGGATTACCTTTCTAGAGCATGGGCCAGGGCTCTACATGCTAGTTTTAATATTGAACCAATAAAAACCTTTTCTGGAAGCTAGAAATACATTTAATTGTTCGATGAAGTTTGAGATGCTAGTTAATTTGCTAAAACACGCAAAATTGTCAGTATGACCAGTTTCTTTTTGTAGTTGATCCATTGATAGCAAGCATCGCACAAGGGACTGGTACTTAATTATTTTGTATTTACTTGAAGTAGATAAGTAATTAAGTTTGTAATACTGATTATTTGGGGGTTTTTTCCTCAGGTTCGTCGGTACTTGAATCTAATGAAGAGAAAACGGTCGGAGCCCACTCAAATTGGAGCATATTTCTGCAGCAAACCAAGAGAATCAAACATGCCTTACGTGCAGTGGGCAGCAGACCTCATCAGGGAACCTCTCTGCAACTTGATGTAGATTGACTCTCTGTAGAACTGTGAGAAGCTTTGAGTTGACAGCTGACATTTTTCTTACTCTAGTGTCTTCAGGATGGTGAAAGTCCCCTTGGCATCACAGTGGAAAGTAAGAGCGTAGTTGTTATTTTGAACAGTAAATGAAGCTGCTAAGATAAGCTTTCTTTGTCCCAGTCTTTTTGTTTTTCTTTTAACATTTCGAGAAACCTCATGGCCTTCTCATAGACAGATGTCTGAGCCACTCACAAGGAAAGTGTGTAATTTTTATAGTTCTTACCAATGTAAATATTCATTTTACTTTTAACAGTGCAGGGTTTATTATCATTTACTATAATGTTAATATGTGGATTTGCTTGTAGCCTGTTGGATCATAAATATTGAAAATCATTGCACAGATAAAAGTAAACCATATTTATTAAATTAACATGCTAAAATTGTATGAAAGTTCTTTGAAATAAATTTGTCCAATGGTTGACTGGTGTTTATTTTCTTTTGACAAGACTAAGAATTTACAGCCTTGCTGTCAGCTCTGTGATCCGTACTGAAGCCAATCGGTGCTTTGAGCTAAATGCTGACATGGTCACAATAACAATGCTAACGTGCCTGTGCTTAGCAGGGATCATGGGTCCCATTTTTAGCATCTAAGTTTTTGTGTGTAAGCATTCTGGTTGTTAGGAATCTCCAAGGACATTAGGATTCATCTTCTGGGAACTCTAGTACAAAGTTTTATATGAAGTGATGCACTATCTGACCTAAATTGCCATACCTTCTGCCACACTGTTAGCACGGCTGCAGACAAAGGCATAAGATTGGGAGGGGGCTAAGTATAAAAGGCTCTTATGAGTAGGACCCACAAAGATATTAAAACGAACGGCCTGGGTTGCAGAAAGGGGCCCATAGGGAACAGAGTGCAGGGTCCAGGATTTTGTGCTCAGCCCCCTCTATACAAACACACACACACTTATGACGAGTCATTCATTCCTCATAAGTTAAAAAAAAAACTCTCACAGCAAATCAATAGAAAATAATTTATTTTTTTATATTCTTTAAGTTGTTGCGAGTACAAAACACAAGTTTTAGGTCATATTTGACTATCAAACACTTAAGCCATTCAAGACTTTACATTCATAGGAAAGACACTGACCCATATTCAGAAATGAGTCTTTACCGTTAAGTCACCTGCAATCAGGTGAGTAGCTGCCATGAGACATAAGGTGGTTCCAGGGAAACCTTAGTAAACATGAAATACAACAACAAAAACACGTACATGTTATTAGACTACCATTTTGCCTGCCATTCAGTATGTTAAAGTGATGGGATGTCTAAAATAAAGGGCAATATAAAACGCACACCGGCCTCCTGTCACAGTACATATGAATTCAGTACAGCCTATCAGCTACAGAAGTGCTCGGTCAGCAGCACTCCTCAATCAGCAGCTCCCCTGAACAATACAGTTTCCTCTTGATAGCCCTAAAGCTCGCACTCAGCCTCAGAGTGTTTCGGTGCCTCGTTGATGTCTGTGGTGACTTGCCACCCTTGAAGAGCTTCTGAACCTTTGGCCACAGTCCACTGGACTCAATCCTCAGCACCAGGGTCACATGAAAGGTTGGGACGAGGCTGCCGTCCACTGCTATTTGGTCCACAGTACACAGAGAGCCCTGGTCTTCTTTGTCCACACACAGGTCAATGAGCGCTCCCCTAAGCCCACAAGGCTCACTGACAGATAGGTGAAGCAGCTCCTGGCCGATGTTGTGCAGTAGAAAGTCTGGTAGGATGAGTTTGGAGCAATCCAAAATGTCTGATGCATCATTGAGACTTTGTGCTATGGTTGCTACAACCTCTGCAGCCAAGGTTTCCTCTAGGGGATAACAGAAGAAACTACTGTCTGATTCTGACAAGGACATGTCTGCCACAGATCCTGAAACAAACAAACAAAAAAATACAGGTCAAGTCTTGGCTGCTGGTGCATGACCTATCGTTAAAAAAAAAAAAGGTCATCAACGAAAGCCTCTGCCTCCCTTAACCCCTATATCAATTAATGCTCTCTTCTTTTGTAAAGTTTACACTGGCTTCAGAAAAACAAAAATGGAGTAATTCTTAGTTACAGTGTCAATCAACCCAAACAGCAGACAATAGATGCTACTGACACAAAAGGCTGCAACACTCACCAGTTTCACTCCTGCTGCACTGATGATCTGTTGTGTCTCTGTGATTGATCCCCCTCAGCTCAGGCAGCCTCTGCAGCAGACTGCCCCAGGACAGCCGCTTTGAACCCCTGTCCTCCGCTGGAGACGGAGGAAAGCTGTCGTCCATAGAGTGATTGAAAGAAAAATACTTTTTTTTTTACAAACAAACAAAAACAGATTCTATTGTTAAATTAAAAAAAAAAGTGCGGTTGTATCCTCTAACAATATGTGTCCGCTCCTCCTGAGCCAGACCAGCTGGAAAACACCCGCAACAATGGAACAAAGCGTTAAATACCCTCACCAGAATGCCCCGCCCACTGTATTTCTCCACCAATGAGATTTCAGCTCACGTTCTCAGCTCTCTACCCTGCCTGGTAACATTTTTTTTGTCCCTTTGATGAGTCAAAGGCCAGTGCCCCCCCAACCCTGCCCCCTAACCCTGCAGGCGATCGACTACTGACCAAACTTGTACTCATGGATTAATGTTACCTTAAAGTAATTTCACTGTCAAACATTCAATGAAACAGCCAAAACCGACAGGCCAATCAACGTCCACCGCCGTAGTGCCATGAAACAATAAAGACGACACACCCCCTTAGTTTTTTGGACAAAAAAGAAATGATGAAAGGGCTGCTGTGAGATTCATCGGCGAGAGTGGAGTTAAACATGACACGTATCGCACGTAGGCCATGTGTTAGTCTTGAAATGATCGGAAACGTGAGTGCTGACTAAGCATTTGGTGCTTTCCAGTGAAATTAATAATCCGAGTTGGATTTGGTATCTCATTGTTTAAAGACCCGTTCACGTGCCCCACGAAAGATGCGTTGAATGTAGAGATGTCACGCAGACCTTTTATTGTTGTAATGAGACCACTGACTGTATTATTGAGACATTTAGGCTACATGGGTTATTTGTTCATGTTATACTGCAAGAGTGATGATAATGGGGATAACAAGATAACAAGACAATTTGAATCGTTTCGATGTTTTTTTTTTTATAATTGAAAGTCTAAAATTATGTATTTATTTAGCCTGTTCCTCTCAGGGAAAATTAATTCTAGGAATTTACAAAATTACTCTACTTGAATGTGGAAACCAGCTCTTCTGGCTCTTAACACGTACCCACAGACCATCCCCCAATCCTATAAACTTCCCACTGTTTTAGCACCGTCATCCGTTGTTTGTGCGTTTATAACATCCGGTTTGTAACTTTTGCAGATTATTTTCAATGAGTAACTATTCCACAGTATCATCTGGTCACTTTATGCTGAATTACATCTTTGTGTGAAAGTTTTCTACAGTAAACGTGGAAGTATTTAGGCCTGTCGTATGTCATCGAAGTGGGTGCTGCTTAAACACAGGCATCATAGAAGTATCAGAAATTAGACATCCTGCACATCAAAACGCAATCCCAATCCAACTGCATAACATTTATTTGACAATTAATGCAAAGAAAAAGGCATCCAATAGACCTACAAGTGGAAATTAAGTAACTTTCTGTGAACTACAGAGACAAAACTTGTTTATACCATTAAAATGGGTTTAAACAGATCGAAGATATATAGCTTAAGTCATATGTAGGACTATTTAAGATTTGATTTGATTTTTTAAAATTTTTTTACTCATAGGCTTTATGTGATGCAATATCAGGACTCTTCTGTTCTAAATAATGTAATGTTGTGCATATGCAGATGATGGCGCCACTGTACCACCTTCAAATTCCAGACAATAAAGCTTTCACCAGTATGGTCTGCATGAGAAATGTTTATGCCTGAGTGCACCTATTGTTTTGAGTGAATATACCTCTGAACAAACAATCTCTGACATGCAGTAGTCCAGGAGCGCTGTAATGGACACAACTGTGCTTTTGTGAGTGTCTCTGCACTCTGCATACGGATGGAAAATTTCTCACTCAGCTAAGCTTCAGCGTCTATATTACACTGTTTGGGGTAAAACATTATTTGTGCCATGTCATTGCAAAAAAGTTAAATGGAAAAGAAGGAATAAAGTGTGACATGAGCTGTGTTTTACAATTCAAACAGGGCCTGAGAGAGCTGTTAGGCTGGCCAGCCTCAGGCTATGTAATTCATGTATAATAAATCTACAACCAAATGGATTATTAAGAATGGATTGTTTCTGGAACACTTTACTTTTCCCAATGAAAGAACAATTTTAAATTTCAAAGAACTATTTGTTTCAATATTTGGTATTAAAATAATTAGAGTGGCACTTAAATGGAGAATGCAATATCTTTACACGTGAATTAGCTCAGATACAACCTTTCTCTCCAGATTGTTTTGAATATGGCTCATGTTGTTAATTAATTCAGGAAGGGGTAAAAGGGTCCCTGGATTGTGTTGTGCCAGGCTGTAGCTATAGCAACTGCATGCTGTTGTGTGCAGGGTCCATCTCACTGAGACAGATGAAACGTTTTGTTGAAGCTCCAGTGTTTACGGTCTTTGTTACCTCATGTTTTTATCATCATTCGTGACTTGAAAAGTGGGATAATGTCAGACAGACATCACAATTCTCGCAAAAATAGATATGAAGTATCATTCCATGTTTGTGGTAAACAGACCAGCATCATTCCTCTGACACCTGAGCGCTTGAGTGATTATCTGGAAACTCTGTAGTTCTGCATGCAGGACTCTCTTGCACCAATGTCTCCTGAAGTTGGAGCTGGGACAACGTTCCATTTAGGTTTTGATTTATTGCTGGAGGAAGCAGAAACAGACCTGCACTCTCAAGGGGGTGGGGGGAGCAGGAGTAGCTGTGATGTTGCTGAGACACACGCTTCTTGAACAAAACATTAACACTTCACACTCCAATTTTAAACAGTCTGCGTGTTATGTAGCTTAATGGAGAGTTAGTGATTTTTATATATGGCTGAGTTTGTAATTGAAATAACCTCTGTTGGATGCTTTTTGGCACATGAAAGGTGGACACTCACAGAGCACAACTCCATTAAGCAATGACTTGTTTTATGAGTTTAGCTTTAGCCGACTGAAAGAGTCCTTTGACATATTTACCTTTTAAAAAAATCTTTCCAAGAAATCCAATACCAATTTCACATTGCAGCAATTTGCACGGAAACATTTCAGGGTATTAAAGTTGATTGTATGAAAACTTTAAGGTATGACATTAGCATTTAAGACCTCAATTTTTAATTTGATTATAAAAAAAAATGTTTGAGGGCTTAATAGCTCACACAAATACAACAAGGTGGTATCATACAATACAGATTAAGCTTTACAATGCCATTAAATGGATGTAGAGTGCATGAAATCAGTATATAATTACACTTAAAGTCAGTTTTTTTTTAAGCATGCACCTTTTCTTTTGGCTCATACAAACTTGTTGTCTATAAAGTTTAATTTACCGATCTGTTCTGTACTTAAAGTATTTAAACAGTACTTAACTCTGTCCGTTTTATTCTTGTTGTCAAATGTGAGGGCTGAACACAAATGTATTTCCCCTCAAAAAGAAGTTATTGTTTCCCTTCTCTGACTATCGACCAGACATAAAACCCCTTAAGAAGCTGGATTATTTGTGCTTTTCAGTTTGTATTTGTCGTTCCTGTGAATGAGCCTTATAATTGATATTGATTGAATGTCATTAGGCTCAGAGGTTGCATTGCTAAACGATTGGTGCTGGAACAAGCAGGTCAATGCATACACAAAGAGCTGGGGCCTCATGGCATCAGACAGAGGAAAAGATCCTGATCATTATTTATAAGTACTCTTTCAGTGACATGTCCCTGCTGCTATCTCTCATTTTAGAATCATGTGCATTATTTAGTAATGCTGCCAATGTTCTGCTTCTTGCATTTGGTTCAAATTAAACAACACTTATATGGCTGGTGTGACTGTTCTTTGAATGTTAAAGTTTATCATTCATGTTAAAGTCATCATTCATGTTTACCATATGTTATAGGACTTAATAGAGTTGAATGAAGATTATTTCTATTATTTCGCTTGAAGAGAACAGTGCATATTTAGTCAAATATTTTGTTTTTTGGCCAAAAAAGATATGAGAAATTAATACCACGCTTATATTTAAAGGTCAAATACACCTGGTTAGCATAGCATAGCATAAGTACTGAAACATGACAAACAGCTTGACTGACTCAAACCAAATATGCCCACCAAAAATTAGAAACTCACATGCTATGTGATGTGTATAATACGTCTTCTTTGTA
>JAQNCA010000003.1:13732385-13743461 GCA_029783725.1 Acanthurus tractus
TTTTGCTTCTTGTTTGCAGTGTTTCCTCTGGCTAATCAAATGATACATCAATGATGATGATTTTGATGCATACCAGAGCCTGTAAGCCTCAAACAAAACTAAAACTTACCAAATAGTGACCTTACACTGCAGGTTAAAATCACCTGAAGACTTAAAAAGAGATCACCTGAGCTTTTGTGCTTTACAAGGCAGTTACAGCAAGACCAAGAACCCACAGTTAGGCAAGCTCTACTTTACTTATATTTACTTATTATTTTAGCATAGCAGTGCTTTGAGCTTAATGCTAA
The DNA here is from genome assembly GCA_029783725.1 of Acanthurus tractus. Classification (NCBI taxonomy): domain Eukaryota; kingdom Metazoa; phylum Chordata; class Actinopteri; order Acanthuriformes; family Acanthuridae; genus Acanthurus; species Acanthurus tractus. The sequence goes on from JAQNCA010000003.1 coordinate 13,732,673, forward strand.
AATAGCATCCCAACGAAGACAATGCTAACATAGAAATAGAAGATCATGTTTGTCATTCTTAACATTTTAGCTTAGTGTGTTAGCATGATAACATTGGGACCAATAAGCACCCAACACAAAGCTGTTAAAATCTGTTTGAAATCTCAATAGTCACCTAATTTCACAGCAATCCTTCAAATAGTAGCTGAGATATTTCAGCTTGGACCAAAGAAGGAGAATATTCGCCAGATTCACATTTCCATCCCTAGAGGGTGGTGTGGCAAAAAGAGCAGAAAAACAACAAAAATAACAGAAAATCCCAGTTGTGTTTCCAAATTGAAACAATAATGTTGTGAAAACACTTTCAAAAATTTAGCTTTGCATTATCTGGATTAAAGGGATCAAATTGAAAAGAAATTGAAGGGCCCCATTTCTTAAACCAAATGGATATGTGATGTACAATTTTAACTAAATTGGGATGCAACTTTCTTATCTCAGCAGCCTTTTTGTAGTCCACGAGTGGCCCATGGCCACCAGGCATTATGCCGATGACATTTGTGCACATGTTTTGTTACTAAATATTATGCCATCTTTACATTTCTCAACTCTGCAGCCATCACAGTTGTCACAATTAGAATCTTTCCCTTTCCTTCACAAAGCATCAGACCAGGAGAAACCACTCTCACATGACAGGGGAGTATTTTTCCCCTGCTTTTATAAGGAGATTATACCTGAAACCCCCTAAGGCTCTGTGACTCTCAGATTACTCAGCCATGTTCCTCTTTAACTGGCTCCAAATAAATGAGATGAACATTGTTGGCCTGCCATATTTCTGCCCTCCTCTCTCTGGATCCCTGCTCTGAGACTGTCACACCACATCTGTCTGTGGGTTCATTACTGGGCCTGTGCCCAAATCCCAGCAGCCTCAGTGTTTTTCACCTATATGTTCCTTAAAGAATGCATAATGTTAATAACTCGGCCATTTTGCTTCATTTGACTAACTGCTCTTAGTTTGATTAATGTCACTGAGAATAAAGCAGGCTGTTAGCGGGTCACTGCAGGGTAATGCATTAAAACACATCAGTATTTTCAAAGTAAGCCTGCATTAGTTTATTGCAGGAAGTGCTGAGAATTTTTCCCATTCAAACCAATTACGTTTAGCAGATTTGTTGTCTATAGACATAAATAATTTTCCCCATTCTGAGTGTATAGCTATGTTGGAAAAAATGAGCACACACACTGTAAGTATTAGGACATGGTTTGTTGCTTCCAAGCATAGATTTTATCACATCCCAACGTGCACTGCATTCAATTCAAACAACTTCCTCCCTCTTTAGCTTAGCGGGTAAACTTGATTGGGTTCAGCGGAGAGATTAGATGACGCCCTGTCTCGTGCCTGCTTTTATTAAGAGAGCCTCAAAGACACTCTTTTCAGGATGAAATAAAGATGGCATCAGTTAATCCAGCATTTCAATTACAAGCTGTCACTCAGCGTGCCTCTCTAGGGACCGGCTGAGACTGCGTCAGGGAGAGATACAGTCAGATACCGTGTAGCATAGCACAATGCAAATGCTCTGCATCCCAGTGATTTATTAGAAAATACTACCATTATCTGTGGGGTATGTGAACAATGCAGAGCAGAGATCGACAGATCCACAAACCTCCTTTTTGTGTCGTCTCATAATGGATCCAGGAAACAGTTCTGATGCAGAGCAGCAACAAAGACCTCAACTTTCCAGTCTTAATAGGTTTCACAATCCAGTTTTGGCCAGGTGTTCTTCACTGCTATAGTGGCAATAGTAGGAGAAAGGGGGAAAATATTGTGTTTGTATGCAGGGGTGGACATAATTAATTTAACAACTGTTTGGTCAAATGCAATTTGCAATTCAGACCACAGGTTCACACCAGTGTCACCGGTAAAAAAAAAAAACAGTCCTGTAGTTAATACTGTGTTCAGTTTTTTCAGAAACGGATTTAGAAGTTTTAAATTCAGGTCAGGGATAACAGGCTTTTTTCATAGCATGTGATAGCAGGATTAACATGTGTGATTAGTAAAATCAATCATGGCTGTATTGCATTTAGGGATTCTGGCTCCTTGGTCTTGATATTATAAAAGCTGGTTCACTGCTCAGAGCAATAAAGACAATTACATCATATGGAACATGCCAAAGTGTATGTATAATATAGTTAGGGATCTAAACATTTATGTTTTAAACCTGCTGCCAGCAATTTGATTGGCATTCTCACAATTTTCTTTAGATGTTGGTCATAAATGAAATTGGTGTATCAGTTAATTTCTAATAAATTAACAGAAAGTGCAAATAATCATTTGTTAAAACTCGGATAAGACTGTCCCAGAGAGCAAACAACTATCCCACCTGCACAACCTTGGGGGCGTGTGTGTCTGGGGAAGAGGAGTGGGGGGATCACGTGACTTTTGGAGTCGCAGCATGTAAACACCAGTTTCCACATTCAAATGCTGAAAAAGCCTGTGACGTATGTAAGAGAAATATCGAACAGTGTCGCCAGACCCAGTCATGAAAATCACGTTCACGCGGAATTTGAATTTGGCGTCTGCATTGCACTCAGTTTGAAAGTGTGCGGTCGTGTTAATTGTACGCAGGTTGATGAGACTTCATTGGTTGCACACAGCACCGGGACGAAGGCATTTCTGGCTACTATCATCAAATAGGCTCCTCCATCTCCCTCTCTCCCTCTCTCTCTCCCTCTCTCTCTCTCTCTCTCTCTCTCTCTCTCTCGCTCTGCCAGCAGCAGAAGGAGCATCCTATAGGCTAATCAGTTGGTAGTTTCAATCCAGCCCTCAGCATCCTCCCCTTCCCAGAAGAGGAAAGCCAACAGCCGGTGCTTGTGAGGTGTGTTTTTTGTTTGCCCGCTACCATGGTGGAAAATACGGATATCGTGTGCCTTCTCGTCCCGCTGATGATGCTCACGGGCTCTACCTTCCAGACCGACGTGAAGAGCGTCAAAGAGGCGGAAAAAACGGGCAATTTCATGGAAGACGAGCAGTGGCTGTCCACCATTTCACAGTACAGCCGCAAGATCAAGCACTGGAATCGCTTCAGAGACGTAAGTCCGCGGTGTTGATGGAGAGATGCGCGGTAATGCGGTATGTGATGCGCGGAGAGGAAACACGCACTGGTATTTACAAACAGTAATAATAGTTATCACACACTTTGTAAGAGATGATAATACGCTCGAACTTGGTGCCGCTGTATGAACGTAACCCACTCAGTGGAAATACACACAGCGACACAATGTTTAAAAATAAGAAAATATTCAAAAAATATTTCACTATGGTCTAAATATTTGTGGCAAAAAACAAATGAAAGGTATGGCCTATATAATGAAATTTTAAAAATGTGACAGAAAATATGAAGATTTGTGTATTTATAATATGTCTTAGCTTAAAGAATGTCATCTTCATGTGGCCTGTATGTTCGGCTGATCTGTGAATTGGATAGTTTGGGCTAATGAAAGTAAATTTTAAACACTGACTGAGAGTTTTGCTTTTCTGACCTCCTCCTCAAAAATCAAGGGATGTCTGAAGGGATTTTTCACTGGAGAGTTACCTCCACAGAAAACAAGCTTGTGCACAAATGCTATAGTTAAAAATTAAAGTTGCAAATACAAACCTCCTATAGGCCCCGTCTGCTACTCATCCCACTTGTAGTTTGAGGGCCCTAGGTTATTATAAGCAGTTAATATTTCAGTCCCACTTGCACAGCAGGAGCAGAGTAGACCTATTCCATCATACTGGCCTAATGTGGGTTACCTCAGATGTGTTTCCAGACGTATCCCGTGAGATTTCACAAACAAGAGAATTAAGTAATTAGAGCGGAGCAGCGGTGACTGATTGATGTGCATATTCACCTACTGAACAGACTGAACTGGGTTGCAGGAATTGATTAAAGCCCAGAGGGCATGCACAGTGATATATTGTTATGTCTGTGAATGTATAGACGCAGTTTTGCCTCCAGCTCCGGAAGATGATTACTAATGATCCCAGCAGGATTTGAACAACAGTGCAGCAGGATTATGTTCCATATGACTCCTGTTAATTGAGTTTTAATTGATCCAGGGTGGCTGCAAACACATGAGAGGTATCATTGTTGGATTTAACATGTGAGCAGTTGGCTTCAGCTCAAGCATCAATATAAGAACAATGCCACATCTTCTCAGGAGGAGCCAAGTAAGAGGTTTTGGTGTCATTTTTTGATCCACACACGCAGGAACCTTAAATCATGGGTCAAAAATGACCCTGAAGAAAAGGTGAAAATTGTCAGCCACCCCGAGTGGGATCGGATTACTTTGACTGTGATTACTTAAAGAGAATGTCCTCTGGAACTGTACTAAGGGAAGTAATGAAATTGTGGGCATGGAAAGATTAAGTCAGAATTATTGTGGGATTATAACTCACTGGGTGCTGCTCTATATTTACACAGCTATGATTCAAAAGGTTAGTTAGGGCGGCAATTCGGCAACTCTGAATTCAGCACCTCACGATTGTCTGTGCAAAGAAAGAACACATCCTTCCAAGAGTGAATAAAAACAGAAACACATGGAATATGTGGAGCATCTTTAAGATTTAAACAATTCAGGAAAAGTAGGACCATCTTGATAACATTGCTAAAGGGATTGCCGTCCTGGAAAAAGATGTCACTTGCTCCGCTTCCCCTTTTTTCCTCAAATTAACATCAAAGCTGCTCTTAAAAATAAACAGCCCCTATAGTTCCACGCTATCTCTTTCAAGATCATTATTCCCAGAGGTGATTGTTTTAATGGGGATGTGTATGCATGTGCAAGTGCAGAAAGCTGTTGCGTTTGTGAATGTTTGTGTGACTGTGTTGAAGGGCAGGAGTGCTGGTAATGACGATGATGACAGGAGAAACATCAGAGAAGTGAACCGCTGAACCTCCCCAGGGAATCGCCAATAGAAGCCGCTTTGATTTCAGCTTGCTGCCGTAGCAACAGCGGTCTCTGTGTTATGGCGTTGAAATGGAGAATGTATCACCAAGGGGTTGATGACTCCTTTCCCATCACCGGTCTTGCCTCAGGATGTCGGAATATGTGCATATGTCTTTTTCACACCATCCAAACTGTAAACTTTTCAACTTAGGCTCCAGTTGTGTGACCAGATAGTATTTTCCTGATGATCCTCAAAGGAGCCACTGGATCTTGTTTACCAGTATAATGAACATCTAATTGGCATTGCTTCATGTTTGAGCTGTGAACAATCCGAACCAGAGAAGGAGCAGTTCAGTCTCTGGGAATTATTTGGTTGATGTATAAAGGACTGCCTATGCCACAGTTATAGGTATTCAGATTGAATAAATTGATTTTGACTTGCACAGCCCTCTGAGGGCTGCATGCTGAATGTGAATCCAACACTGTAAAGCAATAATCAAAGCTGCACAACATGAAAGCCGAGCGCTTTCATTCTCCCTTTTGCATTGGCGCAAACACACACACTGATGCACACACAGCCTTCACACACAACACAAACACACAGCACATATGCTGCAGTGGGGGCACTGAAAGTATTTCAATTTTATTTTTCTGTCACAAAAAGTAAATTCAGAATCAGGATTGCAGGATATGAGGCACCTTCACTTCAAATAAAAATAGCTTCCACACTTCAATTCAATTTATGTCACAGGAAGTCAAGGAGATTAGATTTAACAGTTACAGTCCACAAATAATAGAATGGGATACCTTCAATCCTTTAATCTGACAGGTGCACTCAACATTTCATTCCGCTAATGCACCAAATCCATGGAAAAAAAGAAAACATGGAAACAGGAGGGCAGTTAACTGGATGCAGAGCTGTTTTTTTTAATCCAACAAATCACATCTTTAATGTTATTTGGCCAGTTCTAATGAGATGTTAGTCACTTTCAGTGATAATTTAAATAACTACAGCATGAAATTGCTTATCAGTTTCTTTATTTTGCATTGTTTTAAATCATAAATCAAGCATTTCTGTGTAGAAAGGATAACAAGTAATAGAGTCTCAGAGATAATGAACCTTCAGAGGTTCGGTATGGAGTTAAATAGCTCTAAAATGCATGAATTAAAAAGGAGACAAACAAAAAAGCACAACTGTGATAGAAAAATGCATCTCTTCGTTTTGTCATTTTTATTTTGAGCAACATTCTTAGGAACAGATGCTAAACAGAATTTATGCAGTGCATAGAAATTCAAAGACTCAGTTGTCGGGAAATTGGATTGTCAACTGGGATCATCCCACCACTCGAGGCACTGTCTGTTTTCCTTCCAGTGTGGAATTAAATGACTGGAGACTTCTGCATTTTCTGCATAGCAGATCCAATTTGGTATGTCCACTAAAGGCAAACCAACAGTAAATTCAATTTTTTGCTCAACTTCCCTTGTAAAAATGATACTGTCCATGAAGTCGCTAAGCCATGAAATTGGTCTGATGTTTTATTCCTGTTGATTTAGGATAAACTGAGAGATGGGCTCTAAAAAGGCATGGTGATTAGGACTCAGCAATGCAAGTTCCGCCCGGAAGAAAGCTGTTTATTGTCGGCATTCATCATGCATGCCAGTGTGAACATGACAGAAAAAATGTGGTATTTGTTTAATGTTTTTCTCATTTTTCTCTGCCTGTGCCTGGTAAATCCTTATCTTAAAAACGCATGCCTCTGCAGTCAGGCAGCTGTGGAGCACCCAGTACCAATCCTGCTCGCACCTGTTATCTATTCTCCTCATTTTTAAGGAACAGAAAACAGTGAATGCCAGCACAAAAACATCAGATCCCCTGTCGATGCCAGTGGATTAAATGTGCCGAACGGAGGAAGTACTTGCGGCAGGTTCTTGCAATCTGGCAAAAACATTTGATGGGTTGTTTACTTTTGCTACTCATACCGGCCTGCCTGATTTTTAGCCTCTCAAACTCTTGAACTGGCCGCAGTCCAGCAAAATTTTAACACTCTGTGATAGGTGTACCTGTCAGTGAGCCTTATTATCATTTCACAGAAGCATATGAAATATAATTGTCGATAATGGCATCTGTAACACTGGAGCCAAATACTCCATTAAAGACTATCTAGATGAACAGTAAATTATCATCACCAGCCTTGCTATCAGTCTGGCTCTCCTTTCACAGAGCGGCTCAGCCCCTTGCTTTCTGATGTTGATGGCTTCTACTGATGCATTAATGCTATGAACGATGATAACAGCTTATCAGAAATCCATTAGTCTATCTGGTCATGCTGTGTGTACTCTGGCATGACTTTCTCCTTATCATACTTCAGATTCTCCATGAGGCTGCGAGCGTCCGGAGCTCTGTTGGAGGGCGTCTTGATCACCTCTGACGGTCTTGAGAGAGATGGTCCGATCGTTCAGGGTCCAGACGGACTGCTGGTGCACTGTGGGGTTGTCTTGGCTGGCTACCAGAGGCCTAGGTGGGCTGTAATTGAGTAGGCTGGAGGGACAGAAAGAAAAGAAACAGCCGTTCATCATGCTCTACTCACACCGCTAGGGCTGTAGTGCCTCCCACTGCAGCACAATAGCCACAGCTGAAGGGCAGAGGGGGAGAGAGAGACATGGAGGACTTTTTAACTAGTAAAGAAAAGGGATACATCATCAAATTTTATGCACTTGTTCACAGAAATGAATAAAAGCATCTTCATTCAAAACTCACCATGTAGTTGTAAATAGTGGCTGCAGAAAAAGTCACAGGCTTTCTTACAGATGCTTAAAATCACTGCATGCCAGCAGCTGCATTTTACATGAATGCCTATCCGGAGTGACCTGCTTCTTTTTTGGCTACATATGAAAGTCTGCATGCCAAATAGGTTGTTTGCTGCAGAGAACACCTGACATCCAGGAATCTTCCTCTAATGAGCTTTTTTGGGACACTTCCAATGTGCCCCTGTAGTTCGAAAACCTGTATACAGTGAACAGCCAAGTTATCTGCAACAGTAAAAGCCCCAGAATGATTTGAAGGCCGCATCAGTGTGATTGTGGTATGAATTTAGATGCCATGACAGTTTGAAAGTCAGGAGTTGTATTTGTTTCATTATTAGCTCTCATTTGAAAATGCACTATGCCTCTTAAAATTTTATGAGACTGTGTGTGGTTTTTTAGACTCTGTCAGGCAGGCTCAATAAATCACACCCTTTTTTTCTTTTAAAACTAACAATAACTCTAAGCAGAAGCGGTGGCTGTCCCCACAGTAAATGCCAACTGTGTGTTATTACCTTTGAGCTCGAGCCAGACTGAGTCGCAGCCAGTGTAAGCTCAGCTCCCGTAGGTGCAGCGGCTGATACAAGAGGATTTGAATAGAAAAGGTTAGAACTGATTTAAAATGACATCATGAATCCAGATGTTTTAGAGCCTAAGAGCACCTGAGAGTGGGTTGATGGGAAGGGTTCACTGTAATCAAACTCAGAGAAAAAATACAAAGGCATAAAAAATAAACCATAACGAAACCTGGAGCTGAGATACTTATTTGAAAAGAGCTGTTAGACAACAAGATCTTATGGTAAAACCCATCTTAAAAACGCAACTTTGAAGCAATTTTCAGAGGCCTGATGCAAGAGTAGACTAATACTCCGGAAATAGGATTGGATTGGTTTGGATTACAGTACCTTTTCTTGCCTACTTCAAAACCCAAAGTGCAAAAGCTTAAGTGTAAGCAACAGATCAATCTTTGTGTTCGCCTCTTCAAACATAGAGCTGAAACTGTAGCATGTCAGGCTGACTAACTCGCTGCCTACTTTAGTAGCCACCAGCGTCTTTTACAGCTCAATCCAGAAGGCCAACATGATTCTGTTCAGCTGTAAAGCAGACAACTGGCTTTTTTGGGTTGGTTTGTCTCCTCTCTTAAAACGACCCGGGTTACAATTTTAATAAGGACTAACTAGCTCCAGATTGCACTACTTGGAGATTAGTGTCTCTTAAACTAAATGTCTCTACATGTATCATCTGCTTATTTTTTTGATCATGCAGCTTTTCACTTTGCAGTTTTGAGTTATTTGGCACAATATCATGTCATCAAGTGTATGACCTTAGTTTAATTCACCAGTGAACTAATATCTAGAGATGAAGCCTGCTTTTGTCTACACTGTTCAAAATCAAGGACCCGGTCTTTAAAAAAACATAATCTATTTCTGTGGTAAGTTGGAAATGGTTTGATGTTATAAACTTTTAATGTGCTTTTACTCGAATATCAAAAGTAGACTGACACTATAATCATTGAGGGCTAACTTAGCAGATGCATACCTTAAGTTTAGAAGAAAAAAAGTGATTTAAAAAAATATTTGACTTTAAGAATGTTGAAAATAATTTTTAAAACTAATGGAGTGACAATGTGAATCTATTTTTAAACAATTTTAGCAAACTTAGAATGCAACTTACTGTCATCCAAGCCTATAAAACGGCTTGTTAGGCACCAGAAATAACAGCCAATCTGTCTTTTCCACAAGACAAACCACGTTTCAATCCTCCGCTGATCTACTTGTGACTCTCTTATTCGATTACATTGTTTTAGACTCCCCTGTCTCAAATCATTGTCTGATTCTTATCCTTCCTGTAGCCCCTACCAAGGCAATTTCATTGATTTTTCCATTGTTGTACATGTCTGTTTGTCACTTGAGCTTGGTGTTTCCAGTGAAGTGTGAAGGTTCTCGCTGTTTGTACCAGATTCTCCTGTGAGTTGCAGACTGTTTTCTTATTCCCCGCAGGGGCCTGAAAGGCACAAGGTCTGATTTTATTTATAGATAGTGAGTACAGAGCTGGCATGAGTGCACAGAGACTTTGTGGGCTAAGTGTGATTTTTATAGCTGTGTGCGTGTTTGTTGTGTGTGCATGCTGTGCAAATTGCAAAGCGACAAAGATGGAGCAAGAAAGTTTGAGAGCTCAACATCGATATGAATCAAAATTTCTGTCAAATTCAGTGAAATTGGCTCATTTTTGTCCTGTACCTTTGAATATGTATTCAGTGAAATGGAAAAAAGCAATTCACCATTTGCATAATTGAGTTCATTTTTCTGCCAGGCTTTATATTAGACTTTTTATTGGTCCTTTGCTGTCACAGTATTTCTGACATCATTCTTCTCTACTCGAGTGTTCAGGCTGACACTAGACTCTTTCTTACACATGGTAAATTATAATGTGTATCATACAATACCTACAGCGTGTAAGGTTCACAGCACTCATTGCCAACATAAATGAACACCTTTTGTCCAAGAAAGACACCACTCACTTATAAATCAAAAGGCAAAAATGTTCTGTAGACTATATGTCTATTCATCTGCTAAAGTATGTTTAAGGATAGAAATATAACTTCAAACTGAAGCCTAAATTTATAAATTATTCATTCTGACTTATACATCTAGAAGGGCCAATGTTCTCAGTTGTTATGTTGTTTTTTTGTGCAGCCATGTGCATCTATTATTTCAGCCACACAACATGCATTTGGATGAGCTCAGCTGATGATTTACATGTATTTTTGGTTAAGAATGGACACACATCGGGCCGCTGGTTAGCTCACTGGTAGTAATATATGTCCTGTGGCTTAATGTCTCCTCATTGTGAAATACTTGTAAAAAGCTCTGGCAAATGCTTCTGTTAGTGCTTCTTTAGATACCCAAGGTAGCTATCTTAAACACTTTCTCTTCAACTGCAGATAAGATGGTTCCTTCTATTTTTACTTTTACTTATTTAATCATTTAATCAGAGAGATGCCTGTGTGCAAGAATAAACATAATACAGTGGAAAGGTTGTGGCTCAGGAGGTAAAGTGAGTCTTCCACTGATCAGGCAGG
>JAQNCA010000003.1:13748835-13768423 GCA_029783725.1 Acanthurus tractus
TATTCTATTCTATTCTATTCTATTCTATTCTATTCTATTCTATTCTATTCAAAAATCTGAATTTAATAACATTTGAATTGAAATTAAATGTGCTGTGTTGTTTTCTGTTGATGTTCAGCTACTGTCAATCTATTGTGACCTTCAAACTCCTGATGAACCACCTATAATGAGTTTTTGCCCATTAAAATTCCAATACAGATATGAACTTATATTGAGTACATTTTTAACATTATAATGACATTTTTCAGAGGCTTTCAAATGAATATGGGGTCCTACAATGTAACTGATTGCAGCTTAATACTTTGTATCTGAAATAACTTTTTTCTCCTTCACTAATATTGGCTCTTTTCTCCTCTTTTGCTGTCATTTCACCAGGAGGTAGAGGTCAGTTCTGTGCAGTTTTACTTCTGTCTTTGTGCAAAGTCTTTTTCGTTCATGACTCATTCCCTTGTCTTTTGTGTATCTTTATCTTTGCTTCTTCATCCATCTTCTCTCTCTGTTTTTTTTTTTTCAAATCTCCTTCAACTTTCCCGTTTTAATTAGAACGATTAATGTTCCAATTAAGTGGGGGAAAAAAAGGCGGACCACTTTAAAAGCATCTCACCCTCCGATGCCATATGTCTCATGCTGTATGTAGGCGTCGGGTGCAGATTTGTTGGGCTCATTTCCATATAGACGTTAAAACACAGTGCAAACCCATCTGTCTCCGGTGTAACTCACTTGGCTAATTATTATGCTGCAAGACTAATGTGCACATTATAATCAGCGTGCAATGATAATGTAAACTACTTCTCTTCACCATGAAGATGACGGAGTGTTAATATGTTTTGCTATCAACAACACCGAGCACTCAGGCCTGCAGTGTGAATAACGTGCCTCCTCATTCTCTGCAGCTGTTGAAAGATGATTGTTTTCTTCGTGTCTCTGCAGGATGATTATGTTCGTACCTGGGATGAAAATCAAGGTTCTAATGACAGTAAGTCTCTCACACGATCTTGTTTCTGTCTCACTGTGTGGTCAGTTAAAGTCCATGATGCCAATTATTATGAACATAAGCACTTTTTGCTCATTTAATAGCCTCTTACATTTATTATCATATCTGTTCCTCAGTTCCAAGCTTGCAACAAGACATTCTAAGTAAGCACGTAAATTGTATTTTGAAAAATAAATTAATGTCTTTCAATGTAGTGTTAATGTAGTTTAATGTGCAAAACAAAATACAATTGTGTCCTCAATAATATTTTTTTGGATTTCTTTATCTAGTTTGTAAACCTTGAGCACAAGAGGGATTATTGTTTGCTTTGATTGTATTATTCTTACTGCTTTCTCTTTACAAAATACACCATATTATGATAAGATGATGAAAATTATGAGAAAAAAAATCCCATTTTAGCTAGACTTTTTTAGCTAGTCAACAGTATTGAAATGTCTCTGTGATACTGTCAGAGGAAGCTTTTACCATTCTTGGATTTTTTTCCTCTTGTGAGGTCAAGGATGGAATGTTTTGTTAGGATGAGGATAATGTAAATCCACATATTGTGTGGCTTGCTAAGTCCAGTTTCTTCTTCATTCTGTTTATATGAGTCACGGACTCACACACTCTCCTGCTGGACATTTTTCAGATTCTGTTTTTGAGCACACCTTTATGAAATTCTGTCATACTGGTGATTCTTGGCGGCTTGATGGATGAATCTAAGGCCGACCTGCTTCTGCAGCAAAGACTCTTTCATCTCACTCATAAGAAATGCATTTTTCTATGGCAGCAAAACACATGAAACAAGCTTTTAGAAACCCACCAGCTAGGCAACAATAAGGCAACATAAGAGACCATAATGCAATGCTTTCTTATTGCTCAGTCATTACACGTAAATTGGCACAACACTCTTACTTTCTCCATTCAAAGAAAATTCTACTTATATAAAAAAATCAAAATCAAAATGTATTAATTCAATTTTTCATCACAAAGATTATAATTTATGCTAAATCAAGAATTAATCGTTTGAGAGTACCAGTTATTAAAAAAATAATTATTCAGCAGTTTATGTGCATGTATGAAAAAGTTTTATTTGCTCTAAATGTCTCACCACAAGCTCAGAAATAAGGCACAAACATTTCCGTATGTTTAAACCACATCAGTAGCTGCATGTGATGCATGTTGATGCGGTGAAAGTGACGCTTCGTGTTTTCTTGAAACTGAAAGTCCTCAGCCTGGACCGTAACACTGAGACGTGATCTTTGTCCCGTTTTTGAACTGTGACTCTCTCCAGACCCTCTGTGCTTCCTCGTATCAGACATTGTCGTGTATGTTCTCTGCTGGTGTTCTGGACTCAGCCCCTTGCTGTCCACACTTGTGGCAGTTCCTCAGCGAAAGGGTTGAAAGATGTTAGCGCTCTGTTTTATCTGCTTGAGTGGATCTGATGTGCCTCCCCCAGGAGACAGTAAACATTGGCTAGACATCAACCCATCATCGCTTTCATCGTCCTCCTTTTTTTTCTCTCTCTCTCTGCTGCACTAGGGCTGGAGACGTGACTAAGGTCTCCTCCTCCTCAACTCCTGCTGAGGCTCCGGCCTTAATTGAGCCCCTGTGCGATGAAGTCATGACAGAGTCATGTCCTCAACCATTGTCGCTTGATTTGCAGCGCAAATGAAGTTAACTGAATGGCAGAGTCCATTAGCACCATATCCAAGGGCTTAATGAAGGACTAATTATGGTTTTCAACGAATGACTAGACAGAGAAGTAAAAGCAGGAGAAGAGAGTGAGACAGGGGTGGGGGCTAATATGCTCTGATTTAGTGTAAAGCAACTGACATCAACTTTCTTCCTACCAACTCTAAGACAGTTCTGTGATGAGCAAATTGTGGACTTGGAGGAGGAAGCAGGTCAACTTATATAGGAGACTAATGGATAATAGTGAAGGAGGGAAAGTGAAGTTGTGTCTTTTTGATTTGTTTACCTGCAATTCTGTGGAAGACAACTGGACAGATTTAACAGTTTTCTGCCTAAAGATGTTCTTTCATTTAGCATTTTAATGATCGTGCTGAAGAGTTCTGTCCAATGCTGGGTACTCATTTTTTTAATCATATGTAATTGTTTTCCAGTTGTTGTTGTTAAGTTTGAGGGGGTCACAATGCTAGACTAATTATCAGTCTAGCTGTTGTACAATCAGTTGAAATTCTCTCGTGTCAGAAATTTATTTAGCTGTCTTGCAGCAAGTCCCCAGTCTGATTTCCTACATTTTTGTTGTGAAAAGATCTTTTGAAACTGCAGTTAGCTTGTTTTAGTACCACTGGAGTAGTTTTTTTTACGTGTATTGGCTAAAGGTCCTCACTAAGACACCTTTCAAATAAATCTGATCTTTACTGTAGAACTGAAAAACCACATTGTCTGCATCCTGCGACCTTCTGCAGCTCTGTCTTCTTTTTTACTCTCCATTCAGAGGTGATTCACTCATGGTGATGCTGCCTCTTTCCTCTTCAAGGTTAAGGATTAAGAATCATTGACTGAGACCTTGGGCCAGGTCACAGCTTATGTTTCATCTTTTTCTATACTCATTAAATCATTCAGTGACCTGCTGCCCTGGGAAAGCATGTACATATGCATAAACATGTGCATTCATTATGCTTCTTCGTGTATTCATTCAGGATCCATGTTTAATTTAAACCTTGGTTATATCAGAGAACAAAAAATAAAGGTTCAGAAAAATCAAATGATTTGGAATAAAAGATTGTGACCCATCTGGCCATTCGACATATTTTATCTAATGTTAATAATGCTTTAAGCTATTAGCCTATTTTCCTATTAATTAAATCAATGTTTTTAGTTAGCATAACCCCAACCATTGATAGCTGTAATTCATTCACCGTAATCATAACCTTGATGATACCACTGGTACAATTGGTAAATGATGCAGAATCTTTTTTTTTAACTATGGCATTGGATGATGAAAAATGCCTTTGAGCGTAATCCTTTTGCAGAAAAGTCCGATAGTGACGTTCTTGAGTTTTAATGCAGCTAAAATGACACACCAACTTTTGTCTGTGTTCGCAGTCAGCCTGACATAGATCAGCTTTGGAAGTGGCATCTCTATCGTTTAGGTGTGAACGGTGTAAGAGCACCTTTTATGAGACTTTAGCAAAGCTTTATTAGCTCGGCTCAGGTTGTCAGATGAATGGGACCTCACTACTTTCATTTTTTTTGCACAGCATAAAGCCCTTCATCTATCTATTTCCCTTTTCTCTCATTTTGACACGAGTGTGCTATCTTCCTCCATTGATCTGCCTTTCTTTATGAGTAGCCTAATGAAGCGAAGGAGCAAAAAGAAGAGATATGTCCCTCTGAGAGATCACTAAATCAGTGTGATGTCTTAACTCCAGAGCTCGGGCAACCCTGCAGGCCTAATTTCTCAGCCAGGCGGCCAAGACCGCTGCATGGCCGTGCAGAGGAAGACAGAGCTTTTTGAACTGTCAACACTCTTAACACACACGGGGAGTCAACGCCGACAGCGAGCCGAGGTGGAAATTTGCATTCAGGCTCCACACTTCACTCCAGCCAGCGCTGTGCTGTGCTGAGCGAGGTCAGGGTAATTTGAAGTCGATTTCTACAGTCAATTCATCAAACAAGCAACTGATTGAATCACCTCCCTCTTAAGACAGCTAACACTGCTGGAGAACACTTGTAATTTGGACATTAAAGAACAAACAAGTGTACATGCACACACACACACACATGCACACACAGTAACCTGTTTGTGTGCAACACTGAGAGAGGACCTTAGCTTCTTCTTCGTTATTCTTTTTAGATTTTAGATTTTTATATCTTGGTTTTTCAGAAGCTTATCTCAGCCACAGTGACCAGGTGAATGGTGAATGGACACTTTCTGGCAAATCAGTGGCTTCAGATCAATAGCAGACACTTAGAAGATAAATAAAAAACAAGCTGACTCCACACTCCACAAGGTTCAGAGTTTGGTACCTTTTGATACTGTCGGTAAATACTGCTGCTCAGAGGTTTCAAACACACACTATTGGTGTAGTAGATTGTCATGAAATGCCTCAAAGTTTTCAGCTGAATTTATGTCCACCAGCTCAAAACTCCACATTAAAATGATTAAACAGCTGTTTTATTTTTGCCCTCTGTTAACTACCGTAATTTCCAGACTATGAGCCGCTACTTTTTTCCGACGCTTTGAACCCTGCAGCTTAAACTATGATGCGGCTAATTTATGGACGAATATAAACGAGAACGTGTGTGACGAAGTAATTCCAATGCTGTTAAATTCTGACACTGAAGAAGACAGCTTTAGTGGTTTTACTTGTTAAATTTAGAGGGTGCGGCTTATAGTCTGAAAAGTACGGTACTCTTCAGTGCTGTTGTCACATTTTTTGTTCGCAATATTCACCACGTGTAGCTGTTTCCCCCACAACAGTGTCATTCCAGCTTTTTGCACAAGCTGTACACATCTTGAGTCTGGACCGCTACAACCCTCAACTCTCTGAAAACAGCGGCTCACAGTCCTCCAGGGACTTCTTCTGCCCTTCACACTCCACAGATTTGTCCAGTGTCACCCCTTTCCAGCTCTCCCTCCTCAGGCCACCTGGGGCTGCTTCTATCAAATTCAATCCCCCACATACAAAGCTGTGAAGGGATCGGCATGTTCCTCCGACTCCACAGGGGAGGCCGACCCCCCTCTCCTGTGTTTGTAACTAATCTTTTTAAGGCAGGCCTCATGCCATCCTCTTGCCACTGAATTTGATTTAGTCAGTCTGATTCTCTGATTATACTTCAAAATAGATCCCTCAAGTTTTTTTTTTCTCATATCAGTATGAATTGTTTATATTCTCTAGTCACCTACATGATGTTTTTGTGCTTTCAGTTATGTTTAAGGAGACTTAAATGTGCTCTATTCAAGTTCTTTTTGTAGCTCCTGACATGAGAAATACCAGTTTGCAAGAGTTAACATGACCCTTTGATGTACTCTAAATTCATTTGTTTATATGCTTATAAGAGCTATTATTAGAGACAAAACAGCAAAAACAAGCAGATTTCCAAGGTAGACTATAACATCAATATAGTTCCTTAAAATGTTAAACAGTGAATCTTAAAAGCCCAAGCATTTAAAAATATTTTACTATTTTTTAATGGAAAATTTTTACATTTTGGAAAATGAGTTTTTAGCTCTTAGAGACAGTCAACATCAGTGTCACCTCTGTATGCTGTACAAAGCTAAAGTAGCTAGCTTAGCTTAGCATAAATGCTGACAACAGTCAACCAGGCTTTGTTTGAAAACTCTACCTGCCAGCTCTTCTAAATTTTGCCAATCAGCATACTGTATCATTTTTTTATTTCATTTGCGTGGAAGCAAAAATGGAAAAGGAGAAGTTCCGAATTTGCCTGCAGGCCCTGGATTTATATTTAGCAGTGCTTATTTACTCACCTAACCCTCAACAAGAAAGTGAATTTGTAACCATCTATTCAATATTGAATTAAGCTATGTGTTATTTGAAAGGCTTTACTTGTAGTAAAAAAAACCTACAGAGAATCAGCACTGACACTGCAGCTCCCCTCAGCTCTAAGAGGCTTTTATTCACTTATTTATTTATCCTTTATTTAGCTGGAATGGTCCCCTTAGAAAAAAAAGATCTCTTCTTCCAGTGAGTCCTTGTCAAGCGTCTGTAGCAGCACTTAGGTTTTTTTACAGATGCAACTTTTCTGTTTTGGTTCAAACACATTACTGTCGTCAACTTTACCTGCTCACAACCAAACAGCAGACAGAAAAAGTTGGCATGCAGCTCATGAAGGCACCTTAACGTAGCACTTTGCAGCCAGTCTTAGGAGTGGCTAGAATATTGGATTGGAATTCTTAAGGTAACCAGAAACACAACTTCAAATTAGTTTGGAGTTTGATGTGTTTGTTGAAAATAAGCAGCGTTTACTATCGCAGGTGACAATATGTCAGTGTTGCCTCTAAAGCTTGTTGCAAGTTCTCAAGAAAGTCAATAAATGCAGGTTAAAGTTTGGATCTTTACTCCCCTTTCCTTGGCTTGCTGGTTATTTTTGTCTCTGTGGGAATTCAAGCCTATTTTTGCATTAACTGGACTAACAGTTACAGATATGCCTGAGATATGTCTGGCTTCACTGCTACCAAGAAAACAAGATAGCACTGATGATATTAGAGACTGAGTGTGTGATTAGCAGATAAGAGGGTTGATGATGAGGATGTGTCCTGAGCTCTGCTTCCGTTATCCTCAATCTGCAGGGATAAACCTTATGCAAATCTGTACTGGATTAGACTGAAGCACAGGGAGCCTAATTAGGAGACGTTTGCTGCTGCAGGCATTAGTTTGATACGAATGAGAGACTTTTGAAAAGTAAAAATGGAAGTAGGTGGATGCATAGGGGGGGTTCAACAGAGAATGAGTGGATGTGATGAGAAAATAATAAACACACAGACAGTGCAAGAGTGAGAGCACACAGAGATGATGACTGATATGTGGAGAAGACAAAGGAATGTGGAGAGATGGAAGAAAGATAGACATGATTGCACGACAGGGGTTTCAGAAACAGAGAGGCAGAGAGTTCTCAGAAACACCAGATTGAGCTGCAAATCACAGTCAACCCAGAAATGATTCCCGGACCACGGAGAGCCTGTTGCTATGGAAACGTCATCATCGCAGGCACTGCTTTAATCCGTGGAAGCCTGTTAAGTTAACATGAGGCTCAGGCAGCCACCTTATGCTTCTGTACTCACAACACAAAGCTGTGCCAGCATTGTAGCCGCTCGCTACCGACAAGATTTATTTACAAATGTTTTCCTATTAGAAGGCAGGATTATCTGCTCTGTTTGTGTGCTGCTGCTTTTAATTTCTTTTGCTTAAGTGTCGGTTCAATCTGCTTTGGGTGGGTTGCAAAATACATAGTTTTGCTTACTTACCCACCTACCTACCTACCGATTCGGCTGTACCTCCATTAGTACCTTAATCTCCTCGTAATCTTTTGTGTCAGAAATGGTTTAAATTGCTGCTGCACTCTAATTTTGTGATGCAGCGGTGTGAATGAGATGTGGTTGAAACATCAACCCTACCAGGGGGGGGACAGAAGAGGCAGGTAGTGACAAAAGAGGAGAGAACGAATGAAAAGCTGGGAGATGCGTGTGATAGCGTACACTGCAATACTCCTCACAATCAATGCCAACTGGGATATGGGGCAACCAGGGAATAAGGCTTCACTGTTGACAGTCTAAATGGATGAGGAGTCTGCAGCTGGGCATTAATGCCTCGGAGCTTCACTGTTTCTCAGTCAGAGCAGTCAGTCAGTCAGTTATACAACCAGCTCAGCCATGACAGGGGGGTGTATTGTTTTGGATTTGCTTCTCAAATCAGATATCTGTCGGTTTGCTTCAATAATCCTGTGATGTAGGCAGTATTAATGCATTCAGCCACCAGAGAGGACAAGAGAGGAGATTCTAAGCCTGTCTGCTATTTTATAACAGTGAGTACAAGCACCTCTGTCATATGGATGAAACCTGCAGTAGTAGCCTGTGAATAGGCTGTGTTCTGCCGTACTGTACTGATGGATAGGTGAACAAAAGCAGTGGGATATGAAGAGAATAGAGTGTGACATCCAGGTCAGGCTGCAGGCATCCTGCTAGGAACAGACAGCTGTGACATATGAGTGTGTGTGGGGTGCTGACACACGGTCCGGCATTAAGGTGCTAGCAAAGGATTTGATGAATGGAGCAGCGTGAGCTCACCATGCAGGCTTTAACCCACATAGTGTAAAGTGATTGTCTTTGCAGGTCACCTAAAGTGTTGAAAACATACCTGAATTTGCATTTTTCGAAAGATTTTTTTTTTTTACAAAAACTCAGAACAGGAGCAGCTGCACAAGAGGAAAAAATAATCCTCTTCATCCTGTTAGAGGTTTTTTTTTTCGCTTTCATGTTCTGAGTACAGGATGATTCGAGGTTTGTTACAGTGGGAGACCAACAGCTCTGCACCGCTCTAAAAACTTCAACTGCTTCTCAGATTATGTTTTGCAGATAGAGAAGAGAGATTTGGGATTTGAGACTGTGAGAGAAACATCGAGTGATGAGCAGAGACAGATAGACAAAAAGGTATAAAGTGTAGTAGTGAGGATACCACAGTATACATCTTATTTTCTATTTTTCCCCAGATGTAGACACCACCAAGGACCCCTGTCAAAAGGTTAAGTGCAGCCGACACAAGGTGTGTATCGCCCAGGGCTACCAGAGAGCTGTGTGCGTCAACCGCAAGAAACTTGAGCACAGGTGAGTGTGCGCAGCCCCTTGGCAAGAACCTGCTTATTCCCAAAACACATACAAACTGTTAATGCTAACTTACATGAGTTTAACACAACCTAGTTTACAATTAGTTGCTTATCCTGGTCTGGGATGTGTTTCCTCTTCAGTCACAGTGATATAAATAAAGCTTGTTTGGGCACCAGTGCAGTGCGACTGCCTGCTGTCTAATGATAAGCTAATACATTCAGACAACATGGAGGAGGGCTGTTTGTTTCACGTCCAGGTTGGTGCTGCATTGTCTGCACTCTGAATTAGCACAGCAGTTGCTGTCTAAGCTGGACTTTGTGGGGCTGAAGTGTTTGTTCGTCCTCTGTCCTGCAGACTGAAGCAGCCCACTCTCAGGTCTCCTGATGGAAACTGTAAGCCGTGTCCCATCTCCTCCACGGGGCCTGTGTGTGGATCAGACGGACACAACTATGCCTCAAAGGTACACTGGAGCAAACCCATTAACTGTACTTACTGTACTTACTCATTGAAGACTTTCTTTGGAGCATTCAGAGAGATTTATCTGATCAGTTGCCAATTTATGAGGATCATCAGTGCTGCTTAATAGAACAACACTGCAATAAATCTCACCATGAAAGTTGTAATTAGTATTTGTTGAAGCTTTTTTTGAGAGCTGTTGGTTCAAATTAATGACAACTTTGAAAGCTGCAGTTTGTGATGCCATTAAATTATGATAAATCACACTGAAAGGTGTTGTGTCCTATCAATTTATTTCAGTTAGGACAGGCTAAGACCTTTAACAGTTTTTTTAAAAACACCATAACCTTTATGAAGGTAGGACTGATACTGTTTTATAAAAACACAACAGTTTTAACTACCTGTACCTAATAAAGTGCCAAATAAAACCATTTTTATGAATATTGTTTAGACTTATAAAAATGCTTCAGATATCTGTTTTTGGGTGATATACATTTTAAAGGACTTACTGCTACACATCAAAGTGTCTACAGAGGAACAACTGATTGCCAATAAAAGTGTGATTGTCAGACTTGCATTCCCCATGAACAGCTTGTCCTTAATGTCTCCTGTTTGCTGACATGTTTGCCATAAACTTTTGTTGAGGGTGTTATTATGTCAACATGTACAACTTGTTTCCATTGTTCCCAAGTAGCCCAAAAAAACAATCATTTGAGGTTTAAATTTTAACAGGAAGAAAAAGTATTTTTCTTGGTGAAATAAATGTTTATTACTCTACAGAGAAAAGAAGTGGTGGTAGAAATAATCACTGGGTGTAGTCGAGGGTGGAAATCGTTGGCAGTGGAGCTGTACAGCATCCCCCACAACGAAGACATGAAAATGATGCTCATGCTGCTGTGGATTCAGCATCACATATGTTTTGTAATAACATATGTTGTGCTGCTAAAATAGCCTTGACACCTGTTAGCCATGTAGGTTTTACTAACAGATGTGTTAAAAATGTTTGCACTGAAATTATATACAGTAAATATGTATAAACAGGCAGTGAAGTGCTGGTGCATTTATTCACAGCTTGGACTTTGTGTTATTTAATGTACATGCTAACACAATGTGGTGTGCATGCTATGGTAAATGGCAACACACCTTGTACTTTCAGTGCTGAGCGGTGTGAAGAGACTCTCAGGGGGAAAAACAAAGACAAAAAGCCATGATGTATGGCCTCGAAAGGACCAATTGGTGGCTTGTAGTGACAGAATCCTATATGTTTATTGATTTATGCTTTTTGGATCACAATTCCTGACCTTGTGTGCAAGCAGAGGTCGGAAAACGCATTCAGGAGCAGGTCTCAGATTTGAGTTAAGGCGTACAGTCGGTCAGCTCATGAATATTTGATCTTTGTTGCAGCAATAACTCATTTAACTTCACCTTTGTGTCCCCTTGTCTCCGCAATGTGGGCGTGTGTGTGTGTGTGTGTGTGTGTTAACTCATGTATGTGTGTTTGGGTTGCAGTGCAAGCTGGAGCAGCAGGCATGTCTTACGGGGAAGGATCTCACCCTCAAGTGCTCAGGTCTGTGTCCTTGTCCAACGGCTGCTCCTGCACCAAAGGAGAGCAAACATGGTAAGATAGAACACACCTAAACCCACAAAAAATGCATATATTTCAAATAAAGCCAATGCAATCACTGCAAAGCAAGGCTTCCCATCTCTGTCTTATTAATTCTTTATCTCTGTCTCACACGCTCAACATCTCCAACAATCATCATAACAGATTCAATAGGTGCAACAAATATTATCTATTTTCCTGTCCCTTTGGCTTCCACAGAGAGCTGCACCGGACAGGATCTGGCTGACCTTGGGGAGCGTCTGAGGGACTGGTTCCAGCTACTGCAGACCAATGCCAAGCAGAACAACAATAGCAAGCCTGGGGCCAGAGCCACTGCAGACAGCACCACATCAGGTTGGAGCTACGATTTAATGAATCCCGGCTGCGACTGCATTATGAGGGAGTTGCAATACCTTAGCTACAGGCAGTATACTATAAAAAAAAAAGCCTAAAACAAGTTGTTATGTCTTTTATGATATCTCAGTGTAGACAATAGATGTTATTGCCCAGGAGCTACTTCTAGCATAAAAGTTATTGATGATTTTACACTACACAAGTCACTGGAGCCTCAAACGTGAAAAAACAGGTGGTCTTTTCGCATGGCATTTTCTGCCTCGGGGCTTAGCAGCCGTGAACAACTGTAATTGTAGCATGAAATGGCTGAAGTTGGAAAAGCAAAAAGAATTCCAACAGGGAAAATAAGTCCTCACAAATTTAGCTTCATGGTTCTGCTGGCGGATAGATCTCACAACCAACAGCTGATCAAACGTGTTTGAAAACAATCGCAGAGGACAGAGACTCTTAACGCTTTTGGACGGATGTATCGAGATAACGATGCATCATATACAGGCGCACGCCGTGCTTCAAAGCAACCAGGAAATGAGCCTCAGGATCCGTTTGGAGACAAGTTAGTGCCTGATAAACACCAGGTCTTGGTCAGTTTGAAGTGGGCAATTTTTGTAACAGGTTTTTATAGAAGAAACCAGCTTATTTTTGGAACTGGTGACATAAAAAAAAAATGAATTAATAAAGGGAAGGATTTTTATTGGAAACAGGAGATATTTCAGTGCACACTGGCATGGTTTCACTTTCCATTTGTGCAGCTGTCCCCCGATGGAAATGAATGTTTGTTTGTCTGTCTTTGTGTTTGTAGTGCTGGACAGGAGCCTGGTGGCCAGCTGTAAGGACTCCATAGGCTGGATGTTTTCCAAGCTGGACACCAATAGCGACCTGTACCTGGACCAGAATGAGCTGGCTGCCATCAACCTGGACAAATACGAGGTCTGCATCCGGCCCTTCTTCAACTCCTGCGACTCCTACAGGGATGGCAAGGTCTCCACTGCTGAGTGGTGCCTCTGCTTCTGGAGAGAGAGTGAGTATCCTGTGGACGGTGTGAGGTTTGTGGGCTGTGTGGTCACATTTTTCCCCTTGGAGCACGCGTTCAAACTTCATGGGGCTCAGCTGTCCTCAGGTGTAGCCACCTCTGTGTTGTGTGCTGGTCTGTCACTATTTGTCTTCCTACGCATCCTCCTGTTCCCCTGTGGGGGGAAACAGTCATCGCAAGGAGCTAAAATCGTTCCTGCTGCTAGTTGACAGTGTGGTTCTCCCACAGCTCTCAGAGATTGAACCTGTCAGCCAATCAGCCAAGCAGAAACTAGGTCTAGGTCCACAGTTCATACCGTTCTTTGTTTGGGGAGAAAATAGATGAGAATTGATTTTAAAATTTACAGGAGGTCAATAGAAAACACTGATTATGCTCACAAGAGAAATTACTTTTGACTGTTTATTTTTTATTTTTTGTCAGATTTTAGGTAGTCATTACCTCTTTGCAGTTCTTATCATTTTGAGGAGTTTTCTTTGATTCTTCAATTTCTCTCGTGAAAAACTGTTTTCTGTTCCTTTAAGAGCCACCCTGCCTGGCCGAACTCGAGAGAATCCAAGTACTAGACGGCGGCAAGAGGAAGTTCGGTAAGTATCTCACTTCTTCGGAGAGCATTCCAACACAATTGGATCTGTGTGTGTGTCCTGTCTGAAGCTTTGCATCAAGCAGATGACAAGCAGGAGGCGGGTTATTAATCCCTGATCAGTCTTGTGGATTAGAACTTGATACTGACAGACGGCAAATGAAAGCAGCCATTAGTGTGTCTTACGCGTATGTGTGAGGCGGATGATTACATGACAGTGTGTGCATGTGGACGTGTGCGCATGCATGTGCGCACTGCAGATTTTGGCTGGCTGACTGGGCTCTGAGTCAGGACTCTCCAAGGACACAGAGTGACGAGCGAGTGGGGGGGGGGGGGCAGTCTGCCAGCCCGACGCTCAGATGTTCCCGCGAAAGACTGGACGGACAGTTCTGTTCTACCCAACCTCATTTGTGTTGTATATTATTTTCTATAAATAATCTTATTAAAGTAAAATATTCAATGCCATGACATCCCTCCATGTCTGAGGAAAAAAACTGCATGCAAGATAAAGTTGAAGGCCAAAAACATTTTGCTGTGTTGTTCGTATTACATTTTGCATTCTTATGTGTGAACACAGGCTGCATTTCATATTCATATTACAGTTCAGAAACAGAAAACTTTCCAATCTCTCTTATCCCATGATGATTAGCTAGCCCCCACCCACACACACCCTTACACCGCCCCAACATGCTGCAATCTGCTGACTTAATACTTATTCACCCCTATGTGTCTCTGTGAACATATTTGTATTCATGGAATATGGAATTGGCTGCCACAAATGCTGCATGCATTACATTCTGACTTGGGCTGGGTGCCATGTGAGATGAGGCGTGATTCATGGGGTTTGGTGAGATTATGCAGCATGTTGGCTCTTGTAGGATATGTAAAGGCTGCTTCACCGTACCTGACACGTATTTATTTGTGTTGTGTGTGTGTGTGCAAATGCCAGGTCGATTCATCCCCAGCTGCGACGAGGACGGTTACTACAGGAAGCAGCAGTGTGACAGGGGAGAGTGTTGGTGCGTTGACCAAAATGGAGGAGAAGTAGCCGGATCAAGGATTCGTGGCAAGCCAGACTGCGGTAAGTCCTGGAGGATTTCCGCTGTCAATACACATGTAAAAAGAATTTTAACTTGAAAAGCTGAACATGGCAGAAAGAAAATTCCTCAAAATGTCTGCTGCGGATTGGCCCACTTCTCCACAGCACCCCCCTCATGTATTGCGCACAAGGCTCCCTTTATGTTAAAAAAGAGCGAGGCTCACTGCAACATAAGTCACTGCAGGGACCAGTGCCACATTCATGTGTCCGGAGTCATTTGCATTCTAAAGCGCCGCTTGTCGCAGTGAGAAAAGTCTTTCAAGATAAATGAGGACTGGTTGGATTGAACCTGCGCCTGATAAGAATGGGTCCCCTGGCAAGGTTTAGAAATAGCTATTAAGATCCAGACAAAGTCAAACATATGCCCCCCCCACCTCACCACCACCACCACCACCACCACCACAACCACAACCACCCTCCATTTTGGCATCGCAGTTAATGTTTTTGAATGGATTTCAGCATTTTCTCATCAGGTTTAGAAAGGACGCCGTCAAAGTTGCGAGGAAGACTTAATAACTGAGCAGAATTCTTTACTATATGCAAGACGGACCGCAGCGGATAATTCAATCCCTCTGTCCTGCGTGTTCGCTCTCCTTCTCTCTACAGATGATGAAATGGCATATTCGGGTGATTTTGGCAGCGGGGTTGGATGGGAGGACGAGGAGGAGAAAGAAGCTGAGGAGACTGCAGAAGAGGCTGAGGAGGAGGAGGGAGAGGTGGGAGAGGTGGATGATGGGGGCTATATCTGGTAAGGGGTCAATGTGTAGTCCAGCTTCTCTACAAGAGCATCTTGATGGTCCCGAACACAAACACTACACTACCCTACACAAACACACACACACACACACACACACAAAAACACACACAGATCCTGCAAATGGATGGACATGAATCTCTCACATTCAGAACAACACTGGCTTATGAACAAGTGAGGGAGAGGGTTGCACGGGTTGGGAGAGGGAAGATGCATATGTTATGGGCGTATTTAATGTTAAAGGATGTTCTTAAAAATCAGCAGGGGAAGGGGGAATATCACTATTAAGAAGCTATGGGTCTGGAGTCAAGAGTTTTGTCCCCCATACTTGTGAATCTTTGTTCTCTTATATGTCCTTTGAACCATCTTTGAGCAGTTTTTAGCTGACGCATAATGAAGACTCTTCAGAAGTTGCAGGTGCTTGTCATGGGCTTGCATAAAAAATGGAGAAAGACTGGGTGCATTTCAATGCTCTAAATTGGCCTCTTTCATCTTTTCTGTCTGCAGATTAACAAAATTTAGATAACCAATTTTGGTTTCGGGCAGGAAACAGGCAAGAAAGAGAAGAAGCCACATGAGATTATTGAAACGCACCCTTTGATTTTACTGTTTTCATGTCATACGCTTCAGCTCATATGTGACAGTAGTGCTCTGTCTTATTCATGACTTATTAAAAAAAAAAGTTTCTCACTCATCACTCTTTAGCTTGTATATAATGTGTGTATCAGAAGACAGATTGTCACCTATTAGTCCCGTTATCAATGCCTTCAAAGACTAGCAGAATACACTGCTCAGTTGACAAGTGTACATCGTATCATAATGTGGATCAATTATATTGTGTTTAATAAAAAAAAAGTAAATAAACTGGTCTATGTGGCCCAGCTTGCCACCGTACCTCTGAGTCTGTGCTTTATTTCTCAGTCTTTGTCACACTTTGGTTGTGTCCAGTTCCAGATTTCATGAATTTGAGAAGGTAGTGAACATTTCAACATATTTTTTTTTAATTCATGGTATGAAATTGACCCTTAGCAGGATATAAGGAGACAGATTTATTTTCATGTGTTGTTGCCCATGGCATCTGTGTCAATGGACCTTTTCTACTACAAACTGTCACCTACAGTGTCCTTCTTTCAGACTCTTTTTCATGGTTATCTCATATGCATTCAAATAATCTATAATTGGAGCTTCCTTCTTCATTTTTAATGAGATGATGGTTTTACAGGTCCGCTTGCACTCCACCACTGGCACTGCCAAAAAATAGTAACATTTCAGAGTGATAATAAAAGTGCATTCTAAAAGCTGACGACCTTTATGTTTCCACCTTCATCAACATTGCAGAGCGATCACTGTTTCTATTATTAATATTTTTGAGTTGAATCAAGGTTTAGAGTCTACAGCCATGCTCGCAGCTACATGAGGCCACATTTAGGGATGCTCACAGCTAATATTTAATGTCAGCAGGCTACCATGCTTAACAGGTTTACCATGTTCACCTTAGTTTAGCCTGTTAAAATGCTAATATTTGCTCATGAACACCATAAACGTACTCGTGTTAAACATAATGATGTTAAGGTTAGGAGAAAGATCAACTTTGATCTGGTAATTGCATTACCTACTTGAAATTTGAGTAATGAGCAAATTCATACAATTGGTCCTGTGGAGGAAAGTATTTCCTAATCTGACAAACAATTCAATTTAAGGGATTTTTATCACAAATGTTTATTTTTGTATGTTTGTAAAAAAAAAAAGGACAATGACCACTGTTATAATATTTTTAGCCATTTTAGCAGCTTTAGCTTTGTTAATTCTAAAGCTGTTGTCACCAGTGAAATCTATAATGAATGTTTGAATCAGGTGAATTCAATTTGCTAATAAAACTTAAAACCTTTGAAACAATTGAAATCACATTCTTGAAACTTGAGCCTTAAAGACAAACATGACTATTTTTTGCAGCCCATCTTCAAAATTTTCATTTCAAAGGCCTATGTTACATGTCTCTTTCAGCTGAGGGGCAGATCTTATTTTCAGCTCACTTCTTCTCTTGCCTCTCCTCATTCTACTGTGGAAGGGAGCTTATAGCTATGGGAAACCAGCAGAAATGAGATACAGAGCCAGGTCTGCATATCAGCACTTCTAACGACACAATGCCTATAGAAAACTCTCTCCTCTCAGCCTCCCCAGGACATTGCTCCTGCCACTCCACTGCAAACTACCAACAGTGAAATAGAAACCTTACAGTATGTTACAGAGTAGGCACATCTTTGAGAGCTCAAGCCGAGAATTCTTGTTTTTACCATTGTAAAAACTGACAGTAACCAATCCTCTGAAATGTCATTTCTCAGTTTCACATTTCAGTGATAATGGAAATCAGCACCAGTAATGTCCCAGCGCGTGAAACCTTAAATGTGTTAGCTGTGAGTGGCTATGCCTGCCAACAGATGTCTGAATACCTGATACCAGCAGCAAGTCTTCTGGCTCCCCAAAGGGACCAATCATTTTCAGCAACCTGTCAGCCTATTATGCTGAATATTCCTCCTGCTTGGTGAAAACAAGCCATATGTACTAGTACCCAGCGTAAATCTTGACACATGCTTTCACACAGTGTATCATCATTTCTTGAGGCTCTGACTGTAAAATAAATAAGGCTGAGACGAGAGAGGTGAGCCCCTTTTTGTGCCATTATTTTATCTGATGCTTTATGACTTTATGTAGAGAGAAACGTTGCTAATTAATCTTGCTTTATTGAGTCTTCTAGCTCTTTTCAGGCTCCCCTGATATGCTAGTAGTTATAAAGTAGGTCATTTGTAATGGCTGTGTATGCAACATACCAAGAGTACATTCAAATGTCACCAGAATAGATTACTAATAGATTATTTTATTAATTTGAATACATTACAGTATAATAAAACTACCCCCCCCCCCCATATTTTACAGTAATTTTAACTTAGCTGTTAACATTAAGTGGCCTTGTTAATATTTCACATTGTGTAGTGCATGTTTCTGGGAATGAACATTAAAAATGAATGATTCTCGTTTTAGTTGCATTTACTTCTACATATCTGCCTCTTTGTGCATGTGTTTGTAACAAAGTGAGGTATGAGACATGTACATTTATATATTAAAAAAAAAAAAAACAGCTGAGTAGAACAAATTTTTCGTTATTTTGACAATCTAGTGGGACTTTGCATTTAATCCATGTTGGTTTAACCATTCACTCTTTTCTTCAAGCATAACTTCAAGGTACATGGGTCCTTTCTTATAGTTTGCTTTGATCACCTTGAAGCCTCCACACCCATCTGACTTTGTCTTCTGCAGTGTTCAATATGTTGAACACATTAACATCCCTTGTCTGGTGAAAGTGCTGCAACAATCCCTGAAACACAGTCACCGGGATGCTAAAGTTCAGGTGCGGGTATGTTACTTTCGCAGCCAAGTCCCTTGTGTTGCTGGACACGATTCCTGCAAAACAGCAAATAATCTTCATGCTCTCTTAAAATTGCAAATACAGCAGTGAAGAAAGAGCAATCAGGTGTGTTTAGCTGCATTTTCTTCACACATGTGGTGCATTGTTACACTGAAGCTTTTCTGTGGTCATCATATGCCCCCCACTGATCAAAACAAGAACATGATTTTATAGGTGCCGTGGTTTCTTACCCAGTAGCTCTCCTGAGCGTCTCTGCACCACAGCACCCCCGCTGGTCCCTGCTTGAACCGCACAAGTGGTCTGAAGCATGATAGGCTGGTTATTCAAGCTAATGGCTTTGGAGAGGACACCACTGGTCAGCGACGGACTGCAGCTGCGGCCCAGCCCACCATATCCCACCACAACCACAGAATCACCTGTAAGCAGGGAAAAAAAGCAGATCATCAATCTTAAAACAGTTTTATTGTAAAGAAACAGATAATGTTGTTCTAAATAACAAAACTACATTTTGAAAACTGTCGTTATGTTAAACCAGACTGAAATCAAACCTGGAGTAAAACTCTCAGTCATTTGAGGGACCACAGCCTCTGTGGTGGAGTCTCTCAGCTGCACCAAGGCCAAATCATAAGGTGAAGATGCTTTTGTAGAAAACAGCACATAACCCACTGTATCATGAACTCTGTGAAAAAGACATTGCCAAAACAATCAGTAAACATTACACATTATGTACTGCTGGCGCTTAATCAGTACATGCTAATAAGTAACATTACAGCTTGTTAATAGGCCCTGAACCCACACAGGTGTGTTCAATTACCCTGACTGATTAAAACGCCACTCAAGTTTAAGCTGCAAGTACTGGCTGGTAATTAAAGTGAGGTTTCCAAAGCTCAAGAATGGTCAAGATTTAGAACTAAGATTTTTTATAAAACATGTATTCATAACACATACACACAACTACATGTTTTGAGATGAGATGAAATTCTTATGTGACCACAGCATAG
>JAQNCA010000003.1:13769840-13790072 GCA_029783725.1 Acanthurus tractus
AGGACCTCTTTGTCGGTAATAAAACGGCTGAACGGGACGGCGGTGCAAACCACAGTTCCAGTTTGAGGATGGACGATTACTCCGCTGCAGCTAACAAGTGTTTTTGCTGAAAAGGCCTCTAGGATCTTCACTACACAGCAACACCTCTCTACGTCCTTTACCTCCATGTCGTTGAAGTTTACGCAACAATGTAAGTTAAAGCATTTAACAACTTGAAGACAGCGAAAACTCGTTGAAAAGCTGCACGTTAGAAACCAGCTACAGTCCAATGGTGAGACAAAAACAAACCTCCATGCCGGACAGTTGTTGAAGAGCGACTACGGGCTTGAACAAACGCTCTTTTGCCTACTTTACTCACCACGATGTTTTTAAGTGTAGGTTCTGTCATACAGCTTCCTGGTTTGATATCATTGGCCTACGATAAAAGACGAAACCTGCCGGTTTATTTGATTGGTCAGAACGTAAACACCACAGCTCGAGCCAATGAAAAACAAGGGGGCGGGAACATTGTAGCTTTTCCAATAAATGTCTCAGCAGCACCTGCAAATTCATGCACAAGTTCACAAAACAGTGAAAAGCTAAAAAGTAATCGAAAATATCTTAGCAGTACAATTTTATACTATTGTAACAACTATGAATTAAATATGTTCGTAACTTGTTAAATATTTTTTTTCCCTATTTTTTAATTTAACAAGAAATGACTCTGACACAAAAAAATTTAAAGGATTGTCAAAAATATTTATTATGCTCAAACTTCACACCTTTAATTACAACTTTTGTAACGGATGCATTACTTCAGAGCTCCATGCTTAATGTAACATAAGGCAAGCCAACTTATTTTTCTTTCAATATATAAATAAGAGCTTATATACAAAATAATGTATAGTATTGCACTAAGAGGTAATTCCATGCATATCTTTTGCGTGCTCTATTTTTAAGCACCAACCAAGTACTCTCATAATATCACTGCATGTTTTTGCAGCCACTAATCATAAAGTACTTATGCTATTAAATAACAATTAACCATTATGAAAACAGGTAGTTTGGCATCCCCACTGTGGACAGGTACAAGTTTGTTACATCAACTCGTTGTGCTTTTACAATCAATATATACTGCAATCATGTAACATTGTTCTGTGTTTTTCGCATAAAGCTCCTGGCAAGAAAATTTTAGTAAATGCACTTGTGGTCACATTCATGTAACATTCAGGTAGTTGTAAACCATCAATTAATGAAAAAGATGAACAATCAGCAGAACCTTTTCAACTGTTCTTCAAGAAACAAATGGTAATTTAAAATTTGTTAAAATGAGTTTGAATGAGATGGGATAGAAACAAAAACATAATGTCCATCCTCAATTAAGAAAGAGAAACCCCAAGCTGAAAGTGTAAACCAAATTGACCTCCTCTGAAAGTCTACACCAGCAGCTAAAAATAAATACCAGGTCAGAAACTGGTTCACAGCGATGACATGTTCTATATGGCAGACAGAATTCTCCACAAGCTTTAAGTAAAGGTGGTAACCAAACCATGAGGATTATTCTTCACACTCAATCTGAGCAATACAGACTGAGAATTCATAAGTACCTTTCGATTTCTGTGGTATGATTGATATGATATATAGATTTCTTTGAACGCATTGAGAACACAGGCTATATATCACAAAACTCCACTAGACTAAAAATTTCCTACTTAACATCCTAAATATGTTATATTTAATAAAATCTCTCTCTACGGCAGGTAGTTTTGTGTGGAACATGTCTTTGTGTGCACAGGCAGCACGGGAAATCTGGTGTAAGTTAATAAAAGACGCGGATCAGTCAATATACTGGGAGAGCCAACGGAAACCGTCTCCATATCCTTGTCTCTTCAGGACGCTGCACATGAAAACCTCCATTGGCCTCAAATTCAGCTCCTTCAATGACACTTTTCCCTGAATAGAAAAAAAAACATTCAAAAGCATGAATTTGAAGATATTATCTAAACATTTCAACATGATTTACCATAGACCTGAATATTTATGATCATTATGTTCAACCTGTAACTTTTAGTATGTCTTACGACATGGGATGACATGAAACACTGAAACAGGTTTTCCAAATGGCTAGATATTTCATCCTGCCTCCATTTTAACTGTTTTCTCCTCATCTCTTGTCCTTTTGTCTTTTTCTGAGAACTAGCAAGTGGTACACAAGCTTTACTCTAAAGACAAAATTTTACATGAGACATACGAAGTGCCAAATGCTTCTCAACCCACCACTGTAAATACCAAGTGCAGCCTTGGTTTAAGCATTGTTACTCCTTGAAAGGTCAGATTTCTATTAAAAAATTCCAGCAACCCAGCTTGTTTTCAACAACAACAATGGGTGCATTAACATTTTTTCCGTGCTAAAACGTAGGTTGAACTGGCCTTGAGAGATTTGTGAGGCTCAATTTTGTTAGCAAGCAGTGACAGTGTCCCTGAATTAAAAGAACCGTGCACAAAAAAAAAATGACAGACTTCAGTTTTCAGTCACATCATTTATTCCTACATTTGTTTATTACCTTTCCAGTTGTATGTCCATGAAGACCAAACATTCCTCTGAGCGCATCCTCGCTGATGGCCTCTGGACGGTCTATTTTATTCCCCAGGATGAGAACTGGGACATTTGAGATGGTTTCATCTGTTAACAGGGCCTGCAAATAGAAACTTCATACATTCACCAAAGAGGCCTTTTCCATCACTTAGTGCATCAATATACCAGTGGAATCAATATCATTAACTTACATCTAGTTCTACTTTAGCCTCTGCTAGTCGCTCATGATCAGCACAATCCACCAGGTAGACTATACCGTTTATGGCTGGGAGGTAGTTCTTCCAGATCCTTCGTGCTGAGAGAGCAACATGAAGTCAGTGTTTGTAAAACAAAACAAAACACACAAGCTGTAGCTGACAGTGCATCAAACAGCATTTCCTTTTTCCCACCTTGCGTGTGGCCTCCAAGATCAAATGTTGTGAAGGTCATTCCAGCTATGGTCAACTCCTCGGATGCTGAGGACAGAGAGAAAACATTGAATTTACATAAGTGATAAAGCAATAAAAAAAAGAGGCTGATTGCTGAACTAACAACATTTTAAATCATACTTGGATGTAGTGTTGGCACGTGCTGTCCTAGCCTATCATCTCTTAGCATGTGCAGGAGAGTTGTTTTTCCAGCATTGTCTAGTCCGAGGAACACTAGCTTGCCAGTCTTCTTGTACAAGCCTGATGATAAAAATAAAATGAACAAACAAAAAAAAAATTGTCATTTTAGTATGAACTCACTATAAATTTAGTTATATTTTCTATATCAGTATTTGAGAGGATAATGATGAACAGGTGGCCCCTAATCATCATAAACACCAAGTTTTTTTTTCTTTTTTTTGTCAAATTCAGAAATGCCACTGCAGGGAACCCACACACACATTATTATATATTTATGTATATTGATAAGTATCTTTTATGAATATAGATAAAAAGCAGAAATAAACCGAACAAGATTTGAAATTGGTAACATATGCCAAAATATAAAAGGAAATAAACTTTGGTGATTCAGAATAATATATAGTTACCAACTGTACTTCGCAATCTCCAAACAGGTTTTTTCTAGATATTTGTCTAATCATCTTCTTTTAAATATGATGTATAAATGTTATTGCCTTTCCTAGGTCGCTTTGTACTATAGATGGGATAAAAACAGAGCCTGTAGCTCTGTAAATTATAAACAGCTGCTGCTCTACTTCTGTTTTTTGGTTCTGACACTCTCACAAGAAACTCATGGAAAAAAAAACTTACGCATAAAGTCAGCTTCTGTTCCAAATACAAGTGAAAGGTAACATCAGTTTGCACATGTTAAGGACTGTGTGAGAACTGAAATTCTGCATGTTAAAAGGCATTTTTTTACCATAAGGTTAAACAGCCTTGTTGATATACATGCACAATACCTAATAGTTGCAAGACACTGCTGAAGCTCCTGTAGATCCAGTCAAATATATAAGACATTTCTCTCTCCTGCCTGTAAAACAGATAATATAATGTAAATTACTTAATGATAAGGTAATCAAGACATTTCACTGTGAAAAGTTCATGTTCAAATTGCTGTAAGACCTTAAACAAGCCCCCTCTGCCCCGTACAAGCAGACATCTCAAATAATTTATACAAATAAAGACAGAAGCTAGTCAATAAGGATGAATTTATTGTAGTGTTGCAAAAGGACATGTTTGTATTACAAAATCTAGCATCAAAGCTCATTGTTAATCATTATTCCTGACCCTGGATTACTCTGCTGGTATGTGTAAGCTTTGTGTAATCACACAAGCTTTAAAGCATGATAGAAAAAGGGGGCAAACTACACAGCAAATAGGCTACATTTGATTTTCAATGCTAGTTTGTCCTAAGAGCTGTCTCACTGAGACGCGCTGATCTTCCTCTGACTATTTTTATGGCAGGTTGTGGCAAGGACACTTGATCCAGGCAGTCACCCCCTGCTTCCCTCTCCCACTCAAACACTCACACACACCTGTCACTCTCTGTGGGACTTGATGTGCTTGTTGCAGTGATCTGTGAGGCCTTCACTGACTAAGTTTTTGGGAAATTATTTAATGTTGGATTTTTTCAACTCACGAAGTTTCACCTGGGTCATTTGTAAACATCAAACTCCATATGTTAAGTATGTCATTTAAATCGTTAATGTATGTTTTAAGCAACAAAACACGACTGGTACTCTATACAGTGCTAACCATCAAAAATGTCGGCCGTCGACTCACAAATAGCCAGAGGTTTTGATGCATTTGTCATGTTCGTATTTTTTTATACAAATAAACGTTAATAACACCATAAATCACGACAGGCCACTAAACTAATCACTAAGCTACTAAAAAAACAGTTGTCTCTACTTGAAACTTTCACCATACTGCCACATTTCGTCTGATTATGTCGCTAGTAGTGACGACATTAGCTGTCAGAGAGTAAACAATGATAAATTTAGTAAACAACATGAGAGCGCTGGGGGTCCAGATTGGCCAAATTAGGTTCAACGGGCAGAAAAACACACTAACATTGAAAATTGTGAACTGGAACAAGGTTAACTTAATATGTAATCGGTGTTTTACCTCGGTCCGCCGAGTTTATGAACTGTCCGTCCGTTGGCTTTTGGTCAGTCGGTCTAGTCCGGTCGACTGACATGCAGCCCAACACACAACTTTGACAGTGAAGCGGAAACACGTCACGGCTCATAAAGCGGGAGGGGCGCGCGTGCGAAGAATATATTTTTTTTAATTACCAAAAAGTGAAAGAAAGAAAGAAAGAATAAAAACCCTCATTGTATTATATTAATTTAGGGATATTATATAATTAGAATATAGTTATCCATGCAGTATATGGAAATTGGCTAATCTATAAGAATAATTGTTTACTTGATACTGCACTGGTTATTTATTATGTGTTTTTACTTTTAATCTGCTAAGATAAATGCAGTAGAGTAAAAAGTAAATTATTTTTCACAAAAATGTAATGGGGAAGAGGTACATATTAAGACAAAATAGAGATAGTCAGTTACAGCAAAACTGTACAGTACCTGAGTAAATACACACTTATTCCTCTTTCCTGTGTTCTTACCTTTCTTAAAATGTTGAGCATATTTTAGATGCATTTCTTCACAATATTAAAGCACTTTTCTCCTTAAAAGTCATTGCTCAAGAAAAGTAATTTCAGACTTTGCCTTATATCCACAGTGCCTACTAAAAGCACAATTTGAAGCTGTTAAATTTGTCTTAAATGTATTTTTAAAGCAAGAACCTGAAGATGACTTTCATTGTAAACATTACAATCCCGCCAAATAGATACTATCAACAAATATAAATTTTCTTCAAGGAAGCCTGTGTAATATTCTACCTTGGAACTTAACACTAAACTCTTTCAAATAACATAAAAAATGTCTGCAAAATGAGATGTTGTCTGAAATGAAAGGTAGTGTATGGCACTGAACACTAGATGGCAGCACATAAACAAAGACAAAGGTTAAAAAAAATTGAAAACTTATTAAACTTGCGAGTCATGGAAACAACAAAGAATCCACTGTGTTCTGTGATTATTATATTTTACAAGGCCTGGAGGGAAAGAAATCCCACACTGATGAATATTTAACCCGAGAAGTTTTATTGAAGCAGCTCAGTCTCATACAGGGCAAGAATCTATTGGGCGTTGTACCTACTTCAGCTATGACAGCACATCTCCAACAAGATCTTTGTTAAATAAGTGAAAATTCATTGAACAAGACGTGAGTACTTTTTTAAAAAATGATTTTCTTTCTCTACATTATATAACCATAATTTGTCCATCTACGGAAAATCATCCAATCTAGCCCCAGTCATCCATGTCCCAGTTTGTCATTCCATTGGTTCCTAACATTAGGATCATCTTCAAGTATTCCTGAGAGATGAGCCTTTCAATTTGCTCCGATCCAACCATCATCTGCTTTACTTCCTCTCATAGTAGAAACATTTATCAACTGCAAATGAAAACATTAGAGTCAGTTTTCCATCATAACAACAAATCAGAAATTCAATTATCAGAACTTTTTTTCTACAGGAATATGATTTTGAAACACTACCGTCTGAGGGGATGGGTTCCTCTTTTCCACAAGGACATGTCTAAAATAGAACAAAACAACAGTTATCAAATAATGGTCAAGGGGGGATTGACAAACAAAATCATATGAACAAAGCTGATGGACAAAATCTTACTTGATCAACAGCAGCTTTTGCCTCATCCACAGAGCAACAATAAGGGCTGCCGCAGTCTGACACACACGTGTTCTTGCTGTATTGAGCAATTAGAAACATCTTTTTTTAAGTCACGAAGTGCTCTAAAAGCAATGTATTTTTAACTGTAGTCAATGAAGAAAGAACAGTGTTTACCAGTTCAGTTCACCAGCATTTGCCTTTTGGGAAATAAGGGCTTTCCAGAAGTTGTGAGTGCTCTCGATAACTTTAACAGCAAAGTCCTAAAACACCAAAACAGTACCTGATCAGTTTAAAGCAATGTTTTTTTTATGTTAACTGTCCCATTAACACAAGGATGCTCTGTTTATAACTCTACTTCTAATAATTCCTCAAGTTCATTCTCAATCCTTAGCACATAGTTTTACAAGGGCGTTCACTGAAATTTTTTGAAAGGGAAATTCTTCAGCAGAGCAAGTTTGCTGTTCGAAAGGCAGCGTGGCAACTCTGAAAAAAGCATTTAAGGGCTTATAATTAATCTCAACCTATTTGTCACAGGATAAATATTGCCTAAGCAGGATGTGCTAGGTGGAAACCTTGTCTTTGAACTCCCCGTTGAAAGCGAACTGGTTTTCTGGTTTCCCATCTGGCACTTTGTACCTCCTGAACCAGTCAACCGTGGCCTCCAGATAACCAGGTTTCAGGCGCTTGACATCGCTGATGTCTGAAGACAGAAAACCAAACCAGCTCTGTATGACTGATGCAGGAAAGCTCACAAACTCAGAGGAAAAAAAAATGCCTACTGTTCAAGTTGTTGGCTTCGGGGTCCTCTACATTGATTGCAATCACTTTCCAGTCAGTCTCACCCTCATCGATCATGGCCAGAACACCAAGCACTTTTACTTTGATTACCTCTCCACGGGAACAAACCTAGAGGAGACATTTTACTTTGCAGTCCATTGCCTGATGTCACAAGCGATATTATCCTTATTAATGAAACTGATTAGCACTGTGGCTTTAAAACCATCAGACAGTGTTTTACCTTGCTGCCGATTTCACAGACATCAATGGGGTCATTGTCACCACAGCAGTCAGTGTCTCCATCTTTGTGTGCAGGATCTTCCCACGTCTGACACATTACCAAACAAGACATGGCAGCTCAATTAGCTAAAAGTACGAAGCAATTCCTGTTGTACTGCAGGACTAGGAACTTTTCAGTCAGCAAACTAACCTGAGGAATAGCTCCATAGTTCCATATGTAGCCCTTGTGTGGGAAAACGTTAGCAACATATCGCAGTTTGCCCTTCTTCACATCTTGCTTTATTGGGTTCATTAGGTCTTTTGTAGCAATCTGAAAATGAATTACATGACTGTTGCTTGTAAAGACTGGAAGCCCGGTTAAACAAAACAATTTTCACCACTGAATTCAAATCATACCTCCATCTTTGCATTCGTCCATCTTGGCACTTCAACCACCATGTGGAAGATGTTCTGCAATAGGCAACAATATGTCAATTAGTTTTAAATCATTCCTAAACAGTGTAAGGCCAACAACACAAACACATATTGTTTATATGCTGTGCTACATTCTGGCCTTTATTTTTTCTTTTGCTTTGGTCATATCTTTTCCACAAATATGATTGATTGTTCTAGAAAGATAAACTGTAAGATATGATACATAGAAAGGTGTTACATAATCTCCCTGACTGCAGGAGATATTTACACAGCACCGTGAAAATATAGAGTAAAGCTCATTGCCTTCACAAATAGACTATGACCTTTGCTACACAAAACAGCTTTATTTAACAGTCGAATGCCTATAACTGCACTTCTGTTAACTACAAACATGGAAGCACTGAAGGAAGCATTTCAGCCAGTGGCACACACATATTCAAACATGTACTGGGGTAAAGGTGACATTACCTGACTCTGGTCAGCATAAAGTGGAATGTCATGGAAGGGTGAGATGTATTTTCCTTCAGCATTTTCTGTAAAGCAGCATAGATTAAACACTGTATGAATATGCATGAATCATGAGTGAATCCTGTCATCATGTCCTGTTGGTGCATTTTTATTTGCACAGTGAGAATTGTGAGTAGCAGTATATTTCTCATAGCCTCTACACATTCATGGTTTATTGACCAATCTAGCACATAGTTAACAGGTGAATTTAACCTGGATGAACCATTCACTAAATGACATCCTACTAGGCCGCTGCTTACAAATACGTATTTACCAGCACACAGGCCTGTTTCACACATATAAAGTTACTGTAATGGCCGTGACCAGCATTCAGAGAGTTAAAGTCTTGTATTTAAAGCCTAATTCTGAAATAGTCTTTCTTTTAATATAATATGCAAAGAGGGCGTTGTCTCACCAACAGCAAGATTTTATGTTTTTATGTTTTTATGTGAGATAACGTGGTTAAGCACAATCTGAGATTTAATAATCAAAAACCCTCTACAAAGTTCAGACCAAAATAATAATGTCAGTTCCAAAATGAGAATTAAACAAATTAATCTCGCAGAGCTCACGTTCATTACTTCACTTTGTAATCGGTGTTTACCGGTAAAACTGGCACAACAGGTTGGCGCATCTTTAAATGGCTCAACGCGGGTCATTACGACTATCACAACTATTTGACATCTGCTTGACACTTCTACAGTTTCAACATATGTCGACTCTGACACGATGAAACAAACCAGCTAGAATAAATGAATAGGTGACACGTGGAAAGTTGCACAGTCGGCCCGCGGGGTCTGTGCAGAGACCTCCGAGTGGCAAACAATGACAACGCTGTATCATCTCTACTTACTGAAAAACAGGCGGTAGTTCAGGGAGTTTGGGTTTCCCCTCTCTTCTACTGAGAAGCTCATGTTTTAGTTCAAGTTTATGTTGTTGAATGGCTCTGAATGGAGGAGTGCTGCGGAAGAAGACGTCTGCGCTGGTTGTGTGCAGCCAAGGCGGTGAGGACGTAGCGCATGCGCACTTTGCCAATGATGCTTTCAAACACTGTCGGAAATGTTGCATTTATCAGGTGACATAAAATGTCACTATAAATAGCCCGTGATTGCAAAAATACGTCGTTAGAAAAGACGTGTGGAAATTTCCACAGTGCATTAAACACAAGGTATTTATTCAAGTGCTTTAATTAAGTGTAGTTACCAGGTACTTCTACTTTACATAAGGTGTGTTTCTATTTTCTATCACAATTATCTTTAATGTACTTGCTGAAAATATTTTTAAATTTCTAGACAAATTTAATAGCCAGTCACCGTCTCTCCCCTTTTCCTTCATTGACCAAGTCACCTTATCTTTGCATAAAATGCAGTATGAAACCAAAAGTAGTGGATGTAAGCACAAAGCACTGCAGATATTTATTAAATGAGGACTTATCAAGTCGTCATCATTATTTACTGGAAAGTAGGCAGGCCTAATGGCTTAACAGGTAATGTGTAAGTTACATAATGCATACATTTTACACGAATCTTCGGAGTGTTGAGGTCATAAATGAGTACATGTATTATAAGTCCTCAACACTCATAAGATTTGAGTAAAATGTATGCATAACGTGACGTATATATTACTTGTTAAGCCATTAGGCCTGCAGACATGTAAAATTGTTGGAGCATCATAAAGATGCTGTGTTGTAACTCTGCAATCATGTTTTCATTCATTGATATTTTTTCTACAATCCTTTTTGTGTATTTTTGCTGCAAAGGAGCCTTTCGATGACACCGGATTTTACCGCAGATCCGCATTTCATTTTCATTTGATCAGATTAAGTCATATTATCCCCACCCCTGATAGGAATTTTGCTTTCAGTTGTGTTACCGAGAGTATGAAACCCATGATCAGAGGTGTTATACATTCTGTCATTGTGTTGCGTATGAATGTATTATCAAAATAACTTATTCTTTTTGAAATGGGCTTTCAGTGATTTATGTTGCTTTGATTA
This sequence comes from Acanthurus tractus, assembly GCA_029783725.1. Lineage (NCBI taxonomy): Eukaryota > Metazoa > Chordata > Actinopteri > Acanthuriformes > Acanthuridae > Acanthurus > Acanthurus tractus. Next base: position 13,780,537 of record JAQNCA010000003.1, read on the forward strand.
TTTGAACATTCAGGCCTTCAACAATTAGTTTCGGTTCATTTAAGGTCATGTGGTTTGTATGCTGTAAAAGCTTTGGGTGTCATAGACAGAGAGATTACAGGCAAATATTACAGAGTACAATGCGTTTTGAGCAAAGGTGAGCACAGTCGGTTTTTCTACAATTTTGCAGAGTTTCCCGTTAAGAATGTAAAAACTGACATTTCAGCCATGTTTCTTAAAGCATCATTTGCTGATGCTCCGTCACATCCGCCCGCAGCTTGTCGTGCTTCCTGCCTTGGTGAGGGAGGGGACGGTGCTGACGGCTGGGAGGACGAAAGGAAAGACAAGAAAGCCTTTGGGAAGATATAAGAGAGTGGGGAACGGCCCGGGTTTCCACCGTCCGTCGGGAAATAAACACCACAGTTTTCTGTAGCTGCTGGATTTGTCACCAAATCGGCGCTAAAAAAAAATGTCGGCCAGTCGTCAGCATAGCGAGAGCAGGGCCATCCCGACCCGGACGGTGTTGATCAACGACACAACGCAGCTACCTCATGATTATTGCACCACCCCTGGAGGCACTTTATTCTCTACCACTCCTGGAGGTGAGTCGATGACCCGCCTCCCTTATCATGTGTATTTTTCCAAAGAAAATGGAGGTTGACTTGATATCTACTTTGATGGTCGACTTTGAAACCCGCACCTGATCGCATCGTTGTGGCCTAGGCTGCGTTGTCATCTCGATCAAAACAAAAACAAAGCTCATCCCGCCCCTGAGCTCCCTGTCCGCTACCTGATTGGCTACTTTGCAGCGCAGAGATTTTGATGAATGCATTACCTTTTAGTTATTACCGTTTTTATAAAAAAAAAAGATGACAAAATTGCACTCATGGCAAATAGCAATATAACCACACTTTCCATGCATTTCTGTACATTACTTTCATATCACATTATTTGAGTTTATACTGGATTGCAGTACTCATGTTAGTCCACAAAGGTTGTGCAAATAAGGAAGTACAATAAATCTAGCGAGGATGCCGTTCACATATCACTTGACTGTGATGAGTTGTCTAAATACTTGTCGATGTGCGTGCAAAAGCATGAGATAAAATCTTTCTGTCAAGGAATTTTGTTTCTGAGTCATGGCGGATTAATAATGTGAGAGGTTTCGAAAATAAGTCCATTACAGTTTCCTGACGTCCAAGGCGATGTCTCTAAATGTCTTGGTTTTATTTAACCAAATGTCCAGACCCTACACATGTTTAAATTACTGTGATATAAAACAGCAACGTTTCACATTTGAGAAGCAGAAGTGAAGGTAGGAGATAAAGAAAATTTTGCTTGATCATCAAACATGTCCCTGTAAGCTTTTCTGTTAATTATATGGTTAATTCTTTCAGATTATATTCAGACATACAAGAATATCAGCATATGAATCATTTAAATCAGTGGTTTCCATCTGGGGGGGAGGAAAACATTGTGGAATGGCCGTCATGACCAGAGAAGAACAAAGAGTGAAATTGGAGTTGAGCTTTTCGTCACTTTAAACAGGTGTTACTGATATTGAATTCAATTATGGTTATCAGCTCAGAAAGTCAATCGAGGTGAGCAAGTGTGCTCACATAAAAAGAGCGTTGTCTGTAGCATATGACTAATAGCAAACACGGGCGAATCTGCTTGCAGCACAGCTGCACATTTTACATTTAAATGAAGAGCAAACTATACTGTAATATAAGACAAATACAAAGAAGCTGAACACATAATCCATGCTCAAAGCAATACAGTTGCAGCTGCCAATAAACCGTTGACTTAGTGAATGTGTAAGTCAGAGGGCTTATAACATAACTGCCCCTTTATTAAAGCACAAAAAGATCTGTCTGTAGTAATATTTGTGTATTTCATATAATTTATGTGTTGCTTGGCTGCGTTTGTATGGCATGTATAATAAGTTTAGCATTATTTGGAAGGTAGCCATCGCCATGATCCTACGTCACAGGGTCAAACCTTCAGAAACTGCACTGGTTAAACTTGGAGTAACCTTTATTGTCCTAACCTTAGATTTAGTCAGAGCAAACAATACACAGAGCACAAGATAGTGTCACTGTTATATGCCACTCAGTCTTGCAAGTCCATGTTGCTCTCATTTTCAGTGTAGCAGGAACTCTGGCAGTTCAGGCTCTTTACCTTTCTTTCTTATTTTTTCTCTTTGTCTTTTTGCCTTTTCTTGGTCAAACATTCAGATTTTTCAAACATTTCTTGGTCAACATTTTAATCTTAATTCGGACCTTTTTTCTAAGGTTAAAGCCCTGCATCTGCCACAAAACACACTGAAACTGTAAGTGGAAGTGTGGTGTAAAAAAGCTAGATGCTTGTATACAGATTGGCTTGAATCGGGGCTCTCTAGATAAAATCAACCTTTTGAGATCCAATAGATTGTATTATTTCCATGTTTCCTCAGATAGAGCAGAAGTGACACATTTTTTTTTTAATGTGTTCTGTTGCAGGAACCCGCATCATTTATGATCGTAAGTTCCTCCTGGAGCGGCGCAATTCCCCCATTGCTCAGACTCCCCCAGCTCACCTGCCTGTCATCCCTGGAGTGACCAGCCAAAATGTCCTGAGAGAGAACCAGAAGAATGAAGCCAACAACCACATCAACAACCATGATGGCAAGCCCACAAATGGTAAAAGTTACAACACGGTATCAACAGCCTCATGCAATGGAGAATGTTTTATTGGTATACTTATCAAACCCTCATGCCTTAAACACAGACAGACACACCCTTTGTTGTTGTAATGTAGTTATTCCACTTACAAATTATTCCACCTGTTTCAAACATGTCTCAACATCTCACTGCCTGTTTTTTTGGTCCGTTTTCAAGGTGATGATGCTCAGTTTGAAATGGACATCTAACAGACTGGAACCACACCAGCATAAGCAGATGACCTGGCATCCCTCGTGCCAGTGGCTTGGCTTGTAGAAACCAATGTTGTGAGCCCTCATGGCAGCCATCTTCTTTAGCTCTCTGTCTCGCTGCTGGATGTAATGTGTGTAAACCATGAGGAGTTAATTGTATCATACATACAGGTACAGTGTGGCCAGCTCTGGGAACTGGGTTTATTTGTAGAGATTTCCATGTTTACCAGTCGCTGTTCAGATGATTCACCACACAGCAAAAAAGTGCAGGCCAGAATATTATGTACCCAGACACATTTTCCAGTTAGTAGATTGCAGTGCTCATTTTACAGCTTCCCAAGAGTCAGATCTTAAACAGAGCACACTATAAAACTGATCATATTCCAGGATAATTGGGGGAAGAAGTGGTAATTTTAAGTACTGGCCTTAGAATCAGTCAAAAGCTTTGATATTCATCACAGTCTTTGGTTTTAAGCATGTTATTTAAGTAATTTTTGTTTATGTTTGGGACTACTTGAAAAGCTCCACAATCTGTTATCGGTTGTTTGGTTTGGTTAAGCTTCCCATGATGGAATGTGAAGGGATGCTGTGCTTTTATTTTGAAATTAGGTGAAGATTTCATGCCATTCCAAGATTTTAGTTTCCATTACCAACAAAAGTCTGTGTACGTTTCCAGTTGTCAGGGGAAAAACATTCTGTTGATGAATTTTAGGCTGTAATCTAATAGTTTTGTAATAATTACATGATTGTATTTCCCACTATTACATTTAGAAATTGACAACAGGCTTTTTATTTAGAGTAAAACTCAGTGTTATATAACAACATCAAGCCACTTGACTCATCCCTCTTTTGACTTTGCTAAAAATCTATTCTAATCCCCTGCCAAGACAAATTTTTCTCCAGATTTTATTGTTATTTTGACTCAAGTGTTTTTGTTTTGTTTTTTTTTTTGGTTGGCAAGAGCTTTCTGATCATAATTTGATAAATCCAAGAAAGGAGATCATACGTGGCAACATCTGTCAGGTGTTTTTAAATATCCAGACCTGATAAGCATATAGAATCTATAGATTAACTTGAAACTGATCAAAATCACAGTTGGCATTTTTTGGTAAAATACGCAACGATTTTTTGGAAAACTTGAAATGATCCAAATGTTTTTTATGCATTGTATTTTTTAATACAGTTTCTTGGTATTTAGGGTATTTTTGGGTAAAAGCACTGTCAAGCCTTTTGATTTATTAAATGTGTGGAAGAACCAGAACATTTTTTTGGATCAGGCTTGACAGATGCTGTCCCTTAATCTACAACCCCAGTGTCCTTAATTTACGTTACCTTATTCTTTTCATGTGTCATGTCTGCTCATGCCTTACTTTACATCAAATGCAGTAACTACAATTTAACTAGAATCCTTGTCATCAATTTGTACTTTCCAACAGATGTTTATTTTTTCACTGTGACATGGAACAGGTAACATTGTACTTAGAAATCGAGCAAAACATGAACTTTCATGTTTTTTTTTCTACATAACTTCTTCCACATGCAGCTGTGAAGTCTGGAAGTGTGATGGGTTTCTGAAGTTTTGATGGTGAGAAAAAATGACTCATGCTCATTTTGTCCCAATATGTATTTTTTCTTTTATAACACAATCATAGTTCTGTCTGCTTATTGTACTTTGTTCAAGTAGCAGCTATGAACTTGGTAAAAAGTCACCATAAAGTTCCTGTTTTTTTCAGCCAAAATCCATTATTACCATGAGTTTATTTCTCTGTATGACTGGAACCACTGAATGGCTGAATTGATGTCTATCAAAGATTTTCTTTTTTCTTTTCGGCTTTGTTATTACTTCTGGCCATGTTTGGTGACAAACACATCGAGGGGTTGCATAAACCCTGATAAAAACTCTTTACGTTACGGCATCATAACTCGGATTGCAAATTCATTTCAAATCAATTTGGTTTGACAATGAGGGCTTAACATTGTGTGTTTAAAGAGATTTGAAACAAACTTACTGTAACTTTCAGTTCTGATTTTAAATAACTTTATTTTAAATGAAACTCCAATGCCAGTGGACACTTGTTGCTGCAAGATCAATAAAGTTACGTAACAAAGAAAGTAAGATGTTGTGTCTTTTATAGCCGATATTCACATAGTCAACCTTTCATATGAACACATCCAGCTTGAATGCCCAGCTTGGTACAGCAGGTGACTGCCATGGTGCGCCAGTTTCCAAAAGGGTCTCAAAACATTCCAAGTTCACTTATATAAGTTGACAGCAAGTTTTAAGGGCATTTACATGAGTGCATATTCAACTATACTGTAGAGGGGCTCTGTGCACTAACACTTGATCTGAATGGGTACATCCGATACGCTGGGTTTTTGTTTTTGTTTTTTGGGTTTCTTGGGGTTTTTTTGGCTAAATTGTGCTGAAATTTCACCATTGATATTTGTTACCTTTTAAAGCAAATACTGTTTTGGGTATCTTGCCTCATCCTATAAACTGAATGGCTAAATTTCTGACATTGTGTGACTGACGTCCAGTGGATTGAAGAGGTACTGCAGGTGGTTCTAAAATAGAAACTTTCCAACAGTAATGATCCATAGCCAACATGTACGTACATACGTATTCACGTATTCATAAGACAGCCCAGACAATTTTTACGTTGAAGTATGTGTTGTTTTTAGCTGGTAGCATAAATTCTGTAAAGAATGTTTGGGTGGCGAAAAAATTACCAGACTTTTGCCCAAATACAGGCATGTTTTGCGGCCAAAATTTCCCGTTACACATTTTAGAATATTTAGAATATGCTGTTTGTACGTGACCTCTACTAAGAAAAAGTTTAAACATCGTATAGTTTAAAAAAAAATAATAATTTACATCAGGCAATTCATGTACGTGCCTACTCAATTTTCTGCAGGCATTAATCCGGTCGCCTACTGGTCCTTCCTCCTTTTCTACGTCCCTGAGCGAGGCCGGCGTCAAGATGGTGAGTCTTGTGGCAAAAAATTCAAGTAAAATCCGTTCATCATCGAGGCCATCCATCCATCGACGTACATTTTATGCCCACCAAGAGATCTTTTAAGTCTCTGATATATTAAAAATATAATATTGATATGTTACGAAAATATATTAAAAGAATACAGTGGCACCATCCCAATGCTATCTTGATGGCTCCTCCGGATGCAATATGCACTGCATTGTTATTGTATGGCCTATTAAGTTCTCATGTTGTGTTTTCATTAATTGTAATTCACGTTAAATTTCCCTCAGAAATAAACCTGCTCAGAAACACATTGCATGAGCAAGACGTTTAATTGTAGTTAATACCAGACCGTGAACTCGTAATTCCCAGCGGCTAACGTTAGCATACACCTCAGTGGCAGCCATGGTAAGGCCCTCATGTTTGGTTAACAGGCATATTACATCGTATTAGCAAAGTTACTCTTCAAGTTTATCAATTGTTTGTCAGGGAAAGGGGTATTCGAGATTGTTGAAACGTGTGCGTATCCAGGTTAGTAATCTATCTTTACCAGTTAATCAGTGAATGAGCTGACAGCGCTGTGACACAATGCAGGGGTACCTGGCTAGTTATGGTGAAGCAGCATCAAAGTGTCCAGGCCTCTTCCTTAATGATTACACTTGAAGTTTTTGCAGCTCATTAAGAAACATCTTTAACATTGTGATTTATTGTTGTAATACTGTTAATGAGCATACTCTAACCTCCCTCATCTGCAGAATGACACAGTGACAGTCAGGACCCGCAAGTTTATGACGAACCGGCTGCTTCAGAGGAAGCAAATGGTAAGGGTTTAACTTCCTCTTTAACCATCACTATGTTGTTACCATCCTGAGCTGATCTTATATTTTTACATTCTCCGTCTTTCCCCTCTCTGTAGGTCGTTGATGTCCTGCATCCCGGCAAGGCAACAGTCCCCAAGACTGAAATCAGGGAGAAACTTGCTAAGATGTACAAGACCACCCCTGATGTAGTGTTCGTCTTTGGCTTCAGGACTCAGTTTGGTGGCGGCAAGACAACAGGGTTTGCCATGGTGTACGACTCTCTAGACTATGCCAAGAAAAATGAACCCAAACACAGACTGGCCAGGGTGAGTTTTGTGTCTTCTTAAATACTTCTGCCTCATCCATTGGACTGCAGTAAGCTGTTAAAATGTCTTGTGATCTGAACCTTAGATGCAGTGTGCCGATAAACATTTTTTAGCAGAAATTCTTTTGCTGACTTTGTATTTTAACTTTATGAGTTGTCAGCCATACCGTCAAAACACTATTGTAAAAGTATAGTCTAACTTCTCACCTTTCCATTAGTAAAATATTTTAATTATTTCCTTTAGCCCTGTGTACATGAGAGTCGATTAGAAGGCACTAACGCTGTCGTTTTGGCCGGTTGGTACCATGTCCATAACCGGACAAAACATCCTTCCTTCAAAATAAAATACTGTGCATTAGAGTACAGGGTTTTAGCAGCAAAGTGAAAAAAATTAGAGTAACTTTGGTTAGGATGATCGCCCGAGCGCAATTTAAGTGTTCTTACTGCTTGCTCTTATCACAGTCACTTTAATGTTGTAATTAGACTTTTAAATGTTCACGTAAACACATGAAATTTGACATTTAGATTATTCAACATGTATAGTGAAATACATCAACTGATGTAAAACTGGTGATAGCCCAACAGTTATGTCGGGTAATACTGTAAAGTCTGAAGTGGCTGAAGTGTCCGATGATGGACAATAGAAGCTTGCTGTGTGGTTGTGGACACACATATGTCAAGTGATTTTCTTTAACTGGTAATATTTTTATATTAAAGGTTCATCAGCTGGTAAGCACTGTAGATTTCCCATGGCTTTCATGTAAATCATTCAGTGCTAAGCAAAGAACTTAATAAAGTCTTATGCTTGTCATTAATCCATATTGACATGCTATGCAGTGTGACTTCCAAGTGTAGAGAATAAATCTGTAAAATTAAACACTTGTTCATTTGTGTTCTGTAGCATGGTCTCTATGAGAAAAAGAAGACCTCAAGAAAACAGCGCAAGGAACGCAAGAACAGAATGAAGAAAGTACGAGGCATCAAAAAGGCCAGTGTGGGTGCTGCTGGCAAAAAGGTACTGTGACAGTCTTGTATATTTTGTGCCAAGCAAAGAATCACTTTAGAACTTATTTATGGTCTTTCCCAATCTTAGCATCAGTGGTAGAACACTAAGGTATCTTCATATGTTCTTTGTATTTGATTCTTGCTTTGTTTTCTTTGCTCACCTGTTCTTTTCCTACCCTGCTAATCTTGGTTTTACATGACTCTTTTACTGTTTTAATTTCCCTTTGTCATCTTTTCAATCATATCAAATGTTCTTCGGGAACTGTAGAAGGTAAATGTTGTTCATATATAGACTAACTGCAGTGTGCAGAAAATGCAGGTGTGATTAGACATTTGTTAACCCCTCCCTGTACATCCTCACCTATACGTCTGAGAGCCAAAGCCTTAATTAATGCTTTTCCCTCTGGATGCACATAATACATCCAATATGAAAGGATTTGGCCCACTGGTTATTACATTATGGTGATTAATTCTTTCATTACTAATAATTATTAGTTTGAACTGAAAACTAATAGTGTTGTATTCCCTGTTTTGGAAACCTAATATAAGTATGTGGAGGCCTACAGCCAGTAAAGAAGAATACTTTAAAAAATCCAGTACTAATCTGTTAATTTCCTGGTGTAGCTTTTGTTTTAATGAAACCCTGCATTGTACCCTTTCTTGCACCAGTCACTAGCCTCAGTGACCTAGAATCAGTCACCTAGAATAGATCTCTGAAATACAAAGTTTGTCTGGACAGTTTGTCACCATAAAGTTGCTAAAAAAGCGACAGAACAACTGTCTAGGAAAACACAAAAACTGTCCAGCAATGTCGAAAGTGTTTTTTCTCAGGATTGGTTCGATATGTGGTACATGAACTGACAAGTAGTCACTCTAAATCCGTTCAGAGATCTTTTCTATTTCATGTTTAAATTTTCAGTATGTTAACATTATTCTGTTCCATCTTTTGTTTTTGGTTTTGCTTCCCATGGATTTCTTTGGCAGAAATGAAGTGTCAGTGTGCAGGTATAGGAGCAGAATAAGCATGGTGTGCCAGTGTGTTGCACATCAGAAGCTGATAGACCTAAGCTGTGCCATGCATGTCACACCCTACTTTACCCTGCAGTTTTCCTTTAGTGCCCCCCTTCTCTCCTTTCCATGTTGTTTCAAACTCTCTCCTAATAGATTTTCCCTCTTCTCCAGTTCTTTGTACCAGTGTCTCTGCTCAAACAGGCAAACCTTTAAGGCTTTACCCACTTTGGCTTTAACTTAAACAGACACCAGTGCTTTGACAGTGCTTCAGATCTCTAGTTAATAGAAGCAAAACTTGAGTGTAGCATGTCGATCTTGTATTTTTGTGTGTGAGTGTGGGGGAGCTGAACTAAAAGCCTGCTAGAGTGCAATTTTCTCACAGAAATTTGTCATTTTCTTAAAATCTTACTCAAGTCATTACATTTAAGTGTTTTTTTTTTTTACAAAGCTTTTAACTAGAACAGTGTTGTCTTCAATAAAGATAGTATTTGTTGTCTCAATTTTGCACCCTTTAACTTTACAGA
>JAQNCA010000003.1:13847130-13862816 GCA_029783725.1 Acanthurus tractus
AAAATTTTTTTTTTTTTTTTTTTTTTTTTTTTCCGACACGGAGCAGACTTGGCACGCAAATGTGAAGTGAGGGAGTAATGTGGCTGGTTTTGATTGGACCCTCCTGGGCTGGCGGCTGGGGAGGAACTGGGAACTGAGCAGTCTGCAGCTGCTGTTTATGAGGAGCTGTGCAGGATCTTGTTTGGCTCTGTCCAAAAAAACCCAGCCAGTCCCCACCGAGCAGCCTGTGGCCTGTATCAGTACTTGCAGAATAGAGCAAAAACCACGATGCTATGATTCAAGAGCAGTTTGTTTCCAAAATACACACATTTTCCGATTTTTACAGCGGGCAGATGCGGGACTGATGATTTATGTGTTAAATATTTCTAGAAGCGATAGTAGTGAAACTCTAACCTACTTTAACCTCAACTAACCTTAATCTCAAATCTGAATGAACAAAAGGCTGCTTTTTTAACTTTTGGCTCTTAGTGAAGTTCTTTGTGGTGTATTACTGTAATTTGATATTAAATTGAATCAGTGCTGCACAATCCCAATGAAACGCAACACTTTGAAGAGCTTTTTTGTGGTTTGAATTCAAAGGGTCTGGTGCGTGTGCACATTGAATTCCTCTCATGGCCCTGAACCAGAGGAGGAAGTCATTTTCAAAGTAGGTTTAGAGTGGTGCAGGACTGTGCTACCCACCAGTTTTTACACTCTGTTTTTGCCTTCCCTCTTGTATTCTTTGCTACCAGGGATTAAGGAGGATTGGGGGGCTTTTGGAGGGAGTGTGGGGACAGATCCAGGAAGCAAATGGATAAATAAAGTGCTGGTTAATCTTCCTTAGTGCCGTGTGGATGTGTTTGTGTGTGTGTGTGTGTGTGTGTGTGAACGCTGAGCAATGGCATCACCCGGGAACATCTGCCTTGCACACAAACACACACATGCACACGTATATGCAGACAGACTCAGATACTGTACACACACTCAGACACACACACGCCTGACTAGCAGGGATCAGCCACAGTGATAAGCACACGGACGTCAGAGCACAGAAAGCGACAGGTTTAACACACATATACACACGCGCACACAAATACACACACGGAAGAGTGACAAGTAATTCACAGTGAAAGAGAGAGGGAGGGAGAGAGAGAGAGAGAGAGAGAGAGACGCTGCCAGCCGACAGAACAGAGCTGCAGACTGTGACAGCACACGACTGCAGACACATGAAAGTCTAGGAAGACAAAGTTTTTCTGTGTTTCTGTGCTGCTGTCGTAATGCATTCATCTCGCTCCGTATCCGTGGACTCGTATCTGTTGTTTCTTTTTTTTTTCTTTCCCCTCCTTCTCCCACATTTACACATACGCAGTGTACCAGCAGTTGATCAAACAACCATGCAATTGAGGCAGAATTTGGCCAGACAGCCAGCCGGGATGAGTAATGTAGAGCTCCTCTGGCTTAATTTGTTTAGAGAGCCTATCATCGCTGCGAACATGTTACAGACTGTTGCCGTTTACAGAGGTGTGTTTTCCCCTGCGACTTTAATTGGATGCATTTTTAATGTTAGCGCCGCATAGTGTGACCACTGTTGACACTGAACACTGTGGCCGTTGTGAGGATTTGAGATTGAGGGGAGAGGAAGAGTGTGAATGTGTGTCTGAGTGTGTAATCATTGGATGGATTCCTCCAGTGTGTTGTGTACACACTAAAGGTGAAACTTCTAATTTCTTGTTAAAGAGTTACAGCTGGTTATACTGTACCTGCAGTGCAATGATGTTGACACCCCTCGGAGACAACAAGAACTGTGATTGGTCAATTTTCATGGATAATTTTCCATTGCAGTTAGAGACTGTTGAGCAAAGAAAAGCTCTGCCTAATAAGGCCGTCTCCACAGGGATGATAACTTTCTATTACAGCAAATAAAATGACAATAGTACATCAATGACACAGAAGAGAAATTCCTAATCAATTATCTGAAGAATCTGTCCACCTTCTATGTATGTCACAAAGCAAATGAAAGAGTGATAGCACAGTTAGTATCTTTAAAACAGGATATAACCTGATAAGTCTGGTGCTGTGGTGGTGCTATCGGTGTGTGAAATACGATGCCAAACGATCAAAACCAACATCATAAGCTTGCACTGCTGGACTCCTGCTAACTCCTTTTGACAGGTGCTAGTCCATCTTCAACACAAGTTCATGCAACACGTTATTCATCTCGTATTCAGGCCTTTTCGTCTGCACTAAGCTGGCAGTTCCTACACCCGGAAAACTAACAGTTAAATCACGAAACACTAGTGTTGCAGTGTGAACAGGGAAACACTGACAGAAACCCTGCACCGATGTGATCAGGTGCTGATGAGCATTAAGGTTAAGAAAACAGTTTTATGTTGCCTCTAACCTGTGTCACTCTCTCATATTCACTTATCACCCAGAACCCATCAATCTGAATTTGTTTATTTTTGTCAAATTTGATCGACATCAAGTTACTGCATGGAACAGAGTTCAGCCAGCTGAGACTGAGCAGAATCACCAAGCTCGTCTGATCTTAATGGAAACGATCTGAAAAAAAAAAAACGTAGCATGGACACACTGATTTGCTGTTTAGAAGAGTGTTTTTTTAAATAAGTGTAAGTTGTGGACGTCATGAGTGTGTCCAGGTTGCGTTAGCCTCCTTCGCCGTGTTGCCTGCGCCTCTGTGCCACATGGCATTCCTAGATAAAGTGAAGGATGCCAGAGCGCCAGGGGATTAGCTCACACCGGGGAATTAGCGTCCTGTTCTCTGCCGTCTTTCTCATTCTTGCCTATTTCTTTCTCTTTATTTTGTGTCTGGCTCTTCATCTTTTTGGTACGTTTCTCTTCTCTCCCTTGTTTCTGTCCACCTATTTCTCCTGCAGTGAACATTTTTTTTTGAGGTAAATGTTTGTTAATATTACTCTGTATGTTTGTGACAGAGAGGGTGAGAGGCGTGGACCAATATAGAATAAGAGAGAATATAACTCTAATCAAGACTCGTATTCTCTAAGGAGTTTCACCTCAGGGTGCTGCAGCTTGGGAGACTGTGATGATATTCAAACGACAGGAATGGGTATTTTTATCCCTGCTGCTGATATTCATTGTGGTTATCATCCTATGGCCCATTTTTTTTTTCCCATGTACACACACAAACGCACACACACACACACACACACACACACACACACAAGCAATCTGGCCTTTTTTGGGTTGTGTGCTGCAAGAGGCATCTCACAAACAAGCAGAGGTAGAAAAGTGGTGAGAGTGGGAGGATGAGAGAGAACATTGTCTTCTCTCTCTTCCAGCTTAGGGACAGAGCAGAACAGGTTGTATGAGGATACTTGCTATCCTTAAAAACGTCTAACACTGCCTCGGGGCCACCTATACTTCTGTGATGCAGCTGAGAGTTTTGTTGTGCAGAGGAGTTGGAACATTTGCAGCACATTCCTCAGTGTCAGATGGCATTCCTAGTACACTGTTATTACCAGAGTAACACTTATACTTTGTCATGTTTGACATATTATTTGACAATTAAAACAACAAATTAGATTAATGTTTTATGATGTTTTTTTAAAATCAATTTGAATGACTTTTTATGTCCCGTTACAGACTTGTAACTCATTGAACTCAATATGTTACATACATGGAGTTAGTGTAACAGTGAAATTCAATCAAATAGTGTTATTCTGGTTTTGTGATCCTGCTTTTCACTATAAATTTCAGCTTCATTCATGTTGAGAATTGTATTTGTGGTCAGGCCTTCTGTCCTCTAATAGTAAATGTAAAAGTAGGCAATAACTTTGTAGTGCTGAGATCTGCTAAAAAGAAACAGGAGCGGACAGACGATCATACAGGTTGTAAACAAACCCCCAAGGCTAACTGAATATAGTTGGAGGAGAAAAATAAAATAATCTGGCTTTTTTTTTAATCCAATTATGTGACCGCTTGTGTCTCTTGCCCCATCGTGAGTTAGTTTCAGTGATGTTGTCATGTTTCTCAAGAAGACAGAGTTATCATAACAAATGGAGATACTGGCTTAAAAAACGACAAAAAATAAGACCCAAGTGGTATTAAATCCATAAATATTGATGTAATCTGGAATGACATCACTCCTGTTGGCCGCCATCTTTGTGCGCGGGGTCGGTCCGCGGTGTTATCCATCACTGGATCTCTCTGTCTGGCGTCGTCAATTACTCAGAGGAAAATAACATTAGAGGCCTGAATGGGACACGGAGCCGTGGCAGGCCTGACATGGCTGTGTTATATGATTACACAACCTGTTGGCTGTCCGCCTGTCAAGTGTCTCCCCGGCTCTGATGAATGGCTGTAATATGTCGCGCATCACAACACGCCACGCCACACACTCATTAATGGCCTCTCATAATGCCTGGGACGTTCCTCCAATGGATTCACAGAGAGGGGGAGAGAGAGAGAGAGAGAAGGAGGTGATAGTCGTATCGTGGGGGTGAGAAACGGCGTTCGTGAATGCTTCAACCTTGCTTCCGTGCTGCCGTTCACGGCAGTAAACAAAGGAAACATGATGTCCCCATTTGGACACAGAGGGCATGGTGAGACACCAGCATCACAGCCACACGTACGTAGCTTTTTTAATGAATGAAAGAAAGAAAGAGGACAGAAACACGATCGGGATAAAAAAAAAACACAAAAAAGCAAATGGAGATGAATTAATTATTCTTAAAAGTGCAACACATATGTTACTCTATTAGATACATCCTTGTCCATCTGTGGCTTATTTGCATAGATTATCAAAAATGTGTGCAGTGCAGCGTTCGCGCCAGCGTGTGGGAACATTACAATAGAGCTGCCTAACACAAAAAAGGGAGATTGGATCTGTCGGATGCCATCTGAAGCTTTGCTGATTGCTCTTTCTTTCCCTGAATTAGATCCTAAGATCCTCCAAACTACTCGACTGTAACTATAACAAATAGATTTGATTCTTGTAGACGCGACGCTCCAAGAGGTGTGTGAATTAAACGAGTGAAAATAGTTTTGAATGAGCTTTTTGGGGGTGATACTGTGTACCAGTGGCTGTGTGGTAACTAATTAAAGTGGTTTTTATGAGCAAAGAGAGGTTTTTCTAAAACTTACATGACCCCAGGCCACATTAGTTGATACTATGTATGGCTCTTTAAGACTTCCATTGAGAAATGCTTACTGGGAAGCATCAGCCACATTGCAGAAGCTCCATCAATGGGCGCATTCTTTCTCTGATTGGACACAAATGCACTCAAAATTCTCCGACTCAGCTTTGTCTCATCATATATTTTGCATTGTCTCACATTAAAGTCATTGTCTTTATAGAGAGAGAGACACAGCTGTTAAGAGATTTTCAATTTCAACTTGCTCAGATTGCTCAGATGCGCCAGCATTTCCAGGCTCGACGCCATGGAGGCGAGCACTGAACAGTGCTGCACCTGCAGTGAGAGGAAGCGACAGAGAGACTATATATTCCTCTATCTGCGTGTCTGTATGTGTTCTTTCTCACAGCTTGAGTCTCTCGGTTTGAAATGCAACACCTGCAGATGTGTCTTGTAACTGCAGCCGCCAGCTTCCCTCTCATTCAGGAGGGACCGTCGAAACAAAGCAATTAAAGTAGCTCTCTACACGGGGGTGAAGATGTGCGTGGGTGTGCCTGCCTGTGCATGAGTGTGTGAGTGATTTTTCCTTTGTTTTTTAACGCCACAATCTTTAACTTGAACAGCAAAGAGAGCCACGTTCCAGCAGGGAGGAGGACGGCTCACAGTCACAACATTAGCAGTTCTGTCATATTCATGTCAGTTTTAAATATGGAGGTCAGAGGTCAGTGACAACCTGTTGACACGGAGCTGATTTACACACCATGGGCTCTCACGCAGACACTCATGCAGGGACGCGGGCAGCCACAGCCCAGTTCTTGGCGCAGCACGTTATGGCAGTGGCTCCTTGTTGCTGCTGCTGATCTTCGTGTCCTTCCAGCTCCAGATACCAGATCCCGAGTTATTCTCCGCTCCACTCCCTGAACCGTCCTAATTGAGAACGGCTGCGGCTGAGAAAAAGAGAGCCGAACCGACGGAGAAAAGACGGAGAAAAGATTCTCAGGCGAAAGGAAAGTAAGAACAAGAGAACAAAAGCAAACGAAGGGAGCAAAGGGCTAGACGTGTGCGGGCCAATGCTGATCAGGCGGTGTGTGACTGCGTGCTCAACAGTTGGCCTCATGAAAGCCGAACCTCCTTCCTCCCCTCCACCCTCTACCTCCTCCTCCTCCTCTCTGACCAGGAGCCAAACAGATTTAAGCACAATGTAGCTTTTCAATATAATATATGATAGCTGGAAGAAAGGAAAACATGAGGGAAGCAGTGTTGGTTGTGGAGAGGGAATGAAAACCAGAGGGTCTGCGGAGAGGAGTAGTGAGCTCAGTGACAGCTGCATGCATGTCGTAGTGGGTGATGGTCTGTCCGTCTGTCAGAGCAGATATTTCTGTCTGTTTAGTGCTGCCTTACTGGCTGCCAGAGACACTCCTCATGTCATCGCTGGGTGCCTGCTGTCACTGGCTAAAAAGGAGAGCGGGAGTGGAGTGTGTGTGTGTGTGTGTGTTCGCCTGGGTGTGTGTGTGTTTGTTTGAGAGAGAGAGAAACTCGAGCAGCTGTCTTGAAAGCTTCTCCACTCTGTCAGTGCATCTTGAAACTGCTTTCCCCTGATACTCCCAACAGTAAGGAAGACAGGATTTCAGTCAGTTGTTTGGTCAAAAGTCCACCTTTCTGCTGTTAAAGAAACACACTTTTGGGAAATCAGTGTGTTGCACAGCTTGTCTGTTAAGTGATGAGATCATAGACTCTGCAGATACCCATATGTCCCTAATGGTTTAGTTTTCTATGCTTTAATTCAAAGAAAAAAAAAATCACATATTTTTGTTTTATTTACTCCATGCATCTTAATTTTGTAGTTTAAGCCAATAAATCTGCGGCACATACATTTGTTCATCTGTAGGCATTGGTTTATTAATTTAGATACCTCAACTTAGTATATGCATTTCTATGTGGATCATGGTAAGTAAATTAACACAAACCCTAACCCTTGTTGCTGTAGTTACAGCCTTTTGTATAATTGATTACAACTGATTCGACTGATTACAACCCAAATTTTACATGGCGTGCAAACAAAGCAGAATTGTATCAAGCTGATGCCTGATCCATGCATCCTTATTCTGCTCTGTGTGCAGGCCAGGACTTTACACCACACGTCCACAATCTCTTCTCCAGCTAATAAACCACTTTTAAAAAAAGTCCATATAACAAAAAGAGAGAAATCACACAAATGGTTAAAATGAAGCACTCCAAGGTTGTCTTTTTTTGTTGAACCAACAAGAGATGTATTTTCTTGCCCCTGTTGGAATCTGGAGCTCTTTAATTCAATGTTCTGCCGTTTAATGTTCGAAACTTTGTATCAGTTAAATCTACAACAGAAAGATCTACGTATTGAAGCAGCAGAATGTATCTTTTAAACACGGTTGACTGAAAGAAGTATCATCTCAATAAACTTGCAGCTGCTAGAATGAAAAGACATGATAGTGGGTGGCAGAGTCTGTGAGTTTTGGTGTAGGAGGTACAGTTTACATGAAATATTAATAATAATAAAAAAAAAGAAAAATTGCTACTGTTTTGAATTTCCTGGGTCAACTGGATGTGAGTGTGGGTGTGTGGAGACGGTGCAGAGCTGAAATTCACTGCTTTCAGTGGTCGTTCCCCGAAATAGTTCCAGAAATCAACCTGACTTGTCTGATCAGAGTATCCAGCTCAGTGTTTTAACCTCATATTTTGGTTAAAATTAGTCATAATAGAGTCAGTGCAGAGAGTGGATTAGCATGAAGCACATGGATGATTTCATGTGTCTGTGCTTTTATTACTTTAACAATGGAACAATCTCTTAAAAACCTGCTGTATTTCTTTTAAATCACAGGTCTCGGTTTCTTACTAATATGGCGTATTTTTGCCTGAAGTGCAGGCCATCAACTGATTGCAATCATGTGTTGTTGGGAGCTCTGTCGTCTGATTACAAACACGTGTTTTGCACCAATCAAGATGGTCATCGAGTGAGGTAATGGAATATTATAAACATTTAAGAGCATTAGTAAGGCATTGTGCTGCACAGTGGCTCTGTGGTTACCATGAAGGTTGAGGGTTTGCACCCACAAGGCAGCTGGGGGGGGGGGGGGGGTTAAGGGTTAAGTTGGCAGGTTCTGCTGGGGTTTTATTTGGTTGCAATGGTTTACATGCAAGGTTGGTAAACCGGGAACTCCCAACCGCGCTGAAGGTGTGAACGTGTGCAACCCTGAGTGGAATAAGTCAGCATAGGAAACAAACAGATCAGCAGCAAGTCACCGAAAGTTTTCTCGAACCCTTTCTGTGGGTGTTTTCTCTCAACAAGAAAACAATGCTAGTATGATTTGATTTATCGAGGAAGCAGAGTCAGTCACTTCTCCAAATATAATTCCCAGCACGGAAAACCCCTGATTTTAGCAGTGATATGAGCTTTTCTCAGTGACGTTGCCTATAATTTTGTGGTGGCCGTGACAACATCAGTCCATCTTTAGATTCTGTACCGTCAGTGTCGGCCTCCTCTGGATCCCCTGGTGCCCTGACAGTGCTGTAACCACACACCGGTGTTTATGTTCTTTAGGTTAACACCGTTATCTCTGTACGTAACCTGAGCCCTAAACCAACATGGGCACTTGGCATACATGTGTGTGGTTGCGTGTGTGTGTGTGTGTGTGTGTGTGTGATCCTGCAGCTGCAGGACCCGTCTCTCTCCAGAAAGAGCTGCAGGGACTTGCCAGTATTTTCATTCCCTCTGGAGGCATTTCCGCACACTAACAAAGCCCGGCCCGCGTGATGAAACGGAGAGGAAGCAGCTTTTGTGAACGGAGCAGCAGATTTTGGAGTGTGTGTGTGTGTGTGTGTGTGTGTGTGTGCGTGTGTGTGCACTGCTGACCCTGTAACAGTTTGTTACAAGCAGATTTACTTTTGAGCTTGTAATTCAGGCTCCTCCTGCTCTTGTTTGCTGACGAGCCTACTGTAGCACAAGAACAAACCTACTTTGAATCCCATTCAGGAGACAAAGTCGCCTCCTGTTTGACTCTAATTAGCTGGTATAATACCTAGCTTGTTGGATTGGTTAGTGTTTTTTTTACAGGGGCTTGTTAACCACTGGCCTTTCACAGTCTTCACTTCCTGTGCAGCCCCTGCCAAAGAAAATGTGTGCTGTGCTCAGGTCACAATTCTCCAAGGTGTCTGGCTCTGGGAAAGGACTGAATCGAACCAATAATAGTAGAAATTTGTCTCCATTTTTACAGTTCAGTAGAGGTAACATAAAACACTCTTCGCCCTCATGTCTGCAATAAGTGTCTGAGGGTTAATTTTTTCTCTTTGCTGCTGGATAGTCTTCGGTAGACACAAGTCAGTAGTTTCCAGAAATAACTCCAAGGTTTTGGCAAGAGCTGAGGTGGAAGCTCACACAAAACATTTTTTTTTTTTTTTTTTTTGCTGTCTCACTTGAGGTCATGACACAGATAGCGAAATCACAAATGTTTTGTTTTTCCCTAAATGGGAGCAAAAGCAAAGCGACTGCAGGGTCCTGGCGACCGCAGTGTCGCTGAGGCTGGGATTTTCTTTGGGGCCGTCTACAGAGTCAGCGTCCTGTGGGTTGAAAGCCAGGGTCCTGTGACACACACACACACTCATGCCCATAAACAGGGATTTGGCCCTCTGGAGAAAATAACCTTGATAATTACAGGGTGCGTATGGACCTGCCCACAGCGGGAGGGGGGATGAGGTGGAGATGGGGGTTGACTAAGAAGGAGAATGAGAGAGAGAGAGAGAGAGAGAGAGAGAGAGAGAGAGAGAGAGAGCCACATCCGCTGGTGCATTCCTCCATGCTGTGTCAAACTGGTGCCGAGTTTCCCCTCGGTTTTTTCACGGAGCTTTCCAAAAGGCAAGGAAGGTTGCAGAGGGCCACTGACGCAACGCTTCGGGGGGCTCAGGGCGCTCACGAGTTTAACAAGGCAACAAGCTGCACATTCATAGACTCCCCGCGGTAACAAAACGACAACAAAACTCTATAAAGAGTAAACTTAATTGGACTTGCGAGACAAAAAAAAAAAAGTGGAGACATGCGGGAAAAGTGGGATTCACTTAAGAGAAGAAAGACACAGTCTGGTGACCTAACTGTTGCTGTGCTCATAGATTGCCTCCTGCTTCTCCCACTCTGTCTGTGCCCCCCCCGTCACATGCTCTCCCTGGTCTGGCTGAATTGGCATCATTACAGCAGCCAGAGCTGAATGTCTGTGGTTGGCTCGTGGCCCGTCTGCTTGCCTGTCATTCAGCTGGTTAAAGAGGCCTTGTTGAACCGCTGCACTGTGCCCGGCTACTACGGGGCCATTCATGCCTCTAACGGCAGGAACAGCCAAGTCCTGTCATCAGCGCAAGCTAGCACATACCAATTTACTACTGGAAATGACAAGGGCATTTTGCTCAGTAAGCACAGTTTTCCCCCCCAAGCAACCTAGTAACCCGTCTTGATTTTTTTTTTTTTTTTCAAAGTTTGGTTTACAATACAGAGAATGAGAAGCTCCTTTTTTTAACAGAGCAGCCGTCTTAAGACAAACACAGTTGTCACGTCTCGAGTATGTTCTCTGTCTCCGTTGCATGTACGCCTATTGCAAAGCGAAATAGACTGATCCCTTCCCCAAGGAGTCGTACGACAACAGCACAAAACAACAAAACAGATCCTTTGTGCTTCCTCCGATGCTGGAAATTTCAAACACAAGACTTGAAAATACAGCTTGTCACTCTGAGAGAGTTTTTTTTTTTTTTTTTTCTTTATTTCTCCCCCCCTCCTCCCTTACTTGTCAGTAGCTCTGGTGTGCCTTTTGGCTAACGGCAGCTCATCTTGTCACAGATGACCTGTGCCTTAGCGAGCAATTCTCTGTCCTCCCCTCAGTCCCTGTGAGACACCCAGAGTGAGGACAAACCAAGAGCCAAGACTTCACCCTGCGCTCGCCCTCCTTTTTCTCTAAATCTCTTCGGCCTCCTCCCTCTCTCATCTTCAGTTTTCCCCTCTTGTACTTTTTGTCTTTCTCCCTTATCCCTCGCTCTGCGTCTGCAGCCCCAACATCTTCCTGCTATGATTAGCAATAGTGTTTTTTCCCCAGCCAGTGTAATGTCTAGAGCCTCCTGTGTCCTTGGAAAGCAGCCTAATAAGCTCAGACACACACTGCTGTCTCTGCGCTCCACGGGCCTATTCTCCAGTGTCACCCAGCGCACACCGAGGTAAACAAAGACTGCCACACACATGTACACACAGACTATCCTAGTGTGCTAATAGACCAGCATACCAGCCCGTTGAGGACAGCATCGACGCAAGCTCGCTAACGTTGACCTTCCGCGTGCCAATCACAACAAATCTGCTCCCTGATTTGAATATCGGGAGAAGAACAGTGTAAATTGAAAGCAGAAATCCCCCTGGTGTGAGACAAGATGAGCCTCGGAATAAATTATTCAGATGGCAGCCTCTTTCCTGCATGATTCTCGCCTTCTGCTACGTTTAATGGCATCTGTGATGACGCCCGTTGGAGATTAATCCAGATGTAAGATGTTTGCGTGTGTGTGTGTGTGTGTTTGTGCGCTCGTGCCGGCATTTGTATGTGTGCATCTGTCTCGCTCTGTATGTGTGTGCATGCATGCATGCATATGTGTGTGTGTGTGTGGCCTGCTCACCCCTTTTCTTATGCATCCCGTTGTGTCGTATGATGGGGAAACAAAGCCTCGACAGGGGAATTTATTTCTTCTCCAGAGAGGGCTGTAAATAAACAACTAGTGAATCAATGCCTCCATTTGTTTTTTTTGGTTTTTTCTCTGATAATTCTGCCTGTGTCGTGAGGCGGTGTGACAGTGTTTTGCAAGCCTGCGAAGCTCTCTGCAGCCATATTTCCTCTTGCTGAGAGTAAGAAAACATGCCACACTGGCCTCATGTTTCATTACCAGAGATCAGTAAATTACCGTGTGCTTTTTTTTTTTTTTTTTTTTTTTAATATCACTCACTGCAGCTCATTCAGTGCCATGATGGAGCATTTGTATGAGCTGGAAACAACACCAGCATTAGACATTGTGCTTTAGAAGTACTCAGTTAACTAAAGACACACAGGCATTGAAATTGCCAGGTGCAATTGAATAGGAAAAACCCGCAACAGGTTCTGCCGTTAATGCGTTTTATCAGTCTGTGCGAGTATCATTGATTCGCTGCAAAAGGATGACCTTCTCCGACACAAGCGCTCACAATTGGTTGAGTATAAAATGCGCTGTGTTTCAGAAAAACACTGCACTATTTTTCTAAAGCTTGTTTTGAATGATACCAAAGTGTGTGGAAGCGTGTTTGTGAGCCACGTTCTCTTATTAGAGCCGAGGTATTATTAAAAGCAGTAAAAGGCTCTGTTTATCCAATTATAATGAAACAGTCACTTGTCTTTAGTTCACATTAGGGCTGTATATATAACAGATTTTCACTACACGCCTAAAGAATTTACAATACCATATTTTTGCATTATCTGAAGAAAAATGAGGGGGAAAAAAAGCTATTAGTCAAATTCATCTTAACTGTTTACACCCCCAGTTTAATACCAACAGCTGTTTTGGTCAACATGTTTCAATTTCAACATATCTGCCTCTTGTTCAAAACTAATGAATTTTTTTAGCAAAGGTAACATTTTAAACATTCAATTGTGACATTTCTTTCCAGAAACGGTGCTTTTGTTACACTGAATAACACACCGAAGATGATTTTTATTGTATCAGAAAGGAAGATGAAAATGTTCTGGGAGCTTAAAACCAAAAAAATCTCTTCTCTGTTTTTTTTTTATGTGTTCATTAATTTGGGAAGGGGGTCTTGCAGGGACCCTTCACACTGAAGGAATAAACTATTTTTTTCCTTAATTGTAGTTCTGTGGTCTTTGGTAACATTATCCAAAGTGCAGATCCTAGAAAATATGAGGGGAGTTACTTGTATTAGCTACGGTTCGATGACTAACAGCAGCGGTGAATAATGGCTTGAGCAGAGTGATCCCAGTTCTTGGGAATTAAGGTAACCTCCCAGTGTGTAAACCTTGATTAGGAGTAGTCATTCAGCTAATGCTGCCGTTGGTAATGCCAACATGACTACACATAAGAGTCTGTAATGAGCACTAGTTTACTGTGGTTTCTTTTGTGCTCAAGTACCCTTCTCTGTATCCCATATCCAAGTGTGAAATTACAATATCAGATCATATTTAGTTAATTAAACTCATATGACTAATTTAATTTGACTCAAATATGGGGAAAAATGAATAAATCATGGAGGCGTATTTAGCTAGCGTGTTAACAGTAATTAAATGTGGTGCAATCTGTAGCCTGTGAAGATAGCTCAAGTCTCCTTTCCGCCTACTGTTCGAGTACACATGTGTAAAAAAAATGTAATTCAGACGGTTTTTGGAAAGACGTCTTGCAGAATATTAATGAAATGATGTGGGAGTTTCAAACACAGAGATAAGCGAGTTAAACATGCAGTCCTGTAAAGTAAGCTGGTGCATTAAGAGCCGGCAAGTGGTCGTCCCATTAGGAGACGTGCGCGTGGTAGTTAGAGAAGAGCCAGAAGCACCGAAGAAATATTCCTCCATGATTAGAGCCTGGAGAGTTCAAAGACAGCTGCTTCTGCAACCGGAGTGACGCAAAACACTCACAAGGAGGACGAGAAATCAACTTGTATTTGTCATTTAAGTATTTTATCTTTCATATTTGGTGGGGGATTAGAGGCGCACATTTTTCCACAGCTCTGTCAGTCCTTGTTATGTGCTTCCAATCTGTCAGAAACACGACAGGGTGCTTTATTACATCTGGATAAATGATGCCACCTAAGTCTTGTTTTCCTATCACTAAAAAGCAGATTGTGTTTTGTCACACTCCCTGATGAGCGTTGCATTCTGTTTTGTTTCATTTCAGACTCGCTCTGTGATTGATGAGGATTAAGAAACCGATTTTGCCTGATAGGAAACACAGGAGCGTCCTCACCCACACTGGTAAGGATGCTGATTTATCACCTATGTCTTCATCCCAGCAGCTCAACATCAGCTGATAAAGATACGATTAAGATACAATATTTTAAGAGCGAGATAAGACGGCTGCAGTTTTGGTCCTTTGTGGTTTTCATACCAGCTGCTGAACACACATGCATTTCGTCCTAGAGAAGAATGCACTGGTGATCAAATTGTACAGTAAATGTAAAAGGAAGACTGTGTGCTTTCAAGCCAAATTAAAAAAAATGTATTTGAACTCAAGTAGCAAAAGAACGTACGTATTTTTACTGTGTAAAACTATTACTCAAATTCTCTGGGATGAAAAGTCCTTTTTATTTCCCTGCGATACTGAAACTGACGCTGTGCTGTGTCTCGTTGTCCAAACGCTTTTGAAAGAACACTGTTGGCCCACGAACACGTCTGAACATACTGAGTTGATAAAAGAGGTTGACCGCCGTTGTTTTGAATGAAAGCGTGTGATTACGTGGTGATTTACATGATAGGGAACGGATTTTGTGGGCGATGGCATTTCCTCTTTGTGTGGGAGACAGATGGGGCTTGTCAGGTAACCGGGCAGTCGGGTCAAACAAGTTGTGATGCCACTCTGTGCTTCATCAAGTCACTCTTCTCCCTCTCATGTGGTCGATTTGTTTTATGGATGCTTCAAAGTTTGCATCCATGCATGTTGTGATACCTTTCCAACTCTGCTTTAAACTGCCCCTGGGGTGTAAAACCTGAACAGCAGCGTTAGCAATGTTCAACCAATGACTATTGATCTGCCTCTATCAGTACCAATATCAATCTCCAAGAAGGAGGACAACTGCTGATCCCCACATCCCCATCCTCCAGTCATTTGCTTGCATAACCTGCAGGACAAAGCCACATTTAATGCAAAAACATGCATGAATACTGTGTTCAATTAGCCTCTGAGCAGCATGAATATTATGTATTCAGTTTTCCTTGGACTGTATGAATATCAAGTGTTCATTTAAACCTTGACTGGGAAGAAGCACTCCATCAGTTGTCATCACAGTGTCAAAGACCTTTGGTTGAAGTGATGGATGATGTAATTGAGGGGAATGAAGATGTGAAGAAACATCAAGCGAAAGGATGTCGCATTACGGCCCCGACGCGTTCGAGTAAAAGGAGACCTCGTCCCCCTGCTTTTGTTTGGGAGGCTGCGCAAAATGTCGACAGCGTAGTTTGTGTACATGTGAAAAGGCATCAAAGCGCTGGAAGGTGAATAATTTTTGGTGGCATCTGCACATTCTGCAATATGCTAATGAGCAAAGCTGCAAAAGCCAGATTGCAAGGAGAGAGAAGAGGAGATGGAGGGAGGAAGAAAAAAAAAGGAGGGAGGGAGCAGAGGGGAAAAGAGAGAAACAGACGGAGGCTGGTGTAAATTATGGATGCAACCTGCGATTTCCAAGAGGAAAAGAAAGGCAGAGAGAAACCTCAAGTCATGCATATCAGATTACGCATTTTACCACATTTTCTTATCATGGTCCGTGAGCAAACTCGTATACAATCTGGTCTGTCCATGTGCGTGTGTGTCTATGTTTGAGAAAGAGGGTGAGAGAGAGAGGGAGAGAGC
>JAQNCA010000003.1:13862916-13872954 GCA_029783725.1 Acanthurus tractus
GCTGAGCTACATGTTTTCTTTTGCTAAAAATACTTGACTCTCATTATGTATTTCGCTTGCTTGAGCAATTCTAAGTTAAGTAAAAGTGAGCGTTCGTGTCCCACCACCACATCCCACCCTCGTGTGCCAGTCCCCTAACAGCCTGTGTGAATAATGGATCCATTCTTGAGTCATGTCTGTGACTGGGGCCTGTGCAGTGGTGTGGTTTCCCCACCAGAGGTGGAGGTGGAGGAGACGGGAGGGGCTGGTGGTCTGGAAATAGCTCTGCCTGAGCCGGGAGCACCGTATGTGGGCCTCTGTGCCAGCCTCACCTTCCTTTAGCATGCACGCACGACGAAAAGCACAACTCCGGTCGAGACCCTGATGCATGTTATGTGCCTATTTTTGAAGTTAACCTCAAATGAAACATGATTTAACATATCATCCTGCTGCTGTGCTGCTTTGGTGATATTCTCAAAGATGGCAGGAAAATTAGAAAAAAAAAAAAATGCTGCATTTTCGAAGAATTTGGACAAGGGCCGCGTCTCACTTAAAGGGAGAAGCGTCTGAGCCGGGAAAAAGAAACTATGAAGCTGCCCTGGAATTTGCATGCTTGTAAATGTGTGTTAATGTGCAAAGTAGGTCATTTATTTGGAGCAGGGACAGCCGTAGTTTGCTTCTCTGGAGCGATGTCAGAGTGGGGAATTTCATAAGCAGACACATTGCTGGATTTGGTGAAGTAGGGACTTACATATACCGGTATTTCATTTATATGTCAAGTCCAAATTCTAATATGCCAGACAGGAAAAGAGGAAGGGGGGGGGTATTGAAAGTGAAAATGGCCATGGTCAATCCAGAGGCAGCATCAGTAACCACAACCAGAGATAGCAGCCTAAAAATCAGACTAAATCAGATTACCAAACAAACAACTAAGAGGATTATTTCTGATCTCTCTCTCTCTCTCTCTCTTTTTTCCATCAGACGGACGTTAAATCTGCAATCTATAAAATCCCTTCAAATGATTTTCTATTTTACTTTGCAGCCCTCATTTTCTGGTCGCATGTTTGGAGTGAAGCTCTTTCTGCTCTCGGTGAACTCTGCCCTTTTGTTCTGCCTGGAGGCCTCTAGAAATTGCTTTACTACACAGGGTATCATATCGGTCTTTAAAAATATCTTCACGAGGCACAACACGAATCTGACCTCCGATCAGATGCTGTATTGCTATCTGTTAAGCCCCATAATGTTATAATAGCTCGTTCCACCCGGCGCACTTGCTGTTAGGAATAAAAGCTGAGAGACGCCTGTGGCTCTGTGGCTGTCGCTTCAGCACGCAGAGCAGCGTTCACTGTCACAGACCTAATTAATAGAAAACATAATATATGGAGGAGAATAATTACATCTTGTCCCTGGCTTCAGAGATCAAAAATGTTTGCTGCAGTTCTTTTCTTTTCAAACGGGGGAACGTGTCGAATGAACAACAGGAAAAATGAAAAATTACTCAACAGTGAATATTTTTGCATCAAAACTATTCACACTCTAAGCGGTTTTAATGTGCAACAGTTGCAACATGTGTTAAATAAAAGCTTCATTAAGACACTGCATCGGTGTGGTCCTCTGAAAAAGAAAAGGTTGGATTTAATATCATCCGATGAGGTTGATATTACCCTCCTCCATCTCCTCAATTAACAATAGAAGAGGAGAGTTTGGAAACATCCCATTATTGCAGGGAGAGCTGGAGGAGTGCCACGCCCACCTGAGAGAAACACACAGAAACAAAAAGGAGATTTGAGAGAGAGACAGGAGGGAGACACAGGGGAAAGGGAAAACCCAAGAAACACATGAGGTAATCCATAATAACTTGGGTGCAACAAACAACAAGTCCACTATTGTCATTTGGAGTTGTGACGTGATGTCTGAATTTGGTGAATCTCTTTTTTTTTCCCTCAAAATGGACCTCAAATCAAATGACAGCATCGCTTTATCACAATGTAATTTTAATGTTCTACACGAAAGTATGGGATCCTGATTGACAAAAAACAACAGTGTGAAAAAAACAGTGCCCCCTGTGTGTACAAACATGAAGGAATGAACGTTGGTTTACAGTGAATCAGTTGTGGTACAGTATGTTCTCTGGGAAAAAAAAAAAAGTAGA
Organism: Acanthurus tractus; assembly: GCA_029783725.1. NCBI lineage: Eukaryota > Metazoa > Chordata > Actinopteri > Acanthuriformes > Acanthuridae > Acanthurus > Acanthurus tractus. The sequence continues at coordinate 13,865,048 of JAQNCA010000003.1, forward strand.
TTAATTTGGTTAATATTTTATAAAGCTTACAAAGGCATTTGAGAGGGCGATGGAGGCTTTTCAGATTATTTATTCTCAGCCAATATTACAGACCATGGTTTGAGCTGCTGTGCTGCCGTGCTGCAAAGTCTACAGCTCTTGAGACTTTCTATCAACGGCACAATACTAAGACAAAGCCCTCTGTAAGTGTAAAAGTGTTTATCAGTGATAGCCTTGTTTGTGAAATGGGAGCCGGTCAGGTGTACTGCTCCTTTTCCTTTTTCGCTGTGATCCGATTCAAAGGGGCCAGCGTTGTATTGCTCTCCTGAGTGCTGATAACTGCTAACAGATTCGTATTAATATCCTCACCAGCACTCTTTGATATCAGCTGATTCATTTGCGGATCCCAGCACGGCAACTCACCCACACCTCGGCTAAACACCGAAGTATAATACGCCGTCGCTCTTGACAGCTTGACAAACTGACAGTCCCGCTTTAAATCACTAACCCCCCCCCTCACTCCTTCCCTCCCTCCCTCCCTCCCTCCCTCGCTCTCTCGCTCTCTCTGATAGAGCCATACATTGTAACCAACAAGGCTGTAATCAGCGCAGACCTAATCAAATCATTGCTCCAACAAGCAGCCCTGGCTGCCGGGCTTCCATGAAACACATCTCAGATCAAGAGGCAGGCTGCTAATACAGCAGCGTGTTCAGTAACCAGCCAGCCGCTGCTTGAAATGTCAGGAGAAGTCGGATTATTTTTTTCTTGAAAATGTCACAGACAGCATAATAGCTCAGCAGAAAGAGTGTCTCATGCTATGTTTGTATCTCATGTCAGCAGGTGTGATATGTGACTCCTGTGTGTGTGTGTGTGTGTGTGTGTGTTTCTCTGAGTGTGCAGTAATAAAAGCTACTGTACACAAATGTTAAAGTAAGCAGAATGCTGATTTTGTTGACTGGAAGTTGGTTTGTGATTGGCAGTGTGTGCAAACCATCCAGTTAGCCATTAAAAGTGTGTGTTTTAGATCTGCACAAACAAACGCACATCTCCAAACCTCCTCATTATCGGCAGCGGGAAAGCTGCCTGGGCACCGGAACAACTTGTGTGTGTATCTGTGCGTGCGCTTGTGCGCATGTGTGTGTGCGTGTGTTTGTGGCGTGCGTTTTGTTCAGTTGAGACTCCCATTCCAAGATTTGGTTAACCGAGTTGGCTCGCCCAATCACATTGCCACAGAGTGTGCAGTTGCTTGGGCCTCTGTTTCATTTAGTGGCACCCACGCTCTTGTCCTCTTGCCATGAAAACACGGAAACACTCATGCTTTTTTTTGCCTGCAGTGTAGCAGACACATACATATGCGCGCACACACACACACACACACACACACACAAAATGAGAGAGTGACAAAGTCAAAGAGAGAGAGTGAGAAAGAGGAAAAAATGAGAAAGTACCAATTAAGCTCCTCAGACAATTCTGCCAACAGACATCAGGGGGTTGGAGGCGGACAGTGTTTGTGTGTGTCTGTGTGTGCATGTGTGTGTTTTTAACTACATTGATGGGGTCAGAAAACTGGGAGCTCACTGTGCTTGTGGGGTTCGACAGCTTTGCTGGGATCAAAATGCTGGAACCCACAAGTTTAAATGGCTGTTTGAGGGTAAAGACTTGGTTTTCGGGTTAGAATTAGCTCTGGGTTAGAGTTAGGCATTTAGTTGTGATGATAAAGGTTATGGTTTGGTGTATGGTGGGAATGCATTATGTCAATGGCAGGTCCCTACAAAAGATTTTAAGGGGGTAGGGGGCTGTTTGATTTGAGTGGCGGTCTCTACCTTTGTGTTATTCCAAATCACTTTCATACTAGTCAAGCTTACAGCTCGTTACGTGAGGTGACAGTAATCTGTTGCAGAGGCTGGCAATTATCCAGAGCTTGTAGTTTCTTTATTTTTTAACAGTTTAGTACACAGAAGTTTTTGAATTTCACTTCTTTTTCACTTTTTACATTTGTAACTTGGATTTTACTTTCTTTTAAATCTAAAAACAACAGAAACTAAAAATTATGTATCAGTTGTATAAAGTGTCTGAATTATGGTTTTCACAAACAAACAATACAACTATATCCTAAAATGTTTTCTCTGTGTGAACACTCAGACAATACAATCCTAAACAGTTTTTAAAAGCTAATTTGAAAAAAAGCAACTTTTTAACAACTTGATTTGTTTTAACTGCTGGCTTCCTGCAGTTTTACTCAGAGTCATGTGACGTTGTTGTGACACCTCCTGTCAGCTGATTTATACAAGAGACCTCTCGTAACTGCACTTAAAGTAATAGTTAAATAAGTGAGACTAAATGAACCTTTTTCAGACTAATCTATGGATCATTTCATCCATAAAATCTCAAAGATTAAAAAAAAAATCCTTAACAAGTCCCTTAACCTCAAATCGTCTCTTTAAAATAACGTGTTTTGTCCAACCAACAACCCAAAGATATTTAATTTAAATGAACAGAAAAAACTTAAAATCCTGACTGTTTTTGTGTGATAAACAGTTTAAACAACTAACTGTTTATTAAAATTAGTCAGTTTTCTAAGCAATGAACCGTTCAAGCACATAAAAATGTCTTTGTTTTGCTTTCAGACTTTCATGTCAACAACCAGTAGCTCATCCTCAATCCAAACAGTCTTAGCGACAGAAAAACTCTTACTGCGCTGCCAAATGAAGCCTCTTCCTCTCTTCTGTGCTCATGCTGTGAAACAAAAGGCTAGTTTGGCCAAATCAGGACTGACATCATTGGCAACAGCTGCAGGCGGCATGTACTGCGTGTCTATGCGCGAGTGTGTCTCTGTGTGTTTACGTTTGTGTGTGCGTGTGTTTGTGCCTGTCAAGACGAGGTGACCTGATTGCTCAGCTGAGCAGTGAGGGAAGACCCAGCCTCGTGTTGTCAGAATAGCACCAATAATAAAAAAGAAACCAAAAAAAACCCCAAAACACAAGAGATGGACCACAATGCACTCTGGCTGGCTGGCTGGCTGGCTGGCTGGCTGGCTGGCTGCCCCCTCCCCTTTCAGTGTTTTGTGCGTGTGCCATGCCTCCCCTCTTAGACATGCACACAGGCACGCTCACACTAGTGGCACTCCTGACCATGCCAAAGCAGATTTGGAGATGAAAAATGATCCACCGCTGGCCGTGCACTGCTGTATCAGCTCCCAGCTATAGAGTGGAGGGTCAGGCCAAATCCTGTCCAAAGATCCTTTATCCTTACTGCTGTAAAGGTAGAGCCAGTGACAGCTGGACCTCACCTCCGCTGCACTCTTCCCTCCCTGACCGCAGTAAGTCCAGGTCAGTATCATGCAGGGGTTTGACTCCTTTAATACTGTCCAAACACAGTACCTAGTTTTACCCTATTTTTTTGTTTGTTTGTTTTTTTTTAAAGAAAACAGGAGGATTCTATACTTCCTGATGTGGGAGTTTTTCTCTCAACCAGAAAACAGGATTGACAGCATGCGAAATCTGCAATGTCTGACTCTGCCTTAAGGAGCTGTTAACCCACTTAAATTAATTGAATTTGTTTAGGTTTCAGTGGAGAGTTTTGCTGTGGCATGATGGCCTAAATGATGTTTGGAGAGGCTTTTACTTTCAATGAACACAACAAAACTTTTTAGGATAAATGTTATCCAGTTTAAATTTATAAACTAACAGCATAAAGAAACTGTATACTTGTAGCTTTAGTCTATAAAGATATATTAGTGGATATTACTGTTGGCCTCCAGGAAACAATATCAAGTAAATACTATTTTTTTTTTCACTGCTAAGAAAAGGTGGGTGGCCTCCTCATTCATCCCTCCCAGCATGAACACATAAAGTGCCTCCTCAACACAGACACACACAAACAGAAATGGCCCCCCCACCCCATGGGGGCCTCACCTCAGTGGCCCTGTGGAGAACCGTGTGTTTGTGTGTGAGGCTTAATAACCTTACCGGGTCCATCCCACCCCTGCTGCTCTGTCTTATTACTCCTGGTATTCTCTCTGTTTTTGTCCAGAGGAAGGAAAAGAGATAGGATGGATTTCAAGCAGCACCTTGGGGGGGCTGAAGGGAGGGAACAAGGCTGGAATGAGAGCTTCAGGCTAGGAATGATGAGGGTGAGGAGGGCAAGGGAGGAGGGGGGGGGAGAAAAAAAAAAGAGAAGAATGAAGCTCAGAGAGAAAGCAAGAGTGGAAAGAAGGGGGCCAGCAGCGGTATTGACGTGGTTCGGATAGATGAAGGATTAGTGGATCCACAACAAAACCCAGAGCTGCTCCTGCTTCTTTTCACAACAGTCCATGGTGAAGTGGCCCCTTTTAATGAACTGTGTAAATAAGAACACGCTTACGTACATTTACACCTATTTGCACTGTGTATACATTCCTTTTATCAGCCTCAGTCCTTTCATGCGTTGACTGACTGTGTCTGAGGAAAGCACCTGTTACACCCAACCCAACTCCTCATTCGATTTAAACATGTAGGCCTTACTTTCAATAATATTCAAGCTTGAGTCTGGTCTGGATGTCATATATTTTTTCCTATGGCCAACAAATCCCATTAAAAGACAAAACAGCAGTAATTCCATCCTGTAAGTATTGTCTGTGTATGTAGCTTCATGTAGCTTATTTCATTGTCTCACAGAGCTCCATTGTTGTCCAGAATGTTATAAATAAACATCAATAAGCCAAACCGCTGCACTGGGTGATTATGTTCCTTAATTAAGATGAAGATGGACACAGTGTGCATACTTCAATCCCACAAACGCCACCCTGCTGTTGTATGTCCTCACTGGAACATCAAATGTGTATTAACTTACAGCTGGAAACAGTCATAAACAAATGCTCTGTTTATTCCTGTTGAATTGACACTTGCTAAAAAACTGCAGTGCTTAGCTTTTTAATGCTTAATTCTATAGACACATTTCAGTTAGACCTCAATAAGGCCAGGTTTTTAAAAAATCCATTTTCCAATTCACATCGTTCTTTATTTAAACGATACAGTATGGATTGATAAAATGCAGAGATTGATTTTTTGATATATGCCCTTTTTTTTCCCTGGATGTGTGAGAGGGTCTGGTATTTACAACCACCTAACGCCAAAATGCTGGGAGACTTTCTGTTTGGGAAGGAAATCTCAGAAGGCTCAACACAAGGTTAAAGACGTCCTTGTACAATTTATAACATTAGTTAGTCGACAATGGGAAATAAATCTATTAGTTAAAGCAATGGCGATACTCGAGTATCGAGGTTTGACACCTAGCAGTGGTTTTATGTGTGATGTATCCAGATTTGGGGTGTGTGACTCCGTACAGACTCTCATATGACTGGCTGACTTCTTCTCTGGGTGTTTGTTCTTTGTTTTCTTCTCTAAACTCTCCTTTCAACTCCGTCCGTTGACAAAGACTCGACTCAAAGCACGAGCAGTGCAAACTTACTGTGCTTCTTTTGTTACTCTCTCCAGACACACACACACACACACACACTCACACACACTCTCGCCTACTGCAGCAGATACAATAGACAGAGTCATAGTAATATCTGCCGCTCAGGTTGAGAAATGTTTGTTTAAAGTGAGAACGGCTTGTGTGTGAGGATAATAATACACGAGAGTCACTTGAATACCAGTTTTGTGCGTCACAGGCGCCTTTATGTTGAATTGTTTGTGTCCCTTCTGTACCTCAGTGCGTGTTTGTGTGTCGATTGAGCAGGTGTTTTTCATTGTGTGTCTCTGTGTCAGTGTCCGCGTGTGTGTTTTTGCTTGTGTCTCTGCATCAGCAGGAATCCAGAGAGGGTCAGGTGTCTGTCTGGCTTCATGTTAGACTGGAAACCCAAAGGCTCAGATTACAGTCGAGGTCATCTCTCCTGCTCTGCGGGCCTCAGAGGTTAAAGTTTAACTCCAGTGAGGCGGGTTGAGGAAAGGACTGGTCTGACTAGACTGTCTTACACATGAAAACACAAACAAACCACACAAACAAAAACACACATTACTAAATGCTCAAGGGCACTTTAGTTGTGTAACCATATGTGAAAGTGATTATTTTTAATTGCTTGTACAGTTTAAAAATTTAAAAAAAAGTTTTAAACCTAGAAAAATTTTGATTATATCAGTTATTTTAAGGGTTTTTTTGGGGGGGGAAAGGGATTATTTTCAGCATATTTTCCATTTACATGTGGATTCATCTTTATTTTTTATTTTTTTGCAAAATCATTAGAGCCGGATGGTTCTTAATCTGTGCAAGACTAATTTCTTGTGTGAATATTCACACAAATTAACAAACACGATATATAAACAAAACCTTAAAAAGTTTAACAATTAGTGGAAAATGACAATCTGACTAGTTGTTGTATCTAAGAAAACAAAATAACAGTGACACCAAAGTTACATAACACACATTGTCTTTTTCCTCTCAGTCTTTCCCTTCCTCATGTTTTCTTCCATTAACCTCCACCCCCTGCCCCCCCCCACCCACCCCCCCAACCCCCTCTCCTTCTCTACCTCTCTTGTGCAGGAACTGGCCAATTTCCTGAGCCTGTTTTTCCATTTTGCTTGCCTGTGCGTGTATCCTTTACATGCATATGTTTCTCTGTTCCTCTGTGTGTGCCTCTTCGTCATCCCCCCTCTCTCTCTCTCTCTCTCTCTCTCTCTATCTCACTCTCTCACTCTCTTACTGGCTCTCAGCTAGCGGCTTAAAATGTCACAACCGCTACATTTCAATGGGAGAGAATGACCTAGTGTGCTCAGTGGAGTTTGAATCAGGTTGTGACTTTTTCAACTTTGATGCTCTAACATTAAACTGAAGGTTTTGGGACACTTTACCTCCAGATTTGGCAGAGGGATTGGTGAAGTAAATTCATGCTGCATGAGATGTTGGGCATCATGCTTCAACCACTTTTATGAGCAGATTTGTTTTTTAAAGGGACACTGAGGAGTTTTTGACCACTAGTTGCACTATGGAGCAATGTTTTAATGTCTGCACAGGCAGGTAAGAAGGTGCTACCAAGAAATAGATTTTAAAATGTGTATGTTTTTACAGTTTTTTTCAGAAAAAAATGTTTTGCAAGTGTTTTTTTAGAAAAACACATTTTTTTAAACCTTAAAGGATACACATAGCTGCATGTAGCATATTTTGTTCATTATCTGAGGGAATTTGGAGATCAAATGTGTGATTTGAGTAATCAAATATATAATTATATTTCAATATTATCATGATTTTTGCAACAATCAGATCTCAGGAACACAATAACAAGCTTTTACGACAAGCATGTGCAGTTAAAGGAGTTTGTGATGTTTTTTATTAATTGATATCTTAGAATTTCTGCAGAGGGCTTCAGTCTCCAGTCAAGGAAATCTTACCTAGAGGCCATTCCAGCAAAAGCAGTGTTGTTTTGTTCTGTGTCTCATTAAATATAAGCGTGAGTTGAACTGATATTTGTCGGTGTGCCCCTCTAATGGCCACTCGTCCAGCCGAGGCAGTGCATCTCTGATCAAAGCTGACCGGTGTTTCCCTCTGGCTTCAAACTAGACCAACCACACACACACACACACACACACACACACACACACACACACACACACACACAAACACACAGCCTCGCAAATGTTTTCCTATTCAGATTGCGGCAATTACTATTCGACATAAAGTTCATTTATTGCCTGCTGTCGGTGTGTTTGTGTACTTATCGTTGTGTGTGTGTGTGTGTGTGTGTGGCCTGCACTGCCTCAGCTGAAGAGGGAGATCCTTATTGCTCCCGGCACAGTGGCTCATGGAAATCAATGTTTGATTTGCTGGCTACTTGATAAAGGATTTAATGCTGAAACATGCCCCCACCCTCTCCTGCTCTGCTCACAGTAAAGAAATTGCCTTATTGAGTCCATTTGTTCATTTTGCCTTCATTCAGGCCAGTGTTTGCAAAG
>JAQNCA010000003.1:13894406-13904676 GCA_029783725.1 Acanthurus tractus
CGTCTGGCTCTTTGTCTCCTAAAACCCCGCCACTGCTGTTGCTGCTGCTGCCGCCGCTCAGCCGTCCCCCCCCCACCCCTCTCCTCCACCTCCCTGTTACTTGTCCTCATCCAACCCTGAACGGCAACAACAACAAGAACAGCTCGAGCCCCATCCTCCTCCCGAAAGCTCAGTGAAGCTATTTCGCTCCGCTGTCCTAACCCCTCACACCAGAGTCGAGGTTTGTCAGGCGGAGTCGGTGGCGAGCGCTGCAGCAAGAGGAGCTGTGAGTTCAGATCCAGACAGACAGCCCCTGCTGTGCTAGTTCTGATTCCTCTCGCGCTGGAGGCTGATACGCCTCCCATCAAGCAGCAATAATGCCAGATTATATCACTCATCTAGAACAGGCTCTCCTCCTCCCTCTCATTCAACAAGAGCATCTCCTGCTTTCTCTTCCTCTCTACTGCTCTCTCTTCATCATCAGTCAAACCCCTGTGAGAGTCCGGGGCTAACGCTATAATGGCTAATCTTCACATCAAAAAAGATGAGTCACTCAAGGCCTCTCTTGAAACTCATGATATCATTGAAGGCTCTTAGAGATTTTCTCTGCGGGCGGGTACCGAGCCTGACATGTTAGGCCTCTATTCGCAACGGAGAGCCCCTTTGTCACACGCCACGGAAAAGCTGCCCTTTCAAAAACACGCTCACCTCTGCTGCCCCCTAAAGACAATAGTTCTACCTTCTCTGCGAGAACACACAAAACAAAATGCTTCAGCACCAGATGAGAATAATAAACGCTTTCAAGTGGGCTCAATCTCACCGACTGAACGAGCTGCAGCTCTGCGCCATTTCAGAGCCATTAACCTCCTGAGCCGTGAAGAAAGGGAGCCCAATTTTAAAACCGCTTATTGTGTCCTGCCAGCCTGAGTAGCCTTCAGACACTGGGAAGAAAAGACTCAACTGTTTCAGGCCTCAGTGAACAGGCGAGGGAGACAGACAGAGACTGAAAGAGGTTAGACAACACACCAACGGCACGTATTGAGTCTGCACACACAGCTGCCAGGACCAAGGTTGTTTTCTTTGTGAACAGCCAAGCCAGCCAGTGGACTTCTGGTGCCGAGGCTCTGTTACATTCTAAAAAACAGGCAATGAATAAGGAGAAGAGAGAGAGGAGGAGGAGGATTGGAGGGAAAGATTTGGTTTCTCTGTGGGTCATGGGGGTGAGGGTTGGGTGTTGCCAAGAGAGATTAACAGGAAACACTGGCATCATTGTTGATATGGGTGTGATCTTCTTCCCACAATGCAACAGAACCCTGAGTGGGCGTACATTGGAAGGAGTCAAGGTCCTCACAGGGTTGCGCAGAAACACAAGACATTAAACCAAAAGCAGTTTGGAGGGAAAACGCATGGCTGCAGAACTGTGTGGTTTCAGTATTTTTCCAATTTGTAGTGAATCTGAAAAAAAAAATAACGCTCATTATTTCCCATTGTTTCTAATGGCCGTCTCCTTTCCCTGTGTTTGCACAGCACTTACAGAACCCGGCCAACTTCCACTCAGCGGCCACAGAGCTGCTCGACTGGTGTGGAGATCCCCGGGCCTTCCAGAGACCTTTTGAGCAAAGCCTCATGGGATGTCTGACGGTACGCAAACATCCAATTATGGTTTTTGTTTGGTTTTCAGGTACTTTTTCCAGGTGACACATGCAAGTGGTAAATTAGATTTTGTACAGTAAAAGAAAAAAAATAGCAGACGTGTCTCAAATTCACATTTTGTTTGGGTTTTACAATTTTTTTCCCTTCAAATTTGAGTGAAAAACAGTCAGCAACAAGCTGTGGTTGCATCAGCCAGTTTTTATCCAGCAGTTATCCATGGCAGCTGCTCAGGCTGTCACAGGGCTAGTGACACAGGTTAAAGTCCTTGTCACCCACTGCTTCTCTCCACTTTGGGCTTTACAAACACTCATGTTGAAACACTCGCACACACACACACACACACACACAAAAGAGGCTTGAACAGGACTGTGGGTAACCAGTCACCTCTGGCTATCGCCTTTCACTTCACCAGCTACTGCTCATCGATCTGGGCACAAGGCCAGAGAGCCAGCCTTCACCAGGTGTGTGTGAAAAACTCTCTCTCACACACACACACACACACACGCACCCACACACACACACACACACACAGATACTCATATACACAGTCACATATGAAAAAGAGGCTTTGGAGCTGAGAATTGACCTTTCATGCGTTTTTTCGCTCAGATTGGTCTTTGAAACAGTGAAGCCACATTGTCCCCAGCTGAAGTGGTAGCGTGAGCAAACAGATAAATGCTCATTAATGTGTAAATCACAATAAAAGCCTCTTAAAGGCTGATAAAGAGCTATACAATGGAGCCCACCACTGAGCTCCCTCTCAGCATGGGGCCGTTTCCATCAACCAAATTGTTTCATCCGACTCGGAGAGCAAACGGCTTCTTATCTGGAGAATTAAAGCGCGCAACAAGTCGGCGCATTCTTTCTTTCAGGGATTTTTGCTTTCAAGACGTTACCTCGCTCATAATGTATCGGAGCCATGAATCGAAATTTAAAGATGGCCAAGCATCTGCCTCAGTCATAGCCCTTGAGATTTGCGGCAGCTGAGGGAAAAGTAACTGTCTGTCTCATGTGGAGAAGCCTGTTCCCTATGGCATGTAGTACATGTGGAGGTCATCCTCTGATCGCTGGTGGAGGTTTTTTTTTTGGCTCCAGAGCCAATAAAAGACGACAAAACCAGGCTGTCAGTGCTGCGGTGTCACCTCTGTCTGCTTGTTTTTCTTTGTTTATACATGCACACTTTTTAGAGAGTGTGGATAATGTCCTTGCGTGCAGGTATCTGTATTATTTCTGCTTCCAGTCTCGTATTTTTCTAAACTGCCCACTGCTTTTTTGTCTCATACAACTGTGTCAACAACAAGCGGATATAAACTACAAAACTGATGCCTTTTTTTTTTTTTTTCTCTGGCAGACAAGGATAAACAAGGATATGAATGCCCCAGTAACCTTTCAGCAACTTTCACACAGTGTTGTTCTCATATTGACAGAAATATGGGCCTGGATGTACATCCTCAGAGGAGGATTAAGCTGAAAAAGGCTTATGAAGAGAGACACTGTAAAATCCGTGTTGAATCTATGCTAGCCTCTGTAGCTGGCCGCCTGCCGTGTTACAAACTGTAGGGCAAACTGACTCACGCAGGAAATGAAACGATCTGCAACGTCGTGATCCGACCGTTTGTCGAAATCGTCAGCGTTTGCATAATGCGGTCGGGTTGAAAAGGTTACGATGTGAAGTATTTAGCCCTGAAATGATATTTTCATGTCTCCTAGACAGCTTGTAACAAATGCAACATGATTTACTGGAACCATAATATTCTGTTTTACCATCTCTCATTTTTCAACAAACAAATAAACCTTATTTATTGACATAATCCTGTAATTTTTTTTTTTTCCCAGCACTTAAGCAGCTATTATACCTGTGACAAAGGCACTTTATGATCACTGCTGGCTGTTTTGTTGGCTCACTAAAAGGCACCCCAGCTGACCTTGTTAACAGTAATGTGTGTTTTGAGGTCAGAGGGAGCAGAGGAGTAGTCATCTGCGTGCAGATAAAAGCAAAGGGGTTTCCCTTCTAATAATGATTTACCCCTTGTCTCCTGAGTCCTGTTTAACATCACTCAGCATCCAACTTTAGAGTCTGGGAGGCTCCTGCTTTGTATCCCATAAATGTTGAAGTCATTAACAGAAGGATTATTTGAATCTCAAAGCTGGGGACTTTTACCTCTGTAAAAATTGGAGGGAAAGGAGGGTTTTTTTGACCTTAGTCCACAAACTATTTCCAAATTTTCCTGCCTTTTTTTTGAATAGTTAAACCAAGGACGTTTATTTAGGAGACAAATAGTTTGCTGTTAGGCCAGAGGGGGCTTGTTCTTAAGGACAACTTTTTGGAGACTCAGCTTGCTCTTCAGAGCGACTGAAGTTTGAGTCTATCATCTCCCTTGGAGGTTGATGCTGTTAACAGACTTGTTCTGACTGTGGATCAGTGAAGCATCCAGACTGCAGACTCTACAATAATCCCACTGTCTGTGTGTGTGTGTGTATGTGTGTGTCTGAGTGTTTGTTGTTTACATCTTTCTGGAGACAAATTAAGTTAAATGATGACAGAAGCTCAAAATATGAGCAAAATTAAGAAAGTGAAAGGAATCAGGTTGCCTCTGACCAAATTTTCCTAAATTATGACCTGGGCCTTTATTCAGCTCAACTGTAGATGATTTATTTTTTATTATTTGTATTTTTTATTTTTTATCAGATAATTATGTGAGACTGGCTTGACATTAGACAATACTTTAATACAAACTTTGTTTATTTGTTTATTAAAGTATTTTGTCACACATTATGCTGTTTAAGCACATTTACCAGCATTGGCTGAAATAAAACATTAACAAATGAGATTAGTACTTCAGACAATCAAAGTGCTGTGAATAGAATGTTTATGTTGTTGAGTTTTATTAAATTAAAGTGATGAAAATGCGCACTGTGCTTACCTGGCAATCACAAACTATAACAGGCGCCAGGAATTTGTCCACCCCTGTTTTTTCTTCCTGCCCCGTCATTATTTAAGACCTCACTACAGATAAAAAAAAAGTACAGTTAATTCAGTTTATTGAAGTGATGATGTAATTGAATGATGTAATGATTAGGAAACATGGCGCCTGAAGGACAGCAGCTTTACTAACCATCCGTTGCTCTTCTTCCAGGTGGTGAGTCGCGTCGCTGCTCAGCAGGGGTTTGACTTGGACTTGGGCTACAGGTTGCTGGCAGTGTGTGCCGCCAACAGGGACAAATTCACTCCCAAGTCTGCAGGTAAGAGCCACCGATTTACCGAAATGCCAGCAGACGCATGCTCATACGCCATCCCATTTACTGCTGCTGACTTGCAAGACGTTGGATGATACAATGCTCTTTGTTCTGCGTAATACACCTTTTCATGAAATAAAACAAAACAAAAATGCCTAATGGCTTAAAGTAGGGATCCAGTCAGACTTGTTTCTTTATTCTGCTCAGGCCACGATTGCACAACCGAGCTGCTCATTTTGTTTTTGAGCGCTACAAAAAGGTTATTACGGTGTTTTGTTGGCACGACGCATACAAACACAATCATATTTATCCGAACAGACACTTTGATTCGAAAATTATTTTGTTCATTTTACCAAAAGAAAAGTAGAGAAGTGTCTTTTAAAGGCACAGGCGTTCTGTGGTTTGGAAATTTGGATAATTTCTACAAACGACTGCGACCACAGACATCACACACAAAAAGCCCATAGAGCATTATAATGTCAGATATTTTTAGCCTCCATTAAACATTAATGTGCTATTGAGATGAGCTGTCCGGGTGGTAGCCTCACAGAAAGAGCCTACTCAACAGTCTTTCTGCACAGTGGCTCGTATGTAAAGTCTACATGCACACACACACACACACACACACACACACACACACACCCACGCGCACAAACACACAGTAACACTACTCTTAGACATTTATCTATCAAATCCAATTCACCCACTGATCCATACCTCACTTCCCCGCCTCCCACAGTCCTGCAGGAGCGGCCTGTTCTTGTACATTTGTCAAAGTGAAATGTGCAGAGGCGGTAGAGAGGAGAGAGAGAGAGAGAGAGAGTGAGGAGAGGGAGAAAGAGATGGATGGCTGGGGAGGTGTCGCTGATGTGTGCAGGACCATTCACTCAGCCTGACAGAGACCTGACAAAGCCGTAGCGAGCCAGTCAGAGCACAGATAAACCTTTGTTCGGCAGTTACATAAGTGGAAGTAGTGAGAGTCAAATATTTTGATTGAGCCGTCTGATTTCTTTGTTTTTCTGACAGGGAGAATATGTCACTGTTTCACAACAGGAACTACAGTGAGAGTACTCACAGTAAAGCTCTGAAATCTTATCCCGTAAGTCCTCATATGAGCTGCAATGTGTTGCAACTAAATATGCAGAAATGTATCCGTTTCTGCAGCTTTTTTTTTTTTATCCTTTTCTTTTCGCTCACATGGTCCTATGACATGAACACTTTCACTCGAGCTGAATATCTTCTTTCAGCTGTGGTAGGAAATGTCTTGTTGGGAGGAACTTAAGTGGTCAGACAGACATCAGTGTACAATATTGATTGCTGTGTTTCTCTCTCTGTCTGTGTTCCTGTGTTGGGATAATGTGATTGTTGCTCAGGCATGGCTCGTACTGGCTGGCTGTCTGGGTCCTGGCTGACAGTCAGAATCATACTCAAGCCTGCTGATGGTTCTGGGATCTAATAGAAGAAAGCACAGGGTTTCAGGAAAAGCTGTTTATGCACAATGGACAAATGGGAACTGTGGTGTAATTACGCTGGGGTGGTGGTGGTGGTGGTGGTGGTGGTGGCAGTAGTGGGGAGGGTGGGAGATATGTTGCGGCCAGTCATCACACGAGGCAGGCAGGCAGGCAGGCTGTCGGGGTGGAAGGCAGATGTGACTCAGGGCAGATCTTACTCACCGAGCATCCGTCTTACCTCCCTCACAAGGACGTCTGTCTGAGGAAGCAGACGGGAGGGCGACAGAGTGGACGTGATGCACGCTTATACTCAGGGATGCATGCGCTCATACATACGCTTCAACAGGGATGCAGAGGAGCATTTGTCACTCTGTCGGCTCTGTCTGTACAGTCTCATTTGTCTGTCTTTACCGTCTTTATGTACATGTGTGTTTCTGCGTATGTGCACGCATGAATGTGTGTCCAAATGTGCACCCCCCCCACCCCCCCAGCACAATCTCCTAACAGTCCGCATGGCGACAGAGGGCCACAGATCTGACACCTGAGAGCCCAGACTGAGGGCCAAGGAGTCTGGGATGCTCTTTGTGGGCTCCTCGGGGGGGAAGAGACAGACTCTTAAGAGTGCAGATCAATCTCCATGATGCTTTCTTTCAAAGCATTAGTTAAAAAGGAAATTGATAAAGCAATTAGTGCTTCTCTTCAGTTGTTGCAAAATTAAGTTGATGTATGTTTTTCTCACTACAGCTTCAAAATACTGTCATGCTGCAGAATAAGTACAAATACTGGATGATCTATGTGATCAGGAAGACAGTTAACAGAATAATAACAAAGTTATCACTAATATATTACATCCAGTTATTAATTATAACCCAGAGATTGTTTGTTGAACAGTTTAAGCATTTAGATCCTCAAAAGATGACATAATTTTGTCTATATAATATTCTTCTGCATGCATTTGTCTTCGCTCCAATCACGAGAATCTATAAAACAAACTCCGGATGCCCTAAAGAAGCACTTGTCTCGATGTAAAAGTTTAAACTGCTGCCCTGTTAGACCCGTCGAGTGAAGTGGAGAGATTTTCAAGCAACAGCAGACTGCTGCCGATGAGCTGTCTGGAGATTGTGACCCCGCAGTGTGGTCTGAGGGATTAGCGTGTTGCTCTAATCTGGAATCAGCCAGTGAAGAGACTTATCTGCTGTTAGGCGAGCTAGCATTAGCACTGTTAACTCCCAGGGGCAGCACGGATACACGGCTTTTACGCCGTTAGCATACAGCATAGCAGCAGCTAGATTTGTTTCATTTACAGCTCCTGAAAAGAGACACCAACAGGTTTTGATTCTGGTGTTTTCATATTCAATGGAGACTACTTCTTTTTTTCAAATCTTTAATATCTGCAGGGAGCGGATTTTAAAATCTTCTTTGAGCTGTTTATGTTTTTCCTTGCAGTAATCTGTAGTCTGCTGCATGCGGACGCCCAACAGAGAGGTTCATTAGATAATAGGTGTGCCGCTGCCCTACAAACATACAACACTAATAGATTCTGAGCTGTTGGACCACAGTGAAGTTCAGCAGACAACAAATCTGATTAGTCACATAATCTCTCAGGGTTATGATGTTTCCTTCCTCAGTGAATCTCTCAACACGCTTCCCTTTCTTTTTAAAGCATTAGCTCCAATAAAAAAAAACAAAAAACACAAAATTATCATTATGACGACTTATGCCAACTATCTTGCCCCTTCAACTTGACAGTAGTTTAATGAGATGAAAGTAAGTCTTAAGTGTGACTCGGTTTCGCGTATTTTGTTTTCAACATGATTTGACACGCTCTGGATTAAAGGTAGCTGCTCCCCGGAATGATCGCTATGTTTCTTTTTAAAAAAAAAAAAAAAAAAATCCTTTTAATGTTTAAGTCATTTGCAGGTTGCAGCTTGTTGGTCCTCTGCCTCACTCAAAAGACATAGAGATTCAGTAGTTTATGTGGGCATCATGTCATCAGAAATCACACAGAAGAGGAGGAAAAGCTCCAGAAGTGAAACCTTATTATTGTGGTAAAAAGAACAGGCGAAGCTCTGTTCTATCTGCCCATGGAAGTGATCATTTTCTGTTATTCTATTTGTGTGTGTGCGGTAGTTTCCCTTTTTCTGCTGATTAACAATCACAAAACCTGATGCAAAGAGGTAAAACTCCCCCCACCCACTCACACTGCCTGAAACTGTCCGAGCAGAGCTGCAGAACAGTCAGCGCTCAGTCAGTCAGTCAGTCAGCAGAGCGAGCTCGCAGGGTGATCTGCTGTTGCACATCAGGAAAACAGCCACTCTGCTGTGTCAACAGTGACAGAAAACTTCCAGGGTGTGGCTGTAACTCACCCCGTGTCCTGAAACACACACACACACACACACACACACACAAAGAGAAAGCTCACATAAAAAAAGCACTTCACCAAGTCATAACTCACATAATTCAGCAGGCAGTGCAAAAGAAAGAACAACTGAAAATAAGTGCTCCCATTAGACTTTGTGTAGACTCATTGCACAGTGTGCGTACACACACGTACACACACTCTCTCTCTCTCTTTCTCTCTGTCTCTCTCTCTTCCTTTGGTCTACAACAGTCTGACATGTCTTCTACTTATCTGTCTCAATTTACTTTCACTTGATTGATTTTCTCACCCCGTCTTTCTTTCCGTCTTTGAGCTGTGTGTGTAGAACCAGAGGAAGGTGTAGGCATCCTTTGTTACTGACCCAATCAACCTTACAGACTTTTATATTTAATTACTGCTGAGTAAGAGCAGCACACTGAATTATTAACAGGAAACAGGGTTTATTTTTAGCAGGCAGGCCTCTCCTCTGAGTCTCTCCAGTGGTTTGCCTCAGATGATGAAACCCCTTTGCAACCCAAAACTACGGTCAGAACTTCACTACCAAGTTTGTAGAAATAAATCTCATGGGGAAATACTTTTAAGGGGTAGCTGCATTTGCTGCCTTTGGCTGATTGGGTCCTCTGTCTCTTGCTACTTAATTGGTTTGATTTACACAATTGTGAGTAAATTCATTCTGGTAATGTCCCCGCTGAGCCGGCGGTGCAGTCGCACTCTGCACACAGAGGACTCTGTTCTTGTCAAAACCGGATGAGCAAATGATTTAAATCCTCCTTTTGTTTCACGGTTGACTGATCTGGCACCCACACCTCAGTACTCAACACCCCTTCCCCCCCTTCCCCCCCACCCCCCCCCCAGGGGCTTTTGACACACCCCTTTTCAAGTTATATTTCTGTCCAACAATGCCTCCGTTGTGTGCGTTTCAATTCTGCGTGGGATATTTGTGAAACTGTTGACGACTGACTGTGTCTGTCACACAAAAGCCACAAGAAAGAAGACTTCCCTCTGCTGTCACAAGGCCAGTGGGCCCGTTCTCTGGCTGCGCGGCGCATCTCAACATTTTTTGGTAAGGAGTGAGAGAAAGAGTGACAGCTTAGGTCTTTTCTGTGCATTCAACCGGATTGCTGTTGTTGTGGGGTTTTTTTTGTTTTGTTTTTTTGGGTGGGGGTTTTTGCTGTGCAGTGTTGGGTTATGTAGAGGACAAGGGGGGAAGAGAAGATGAACTCGGATTCACCCTCAGCCTTCCTCTTCTTTAATTCAGTCGCCCTCAGATATTCTGCTTCTCTGTGACGTGTCTTGTTAGTTGGATTTACACGGTTGCCTCTGATGACGACACGGGGATGTTGACAGGTTGTCTACAGAATCCCGTTCTCAGATCAGACAGATAACTTACCGTTGTCGAACGGATTGATCTTCACGTCTTGTACTGTCTTTTTCTCCCACTTCCTCTCTCATGCATTGGCTTCCAGTCAGCCTGCACAACACACAAAGCTCCTCCCATGTATGCAAGTTTGCAATCTGAGCTTGCAAGGGGGGGGGGGGGGTTGGTGTGTGTGACTTCTGGTGTTTTTTT
>JAQNCA010000003.1:13905442-13939869 GCA_029783725.1 Acanthurus tractus
CCCTCCCTCCCTCCCTCCCTCACTTCCCCCCGCTGTCTCGAGAGTGTGTTGGAGCCGGTAGCAGGTACAGCAGGAGCCCATTAGTGCAGAGCCCCACTCTGATTGGATAAGCCAGAGAAACCGGGAGACTGCCTCTGAATAATTGATGTGCATTGTGCAGACGCTGGACAAGGGAAAAAGACAGATCAGAGAGCAAGGGAGGAGGAAGAGAGTGAGCGAAAAGAAGCAAAAAGAGAGAAAGACAAGGGGGGGAGAGAGAGAGAGAGAGAGAGAGGAAGTAAGAAAGAAAGAGTGAGCAGAGTAAGGGATATGTGCAGAGAGTGAGAGTGATAAGGCACAGGCAGGAGGCTTGGAAGCAGCAAAAGCTTTGAGAGTTGCCACTGGCCTCTGCGGGAACAGGAGCATTTGTGACACTTGAGTCTTTTTTCTGCACTATGAAGGGAATGAGATGAGATGTGCAGGGACTTTGCTTGGCTCTGGGTAAGTGTGTGTGTGTGTGTGTGTGTGTGTGTGTATGTGTGTCCGTGCTGCCCATGTGTGTTTATTTGCACAAAACTCCCTGGTATATCTTGTGTGTGTGTGTGTGTGTGTGTGTGTACTACACGAGGCCTGACCAGGGTAAACAGAGGCCAGTTGAGCAGCTGATTTAGATTTAAGATGATGCAAATCCATTATTTATTAACGCAATTGCAGTATTTGAAGCAGAATAAATTTGGTTTTCTCTTTAAAGTAGACACTCAGGAAAAAAAATCTTAACACTGAACTATTCATATCAGCTGTGCTCAGACTTTGTTGTGTCTGTTGCAACTATAATTTAGGCCATGAATGATACGCTCCTATGTCTTGTCTGGTGTGTCTAGTGTGACTGTAGTCTAAATCACTGACCGCTCACACAAGACAGGATCAGGACAGATCAGCTGACCACAGGTTGACCTACATGCTGTTTGTCTCTTTGTGCTGTTCACACATACATTGTTGGTGTGATTTAATGGTTAGTTTCTGACTTTAGTGGGTCAGGGTTACGGTTAACACTGCGGTTAAGTTTCGGGTGTTTCTGGTTTGTGTCACAGTTGAGCATTACAGGTGTTAAGTTTAAGGTTAGGCGGGTTTAAATTTGGGTTTTTTTGAAAGGATTGTAGTCATGGTAAGGGTTCGGGAAATAATTTGTGTGATTGTGAATTCCACAATCACACATTGACATTGTTGTGCTTGTTGTATAAAGTGAATGTGTGACTCGTGGTAACTGCAGGCAGCATCTTGCATGCAACAACTTCTTCCACTCTATTGCACCTGAAGAAGCTCGTATGTCTGTGTTTTTGTGAAGTGTGAAACTGAGCGTGCGTTTGTGTGTGTGTGTATATATATTTGTGTGCGTATGTGTGTTTCTGTGTCAGAAGAAGATGACCCACTTTTATCACTGTGGATTCTTTTTTTAAGTTGTTGACCTGTGCTCGGAGCCACTGCCTGTCTGCCCGTCCGCTCATTAGGAGAAGACAGGGGAGGGAGGGTGAGGAAGGGTGGAAGGGAGGAAGGGGGGGGTTGGGGGTTATAGACGTGGAGGGACAATGCAGTTAGATTACACAGCACAGAGAGGCCCCGCTTTTCATTTTAATGGTGTTTCAAAGTGTTTAATGTTCCTCTGGTTGTCAGACGTCTCATAAAGGGAAACCGCACTTCCTTCACATGAATGAGTAAAGGGCAGCCGGGCTATAACAGCGACACGATGCTGCAGGCCATTCAATCAGTGTTTAATCCAACCTTAAAGCTGACAACTTAATTTGCAAACGGCTCTTTTGCAAAACAATAACATAATCTTCCGCTGACCTATGAAGAAAAAAAAATACTACAACACAACGTGACTTTCTGACTCGCCGACGCAGAGCTGCTGCACTTCCTGTTCGCAGGAGCTGGGTGTAAACTGCTGAAACGGTCCACATCCTCACCCTCACACAGCCACATGCAGCAGCAGCAACCCCCCCCCACCACCTCCCTCCTCCTTGCCTTCCTCCTTTCTCTCCAGTTCCAAAGCTTTGTATCACTTACACTACACACTTCATTGACCTCCTCCACTGCACTCTGAGCACTTCCCATCAGGCTGTTTAGTGACTCATTCATGACATTTGACTTTGAACTGTATGCGCGCTCGGCCTGCGTTTGTTGTTTTGCCGTTTGTTTCTGCTTTTTCTCTGTGAATCATTGCTCGACATCCGTCTGCCCCCCCCCCCAAAAGAAAAAAAAAACAAAACGTCAGCAACCAAGTGAAGTTGCGTTAGATTTTGCTGCTTGAGTATTGAAAAGAGGAAAATCTGGCAGGACAAGCTGATGGCAAGCATCGATGGAAGCGAGGGTGGAGCTCTGAGCACCCTGGGCTAAAACAGCGTTCTTGTGTCAGGAAACACTTGTAAAAATTCTCAAGTCTTGTCGATCACCTCCATATCTATGTTGTGCTTGAGTCAAGGTGCTTTTGACATCTTCTCACAGCTAAACCCTCCTTGACTAATTCACCTTTGAAAAGCTCCACAGCTGGAATCTCATCGCTTTTAAATCGCTGTCTTGTATATTTAAAACAGCAACCACGGGAAATCTCAGAATCCTTGATTGTGTTTTTCACCCTAATGATTTCATTGGAGGAGCAACAATGTGGGATGAAAGACACGTTGTGGAAGTTGAGACAAGTAGTGTGTCTTGTTATAATTAGGCATGTGGTATTTACTAGTTCCCCTCCAGTGGTGGGGAGCTGTGCGCGGCTGATAAGAGCCGTTCATTCACAGCTCGCCATTCTCTGATGCTCGTCCTAGTCATGTGTGCGTGCGTGTGCGTGTGTGTGTGTGTGTGTGTGTGAGCGAGCTGCTTTACTGTAAGCACAGCTCCACAAAGAACAGACACCGACTGTGTTTGTTTACGCACCAACACAGACCTCAGTTTTCATATTTACTTTACTTTTTCTCCCCTTGTTTTTTTGTACGTATGCTTGTGTCCACATACCTGCGTGCCAGTTCCTCTCTTTGTTTGCCTTCATGTGCTTTTATGCGCAAACTGTGCACATTTACTTTGTGACTCAAATGCAGGTAGTGGTTGATCAGGTGAAGGATCATTGTGAGTGTTTTGACGGTTCTCTGAAACAGATGTAGAAGGTCGTAACCCCCCCCCCGGCCTGAGTTCTGTCAGCACGACCATGCTGACTCACCCAGCATGTGACGCAGACGCACCTGCCGCCTGAATTTTTGTGTCCCGGTGAGAACTCGGGTCGATTCCATAGGTCAACGCCTTCACCCCCCCGTCATGACAAATGTACCCGGCACAAACCTGTAGTGCTTTGAAACTGATGTGGTCTGTTATGTTCGCTGACCATAAAAAGCTTCAATAAAAACTAGAAATGTTAGTATTTTCAGCAAGCTAAGTTTGGCTTGACATGCCACACAGTACATTAAAAATGTAATAGGCAAAGATGTGTTTTTGTGCCCACACAACAGCAACATGGAGATCCCACATTTTCCATCTGAGCTCTGACATTGTGCACCTTCAGTCAGCTCCAGACCCCCGTCATACTGCACTATGTTTGTGTTCATGCTGATTCTTATAACTCTGCCCCGTTTAAAATGTGTAATTTGAACCCCACAGAAACCAGCACCTGCAGGAGATGTCAGAGTGACTCAGGTAGAGCTACCCTCCCTTCTGGGCTGCAGCATCTCTTTGGCTTGTGACCCACACACACACACACATCCCAGGGAGGAGGGGATCTTGCCCACTCCCTCCATCTCCACCTGTCTTCTGTGTAGCATCCTTCCATCCATCCTTCCTCCGCGCACCCCCCCCCCACCTCTGTCCTCGTGTCTGGTGTACTGCCAGAGGTCGTGGAGGAAATTCTGTCAAACCAGCCATATTAGAGAACCCCATAGTTTTAGCAGTGCAAGCAAACAAACAAACCAAAAAAAATCATGCAAAATTCAAAGTCAGCCAAAAAAGAAAATGTAACAGAATCAAACATTTTAAAGTCAGAGGCCGTTTCAGATTTCCTCTGATGGGTGCAAACAATTAGTGAAATTGGAGGCCTGATTTTGGTTGAGTGTGATTTTCTGACACAGAGCTGCCTCTCTGCAGGGCACGTTGGAGTTCTGCTGCCTCCAAGCTGTTGAGACTAAAGCCCATTTGATATGCTCTTCTCTTGGAAGAAGTTGGCTGAACAGAGAGGGGGCAGGATGGGGGGTATCATTGACTGCTTAAATGGCTTCCATTACACCTCTGCAAAAGCATGACTTTTTTTTTTATTATTATTTGCAGGAATTTATTTCCCTTCCATATGAGCATTTGTCATTTGCATAATATTTTGTACCCACACAGACCTATAGTACCTGCCGGTGCTTTATAGACCTCTGCCTATGATATCTATTATAAATTGCTTCTTTTTTTATCATCCCACACATTGTCTCAGAAGGCTTCTATGTCTAGTGCTGCGGTGTTCATGCTCGGAAAGTTTCATTTTTAATGTAGTATTTTCTCCTCAGTCTGTGTAGTTGTTAGCAAAACTACAGCAGAGCTTCATGCACAGTGTTACATGTAGCTGTCGAAGCCAGGTGTGGCCACAGTTGGTGGTCAAAGTTTTAGTCATTTTAGGACTAGACTTGATGTGAGAATGGGCAGGGATGTGCTTTCCCTCTGCACAGAGATCTATTACGTTCAAACTGATCAAATCTTGCACAATTAGCCAGACATGCAGCACAATGTAGAATTGTACTCTTGTAGAATACCTATGAAACTCTCCGGTGCAAAACAGTCTAGTTAGCTGCATAACCGAACCTCCCACTTCATACTTTGCAGCATGCAGAGTGACATCCCGGATTTTCAGTTAATTATACAGTAATTTGTGCAGCTACAAGAAAAGATTTTTCTTCAATAAAAAAAACCTCTTTGGTGCCACTTATGGCCACTTTGTTTTATCATCCAAACCAACAAGGCTGCAGCAGTCAAATGTATCATCTCTTTTACAGCTGGTTTCTTTGACGAGGCACCTAAAACATGAGTTTTAGGATGCGACAAAAGAACTAATTGCTTGATGAGACTATATTAGAAATATATCGTTGATCCCTTATTAATATCATCGTTTGCTCTGTTTTTTCTCCCCTGCGTTTAATTTCAGTGGGATGCAATGCGACCAAATAAACTAAAGCTAAAAAAAGATTTCATTTTGTCTCACTAAAACAAACTCAGGAATGATGTGGCACTTTTAGAGCGCTCTGATGAAGGTTTTAAAAAAGAAAATTTGATGCCAAAACTCATGAGCAGTTGTGTCAGTGGAAAAGCTGTAAACAAAATTCATGAAAAAGATCAGGATATGAGCCGATTGTCCTCATTTTAATACCATGAGTGCCACCTTTTTCTCGTGTTTGCTCAGAGAGAATAAACACGACCAGTCATGGTATCTCTGTATTTAGCTATGGTGCCTGTGCTGGTTGACATTGTTAAAAAAGTAAATAGTACATTCATTATCATGTAAGCGGGTTGGTCAGTGATATTTAACCATACTGGACGGCAGAATAAAGACAGACAATGTTATCAAGTGCAAATAAGACGCCATCTTGTTCCGTTTTCTCAAATGTTAATTAGCATACGCTCAGATTTTACATATAAGATATAATATAGAAGTTGCTTTCCACACTTTGTCATATTTAACTTCAATTATGTCACATTTAGTCAGCGGCACAAGGCTTAAAATGTGTTTATGCCACGTTGAAGCGCCTGTGCAACTTAACCAGACACCAGTCATGAAAATCGCCCGTAAAAACAGACACGGTTGGACTGTTTTTCGGATTCCAAAATTGAGCTCTGCCCTTCTAACACAGAGAATGTCATGAGCCACAAAATTACTGATTGGTGGCAGAAGAGAATAAAATGTGTTTGCATTGCCATTTCAGTGGGTGGAAGTTGACTTCATCACTGGCATTTGATGTGCACTGGCACAAAATTGGGCAATTTTTGTCTACTGCTCCGGCTAAACTGAAATTATGCTTTTTCTCTTAAGTCATATAACACATTTTGTTCAGTGATTCACACACTGGGAACCATCCAGGGCAGTGACTCTCCTCTGCTGCTGGCTTCAGCATCTCCTTTGGAGGAGTTAACTGCTTTGCTTAAGAGCGCAGCAGTTCATCACCTCCCCAACCTAAACGCTCCCGTTTTCGAACATGTGACGGATCTGCAGCTCACATTTAAATCACGTCGGGTGTTCATCAACAAAGTGGTGTCACTATCTTGCAGCTAACTGAATTATTTTGGGGTGCACACATTTAAAGTGTCCCAGAATCTAATCTTTTGTAATTTAACAAGCAAAATGATACGCTCGAGGCTTTTACCGCACACACACACACAAACACACACAGCACTTTCAGAGTTCATAGTAATTAGCATTGGGGTTTCCTTGTAAAAGAGGACTTGTACACACACTCTGTCATTAGTTAATGGGCCTTGCAGCCTGCTACCAGGGCTTACTCTCCCTCCCCGCTGCTCCCAGAGGGGTTGAGGTGAGGGGAGAGAGAGCCAGGGCTTCTGCTATCAGTCACCCATACGGCATTAACTGCAGCCTGAGTGAGGAAGGCCCATATGTCTCTGGGCATTACTCAATTAAAAAGCTGCAGCTTCTAAGAAATGGAGCTGTTCGCGGAGGGTTCTGGAGAGTTTCCTGAAAAATCAGCTTATGCTCTGCTTCTTTCTCACAACTGGTAGAGGACAGAACAGACCACTTGTTAGAGGAAGACCTGTGAGTCAAGGTGACAGAGAATCCAATGAAAGTACCTCAGTACAGCACAGCTGCTTAAGACCCAGGCTTTGGTGTCACATAAGTCTGCTAGATCAGCAGTCGGGAATTTAAAGGGATATTTTTAAATGCATTCCTGCTTTTTGACGTCTCTGCCCGCAATTTAGAGACATAAACGGTGAGATTAGAATAAATAAACTCAATTACTGGGATCAGCAGCAGCTTCTCTGATTGGAAGGGAAATACACCTTTAAACATTAGCAACAAGGAATGGCATGTCTAAGTAAACTATGATGTCATTTCCATATTTAAACAGACAGAGACGAAATTGTTTTTCATCAAAGAAACAAAACGCTACATGTTACCAAGCAACTCCTCTCTACATGCTGCTGCAGGCAGCTTTCAAACTCTGTTTTCCTTGGTCTTATACTGTATGTAGTCATGATGAGACATTGTTAATGTTAGACCAACAACTTCAAACCTCTTAGTTCTGGAGTAGGTGCCTCGAGGCAACAATGTCAGCGCCTGATAAGCCTGACAGTGCACACTTTAGCTACACTCTCTCTGCCCTCTTCCCAACTGTAAACTGTCATGTCAACACATTATCAAAAAAGTACTGACGTTCAGTAGAGCCGCTACTTGATCCTCTAGATATCCGGTGTTTGGGGCAAAAGCTGGGCTAAGCACGCCATTAAACATTCAAACTGCATGCAGAGACATAAGAAAAACATCCCTGAGTTCATCTGAGAAGAACTAGAGCTACTTCCCCTAAAAAAAAAAGAAAAGAAAAAACTGAGCTGTCTCTTTGATCCAGCTTGTTGCAGAATTTGCAAATCACGAGCCAAAGTTACTTCTTTATGATGCTGTAAATCAATCTTGTTTGAAACTCTCAGGATTCAGCTTAGCGTCACGTATCATATAACTCTTGGATCATCTCCTTTTTTTTCACATTCCGCATAATTTTAATCGACACTCTGGATCTTTTTTTCTGTGTCTGTTGAAGATGGTGTCGAGTGAATGAAGCGTTAACAAAGGACTTTTAAGTAGTTGGCCTTGGCTCTTCTCCACCAGGTAGCTGTTAGCGCCCTGAGCAGAGAGTGTGTGTTTTAACTACATAGCTTCAGTGTAAATGAAATGGGCACAAATGAAAAGATGAAAGCAAACTTTGCTTTTACGTCCTCGTTTTTTTTTTTTTTTTTTTTTTTTTTTTGTTGCTTTTGGCACGTGATTCTCTTTTACTGCATTACTGAAGTTAACAAAACATCTTAATTATTAATCATTTGAAACGGATGGATTGCAATAGTTGTCAACAGAAAATGTAAAAAAAAAAAAAACAGGCTGAGAGGAATGTGGGTGTGTACAGTGTGTGAGAAGGGTATTCGATGCAGAGTGAAGAGCTAAAGTGAGAGGAGTTCGGCAGCGTAGTTGTGGGTGTGTGATGGTGTTGGCAGGGGTTTTAACACAGGGGACTGCGAGGTTAAAACAAGGTCATGTACACTGTACCAAGCCTGTTAAAATATGCACGTCGCCCCAAGTGGACCCGCACTCTATTATGAATGACTTCGGGCCTTGGCCGCTTGTTAGATTTGGTCGCTCGTAGACGCACTGATATGATAAGTCGCTCCCGCTCTGTTCTCGTCTCCCTCTCAGAGAGACTCCATCACTTGTGCTTGAAGCTGATCTTTAGGTCTAAATGGTGGGTTGCCAGTTGAAGAGACAGTCCCTCGGTGTGGAGGTGGTGATTTAGTGGGGAGATAAGCTCTCTGTAATGGCAGGGTGGAATAATTCCTCTTTAACTAGGAGGTTTGGCTCTCTCCACCCTCCAGAAGAAAATGTTACTGTTCCTCTGCTTTCGTCTTTATTCATTTGGTCTCTTTTTTTGCTTCCCTTTTCTTCTCTGCTTTTGTGTTTTTGACTTGATGTCTTGGTGAATAGTCACTTGTAAGATCAGACATTATAATACATTATTTGGTCAAGCTGTTCAGATTCAGTTTATTATAACAACTCAACAAAAAAAGCTTAATTTTAAACTAATTTTCAATTTACAAGAGGCAACAATCACTTCATTTTCAGCTTGATAGTCATGTTTTTATTTTTTTCCTTTCATTTACATGACATTTGTATGTTTGTGGCTTTGCAAATCTTTACAATTCAGCACTAAAATTTTGAAAGTAACAGTCTGGTTAAACCTCAGGGCAACAACATTTTCAAAAACTCTACCCCAAACCTGGTAGCAACAGATCCTGGAAGCTGCTGTATCTGGGTCTACAACGCTAAAAATAGCATCTTAAATTATTTAATCAGGTACCAAACACAGTAATCTTTGTTTGTATGTCAAGGCAACTTTCTACAGTCAAGAGGCAGTGTGTTTTTAAAAAAAAAACACACACACACACACAAAACACTGGTTGATTTAGACAAGATGATTGACATTGGAGGAGTAAAGCTAAAATAAAATTGGCACAAGAAAATTGAAATATCTCAACTCTTGTCTTCATGAGGGGGACGAGGAGGCTGCCTAGTGAGTGTGATCAGTCCTCTAGAGATATGAGAGGACTTGGAAAGTGTAAAGAAGAATTAAATGGTGGTGATGGGTGAAGAAAGTAGAGGAGAGGGAAGATATCACCGTTTCTTACTTCCTACACAGATCATATCTGTAACCCCCGATCACTCCGTCTCTGTCTGCCTCTCACACTCCATTTCAGCCTCTCCCTCTCTGTGGCAGAAAGCCTGGGAGGTCGTTTTGCTGCAGAACGGCTTCAGTTTATATTTTACTCTGCAGGTAGAGATAGTGTGATGTAAATGTTGTGAAATTCACACAGGCAAATAATCACTGGAGGTTTATTGAGTTAGGCTGCCCCCTGGAGGCTTCAGCAGTAATTTCAGGCTGACCGATTCAGGAGCCAGACATGTAGTCAGAGCACTGCATCGTTTAGAGACCTGACAGGGTGAATACAGTTATTTTAGAGGGGAAAAAAGTGCCTTAAGTGAAAATAGAAAAATTCCAGCTGTTTGCTTTGTGATCATTTACACATAGACCCTTTAACATGAACCATTTTAGACTCATGTTTATGCAAGCGATTGTGTGTGTTTATGTTTGTGCTGACTGCTAAGGGGAGACTAACTCTTGTTCATATGTGTGTGTGTGTGTGTGTGTGTGTCATCCTTGCAGCCCTGCTGTCTTCGTGGTGCGAGGAGCTGGGTCGCCTCCTCCTGCTGCGTCACCAGAAGAACAGGCAGAACGAACCGCAGGGAAAAGTCCCCATGCAGCCCAGCATGAACAGCATGAAGCCCGGCCTCACACACAGGTCAGTGGGGAGCCTCTGACACATCTTCTGTCAGATGAGTAAAAACTGTGCTGATCTCACAGTAAACCACAGATTCTCAATATAATTTTGTAGGTTATAGTTTTTCCTTCATACCGAAATAAAGCTCCAGGGGTCATGATTTATCTCAAAAAGAGGAAGTGTGAGGGCAAAATAACTGCACAGCAGAAAACCAATGAAGTGCAGCTGTGACTTGGCAGCTATGAGTCATTTACATCTGAATAAATCTACTGATGTGCTTCAAGTTATTCCCCAATGAAACTCATGCACATCCTGTACAACCCACGCTTTTGGTTCCATTTCATGTGATTTAAATATTTTTATCAGATTTTTTCTGTCCTACATGTACACAATATCAAAGAGAGAAAACACTTACACAACACCAGTTTATTTCATACCAGCAGGTTAACATCCTGAGAATGATCTGTGCCCTTTGTCACCTGTCTGTTACTTTTATAGACATTACAAGGAAAAATTACAGCACAACTGACATGAAACTGTTGTTCTTTGGCAACGCAAACTTCTCGACTTCAAAAACAGCCTTGACAGAGAGATGTTGTTTCTCAGCATTCCCAAACCTTTTTTTGCTTAAGAAAGAGAAATGTGTTGTCCCCCTCAGGACCCAAACTCACAATAAATCCTTAAAAAGAACACAACAAACTATGAATTTAAAATGTGTAAGAAATATGTTTATTTCAGTACAAAAGAACATCACTGCAGTAATCCTATTTACTGAGTGTAAAGTCTCTCAGTATCTCATCCAATATGTACATACTGTTTTGTTTGTCTCGTTTTTGTGTGAAACACAAACAGCATCTGAACTAAACACTCAAAGGGGGGAAAAAAATCAAATTGGCAACCCAGTTATGAAGGGTCCATAACCTTTAGTTTGGGAATAGCTTCTCTTAGGTTGTTTTTTTTGTTTTTTTTTTGTTGATGTTTTGTTGTTTTCCCCTCTGGTCAGTTTTTCCATCTGGAATGAAGAAGTCAATTATATGATTTCTACCATAAATGGTAATGTACAATTATTTGTATTGGGAGAAATGACACAACAAAACAGGCAAATAAACAAAGTTTTACACAACACAACACAACGGATGAAATGAAACATATTTTAGGAGCTAGTGTGTGTGTGTGTGTGTGTGTGTGTGTGTGTGTGTGTGTGTCAGGGATGATGTAGAGAGAGAAGAGACATATAAACAAAAGAAATAAAGAAGAAATAAAAGGAAAGTTTATGGTTGCTTACAAGTAATGATGTTAAATTGTTTATGACAAAGAAAGAATGGCCGTATATCAAAACAGACAGCATGGCGCTTGTCACTATTTCTCTGGAACATTTTCAAGGTGGCCTTTGTTGTCCAATAAATCTGCCTTTTCCCTGGATTTTAAAGATGATGCATTCTCCTAAATTGTACCAATCGAACTCAATAAAGCTTACCGAGCTTGACTTCAGTATCTTTAAGAGACAGGGCGCAGTATTGGCTCCAGTTTTCATTAAGGTATTATCTTGAATTCAGCGCTTATGTAATACACACACGCCAAGACAAACAGGATTTCCATCATTTGGAGGAGAGCCAGAATTACTTTGAGTGGAGCCGAGCTGATTTGGGGTGGAGCGACAAACCGGCGGGGAAGAGAGCTGTGAAGTAATGTCTTCTGAGAACATCGTGTGCTCATGGCTCTCCTCTTTCTCTCTCTCTCTCTCTCTCTCTCTCTCTCTCTCTCTCTCCTCTTTGGAGAAAGCCTGGAGTTAGCCAGGAGTCCTGTATGCCTCTGCTGAGGATCTTGGGATTTTGTTGTGCCTTTATGAGGAAATATTGAACACGTCGTCCATTCCAAGAGCTAACCTCTGAGCGAAAACAAGCTGCTCTCCAAAAACAGCAGTTCCTTCCCACTCCACTGGCCACTTGCCTCTCCCCAGGAGGATTTAGCTTGTTTATTATATGTAACAGACTCTCATTTTTTGCCCTGATATTTGTTTTAAATCGAAATGCTAAACATTCCAGCTGCTCTCTTCCTATCCATATCCAGAGGCTTTTCAACAACACAATGAAATAATTCAATCATGTTTAGTTTTTACTGGTGTGTGTGGGAGCATGCAGCTCCTCACCGACTCATTTGGAGATTTTTTACTCCTCCCACTGTGCAGCCATTAGCACTGATCCTGGCCGAGAACGTGTTTTGAAATTGAACGCCAAACATTTCAAATTGCCTAACATTTTGGCGAGAAGTATTCCCAAATTGTTCACATTTTTGGACGGATATGCAACCCTGTGGGCTTTCTATTGGCTCTCTTCTTGGCCAGCTGAAACTTCGAGTGACATCAGGCACATGTTTTTGTTTTGATCTACTTTCCAGTGATGGATCCTTTCCCTATGACTCTGTCCCCTGGCAACAAAACACCAACCAGCCCCCTGGGTCACTGTCTGTGGTTACAACAGTGTGGGGCGTGACCAATACATCACAGAGTCAGGTACGTCCATGCATGAGCAGCGTCCACTCTGTCATTATATAAGTTCTAACACACAATCAGTGTTTGTACTGTGACGGTTTATCTCTTTTGTTTACTCTGCAAACCTAATGGATGTTTTATCTTGCTGTGTCATGCTTTGTTGAATCCAGGTGCTAGGCAACCCGATGGCAAATAGCAATAACCCCATGAATCCTGGAGGTAACCCTATGGGATCAGGTATGTCTGCCAGCGCAGCAGGGCTCAACTCACCCCAGTTCAGTGCTCAGCAGCAACAGTTTCCCAACAAAGGAGGCTCCAACCAACCGTACATGCAGCAGGGCATGTACGGCAGGCCTGGCTACCCAGGAGGTCCCGGGGGATACAGCGGGAGGTAAGAGACCGAATACGACCCTCTTTTAAAAGCATTGAGCAATAAAATACGAATAAAGATTAAAACATGTGATCTCTGTGGGGGTTTTTTTTTTTTTTTTTTTTTTTTTTACAGTTACTCTGGAGGCCCAAACGCCCCTCCAGGTGGAATGGGAATGACCTCCCACACACGCCCTCCTGGCGACTTCACTCAGCCAGCTGCCGCCGCTGCAGCTGCTGCCGTCGCTGCTGCCGCCGCCACTGCAACAGCCACGGCGACGGCCACAGTGGCAGCTCTGCAGGAGACCCAGAATAAAGACATGAATCAGTATGGACAGGTACGGTACACACATGGTAACAGATGTTTACAGCAAAATATATTTGTATAACACAATATTCATGGGAACCTGTTATTTAATCACCTGCTGGAGATCCAAAGTAATCACATTAAATGCTCAGACCTCTTATTTTCCCTCCAGATGTGTTCGTCGTTCCAAATGGGCCCCGCTCAGGCCTACAACAGCCAGTTCATGAACCAACCTGGCCCACGAGGCCCCCCTGGAGGTATGAATCCAGCCAGCATGGGATCAGCCATGAACAACCCTAATATGAGTGGGCCTCCCATGGGCATGAACCAGGCTCGGACGCCAGGAATGGGGCCCTTCGGAGCTCACGGCCAACGGATGCCTCAGCAGGGGTATCCCGGAGGACCTCGACCGGGCATGCCCATGCAGGGGATGAAGAGGCCGTATCCTGGAGAGGTGAGTGCAAAGAAAATTTAAATCAAACTTGAAACCGAGAGCTCTATTTTCAGATAGCAATGTTGAAGCAAATGTAGTTTTCATTGGATACAAGTCTGTTTTTTTTAATCTACACTTATTTTCCTGGTGCCAAACAAATATATTTGTGCTAAGGTGAGAGGAGGGATGCAGCTTAGGCTGTTTTTAAATTTATATAGGACTATTATGGTGCTGATTTTAGTATAAAAAAGATTGCTTTTTTGTTCATATCTGCTATGACCATGGCTTATCTTTCTTACCTCTAAACTCTTTTTAGCTACTGCAACACAGCGTCTCTTCCATGCAGTAGATTTAATGCCTGTAGTCCTCACGCAGCAGGCAGATTGATATGTGTGTGTGTTAATCTCTGGTAAATCTAATCTAACAATAACTATTGTACTGTGATTTATGTTTCACTTGTTGCTACTTTAAAAGTAGATAAGAGAAGCTCCTCTGATTGGTCGTTGTTCTCCCTGCCAGTCTTTTATCCCACGGCCTCTCCTTTGAGTTGTGACTGGTTGCTTCTTGGTCGTGTGTGCAGTAATGACTGTGGTCTATAAAATTGCAAGCATTCGCTGGTTGCGTCAATTTGGAATTTTTAACAGAAAAAATGTGCTTGCATTTGTGCCATGTTTCTGGAAAATAGACTCCTATATGTCATATGAAAGCATAAACATGTGTTAAACATTTTGTCCTTGAACATCTCTTTTTCAGGCAAGTTATGGGGGTCAGCAGTACGGGCCCAACAGTCAGTTCCCACCACAGCAGGGACAGTACCCCACATCAAACGCCTCCAGGCCGCTGCCATCTCCTAACTACCCCGGTCAGAGGATGCCAGGCCAGCAGGGCCAAGGACAGTATCCACCCGGCATACCCATGGGCCAGTACTACAAGGTGTGTTTACCTCATTATTAATCCATCTATCCATTTTCTACACCAGTATAAACTGTACTGAGGAAAAAATAGGTGATTAAAAGCACATTTTGGAGCAAACTACATGGTATATGCCTTGTGTGATAATATCCAAGAATTGTTGCTCTTAATGTCTTTACAGCAGGAGCCCTTCAATGGTCAGAACACCAACTTCTCCGGAGGTGGATATTCTTACGGTCAAGGCAACGGGGTATGTTTTCAGCATCTGTGCTAAAATTGACCAGGCCATGTATAGGAAATAAGTTCTACAGATGTTATCCTGCCTTTTACAGCCCCCCAGGCCCGGCAACTACCCCCACTCCCCGGTCCCTGGAAACCCCACACCCCCTATGACTCCAGGAAGTGGTATTCCTCCATACCTGTCGCCAAACCAGGATGTGAAGCCCCCGTTTCCACCCGACATGAAACCAAATATGACAGCACTACCGCCCCCTCCCTGTGAGTTTATTGAAACAAGTGGTTCACCTCATATGAAGCATTTGTTTTCTTTTATGCTTGTTCTGCTCATTTTGATGCACTTGTGTGACTTAAACATTTTCCTCCCTCGCAGCAAACCCCAATGAGGAGCTGCGGCTGACGTTCCCGGTCAGGGATGGAGTGGTGCTGGAGCCCTTCCGCTTGGAGCACAACCTGGCAGTCAGTAACCACGTCTTCCACCTTCGACCCTCCGTCCACCAGACCCTCATGTGGAGGTAGGACCACCGCAGAAGCCTCCACTTCCATCCTATTTGCATGTGTGATTCTATTCGTGCAAAGTCTGCCGAGTGAGCTAAAGAATCTGTACTCGCTCTTTGTGTTTCTTCATGTTCCCACTTACAGCTGACTCTGTTCTCCTTTAACTCCCGCAGGTCAGACCTTGAGCTGCAGTTTAAGTGCTACCACCACGAAGACAGGCAAATGAACACCAACTGGCCCGCCTCCGTCCAGGTCAGCGTCAACGCAACGCCACTCACCATTGAGAGGGGAGACAACAAAACCTCCCACAAACCCCTGCACCTGAAGCACGTATGCCAACCTGGAAGAAACACCATCCAGATCACAGTCACCGCCTGCTGTTGTGTGAGTATGCACCATCGGAACAACATGTGACTTAGCTAACAGAGAGATCAGCTGGGATGATTATCGCACAGATGATTTAACGTAGCATATGCGTTGTGTTAAATAGACTTTCTGTTTGATTTTCTGTTTGTTTTCATGTTCTTGTGTTGCCTCGCAGTCCCACCTGTTTGTGCTGCAGCTGGTCCACAGGCCATCTGTGCGATCTGTCCTCCAGGGGCTCCTGAAGAAAAGACTCCTTCCTGCAGAACACTGCATCACCAAGAGTACGGCTCGTTTGGTCTCTCAGTGTTGTTAATATGCATAAGTACATCTTAATTACACAAGCGTACACCTGTTTCTCCTTATGGCTTGCTTTGAAATATGTCTTGAAGTACACCTGTAAGTGGTCACAAAGTAATACCCTCCCTCTTAAACGCTTTGTCGTTTTAGTCAAGAGGAACTTCAGCAGCGTGGCGGCTTCGGCAGGCAACACCACTCTAAACGGGGAAGACGGTGTGGAGCAGACGGCCATTAAAGTGTCGCTGAAATGTCCCATTACTTTCCGACGCATCCAGCTACCGGCGCGAGGGCATGACTGCAAACATGTCCAGGTTCGTGCGGCTTTGACAAGTCTGTTAAACTTTATTGTTGATGTTGCATGTCAACTGTGTATGGGAGAAGATTGTTCTAACGAAATTTGATGTTGTTCTCCACAGTGCTTTGACCTGGAGTCCTACCTGCAGCTCAACTGTGAGAGGGGGACGTGGAGATGTCCTGTGTGCAAGTGAGTGAAAAGTTGTTTTTTTTTAAAAGAGGGATGTAAAGATGGGATTACCAGTAAAAAAAAGTGCCTCTATTTGATTAAATCTCATGTTTTTCTCTTCTTTTTAGTAAAACAGCATTATTAGAAGGTCTGGAGGTGGATCAGTACATGTGGGGAATCCTGAATGCCATCCAAAAGTAAGCTTCTTCCCTTTTTTTCTGCAAAATCCACCCAAAACTTTGAGTCCATAGTTGAGAATTTAAAACACACTTCCTACTTTGTCCTTCAATAGCTCAGAGTTTGAGGAGGTCACTATAGACCCCACATGTAGCTGGAGACCTGTCCCCATTAAGTCGGAGCTACACATCAAAGAAGACCCCGACGGACCACTTGCCAAACGCTTCAAGACCATGAGCCCTAGTCAGATGACCATGCCCAATGTGATGGAGATGATCGCCCAGCTTGGTCCCGGCCCAGGACCCGGAGCCGGCCACGGACCAGGTCCCAGCCCCTACCCCCCACACCCAGGTCAGCATGGTGGCGGCAACGGGGGAGATTACCCCGGAGCAGGTAATGAAAAGCAGCCAAAATCCTACCAAGCAGATAGATGAAAGTAAAGTCAGTCAGCTTTTTGTTGGAAAAGTGAGCTGTTTTTTGAATTTTATAGCAGGAACTGCTGATGTGTCTCCAGTGCATTAAACAAAGAAACAGCCGTAAGGAGAGTTTTATGCTGAACCTGTTATAAAATGTTGTAAGCTCATTGCTCTGATAAATGTTAGATAACAGGAGAAAAGTAGAAAGTGTACATCCCGTTATGTAACCGCTTTGAAGTAGTAACTTTTTGCAGCAGTAGGGATTCATCAAACAAGCCGGCGAGGCCAAACTGCAGTAAGTCTCTTGATGAAAACATGCTTGTTCTTTTGTCCTTTAAGGCAACAATTACCACAGCCAAGGGAACTTTGACTTCCCTCACGGGAACCCCTCTGGTGGTGGAGTTGGTGGAGGAGGAGGTGGAGGAGGAGGTCCCCCCATGAATGACTTCATCCAGGGCCCCCAGCTCTCCCACCCCCCAGATGGACCTGGTGGTCTCCTTCCCCAGGACAAGCCCCTTAACCACGGCATGAACGATGCAGTAAGTGGGGTCGACCTCCAGGGCCGCTTGCTTTCCCATTGCTAATGTATTGATTAAGGACAGTTTGCTTCAAGGAACAGAAAACAGTTTGGTCAGACTTTTTAAATTTTACGTCTCTTATCAGAGCTGTGCGATACGATCAAAATCTCATATCCTTATAGAGGCCGTTTTATACCAGGATAATGATACATATAAGGATGTGGCAAATGATCTGTAAATTATATGAATTGTTTGTAAGTCTGTTGGCGGGACTAGTGAGCTGCAAATACAATTTGCAAAGCCTGGTTTTATGGTCTATGTCAGGCTTTTCATATCCAAACCGCTCACATGCGACAAAAGTAGCACATTTTTTTCAATTTCTCTCAGCTGCTGCAACAAAACAAATAACAAAGATATTGCTGTTGAGAGTGGATTTGAGATACAATGAAACAAAACAATCATAATATGAAAAAAGAAAAGTCTTCAGTAGCGCTGTCATATCGCACAGCCCTTTCTCTTGTTAACTGCTGCAAAGTTATTTTTCCTGTAGCATAATTAGGTACCTTAGTTTGTAGAAAAAAATCCCCAGACAACGTGTATCGTGCTGAAATTAGAGACTCAGATTTCTTGTCTGAACAAGGTGCAGCCTGTGCCTCTAGCCAGCATGTGTGCTCAGTCATGCTCACATGCTCATGTCACCGTATAATGTTGCAGCTGTACATGTCTGCTGATCACAGCTTCCATTTAGAAGGCCTGTTCCATATTATTCACGCTGGAACTCATTTCGCTTTTCCTCTCTTCCTTCCCACGCACTCTCCCAAAAATCCCCACCTCCCCCATCCCCTTTAACACTCTCCCCGTCTCTCTCGCTGTATCTTCCTCCTTTTCCTCTGGCTCTCTGTCTCCCTCTCGCACCTGCAGATGTCCCATCCCGATCAGTCCCATAACTCCATGCAGCAGATCTTGCATGCGTCTCCCCACCCTGGCAGCCAAACAGGGCCCCCTTTGCATCACAGCGGCCCATCATCGCAGCCGCCTCGCCAGTCGCAGCCTCAGCCGCAGCAGCCTCAGCAGCCTGGGCAGAACAGTCACCCCCACAGCGATCTGAACTTTAACCCCACCCCTGACGGGCAGATGGGTCAGGGCACCCAGGATATGCCTGAACCCTCCCTGGATGTAAGTGTGCTCGCTTTAGGGGACCATGAGCTACCTGTTGACAGCTAACATTGTCTGCTGCAGCTGCTCTCATCTCTTTGCTGTGTGCTCTGCTCATGTTTGACTCTCAAATTGCTTCTGAGCAGTGGTAGCTGTGTTTATGTGTACACTGGCTTCGGCAGGACACTTGCGCATGATCCAAATTCGTCCGGCGTCACAAAGATAAACTTTCCAGATCATTTAGCCTTGCAGCTTATCTCCTCTTTCTGCCTTTTATCCACAGCTGCTTCCAGAGCTGGCCAACCCAGACGAGTTACTGTCGTACCTTGACCCCCCCGACCTTCCCACCAACAGCAACGACGACCTTCTCTCCCTCTTTGAGAACAACTAGCCCTTCTCCTCCCCACCCTATGAACCCTCCTGCACCTACAGGAGTCGTGATGTGTTTGACTGTCCGTCCACAGACACTCCACCGACCTCCTGTTGACACGTCAAGCAGCTTCCTGTGCTCACGCACGCACACACCTACACAGTCTCTCAACAGATAATGTGTGGCATAGGAGCGCAGCTGAAGAGAGGCGCCCGTTTGGGAACTCCATGGGAGAAAGCTGGAATGCCTCTCATCCCAGGACTCCCTTCTTTTCCTCATGTAAAGATTCCACGCACCAGTTCCACCGCCTGACTCAAAACACATCATTTACAGCCATGTTGGCGGGCACTAAAGTGACATGAAATATATATATATATAAATATATACATATATGATATTTGTGACTTTTAAACTGAATACTGTGCAGCTATAATCATCATGTGTAAACAACACGGAGGAAAGACGGAAAAGTGTTGTAGCTTTGTTTGTTTTGTTTTGGTTTTTTTTTATAATTATAATTTTCCTTTTGTGAAAAAAAACCCTGTCTTGTAAGAGTGTTTTTAACCTATTTCAAATGTGTTCTTCCAAAAATTTGGCACATGCCATGCTCTTTGACCCCCCCCCCAAGACTTCTCAGCGTGTGTGTGTGTGTGTGTGTGTGTGTGTGTGTGTGTGAGTGGGTGTGTGTGAGTGAATGTGAGAAAGCTGAATAACTAAAACTCATCAGAATCAGAGCACTGAGAGGACGAACTAAAATGTCCTCCAGTGTCAACAGAGGAAATGAGTGCACATTGTGCAATGTAGTGTGTGTGTGTGTGTGTGTGTAGATACCTATGTTTGTGTGTGTGTGTTTATGTGTCCTCTTGTGTTTGCCTGCAAGCGTATGTGAAGACAGCAGGGAGAGAAAGTTTGAGACTTAGGAGGGAAGAAAAATATTGGATGGAAGAAAGAGAAAACAATCCACTTTTCAGAGCCGTGTCACTTCTTCTTCTCCGGCCAGTCTGCAGTCGTTCTC
This sequence comes from Acanthurus tractus, assembly GCA_029783725.1. Classification (NCBI taxonomy): domain Eukaryota; kingdom Metazoa; phylum Chordata; class Actinopteri; order Acanthuriformes; family Acanthuridae; genus Acanthurus; species Acanthurus tractus. The sequence goes on from JAQNCA010000003.1 coordinate 13,925,505, forward strand.
GTGTATTTATTGCAATGTTTTCGCTCTTCCTCAGCAAATTCAGCACCATTTTGTTCACAAGTGCATGTGTGCCAATGGTTCCTGTTGTCTTTGTGCAGCCTAAATGTGCTTGATCAAATTATTTTCTCTCAACTTTATATTTATTATTTCAAATCCATCTCTTATTTTCCTACTATTGCCCTTTTTTATGTGTTCTTTTTTTTCTGTCCCAGATTTAAATTAATCAGATGCACATCACCAAAGTTGTCCTATGCTTTTTTTGTAATGGGTTCGGGCCTGGATATTTCGTCGGTGTAGGAGCAGGATTTCAACATCCTCCAGACGTCTGCAGAAGTTTTTAATCACTGTATTTTTTAGAAGCGTCTGTGTGATCGTACTGACCTTTCCTTTTGTCGTTTTGTTACTGGTGAACTGCATCTTTCACCGTAAAAGACGTCCTCCCATGTGTTTCCAGAGCTGTTGTATATACCCATTGTGAATACTTTGTGACTGTACAGTACTGTACCTATCTATTACTGGCAACTACATGGTACTGTATGTATGTCTGTCAAGGACTACACACACTCACAAACACACACAGAATCCCTTACAACCAGTCCAATATTGTAATGAATTGATCCAAATGCACTCTCACTGGCCTTGTATTGAGTACCTGTGTATTGTGTACAGTTTTTCCATTACCCTGTGACAATGCATCAGTGGAACAGGCAAGTTTTTTCTTTTTTTATATAATTATATATATATATTAAAATCAGTCAGCTTTAAACTAGCTGTTTCTCTTAATGCAGCTTAGAGGTCCAAATTTCTCCAAAAATTTGTTTAATGTTATTTGAAAAAGTGACCTCGTCCTCTTTATTTAAAGTCAGAATGTGCAAAATGCCCCGTTTTATTTTTGAGGCCTCATAACGAGCTTTTGATAACCATACTTACGAAAACATGAACATGATTGTGTATTTTCATCACATTTTATATTGTTTTAAGTTATTATTTTTGTCCCGTGTTTTTATGACAGATATAATTTGGTTTTACACAGTTTTATGCAATACTGTCAATGATTTGAAAGAATACTGTATGTTGTCGGATAAAAGTCCCCTCATTTGAGATTTCTAATGTGTTTAAAGAGCCTAAAATGTCTTTACTGGTCTTCAGAGTTGAACACATCACCTGCATTGAACACAGCTGAAGGATCAGATGTTGTTTGTGTTTGTCTGTATGTTTGTTAAAGACAATGCACTGCCGCATTAGGGATTTTTTCTTTCCCTACACAGTGTGTAACTGTAAGTGTAACCTTTCACAGAATCACGTCTAGTAATTTGAGCGACACAAATTGTACTGTCTGATTGCAGACGCTGGAAATTGAGCTGAGGATTTAAAAGAGAATGCAATTAATATTGTAAAATGAAATTTGGGGAAGACCTCCCACCTATTTGCATTACAAGGGGAGGTTATGGCAGAGGGTTGGGGGCGGGGTCGGGGGAATGTAAGGGATACGTGTAAATAGTGTAAATGACAAATAGAGACACGTTAACAGAAATGTATTCATTTTCTCCAGGGGGAGTGTGCATAGTGTATTTAGAATTTGTAAAGCTTCCATCCTCCTGTCTGACATTGAATTGGCAAAATGAGTCTGTGTTTGATTGCGTCTGTGCAGACCTCTCTAACCACGCCTGTTCATTTATGTAAAAATACTTTATGTGCCCCTCCACGCGGGGCTTCAAGAAAAAAAGAAATTTTTTCTTTGTGTAATATTAAACTTCTGTGTATTTCTCTATTACCTGTGTACTTTATAAAGGTGCTACAAAATTATGGAAACCTTTTGAGGTATAATTGGGACTTGGAGACATTGAGCTTTGAGTGGCTCTTAAGGGTTGTTTCCAAATTTACAGTTTGTAAAGAAATTTTGTCAAATTTATAATTTTTACGCAATTTGGCAAAATATGCTATAAAGGTACAATCGGATGTGATTGGCACAACAAGTGGCAGTTGTCTCTTTGGTTTTGTACATTCTATGTACAATCATTTCATATTCTAAACTGGTCAGAAAAAAAACATTGTGATTTTTAGTCTTGCAAATCTGTATGTAGTTAGATGACGTGACATCCTAATATTTATCTAATAAATATGTATTCAGATGAAACACAGTTAACTGCCTCTGCATCTTTTGACACACATAGTGCAACCAGTATGTATAAAAGCATTACATAATCCATTTAAAGATATAAAAGGCAGTAGTTTCGTTCTACACAGTCAACAGAATAGTTTGAACACGAAAGTAAATATACATAAAATTTGGAATTACAAAAATGTCAAACTCATTATACATGTCAATGTTTCTTTACAAGCCAGAAAGCACAGAATAACATTTGTATCTTTTTTATCAAGGGTATAATGAAATATCACAGTCGCAAAACCACAAGTGTGACTTGGAAAAATTATTAATGACCTAATTCAATTTAGCTGCTACAGTTCTATATTGGTATTATGTGTGCTAGCATCGTTAATGTAATAAGTAACACCTGTGCTTATTTTATGAAGACAAATCAGAATGTCAACTGTCATGAAAAGGTGTCACAGCATTTCAGCAATGAATTTATTGATGCAGTGTTAGTAGCAGTGCTAAATGTAGAAATTGATCTCTTATACTGTTAGCAGAAATTAATACTGAAAATAGTAGACTGATTTTATCACTGAAGTAAATAATCAGCAGCCATTTCTTCACTTGAATTAGTAAGCAGCAGATTGAGGTTATAAAAAAACCCATAAACCTGAAGTGTTTAATGTAACACACTAATGAAACACACAAATAAAACATATTATATATGCTTAATTTTTACCTCTGAATCAATAATGATCATTGACTGGGAGAGTTTTACATTTTTACCTTACACCTGTTTTGGGTCTAAAAGTATTCAAAAACCTAGCATTTGCAGCTTTACAGACATCACAGTTAGAACAATTAAAATTTTGTTTTTTTGTGGGAAAAATCAAAGCTTAATTGACTAATGAATATGAATAGATTTATAATGCGAACCAGCCTTTTGTAGGTATATGGTTTCACCAACAATACAGCTACTTTACAGGGAATTAAATCATAATAATAAAGTTGAAAAGACTTCAGAGACTATTTCCAGTCAAGTACCTGAACATGCATGAATGATCAAAGGTTAAGGTTAAGCCTCTTTGTTGGATTAGTATTTGTTTAAAAGTGAAGTTGGTCCATTGAGTTTTAAAATGCAATGCAAATTGCACAAATGCAAATGACATCAGAATGTCAAGCTCCTTTTTGGTGCCCACTTTCTGAAAAGTAAATATGACTGATAGAGATGAGCACTTTAAAATTTGCAAATGTTGTCAATAGCCACACATATGTATAAAATGCAACCAAAATAAGAACTGACAAAAGATGCTATCCTCATTGCTGTTTCACTTTTATTGTAGCATTACATTATGTAAACACTAAAGCACTCAATAAGATATTATATAATGATCAAAACAAAAAATAAACAAAACAGTATTATAAAAAAATGGAATAAAGATTTTTTTAAAGAATTGCTTTACAAAGCAGGCCACTTTTTTAAAAATAAATTAGAATCTCTACATTTTTACATCTTAACAGATTTCCATTACTTTGGTTTGTCCTAACAGTTGAGTTTTGGCTCAAAAAATCAAAGAAAGACGTTGGAAACAACAATTTGAGGAAAAAAAATGTTCTCAGACAGGGTTCACTTTAATCAAATGTACATAAGACGCTTTCAGCCACACATCTGAACATTTGTGGATGGAAAAGTCATTTCACTTCCTCTACCTACCACGTGGCGTCGCTGTTTGACCGTCGGCGTGTGTGACGTCACATGTAAACACACTGCACCCATGGCCTGCGCGTCCTTCTCACCCTGCCAGCAGAGCGGCGATGTATAAAGTGAAAAACGGCATAAGATACAGCCCGCCGGGCGTCGCCGCTGCGAGGCTGCTGTCCTCCGGTCCCGCCAAAAACCCCGTCGTGTTCCTGGACATCGAGGCCGACAGTGAGCCTCTCGGGAGATTAATCGTCGAGGTAGCTAGTTAGCTAGCGTTAGCCTCTGCTGAACACCTTGGCCTTACCTGCGGAGGGCATTAATCAGTGTCACCACTCTCATGACTTTGAATGTGATTTGTGTTTTTTTGCAGTTGAATGCAGATGTCGTGCCAAAGACTGCAGGTAGGTTTTTTTTTTTTTGTATGCATGATTATCCATGGCAGCCATTACTTTATGTATAATTAAAATGATTCTCTGCACTTTATTCCGTCTTTTCGAATGTTAATAAAAGAAAACATATTTCACAGAAAACTTTAAAAGACTGTGTACTGGTGAACACGGCTTTGGATACAAGGGATCTGTGTTTCACAGGGTCATACCTGAGTTCATGTGTCAGGTAAGATTATCGGAGAAGATTATGCACGTTATGTCTTTGTAAGTGTTTGCCTTGTTATTTGTAACTGTTTTTGTATTTCAGGGGGGAGATTTCACTAACCACAATGGCACAGGAGGGAAATCCATATACGGGAAAACATTCAAAGATGAAAACTTTAAATTAAAACACACTGGTCCAGGTACATCATCTCCACAGCTTCACTCACACACACATTATAGACTACTTTGTCTCTATTAAGTAAACACAACTAAACAAAAAAAAGCAATCCTATACCCATCCATGATACATGTCATCACTCAAAGCTTTTTTATTCAGATCTACTTAATGATTTAAGTGTTTTAATGTCAGACTTCAACACAAAAACACTATTTCATTAATAATCATTACAAAAGTTATTTATCATGAAGAATGATAAGGGCTCTCTTTATTTAGTTTTGCCATGGGTGGGGGTTTTACTGTTTTCTGACATTTTGAAAACTGTAATTTGTCAATGGAAAAGAAATATCAACAATACAGTAACAGAAAATTGAATCTCTTATCTTGTGCATAGTTTTAAATTTGTAGCACTTTTCAGGCTTTGAAAGAGTTGGGGGTTTTTTTTATACCATTTTTTTTTTGTCTGAATCTTAATATAACACCCTCTCCACTAGATGGCAGTGCCTAATCTCATGCAGCACTAAAACTGCCTCCCATATGGATTTTGCAATCCCTAGATGAATGACCTACTTTTTAGCGAGTCACCATACACTAATCAAAATAACTCTTTCATTGAATAAACTTCACCCACATGTTGATTATTTGATGCTTCATTTCAAAGTGTTGCATAATCACAGTTTGCACCAGTTTCAGAGAGAAGAAACAGGCATTCATTTGACACAGTTATGGACTTGTGTCATGCTTCACTTTTGCCACAGTCAGGCCTGATTGCTGTTGGCTCCTTGCTCAAAGGAGGTCGGGATCTTGTTGACTGCATCACATTTAATTGATTTACTTGTCGGTTTTTTCAATCTCTGCAGGAACGCTTTCAATGGCAAATTCAGGGCCAAACACCAACGGCTCCCAGTTCTTCATCTGCACGACTAAAACTGAATGGTAAACACTTTGTCTGACTTTTTGATCTGCCATCACAGCTCTGCCACTCGTGGTCTCAAAATCTAATCACTCAACAATTACTGAGGTCAGTTTTTGTCGCTCTTTTAACAGGCTTGATGGTAAACATGTGGTGTTCGGGCAGGTGAAGGAAGGTATGGACATTGTCACCAAGATGGAGTCATTCGGTCTACACGATGGTGGTGTAATTAAGAAAATTGTCATCACTGACTGTGGGGAGATCAAATAACACTTAAGGGTTTCACTTGGACTTCAGTCAGATGACTCAGCATGCAACCATTTGCTATTTACATAATCTCTCCTCCTGTGTCTATGATGCGTTTAAGGAGGAACTGTCGGAGGTGATTCTGTTTTTTCCTAAATTATGATATTTTTACTGTTGATTATGATGTTTAAAGATCCACAGTTATAACATTTCATGCTCAAAATCAGGTACAAAATGTTTACAAGGACACTAATAAATTTTTATTTTAAGCTTCCTTGACATGTAGTTCCTGGTAAATTACAAGCTGAACCTGTTAGGCAACAGAAATTATTTTGTTCCTTCTTTTCACTACTGACTCATGAGGCTACACTCAGGAACATTTTCGTCTCGTGCCTTTTCAAATATTGCCATGGGGATGTTGAAATAGATGGGGCAAGAGAGGGTCTAGCAGTTGGTGGTAATGCATCACGTATGGATGCCAACCACAACAACGAAACCCAATAGAAGAATAAAACAGGTTTGGGGCTGATGTACATGTCAGCATATCTCTTATTTCTAGCTTTGTCCAGTTTTAAGCCGTACTGGAAAAAATGAGCTTGTTTTCAAACAGAAGAACTTCAATTACTTGTTTTTTGATCAAATCAGCTGCGAAAGAGAGTCGTGGATTCAAATTAGTCATCAGAGGAGTCTTGTGATTGGTTAGCTCTCTTTAGCTGAAAGCGTCTTTTGCCAAATGACTCTACCCTTTTACATGCTTGTCCCTGCAATGTTACAGCTTTCATTCAGGACACAGCCCTGCCGGCAATTCTCTTAAAATGTTCCAAAGTCTTGATATGGAAAACCAGGCTTAGAAAAGTTCCCCAGATATTCAATAGCTGCTCTCATTTAAATATGACCCCATGCAGGGATGGACTTCATGTGTGAAAGGAGCTTTGGTTGCTACAGATATTTTTCTTTTTTATGGTTTAACTTAACTCATCTATTTTGTATGTTCCAAGTAATCTTCTATGTGCAATGTTCTTATTGTGCAATTCCTCTCCATTTACTGCCAAATAAATGAATGTTTTCAGATGTAGCTCGCTCTGCTCTTAGCACAGGACATTTGCTCTCATGTGCCACCAACCCTGCTGCTTTTAAAGCTTCCTGGAAATGATCCAGCAGCTTTTTTTAGACACCGGCTCTCCAGCGCGACTTGACTTCCCGTCCATCAGAGCAGGATGTGACATCATGTGACATCCACCTTCCGTGGAGCTGAAATATCACATGAATGCAGTTGACAGATGATAGACCTGTGGGCTGTAGCCTCACTGGACTCGATGAAAGCAGATGATTTAATCTGCTGGAAGCTTTAAAGGGACCTGAAAATGTCTTCAACTTGTATGTGGGCTGCTCTTCCTCTCACTGCTTCTTTATTTGAAAAGCAGAATGTCTGGAGGAGAGAGAGAGAGAGAGAGAGAGAAAAGGAGGCCAGGACATGTCTGAAAGCCAGAGACTGGGTGGTGCTGCTTATCAAGCTAATACTTTATGAAAGTAAATAATGAAGCGACGTGAAAAAGCAGCTCTTGCCCCTAAATGAAACCATATGGGCGCTGACCTTCCACCGTTTGTTTGAATTCTCAGATTACATTGTTGCTATAGAGACTTTTCAGCTCTCACTCTGTTTGAGCTCGAGATGTTGTAACAAACTTGATATAATTTGGGTCCCCACCCTCTGGTTTAGTTTTAGTTATTTGGAATGCACGTCCAATATTGTGCATGGAAACTTGGCTCGGAGGACGGCTGTGCTGTGGCAAAGGTTTAATACACATGCAAAACAATGACATCTTTACAACTGGTACAAGCTAGTTCTTCTGCTGTAAATGTCTTAATTTATCACACAGCACCCATGTCAGTGGGTGTCCTTTTTTGTGTTTTGGTTTTGCTGTCCACAGTTTGACTCGAGGTGTTGAAATCAAGCCTCGACAAAATGTGTCTGTTATCTTTCAGCACTTTCACGGAAAGAGAGGGGGAAATAAGGTTTACATGTCTCTGCCCCTTGTGCGTTACACAACCACCATGAATAATCCATTAAAAAAACCTCTTTATCATAATCCATACGCTTTAGTCTTGTGTAAGACTCTGAGTTGAGCACTCAGAGACACAGTGCAATGTGATAATGAAAACATATACTTTCTGTAATGAATATTATACAGACAGAAAACAGTGTGTTCCTCTTGGCTGAAATCGAACTCCAGAGTGTACACCTCCCAGTTGCTGCTCACAACAATTCAGCACAGGACCAACAAATAAAAACCACATAATCCAAGCAGCTCTAATTCAATATGACTTTTATTCATCAAACTCTCGACAGCACAAAAGCACTAAAATGTTTTCCCAACTAACAAATAAGGCACATTTTGGAATGCCGTTTCATGGACATGAAAAACAGACCTGTGGCCTACTCTTGAAAAATCATGACTGTTCTTGTTTCCCAGAATCCTTGTCTTCCCTACCTCAACGCCTGTGTTCTGTCCAAATCAAATATTACATTATTGCAATAATGCATTACAAACATCTCAAGTGATAACAGACGGTAAAGAATACAAACACAACTTTTCAAATTAACCACATTAAGTGTTAACACATTACATTCAGTAAATATGTATTATCCGAAGAGGCTATGCTAGCGGTAAATGAAATACTTCAGGACTATTAATCAGAAGTTGCTGATAATGTTAAAAACAATATGTACTGTAGCAAACTACTGTAAAGTATTTAAATAAGTAATACATTGCACAAAATAATATTTCATTCAAAACCGAACACATGCACATGCAAACTCTAGAATAGTTCTTTGTCACACACGCTTTCTTAACAAAAGTATACTCTCTCTAAACTACTAGTAACACCATAACATCTTATAATAGTTTCTTGTCATTGCTGCTTTAAGCAAACTACATCTCACAGTTTAATGTGCTTATACAGTGGTGAGTATTTGTCACTAATTTAAAAAAAAAAAAAAAGATTTCTGCATGTTAACACAATAAATCTTCATAATATTGTTTACAAAATGAATACATGCAACTGTATGGATGTAAATGGCAGCTCATAATTAATTACATATAGCAACAGAATAACTTTGTGGGTTATTCAACACTGATAACATCATAAAATAAAACACAAAAATACAATGGCTTATAATTGAGAAAGGGTATTAATTATGTACCAGCTTTTTTTAATAATATTCTATGTAGACATCAATATTTCCTTCTTAGTGTAACTTTGTTGCATATTCTATACAAAAAGTGTTGTAAAAAATCTTTCCATAAATATTTCTGCAGGATAACCCTTCAGATTATAGTAAAACGTAAAGGAAAAAAAAACTCCCAGCTTTGTTTATTTCTCAGCAATAGGCCCTTCTTCACACAAAAAGCTTCAATATTGCATAACACTTAAAAAGAGATACGATCCTTGAAAATGATGGCCATCAAATATATACATAAAAACAGTCTATCTTTGTCAGGGAAATAACTCTTGAGTTTTTTGCAGATTGCTTTAAAATTTTCAACATCTATTAAGTGTTCCAAAATACACATCTCATTCATAGAAAATAACAAATTTGAACTGAAAAGGTACTAGAAAAGTCAAGTATATGTAATTCAAGATGTTCTATCTAGAAGCAGAAATTTCTTCTCTTTTTTTTTGCAATTATATCAACTGCTTGCATTGGCTCTTGATTTGCCATTTAAAATGGCCTCCTCATAATGAGTCTCTGGGCGGAATCAAAACTCTCAGGAACAGGATTTCTCATTTCTGCTTTTCTATGTGAATCACAATAGCATTGTTACCTGTTTATGAGGTTAGTTCATAAGGCATCATTGGTATCCATTCCTCTCACTACAGCCACATTGTATGATGTGGACAGTAAGGTTCAAATGTAAAGACCTGTTAGGTTAGTGTCATCACACAGAGCAAAAAAAAAAAAAAAGACAACGGCAAAAGTAAGAAAAATGGATTGTTCCCAACAGTGGTGGCCTGAAAGGAGAATCTTTCTGTCAAAATGGGTCTTAAACCTACAAATAAAAAGGCACAACTGCCAATTCTTTCTTTTAAAGGGACACTCCACCAATTTTGCTCATGAGGTTGTCAAGGGGAGTGGGACACCCACTGTGAAAACAGCTGTGGGTGATAATGCCTTCTGTATATCTGGGGTAGTTTGTTTAGTCTGTCAAATAACCCTGATAAAAAAAAAAAAAAGAGTCACCAGTGTTAGAAACTGGGGTTTGGAGTTTGATTGATGCTAGTCTTTACAAGACAGGTGAAATCTACTTTGAAAATGCTACTGAGTGGCATTTTGGGCAATGTAGGATCCATGTTTCTGGAGCCTGAGCTGAACTAGGCACTTAAAGAAAGAATATCACAGCCCCTGCTAAGTTTATTATTCTCAAATGTCTCTTGCAAGCCTCCCAATTTTGTGTAGTTGCAACACTAAATCACTGGAGTGCCCCTTTAACTTCACAGACGCCGTTTAGCTAAATTTCCCAAAACTGTAAGGTACCATTATCACAATCTCTCCCACTAAGGCAAGTGACCATGTATATTTTTTGACAAAACCCACGGTTCCTTGCATAAACACAACTACAATGGATAAAAACAACAAAGAGTGAGGTCCACAGCTACATGTGCGACTCCGTTCTGTTGTGAGGATCGACTGTGAAATCAGATCTTTGTTTACATTCCATGACAACAGACCACAGTTGGATTGTTATTGCCAGCTGGAAATGCTGTTTCAGCCCATGCCTCCAACACAGCAAACTGCGTCGAAATGCACACCCACCATGCCAGTTCAAACAGCTAATGGAGGAACTGTATCATTTTCTTGTCCTTTGTCACATCTTGAACCTGTGTTACACTTACTATGCATCACAGTTACCACATGCACATTAACTGCCCCAACTCTGAGCCTATCATCTCACTTATTTTCCCTATTTCAAATGGCCTCCAAGTCCTGATACCTCAGAACAATTTAAATCTTTTAAGGCACATACAGTATGTTACAGTATAAAATATAGTCAACCAGCGTTTTATAAGGCTAGAAATACAGTACATATAAAATAGTTCACAATTCCTCTAACAAGGTTCCTTGAAAGGCAGTTTTCTAAAAGTCAAAACTACATTAATGTCAACTGTAGTGCTTTCGGTCTGCGCGGTGATATATGTAAACAGCATGCACTGCTCTTCCTTTAAAGACATTGGTCTGTAATGGTAGGCACTTATATTTATTTAAGTTAATATAGGCCCAAACCAAAATCATCTTCACTTTCAATGTATCCTTGAATCTTCAGCCTCACCACTTCACAATACCACCCTTGTGCATAAATCTTACTGTTTCTTTCAACCAGCCTAAAAATCATAGCAGTTCTCTGAAACTTCACCTCCCTCTAGACGGTCTTTACACTGCAATTAGCTGTTGGATGTAGTTTTAAAGGGTGCAAGCCCTTGGAAAAGTTTTAGCTCCACTAAGGCTGCCAGGCATCAGCTGGCACATAAGACGAAACTCAAAAATATTTCTGAATCTCATTCCAAAAGAACATCTCATTTGTGTTTTATTAATTGGCGATTAAAATCTAATCAGGCTTTACATGTGAACAATACAATCATGTTTCATAATGCTAATCAAATTGTGGCAAGCAGTTCGTGTTTTTGATTGCTTTGAAAAACTGAATATTTAACACTGGCCAGAAACTGTGTGGGTGGCAAGATCACTGTAACTGAGACTACTGTTGTTTCCCTACAGCTTTTCCTTAATTGACCTTCTTGAAATAAAAAAAAAATTAACACAACTGACATTTCTAACAGCTATACCTATCTAATATCTCTACCATCTTTACATAATTAAGAATTTGTGTGGTAATAAAATTATCTAGGGAGGGTAAATGAAACTATACCTGTTAGCAACGCACTATATCTGAACTAGGAGCGACTCTACGCAGCTGAACCTACAGTAGTTTCTAAAGACACGTGGAAGCAGTTACACAATAACGTGATACACAAACATTACAAAAACATTTCTTTATGTCCCAGTTAAAATTCAAATTGCACACTAGACGACAAGAAAATAAATAGGCCAAATGTAAGCTAGGGATGTATGGCACATTGTCCCTCAGTTAATTCACAGTTAATAAGATGTGCTGCTGACTCTAATGCGGCAAGACATCAAAGGCCTCGAATGTGTTATACCATCATGAGAGGCCCGGGTTAAACGTTCATCACATTACCACACACTTCACTTGCAGGGAAATGGAAGGCAGATCTCTGTAAACACGAAGCCAACAAACCCCAAGCCGAGGTAATCTAGTGAGACCAATACTGTCAGTGACACCATGTAATAAATGCTTGGTGCTAATCAATCAAGACAACAAATAAGGTGTTGTTAAACACTGAGTTTGGATCAGTGTGGTTTCTGATGCATGAGGCTTAAAAAAAAAAGTCACTGATTTTGGCAATTTTTGCTTTTCATGAAGATCACTTCGAGAGTTAGATATTGATCCTAAGTTAACATATTCCTCTCATTCCTGGATGTGATCTTCAGTACTGTCAATGAAAAAAAAAGCATAAAGATTAAAAAACTGTGTTTCTCTGGTGGCTGAGAAGAAGGACAGAAGAAAGAAGGGAGGGTTAGAGCTACTGTCTTTATTTGAGGCTTCTAAGAGAAGGAGGGGAAGACGTGAGGAGGAAAGGACGCCATGTGTGCAGGGCAGGGATGTAGGAAACCTGGGCAAAGGGTAGAAGTTAACAGCCTTGATGGAGGATGAGCAATAGGTCTCGGGACTAAAAAGTTGCTCTCTGACTCTGAATAAAGATGATTATTGCACACGGCGGCAGTAGTAGCCCAGGACTTTACATTTCTCGCAAAGGTGTTGCGGGTGCTCCTTACTCTGGTCAGAAACATCCAGGCCATCTGGCTTCTCTAAAGGGCGCTGAGGATACAAACAGAGGATCAACAATGAGTCAGATTAAGCACCGAATAAAGCAAACTAAGCAGCACAAGCACAGCATAAACCTCTGAGTTTTGCAAGCTGTTTATTTGGCACCAGATCCAGAAAAGCTATACGCCAAACTACTTTGGCTGCCTGCATTACTCCCATATTCTTCACAGACATTGCTGCAGAGATATGGCAACACACAATCGACCCTGGAAACTTGCAGTACACTTCAACAACCTGGAGTAAGATCCAGTATGGATTTGATCATGATGACCTGTATGGAAATATCAGCAAACTGCTTCGGCAGTAACCTTCTTGGAATCGTTATCCAGGACAAAGGGAATCTATCTGTGCCAGCACATTTGGAAGTTAGTTTAACAATCTGTCTGGGAAATTTAGTCTTCATCTTTTGTTCTTTCCTTGTTAGTGCTTTTAACAACTGGTCTAACTTAAGGAAACCAGGTTGCCATGGGTCGCTACAAGAAGATATTTCAGTCACTCACTAATAAGTCTGACAGGAAGTATTGAGATTTTACTATCGGTGCGTCAAAGAGATTAGGTCTTTGGGAAGACTGGAAAAATCTGATTTGTATTTTATGGGGTCCCTTTAGTGGTGAGAGGGAACTGGGTTCAAGACCCTTTGCTGCAGACATCTGCCCTGTTAAAGTGTCTAAGAAACCCTTTAGTTTGATCTGAATCAAGGTTTTTGTTGTGGAGATGCTGCAGACAAAATGTAGTTCTTCAACTATAAAAACAAACAAAAAAATTATAGATTAATGCAGAACTGTTGATCATCAATTAATGTCTCAAAAACAGTGCCCTTTGCCGCCTAATACTTCGGTTGGTGTTCCAATTGTAAATTTTAAAAAATCCTGCATGTCTTAAATGTATCTGCAAAGCTAAAACCCAAACTTTTAAAGTAAGACTAAACACGAGAGCTTCCTTGTAGCATGGGAGGCAAAAATAGGGGGAATAAGAAAAAATCACAGAGATCAAATTGTCTGGATAAAATAAACAGAAAATTGCACCACAAAATTCATCTGCACATCTTTGTTAGACTCTCAAGCCTAGTTAGTGAACTACAGCATTTGGTGAGCTAATAGCTAACATGCTAGCAAGCCAGGAATATGCTTATGCTAGTCAGTAATTATAGCTACCAGCGTTGATTTCTATTTTCTCTGTACTTAGACATTTAGTCTGTTTTATTACATAATTTCATTCAATCAAATTTTGATAGAGCAAAAATGAATCTCTGAGCTTGTTAATTGATATTTCATTAGCTTTAACTGCCGTCATTCTCACATTGTCATAGTAGGTGGTATAATCCACTTTAATGCAGTTTGCCATCCACCATAAAACAGAAAACTTTATTAAGTGTATAATTATTTTTGTACACTTACATTACAGACTCTCTCCATCTTACCAAACTTTTATTATGAGTGTATTTAATTTGCCAAAAGATCAAGAAACACAACACAATTGCCTGATAAAGATGAAATTAGCTCAAAGCTGTCCTTTTTTAAAAAATAATTTCTATAGATACTGTGATAACCTAGTTGTAAATTTTTTAGGGAAAAATAATCAGGCAGTGAAAAGCTAATATGGTGACAGCCATATCACAGACAGAGGAGAGTTAAACAAAGCTGATGCCAAAAACTTCATTATCTCTCTCC
>JAQNCA010000003.1:13939969-13954569 GCA_029783725.1 Acanthurus tractus
CTAATATGGTGACAGCCATATCACAGACAGAGGAGAGTTAAACAAAGCTGATGCCAAAAACTTCATTATCTCTCTCCATTCTGAACTGTCTTTTCTCAAAAAGTCAGCACTGTCACTGTGAAGCAAAAATGTGTGTGACTGTTTAACTTACACAGTTCACCCACTGCAACCAAATCCACTGAAAATAAGAACATGATTCTGGAAATTAACGATGACATCTCTCTATCATAGCCAATGGAAATTATGCTCCTAACCAAATGCACACTGCATTCAAGGAATATGTATTTCCCACATAAGAGGGATACATATTTTGTGCATGTGGATGGGATTGGAAAATTCATATTCATCTTATTTATGGGAATCTGCAGGAAGGGAGACGTGCTGAGAGGCTGAGCTCTTTCATACTGGAGGACACGGAGGTTAGTGGTCCATTTCAAACGCTGACAGGAGGGGAATATGTTGAGCGGATGACGTTGCAAAAGCAGGGAATTTTGCTTGCCTGTGTGTAGCTTTGCCACAGGACACGGAAGAGGAAAAAAGTGGAGTTTTCTCACCAGTGAACTCCATGAAACAAAATTGTTTCAATATTGAAGTACTGGCAACCTGAATGTGGTCTTCCATGATTGCTTTTTTAAGAGTGTAGTGAATTTTCTAGGTTCAAGATCTCACTTCGTAATAAAGCTGTAAATGAATAAACAAAAGATTTTAAATAACTATATATTAACTGTCCATTCGGAAATGTTGCATTTCTTTGTTGGAACTTTGGGGTCAGTCAAATAGTGTGCTTTTCCTGCTTCATTTCTAAGTGTTAACAGAGTGAAGCACGGTCAGATGGGGTATTTAGAGAGCAAACAGGGCCTCAAGCAGTAATCCCAATTTTATTTCAGGAAATGGAATTGGAAGAATGTGGAAAAGCATAAATATTAAAAGATGAAGTGTGTGAGGATAAATTTATCTCTTGCAAGAAAACAGAGTGGATTCTTTCTCTTTAGCCAACAGGCTGTAAGGAGAATGTTCGAGGTTAAGCCGAACAGACAGCTCACAAGCATGTAATTTCTCTCTGAGTGTTTGCTGTTCAGAAAAACACCCCACAGCATCTTTGTTAATATGATTTCACTTTTTCACATTATTACATGTGAGAGGAATTTTTGCAGCTGTAAGCCTCAGTTAACCCGCAGTTAGTTTGTGTCTGTGAGTCATTAGACGAGAAATATTTGTTTTAATATTTGATGACATTCAGTAAATAATCCCAAACTTGTACCAGTCAGGAAATGTAATTAGTGGATTCAGTGCTGGTTTATTATCAAAGAGGTAAAAGCCATTGTTTGTGGTATGAGCTTTATTTTATTTTAATGAGGCTATCTGGAATATCCTCAAGACAATATGCAGCCATGCAAACCAGAACCTGGACGCTTTTAACTTTGGTTGAGTCAGTTCAATTAACCCCTTAAAGTCCAAGTCCTCTGTAAAACATTACTGCAAACTGCCAGATATTGAATATCACACTGTATGTTAAGTACCTGTTTGTGTGGATAGACGTTGATGTGGCATTTGATGCATTCTTGTCCCATGTTGGCCCAGGAGTTGCCACTCATCCACTTTCTCTTACACTTGGGGCACTTGTACTCTCCAAAGCATCTCTTCTTCCCCTGGTAGGGTGTCAGCCCCTCACCTTTGGGTCTAGCCTGCAGAAAGCAAGACAGAGTGATTAAATGTTTGCACATAAGAAAAAAACATTCCCTTACAGTGCTACTAGATAAAATGTATAGGGTACTGTAAGCATTGTGCAGGGGCTCAGACTGAATCTTTCGTGCGTTTAACTGAACAATAATGGATCATAGGCTTTGACAGCGGGGTGTGTCCGTGCTTGTCATTCTAATATATCCAACTTCGTCTGCACACTCCTACACATAACTTTGGCACAATATGGGCTTGTGTAATTGACATTTACTTCCATTACAGCTGTGTTAAATTACTCCTCTTATTCTCGTGAGGGAGATGATTACGAACAGTCAGTCAGCCATGAAAAAGTACTAGCCTCAGGGCAATATTGTTGGGAGTAGCCGCTCCAATGACTTCATGTTGGCAACTTTATTTAGGCCACTATAACAGCATTGGGGGAAAAGACTAATTTTTCCCTGAAAATCATGTCGCAAACAAACGTACTGATGATGTCATCAAAGGGATAAATCACGTAACACTGTTCATGCTGCTAAAACAAATCCAAATGTACACTAATTGGTATGTTTATCAGAGCTTGTCATTTTTAATATGAAGCTCCACCATAAGAAAAATAAAAATAATTCCAAAAACTTGTATCTGCCCGGCGACTGTTCTTATCATCCTGGGAGTGCATAGCTTGGTAAAGGAAATCTTTCCATTTGGGAGGAAAACATTTTCAAGGAGAAGTGAGGAATGCTTTCACGCACAGATGCAAATCTGATATGACAGAAAGAAGCAATTTTAATGCACAGCATGCAGCTGATGGCAGCTTTCCAAAAGGTTAGGAAAGGCTTTGCATTCAAAGTGAAATCAGACCTGTCCAGTCTACTCCTGATCCCCCTGCAGGACTGCAGATTGTTTGCATAATCACTTTAACATTGGCTGCAGATTTCAGGGTAAAAGTGAGGGGTATGGGGAGGTGAGAGTGAGGGGAGGGGTCCCTGTCCCAGCTCTTGTGTGAGTAATAGGAACTTTAATCAGCAGCATCTGGCACTCCCTCTAATAGACGTCAGCACTTTGCATCTGCACCAGCAATCCAGTCCTAAGTATGAGCGTCTGTGCTTCAATCTGGCCCCTTAACAGCATGACCTCAACCCCACTGTCAGCTTCACATCTCCCACTGTGACAGCACACAGACTGGAAAATCTGACTTCTGCTGGCCTGCAGCACTCCGCTCTATATACACTGAAAGAGTTGTCTTGATGCAATCACAGAGACAATGGCATCGCAACATTTTGCTTGGATGCGCCCCCAAAAATTATTAAGTTAATATGGTGCAACTAGAAACAGACTGCCATTCTTGCTCTTAAAAATGCAAAAATATAAAAACTAAAACTAGCCGCTATTCTATCTTATGAAGTTTGACTATTTGAACCCTAAAATTAATTATCATGAGAGTGCCAGGTGCACTACCCAGGAGGTCCAACCTTAACCCTCGTTATTCATTTGGATATTTGAACATAGTCAAATTTCCCAATTAAAGCTGTTTGTTCGAATGTAAAAAATCTCTCCCTGATTCTGCAGCCAGGACTCAGCAGGACAGAAACAACACTCATCCTCCTCATGACCATTCCTTTCCCACTCAATGCTGTTTCCAGGGTCTGGCCTTGGCCTTTGGCTGCGCGTCATGGTGTGTCTGCAGCTGAGTGCTTGCAGATTCGATACAACTGCTCTTTGCAATCAATTTGAAGATAACACACACACACAGCAAATGAATTCTCTGTCTAATCCAGATATAAAATTAGATGTGATGTTGACAAATAGTTGGCCTGTTGTGCCTTGACTCTAGAAGTTGATACAGTTTTCAAATATAAAAAAGGTGTATAAATGAAGGAAGGGCTGAAAGAAGGTGATTAATCTATTTTTTAGTTGTCACGGGACTCAACTCATCATTTAAAAAGGCAACATTTTTCATGAGAAAGCTAAAATTAAGTGGTTCAAGCTTATGAACTTGAAGATTTTAACCTTTTCTTTGTCTTCTATGACAGTAAACGGAATGCTTTGAGTTTAAGATGGTCAGAAAAAAAAGCAATATGAATTTATCACCTTTGAGTGGGAAATTTAAAAAGACATTTTGTATGGCTTCACATTTTATAGATAAAGCAAATAATGTCAACAATAATAATCAGCAGATTAATCCAATAACCAAAATAATTTGTTACCCTTTCAAGTATATACATATTTGCTGCTCTTGAAACCAAGGAAATTATTGCTGTTGATACTTTATTAAAATGGTTTATAAGTGAGTAAGGCAAATAAAAAAATCATTTATTAACCACTTCCTTTACCTTTAATACTGTGTAGCAAATTTAGATTGCACAACTGCAAAGAAACCCTTCACATAATTCAACTTGTGGAGTTATAAATCTGAGTATTATACTTAAATTGTGGTCTGGCCATTGCAACACTTTGCCTCCCATGGAGGTCTTAGATGAACAGCGAATTTTGGTTCTGAAGTCATAAACTTTACAGCCGCAGTTGGTATTGCACATTCCAATGGACAGCAAAACACGTGGGAACCGATGTCGCAATAACATCTGGACTGCTGTGCCACCACTGCAAACCGAGGCAAGCTCAGAAAAACGGCAGAAGTGAGCAGCTTTGGGTTCCTACATACATACAGACAAGGCCTGTCTTTTCATTTACATTGGTGCAGTGGATTACAAATCACAACCCTCAACTGTAAACACTGGAAGGACTGAGTAAATGTTTTAGTTAGGCTTGATTTCCAGGAAAATAACCACGCATTACCTCCTTAAAAGCAACATTTACAAACCATTCACAATTCCCATAATGCAATGACCAATTTCATGGAACTGCATCATCACTCCACACAAAACTCCACAGCTTATCCTGTGCAGGAGGATGTTTTTTTTCTTCCCTTTTGTCTCTTTAAATAAGGTCATTCAAGCTTGTGCAAAGATAAGAGCTAAATGGACATATCTGAGCCATTTAGAGCATTTCTGGCATCCACTGAGTGGAAGCAAAGCTTTGAAAAGGCAAATCAGTCGATAGTGTACGTGCCAGGAGGTGGCGAGCAGTGTTTGTCATCTCACTTTGACTGTGCCGGCCTGCGACAAGTCAATGTTTGTATATGTCCCAGAGGCTAGAGCCCCAGTGTGTGGAGATAAGTCAGTGTGTGTGTGTGTGTGTGTCTGTGTGGGAGGGAGTGTGTTTGAGAGTGTGGGTAGTGAGGAGTGCCCATAGAGAGACAGTGTAGCTCCACAACCACAACTAGTTGACCACATCCTCCTTCTGTCCAGATCGCTGTGGAGACTCATCATATCACACACACATGCACACACACTATGGGTCAGTGAACTGTTAAATGAAGCATACACACACATGTGAAACACACTCACTGATGCAAGCACTGCGCAAAAACGCGGCCACACACCATGCCCCTGTCTCTTCACTTGTCTGTCCCCTTTTAACACCCAGACACAAATGCACACACACATAGATACACACACACACACACACACACACACACACTACACACTCTCAACAAATTCCACATCCACAGGTTTTCATACACTCTTGAGATGCAACTGGAAAGTCTCGGCACTCAGTTTCCTGCACTACTCCCACACAGGAGTTTAGCCCTGCTACAAGGACACAGATCATTCTTTGGCTTATATCACAGGATTAATGAGCTCACAAACTGCGTTAAATAGAATAAACAGAACTGTGCGAGAGGCAATAAAACCCCAAAGAGGGTCAGAAACGAGACGCGAGAGAACAAGATGAACAGAAACAGGGGAACTCTCATTAAGACAGAAGAAGAAATTTAACGCTCAGCAGCCTCCTGCTCGTCAAGGATTCTCCGACGAAGGGGGTCGAAACAAACCTGCTGCTCTTCAATCTCACAAACACAAGGAAAAAAAAAAAGAAAAGTGGACAAATACCACAAGCCCCACAGTCACCCGAGCCAACTGTGGAGAGACCCTCCAATCAGCCGCTCTCAAGAGGGTGTGAGAGAGAGAGAGAAAGAGAGAGAGAAGGAGGAGAAAATCTAAATCCAAAGCAGATGGCCTCCATAGGGGCAGAACACGAGAAACACTGAGAGCAGTCGTAAAAATCGCTGCTCTGCTTTCAATTAGGCCATACATTTCACAGAGAGGGAGAGAGAGAGAGAGGTGGGGGATAAAACTGTGTTAACTAACCGCTGTAGCTCTCACCACAACTACAGTGGATTAGACTCATTATCATGTGGAGGAATGCGGAGACAATTCTCTGGGGGGGGGGGGGTCGATTTTGGAGACGCACGTTGTTTCAAACGCAACGATATTAGGAATTTGAAGCATGTGCACAATTTCAGGTGGATTACTGAATTTGTAGAGTTGTGTTGCAGTGAGCAATCCCAGTCTAGACGACACCCACTGTGAAGTCTTTCAATTTCTGGATACTTCGGTGAATACCCTGAAATTGATTTAAAGTTATGCAGCCTGGGCTTCCCCATCTAAAACTGCAATTTGAATATCATTTTGCCACAAAACCATTTTGAAATTCTGCTCCAGTGTAAATCAGAAAATGCTGTCTATTACTGACCAACTGGGAAAATGTGGTCCAGACCACTGTCTGGGGCCTAAAGGTGATCATACATTTGTGTTGCTTTTACATTCCAGACGAAGAGTAATGACCAGTGGACAGACACCAGACTATATGCTCTCAGACACTCGCCCAAAAAAGCTGAACCCTTAATCCACTGTCTCCAGGAATAAGATAGGCCAGCCTTGGTTTTAATATTACACATCCTTCCAAGCCAAGCCTAAGAGGAATCATTCTAAAAGACCGCTCCTCTCAAGGTTGTGGATATAAGATTTCATACATTTCTCAACACATTAGAGGAGAAATCCACCTACAGTTGATTTGGGCTTTGAATATTGCCCACACTTAGTCCACAGACAACAAATAGGAGGATACAGTGCTGACAGTAAAGCTTGGGTTTTATGCTAATGTCACATGCTATTCTGTGGTATGTCCGCTTCCATGAGAAAACAAGGGATTTGGTGGGTAAAACATCCTTGAGGCTTTGGAAAATGGTTGGTAGGAATTGTATGCAGCCACTTTTTCTGGTTTGTGTGCGGAGAAAAAAAAGTCTTTGTTGGCAAATGCAGCCCAGAAATATATGAATAATGCACAGTCTTTGAATTTTTAAACCTAAATATTTAGAGAAATAACGAGGCTCCTCCTTACAACGGACTGCAGAGACTTGATGTTCCTTATGATAACATGAGATTCTTAGGCATGATTTGATGTTCCCATTACTGCACCGTAGAGTTACATGATTATTACGATCCAGACAGGTCAGAAAGTCACAGCATAAGCCTCCCATTCAGCAAGGAGAAATACACTGTAAAAGGAATAGCCTGAGGCTGTTTGTCAGACCACACCAGAAGGAGCTGAAACGTTCGTCGGGGTCATCTGGGGCAAATAATACATGCACAGCAATTCTTAGTGCACAGTTTGGTTTGGGTTGACCACATCAAGGAAATTCAGACGTGAAACATGAAAAAGCCACATACTTTCACACATTAAATTATCCTATGTGGTAATCCTATCCACATGGCACCTAAAAGAAAACAGAAAGCAAACAGAGCACTCTTTGACCCGGTTCAATCAGGACGAGTTGCGATTTTGAACTGTTTCTTGGTTAAATCGTTTTATCCTTGGCCACCGAAACCCATGTTTTCGGACATTACAGCAACTAAAGAATAAAGATCTAAAGATGCAGTCCTCAGCCTGTTAGTCAGAACTGAGGGCCAAGTGAGGGCGTGCAGATGGCCACTGCTTCAAGTCTTTCACAAGAATGACACTGTCACCACCTCAGCTGTGTCTCACTGCACACAGAACAAGCATTTTTTTATCGGCTGTTTCCGCTGCTGGACTAAACAGCTCCTAAGCTGTGCCAGAACCTCAGCCAGGTGCATTATGGGGGCTATTTATCAATCCCACCATGCACTACAAGCTCTAAATACAGCCACTGTTTTCTCTGCGTCTCTCTTTTTCGCTGCCATCTTTCTCACCTCTCTCTCTCTCTCTGGAAGGCTCCTTTGCTGGTGCAGCTGTCTCTTTCTAATGCCTGTAAAGAAAAGTGGCTGAGGCTGAAAGTGATGGGAGGAACAGGTGTGCTGTTTAAGTGATAAATTTTCCCCTTGCTTGAGCACAATGCACCTCAGTTTATAAAAACAATCTCCCCTAAGCAGAGCTGCGAAGAGGAGATAGACAATGTAGTCATGCTGCCACGGGCTGTAGTCTTTTTAAAGAAACATACAGTCAAATTACTGAGTAAAACAAATATTTTAATTGCAGTCAGATGCTGTTAATTCAAGTCTATATTTTGCGACTAATAATTAGACTTAACGACCTTCAAAGTAAAGACGTCATTGCTCATTGCATGTGTCGCCCCAATTAATGAGAACAAATATTATTGACACTTCTATAATCAAGGATCACCACACGCAAAGTGATTATATTGCTTTTCTCAAACTCTCAACCTTTGGAAACAATTGCAAAGTTATTACAGTGTAAAGCCATGTTTTTCAAGTATCCCAGATAGAGCTGCCTTAATCCTGGCCTGCTGGCTCAGGCCCCAAACTGCTGGGCTGCTCCCCAGCGTTCCGTAGCGCTCCGATCACTAGCTAGCATCTGGAAACCATCAGCGTAAACAAAGGAGCAGCGGAGGAGCTCAGGCCCAGCTCTGCCTCTCCGCATCCCCCAGGACATCACTCAGAGAGCAACACAAGAACACCAAACCGGCCCTGAGACCTGTGTGTATTGCATTTCCTCGTGCGTGCGAGCGCGCGAGTGTGTCCATGCGCATATCTGTGTCTGCTCTCGTGTCCTCATTTCAGGATCTGTATTTGGTTTGGCGGCGGTTCAGAAAGAGATAGATTTACAGATACAGCGGATGGGGTTCAGTCCACAATGTTAGCTTTGAGTCTTTTGGAGTTTTTGTTTGGTTTGCTCATTAACCGTAGCATTTCTGATAAGACTTCTAATTGCTTTAATGTGGTTTCAGTTAGCGTGCTAGCCTTAGCGGTCTGGTGAAAGCTACAAGGGGGGAAAAAGGCAGGATCTGGATGTGGTTTCGACCTGAGAACTGGCTCTCCTCTGTGAAACATCAAAAAAGATCAAAGCATCAATCACGCTTGATCCTTCTCTGAGACACGACAGGGAAATATTTCCTGAACTTTTCATAATAGTGTTTCAGTAACCATATATCTATTAATCATGTGGTTTGGTCTTTTCCAGTAACAGCTGGAACCTCCAACATGTGGTTCTTGGAGCTTTGAAACACTGAACCTCACACTTAAGTGAATGATGCGATGATGCTTGTATACACACACCGCAGAGGACAGTGAGGTTTTGCAGTTGTGTTTCCAACCTGTCACAGCAGAGAAGAAAGCCTTTTATACAAACATGTATGTTTTTCACCATGGATGTGATGTGGTTTTGCTAATTTGCTAATGCATTTTAGCATTGCTGACCTTTCCAAATCCATAATTAAGCTTACAGTCTTCTCAGCTGAACAAAAAGTACTTATGTAGCTATCAGAATACATATTTGGTTAGCAGTTAGCAGCACTTTGAACAACAGAAACCGAATGTGGAGATAACTGTGGCTCCTTGAGGCCTTGTATTTCTTCCTTTGCTGCCCAGCTCTACATCTATAACTGCTGAGATAAGCATTCTTATCTCGTACAGTTGTCTCCAAATATAAACCGCAGAATTACACAATCATGTACCACACACAACCTCAACCACAAACACTTGGGTTTGTGCACACCAACACTTGGGCCACCGATCACACAAATGCATGCATGCATTTATCCTACAAACCTAACTTTAATACAAATTCCTTATCACAGACACACACAGTAAGTGTAAAGCCTATAGACTGATTGGAAATGATCATTGAAACCTATCTTAAAAATAAGCTGCAGTGGTTTTCTGCAGTGAAACAACTGCTCAAATCAAACCAAAGAATTAGGGCTGCAACTAATATTTGTTTGCATTAATGGTTAATCAATAATTTTAATGTTTAATCAATTAATTGTTCAGCCTAAAAAATGTTAGAATAAAGTAAAAAGCGTCCATCAGACTGTTTTAAAGCGAAAGAGGATGACAGCAAACTTCCTGCTTTGATTGTCCAGCAGTCAAAAACCCAGAGACCTTTAAGACACAGAAAACAGCAAATTCTCACAGTTAGGAAGCTGCACCAGGGAATGTTTGGCATATTTCCTGGAAAAATAAAGTTGCATTTTGTTTTTCTGATGATTGATCAGCTGATCTTTTCAGTTCTACGCTGAACTGAACTTTTTTTTAATGCCAATCCACCATAGTAGTACATAATAATTTCAGCCTCTTGCTGCTGTTTGTTTCTCTACTATAAAATGCAGCTGCTTTAGGAAAATTAGGTGTTAAAGATGCAGGTTTCTCAGTCATCTTGTTCATTGATAGTGTGGTTACAGGCTGAGAGCTGCCATAGCATAACAGTACTGCTTTTAGGAAACTATTTTGCAACACTTTCCTCTGAAGATATATCATGCAAATTTGCACATACTGTATACACTTAACACTGAAAAATATCCCTCAAACTGCCAGTTTATAATTTGGAAATGTCTTCATATACTGTTTAAAAAAACTCACAGAAAAGATATTTTTCCTTCATTTTCCAGCCAGTGTGAGCTCACTAAATATGAGAGTCTCATCACTAGACAGCCACTGACTTGTCTGTACCTGCTCTGCACTCATGTGGGTCAGGGTGCTATTCTTAAAAAAGGTTTCATATTCTAGAAGCTCTTTATTTGAGCTATTCATGTGAGCTTGACATTTCATTACACTATAAAGAGCCATTTACCCACAATAGCACATCCCAGTTGTTTCCAGGTCTAAAAATGCCCATGAGGTATTTGTTGTCGTAAAGTCTTTTGCTGCATTTATCCTCTGTCAGGTGGAATATGTGAGTGAAGCAGCAGAAAGTAGAAGAGGACAGCGAGGACAGAGACAGGGGGAAAGTAAACAATGTATCAACAAGGAGCCATAGTAATCCTAATGCATAACATATCTGAAGCTATTTAAAGCTTACATCTTAGCATTAAAGAGGAATTTAACTATTTATTAGCCTGGGACTTATTTTGACAGGTTTTGGTGTGCAAATAACTTGTGCTTACCAAAAGTTTTTTTTGCCAACTTTAGATTGCCTTAAGGGGGAGCTGCAACATGGCTGCAAAGAGCTGCAATGATAATCTTTGGAGCAACTTCGACTATTTTTAGTACATCTACTAAAATTGTGTTTTTGCCACTCACAGGCTGTTAGTGTTGTTCCAAGTGTCTGACAACATCATTGAGCAAGTATCTAAAAAGAAAAAAGGTTTTCTGAATCAGTAAAATCCTTGTTTGTTTAACTGGGAATGCAAGTCTCAAACAAGGAAAATTGTCATTCTAAAATTCCTGCAGACTTTGGACAAGTTCCACAAGATTTCTGCTTAAAGAGAACCATTTTATGCTGACAAAAAAAGTCTTTATCTGTAGAGATCTGTCCAATAAGGTTATCATACACTTAGGATAACTTTTACATTAAAGTCATTGCACGCATGTTGCAGCTCACCCCAGGATGATCTACTGAAACATTACCAAACAACTGGTAAGTATCAGTCATATGTACACCAAAATTTGTACTAATGAAGCTCATGTTTAAAAATATTTAATAATGCAGAAGAAATTCATCCTAAGATATTATTTTTTAACAACATTTTCTTTGAGAATCACCTGGCCGCACAGACCAAAAACAATGCAACAAATATGACCAGTGCACTCTGTGAGGTGGACAGCATTTTATTTTGTTTTGTGTATGAGTGAGTCGTAACACTCAGGGCTACAAGTCATCCATTGCGGGTTTCTCTGCTCAACACTTTTGGTTAAATGTGTTTGTTATCTCACAGTGATACAGGGGAGAGGATTTTAAAAGGACAAGCACTCTGACAGTTTTAAAGAATAACCACAAGTCCATTTCCAGCTCCATGGAGACGCCAAAATAGTTAATTCTAGGAAATGGCCTCTGCTTAGCAGAGTAAGTGTGCTGTTTGAGTGTGTGCATGTGTGTGTCTATGTACTTCATGTGTGTGTTTGTACTGGAAGAGATTGTGCCAAGGCACAAACACAAAATGCTATAATGGTTCTAAAACAGAACGAGTGTCAGGATTTAGCATTTTCTCACATTTTAGAAAAGCCCTGTAACAGTACCTGGCATATTGCAGATGTTTAGTCTGGTCTTTGACATACTGAGATATCACACAGGGAAAAGGTAAATCAAGACAGCTGTTCCAAAGATAAAACATCCCACAGCTGTCAGTCATGCAGATAAGCAGAGAGGCCGTGCCAGAAACTATCAAAAAGGGTTTTTTTGTGCTTTTAAATGCCATCAATATCCAGCAAGAAGCTGTGTTACAAGAACATCATGTTAGATCATAAAATTATTATGGTTTCAATTCTATTTGCATTTGTCCCTTTTAAATAAAACAAAAAGCAGAGAAATACAAGCAGGATTGCTGCACTTTTGCGGTAATAAAAACAAACACATATGGCAGGAGTTAAACAAGCAATTGTCAAGTTCACCCAAACACCATATCCAGAGGAGCATTTCTTATCAGCTGAATGATACTAGTACATTTTTGTGCTACCGAATAGCGTCCATGTTTTACTGGCTTTTTGACATTTTCAGTCTGTGGCTTATTAAAAGATGGATTATTCAATATTTTCTAGATGTAGGAAATGATGCAGCATTTTAATTACAGGGGAAGAAAAATTGGGCAAAGTTGATGTTACAATATGCTGATCTGTTGATTTAGATCAAACCAAATCTCAGCTAAGTCATCTTTAATGATGTTACTGCTTATAAATGAAATTCAGTGACCTGCAATTTCTGGTTGTTTTGATAAACTTGAGGTGGAGGTCTTATGTATGATGAGTTGCGGTAAGCAGCTGCCTTAAATGTTATGACAATTAATACTCTTAAGTTTGATTTTGCCCGACCAAATAATGAAAGGATATTTATTTTGAAGGGAACACCCCCCTCAAATAACAAAAATGGATGCACCAGCAGACCACTGATCGAGTTCTTCTCAGTGCATGCAGGCAATACAGACGTGCCATGTGTGTGCATGTCAAAGTTTTTCTCCTCAGTAACAGACCCACGTCATTCGTGTCTAAGACAGCTGCAGAGGCATATCACCATGCCAGCGCACTCTTTGCCAAAACCTTATTCCCAGATTCCTAGATTTCCACAACCCAGCTTCCCTAATTGGCCACGGATCTCAGTGTCATGTTCTTGGATGACTGATGGATACCCCTGAGAGCAAAGCATGTGGGTGTTTTTCTTAAAACCAATAACATTTTCTTGTTTTAAAGCTGATGTTTTTGACAGAAACCTTTCTCTCTACTCATGCCTCATTCTTAGAAAACACAAGTACGGGCCAACTGGGCCTCAACTTGAGGAATCTGTCCTGGTTAAACCCAGAAGCTCAGCTCCATCAACATACCAGCTTCACATGAAAGCTGCCTCTTTTCACAGATATAAGACAAGTTTACAATAGTCCTACACTTACCATATTTACAGGGCGTTAAGGGCTAACGCTAAGTGGGGCCATGGGTGTGATTCCCTCCCCCCTGCCCTCTCCTAGCCTTGGACTTAGCCCCGGTCCCACTAAGCCCAACGAGCTGTGCAGCTGCACAGCAGAGTTGGGTTACCAGGCCAGTGAATGACAAGAGCAGGTTGAGTGGCAGACCGCAGCATACAGAGGTGCACAAAACATCATGTCATCAGCCACGGGAAGATCATACTGCTATCTATGTTTGCATGTAGTGCCTGTAGTTGTGTGTATTTGGCTGGATATGTTTATGAGTGGATGTGTGCTATGTGTATTTCTGTCAGTCACTCTGCCGGATATACTGCACACGTGTGTTGCTAATCTCAGAGTCATTTGCTGTCAATGCTATATTGGACTTATGGCCCTATATGGTTTCTAAATGCTCTTGCTATAAAGGCTCTTTCTCTGTTTAACCCCTCAAAAATAAAATATGTTGACAGGTAGTGTCATCTGTTTTTTGCCGGTGAGGATGCTTGTCCGTCTGATACAGCATGACTCCAGCATCCCTGATAAGCCTTATCTCTTTACAGGACAGTCTCGGCCTCCGTCTCTCCCTTCGGTGACCTGACTGAGTGAGTGTTAGAGCAGAGACAGGCGCAGAGCCTTCAGAGCCTTTGCTGCAACTGGAAGGAAGATCAGGGGTCACCAAGTAAAAACATTCCCATGGCGCACCTCCCCCCAGCCCTCATCCCTGCCAGAAACTTCCCGACATACTACAGGGCAGTGCACACAAAAAGAGAGGAGGGACAGAAAAAAGCTTGAAAGGGAAATGTAGCTTATTATCTTATAGTAAATGAATGGGCAGTCTGCAAAATGTATTTACAGTAAAAAGCTCCT
The DNA here is from genome assembly GCA_029783725.1 of Acanthurus tractus. Lineage (NCBI taxonomy): Eukaryota > Metazoa > Chordata > Actinopteri > Acanthuriformes > Acanthuridae > Acanthurus > Acanthurus tractus. Next base: position 13,954,182 of record JAQNCA010000003.1, read on the forward strand.
CTAAAACTGTGCAAGAGTTTTTGGGGAAAAAATTAGACTTAACTTGGAGAGAACACATGTCTGTGAAAGAGAAACAGTAAGTTAAACTAATAGTATGTCATTTTCTAGACAAACAGTTTTCATAGCTTATGATCAGGGGAAGCCACACTGAGAAAAAACAAACAAATCTAAATGTGGTGGCCTCACTTTTTTCTTCTGTTAAGAGTTCAAATCATTCATTATTCTTAACTAATAACCTCTACCAAAGCTCAGTAATACATATCAAAAGCACAAATTCATGTAACTTTTAATAGTAATAGCAGTCTGTAAACCTTCTACAGTGGGTGTAATTCCTGCAAGTGGAACAAATTTAATTTATTTCTTTTATTTATTTAGTATTTTTCCCTTT
>JAQNCA010000003.1:13954669-13969854 GCA_029783725.1 Acanthurus tractus
CAAGGGGCTTCATCAGTTCATGCTTATCAGACTGGGCTAGGCCTGTCTTCACAGACATATAACTGAGTCCAGTTGACCTCGATTTATTTTCCTAGAATAACTATGATGAATGAGAACATTCACAGATATTTTCTGTATCTGTTTATTACTTTTCACTGTTGTTGTCTTAACTCACCCCCACTGCAACATGCTGTTGATTTGGGATAATGGGCTTTTACCAAGGACACACACCATTGTGTCATTACATAATGACCAAATGTTTGTCTTAAATTCTGGTTAAACTGTTTTTTTGGAGAGAGTAGTCAATACAACTTGCGTAAATCAAATTACAAAATAAACATAGTGGTGATCAGTTGAAGACACTGAGAACAAAACCTGTAATTAAATAGCAGTTACTAATTGAAAGGCTGCTGATGAAAAATGGGTTACTTACAAATACATTGTTTTGGTGTTAATACAGCTCATGTGTGGAACATGACATTCATCATGTTGCTCTGAAACTTTTCACTGTGTTTGAAGTTGCACAGCCTCTCATCTGCCAGTTAAATCAATAGGCTTTGCTCTAGTTTCGCCAGCCTGAGTCAGACTGACTTTGTCAGGGCAAGTGGGCACGTTGTCAGATGGGCGAAATAATGTTTTCCTTATAATATCTGAAAAGAGCTTGGACATCAGTGTACATCTTGTTTAACAGCAGTGAAATGTCAATATAGCCACAATTTATGGAATTAATGTGTAAAGTGTTAAAGTGTAGCCCTCCTAACACTGTGATTTAGCATTTTTCTTAAACCTGGGTAGTTTACCAAGGACAGACTTCTGGATAATTAAACATAAATAGAAATAAAAAAACATTTGCAAAACTGAAACCTTAGAAGTGGCCTGTATAGCCTATATGTTGACATCTAAACAAGCAGACAGTATAGGACCGCCTGTGTGGTTTGTTGTTGTAATTCTTTTTCTTCTCTGGAAGATCCAAGGCCTCTATCCAAACATACTTGAGTCTGACGCACCACTGTGATGCAGTGAGAGTCCTGCTGGGGGAACAATACAGGCCTGCCTTCCTGACCTCTCTGTCTAACAGATCCTACAGACATACAATGACTGCCTTAATTACCAGCCTCCATTCCCACCACTTGGGCTTTCCCCAATGGTGCCCATTCAGAACCGCAGTCTCTCCCTAAGGTGCCCATTCAGGCACAGCACAAAGCCAGCAGTGTCAGTCCCTGATCTCTTGACACCAAATCCAGTTCTGTGTGCCAGCACTCGCAGCCTCACAGTGTCCCTGCCTGTCCGTATGGTTGTCCGTCTTCTCTGTCCGTCTGTCTGGTATCACGGAAGAATCTCTGTTGTTCGCATGTGACAAGAATCGGTGCTGCTACAAGGAGCAATTAGTTCGGCCTCATACCGATCAGCCAGACCGATCAGGAAACAAGCATGAGACTTGCCGGTCTGGTGTGGATGTTCGTGTCTGGTGGTCCGGTGTGTGTAACTCCAGTCCCTTCAGCCCTAAACCTTTCTCAGTTAACAAATTAGGTAAAGTGGAGAGAAATGAGGATATGTTGACCATCAGAGTGTAGAAAATAATGTCAACACCTCATGAAAATTGTTTGTGTATAAGCCGCTCAATCAGTTTTAAGTCTAATTATTTGTGACATTTAGCTTTGTTTTGTGCTATGCCATGACAAAGAGACAAGATCCAAAGTGGCCAGGTCATCAAAACTCAAACTGGTGGATCTAGGGCTGAAAATTACTTTTATTATGATTACTGATTCATTTGGGGATTATTTAATTGATAATTTAAAGAGCCATTTGGAAACAGTGGATAGTGCTAATCCCAGTTTCCAATTATTTTAAACACAAGAAGATGTGTAAGTTCCATTATTGTAAGAGCCAGAAATGCAAAGGAAGCAATTATTCAAATAATAATTGATATACATTTTAAAATAATAAAATACAAATTGGAATATCAATATTCTGCCCGTCAACTGAATGATTAATCACCTAGTGATTACAGCAATAGAAAAAAAAGAATAATCATTTTGGTGTGAACCGGACCCTTCTCTAAAACAAACACGTTCAAACGTACAAAAAAAAGCACACAGTAAATTATGGACTTGTACAGTACAAAGGGGGGTTGACAGTGCTGATGTAATGAGGTTACATTACAGAACATCAGGATTTAGTATGAGCTAACAAAACCCTCTGGCCTTGCTGTGCTAACAGGACATCATGCTGTAGTGAAAATCTGACCTCTGACCCTCAGCTCCCTCCTTCCTCCCTCAGTGAAAGGGGAACCATCCTGTTCTAGTTCCTGAGGCCTCTTTTCTATGGCTGCTGACCCCCATAACACTGTAGCTGTGCAAAGAAACACAGGCCAAAGTATCTTTACCATATAAGCGACTTCTGGTGCTGTTGCTATCATCTTTACTGTGATCAGTATTCTAATATCCTGATATATAGTGGATAATTTGGCTGTAGAAGTTGAAAAAATAAAGTAAGGTAACATTTTTTAAAGGGACATGTGCTAATGGACTACAAGACATAACAGAAAAGAAGAGGCAGAGCATAGGGAGACAAAATTTCTAAAATGAGTGGTGACCTGGTTTCTCTCATGCTGCAAAGACAAGATTACATAAAGAAATGTGGCGAGCAACTACCCCAAACACATTATTGTTTCTGTTCTTTTATTAACTCCAGCCTTCAGCCTCGGTGCTGGCTCAGCGGCATGACAGGAAAGAGATTTATAAGCAGGATTATATAAGAAACTCTCCAAAATAAGCTAATAGAGTCATCAAGCAAAGCAAAGCATCTTCAGCCCGAGTTGTGAAAGGAAGGGCTAATCTGATAAGAGGTACAAAATCCATTTAAGATGAAAAAACTGGTGGACTATCGTTCAGATTAGCTTCATCGAACAGAAACTCAATATTATCTTATGATTAGCATAAGCTGACAGTCAGTAGAGGATACCAAATGTTGCATTTTATACAGCTTTCTTCTTGTGGTGCATTTTTAAAGCCTCAACTGTCATTTCACAGTGTTTTAACATCAAATCTGAGTGTAGCTATAAGATTACCTGACTATGGTAAATGTGACAGAGCTCCGCCTCCCATAGATGGGGGTTACCAAAACAGGAAGTGGTCTGATTGTTGTCTCAGCAAAATCTGAGAGGAAGAATGGGATTTCTGTACTGAACACAAACCAGCTGGCAGGAAACCACACTTTTATCATTCTTTTAACTTTGATTTCCTTTCAGGGGAAGTGCCCTCACTCCCCTTTTTCACAGGCTCTGTGTCTCTCTGCTCTTGTGCCCTTCTCCAGCTTTTTAAACTGTCTTTGTCTGACACGGATAAACTCCAAAGTGCTCCATACAATGACAGTGACACATCCGAACTGCCTGCCTGCCATGGCAAATAACTGCAGCCTTGTCAGAATTGGCCTCGGGGTAGAGAGATCATGGGGGTAAAATGTGAAGCATTCTCTCATGACAAATGTTGAAGTGTGACTGTGGTGTTGAAAGGCTGTTTATCGACAGGGTTAACAAACTGTGGGATGCATGAAGAGACAGAGAGAGAGAGAGAGAGAGAGAGAGAGAGAGAGAGAAAATGAGACAAAGACAAGAAGAAAGAAAACAGCTGGTGGAGGCCAAGGAAAATGTAAATACTTGATTTTCCCCACAGATATCTTCAGTGAATGCAGGATGCTGGCTAAATAGAGATTAGAAAAGCTAAAGGACAGATGTAGGATCTATGTTTTTTCTCCTACCAGGAACATTAGCCTCCAGGGGGACAGCAAGCGTCCCCAGCAACATTAAGCCCACATAATCTGCTGAACTATTGAATAATCAGCACCACACTAGCTATCAGAGAGGGCTAGCAAGCTATTTTGGACAGTAAACAGCATGTTTCCAATACAAGAGTTAACAAATGTTTTGCCAGAGGCTGCACATGGGAATATTAAGATGGACTTCACATGCAGGGTTGTTTTGTCAAATGGAGAAATGGGGATTTTACAGGAAACTACAGGCAAAGCTATAAAGCAAAAAGCTGGTTTAAAATGTCCTGAATGAGGTAAATAAGACAGCTTCAACAGTAAAACATCCCGGAACACTCCACCATCCAGATGGGAGTGCAGCCTACCCTCCTTTTGCAAATACCCCACACTTCCAAATGAAATTAAAAAAGAAAATAGATTTTGTGAGGCCCTTGGTATGCTTCTTCTTTTTTTAAACATTTAAATTACATGAATCATTGTCTTGGAAGTTTGTAGTCTCAGTTATGTCTTTTTGTGCCCCAAAAGAGACCCAAGAAAGTGTCTATTTATTCTGTTTTACAACTCCTAAAATCTCCTTATCATGGCAGACTATGTAGAAAAAGTCCATGATGGAAAGGCAGACCTCTGTCAGACTGTGACCCGATTCATTTAAGACTATAATGTTAGAGTTACACATGGCAGGAAATTGGGTGTATCCACGTAGGTCTAAAATACTTGTTTTTCTTAGAGTAAAACACACAAACAGCATGTGGGTGAGATGTAACAGTGGTAAATTATAAACTGCCAATGTGTTTTGACACATTATCTCCCCACTGCTCAGTACAACAGACAGAAACATTAAAACAAAGTGGTTGCACATTTATCCCAGCACGTCTGCCAACCAAATTGGAAAAGGACAACTCAGTCAGAAAAAAAAAGCTGGAAAATTTCAAACCAAATACGCTTTGTCAGAACAACAACCGCTGATGTTTGTTATGGTAGACAAAGTGGGACACAGTAATGACAAGTCATTAAGTTTATCACCACAACCAAAGGAAAAGCACACATTTTGGCAAGTCACACACACTCAAATGAAAGTGTGATGGCCTCTGGTGTGAAGCGGCCCTCACTTCGCAGCTCACCTCAGGTCTCCGCGTTGACACTGTTAAGGGGAGATTATAGTGACCATTTGTCACAAAGGAGAGCCTGCTGCTAAAATGACCATCATGTGAGGTGTGAGATCCATTGCTGTAACTGGCATATGGTCACAAATGCAGATCTGCACGACTGAATCGCAGGTTTGACTGACTGAGATGAGCGAAAACATCCGCAGAGCTCAGTAACCTATAAGTATATATTTAGTCTGTTAACCACTAGCATAAAAAAAAATGTCAGATTTCACTTCAAAGATAAACATAAAAACTGAGTTTGACACTGATGCCATGTATGCATACATTCATCGCGAACACATGGCACATCATCCTGGCACAATAAAGAAGGCCCTGTGTGTGGATCAATGAGCTGCATGTGTTTCTGATCAGCACAGCAACTGTGATGCTTTTTCTCCATCTGCCCTACGCTTTGCATTCAGAACATTCCAGTGCAGTCATTGGCCTAATGTATAATTAATTCAATTTGTGGCACAGCTGACCAGAAGGGACAAATCTGCACCATCACCAGCAGTATCGCCAGCATTGTCAGCTCTATAAATGAAGTCCACACAATGAAACGTGAAATAACATAAAAGTAGTTTTTCTTCAAAGCTACAGAGGCCTTTAAAGCAAAAATGATTAACATTTTGGGAAACATGCCACAGGCAGCAGCTGATTAGCTTTAGCTTAGCACAAAAGCTATATAAGCTACATCTCATATAAAGCTCACTTAACAAATAATATCCCATTTGTTCATCTGCCAGAATAAGATAATAAACAAATGAATCTCTTCTTCATAAGTGCATTTTTCCAAAATGTCAAACTTGAAAGGCTCGAAAATCCCTTAGAGCCTATTTTCTCAATTAGCTACGCAATATAAACAAGAAGTTCTGACATAAACTTACTATTTTCTGCCAAATTTTGAACTGCTCTGGTTATTTCACATGAGATTTTTTTTGTTTTGTTTACTTTTTTTATACAGCCTGAGCTTTTTTCACTGGTTTGACGTAAGCGAGACTCCTTTGGAGAAAGCTGTCGTCACACATCTCTTTCCTCCAAACAGGATTTAGAGACATTTGCATCAAAATGAGAGGTCAGAATTTCCTTTTTACGAGTACTTAATTGTTGCACTTCTACAGAAATAGGCAAGGGGTCAAAGCAGAGGTATGCTGTGTCATGCTTTTAGAAAAATAAGTATTAAAAATTTCTCAGTAGAATAAAAACACATGCCCAGGAAGCTATAACTCTAAAGGACTGAACCTGTGGAGTGCGATGAGGAATGGGACAAAGTAATTTAGGAATCCACTGTAGCTGCTCAGAGACACACGTAAAGCACGCACACCAGCACACACACAGATCACTAGCCGCCCCCGTATACCCACAAACCTGCATTCCTGCAAAAACATTTTTCCACCAGTTAATCTTCCTGCAGGGAGACACAGCGAGGAGATGTCACTCAATGCATTATTTTAATCACCCAAATCAACTGTTGAGCACATTAGTCCGCCGAACGCAACCAAATCATGAGCGCAAGTGGAAGACATCTTGGACAGGGGCCAGAGCGTGGCAGCGAGGGGCATTCTGCTCATAACTGGGGGAGCGACCTCATTTTCCGAATAAAAGACAGTTTACATAACACCTCTGTCCCCATGACAGGGAGCAGTGGGCAGCTGCTGCCAGGCCTGTGGCTTTCACTCAACGACCAAGAGTTCCCTGAAAAAGAATTCTCTCAGCACAACCGCAAGCCTCCTCTGTGTGTTTCCAATATTATATGTTTAAACCAAAAAAAAAAAAAAATCTTAAGTTTCAAGTAATGCATAAACACTTTGGTAACCTCAACTGTTTAATTGCCTAACTCTTATTGTCTCCAAACCAAACAATGGAAGTGGTGGGAAAACTATTGACTGCAATGACTACAGTGGTGGATCCAGTGTATTGTCTAAATCTGTGCTCTATCTCACTTGCAGGAAGCACCAGTTTGGCAGAGGTAAGGTTACTTTAGTGCATATGACATAATCTTTTGCTATGTGATATACCAATTTGAATGTATATTGTAAAAAAAGTGCACTAATTCGGTCAGCAGTAATTACACAGTTAACACTTTTGATCCTTATCCAGTGCTTTAGAATGATAGTTATTTTCATGCCTCAAATTACAACAGCTCAGTGCAAAGTACTGGTGCATGACGGACGGAGGCTGAATAAGAATAGGAAAAAAGGAGAGGCAAGTGAACAGAAGTCTGCGCGTCTCCAGGAGTCGATGCAGTGTGTTTATGTGTATATTTTCTAAAATACACACTCAATTCACTGGGGTGTCTAACCTGCAAGTAGAACTTCAAATAATTAGACAGGAGTGTTTGTGTAGTTTTAATTTTGTCATTGAATCTCATGAAAAGAACAAAACCCACAATGCATATGAGCATTACTCAATATTTTCTGACTTGCCGCCCTGTCTGGCAATCAAGTCCATCAATCACAAATATAGTTTCTTTTTTTTTTTTTTAATTTCAGTGCTTAACACAGATTTGGTGCTCTAGTGAACGTTTGCAGCTGCAATGCAGGATGGTACTGACTATAGTGCCAATGTTCATCAGAATGTGGGAATTTATTATACAGCGCAACAAAGTTAGCAGCAGGTACAAAATGAAATGCAGCATTTCCTTGCATAAAATTATGGATACTGTTGGAAATATGTGGGATAATGCAAGTACACAACTCAATAAAATATGTAACTAAGGGGCTGCTTTTAGACATTTTAATATGGAAATATAACCTGCTGTAAGTTTAAGTTTTTGGACAACAGTGTAGGTCTACAGCAAAGAGAAATATGCTTTGGATCCACAGATAATACTTTTCAGTTATCAACCCACTGTCAGCAAATGCAGAACATCCCCAGCCTTATCCTTTAGACCAAAATAAACACAAATATAAATAATGTTCCCTTACCTAAATTCAATAAGCGGGTAAAATAACAACACAAAACAACACAATAAAACGAGCTGTGGTGAATGGGATTCTCCACGCTGGGCCAGGATGACATACTTATCAGCACTCAGTAAAGCAAGAGCCTCTGTTTTCATGGGCAAAGCACCTCTGAACAGGACAAACTCTTAGTGGGGACACATTCATCCTCAAATGCATTCCAGTGCAAGTGGATACCAGAAACTCGACGGGCACACAGTTAATCACTGCAGCTTGTGAAACAGAGCAATGTAGGACAAGAAAATTTTGTTTGGAAAATGACACAAGTCTTGGCAAAAAGGTAGGTCGAACGCTCTTGCCATTAAAAACTCATGTTTAAAATTGCAAAATGTGTGTCACATCTGTTTTTTGGGTCTTCAGCTGGTTAAGTAAGGCTCAGCTGTCCTTGCAATGACAGGCGACTGGGCAATAGTGCAACTGATGTAGCACAAATGGAAGGTAAATTTATGTGAAAAAAAGCCCAAAGGAGACCTAAATAACTGAGAAGGTGTCGAACTGTGTAGGTGTGGAGGCCTTCTGGAGACTTTGCTGTGTTTTGACTTACTGTTGGCAGTTTAACGAACAGCTGAAATATAAACTAGAGGACAGCTGAGTTTGATTTTTTTTGGGGCCACGCCTGAATGCTTACATCTGTAATATGAGTGATTTCACAGCTTCTATTGCCAGAGGATTTGTTTTTATAAAGCAGCATTTAAACTCTTTCAATTTGTAATAACACAGTGAAGATAATCACTTACATGCATGTTGTGTAAGAATATATCAACAAACATATAAGACTTTGTATTATTCGAGGTAAATATGATGAGTTGAGTTGATCAATGCCCATGTCAACAGCTAGATCATCATTTAAAGGAAAACAAAGGCAAAAGTTACATGTTGCATGATATACTATAACCCAAAATTCCCATTGGAGATGTCAATAGATGATCTAATTCTCACATATTGTGGTTTGGTGCCGTCCAGAAGATATTTCATCAGTACACAGGTCTTTTACAGACCTCCTGAGACCAGTCATCATATGTCATAAAGAGAGTCAAAGCATTTTAATCTCACATCTGCTCCTCATTACCTTTCCATGCAAAAGAAACTTGGGGCTGGGGTTAGGCTATTGCACCTCACCCAAAGAAAAGGGAGAGAAGAAATAGGGGAGAGGCAAAAGAAAGACAGAGAGAGAAAGAAAGAAAAAAGGGAGATTATTAGGCATCGTGAGTCCAACAAAAAAACAACTCTGTGTAAAAATTCCTCAATTCTGAGGGAAAGTGCCATTGTGTTCCCATACAAATCAGATCGCTTCCAGGCTGCACTCCCAGCCATGGAGTTTACAAGACCCTATATAACACCACAATGATGGATCCACCACAGCAATTTCAAACTCTATTCCGTCCTTCACATTTTAACAAAATATCTTGTGCAATAGTTACTGGACATACAATCTTTAAAATAACATTTTTTTCTTGCATTAACAGGCAGATGGTAGGTGATTATCTATTTAAATCAATCTATGGTATCAAGTGAGGATACTTACAGGGGCCTTATTCTTAAAAAAACACACTTTTCCGTCCAGACCTCATTAGATATAAAATGGCAGGATTGTCTTTAGCCTAAAATTCTCCTTGTGTTCACCATGAGGACTTTATATTTTGTAAGATGACTGCAGCTGACACACAACTAGTCACATAACTTAGTGCATATAACTTCTATACTGGACCTCATGGTGGATTTCTGTGTTGCCTTGCAAAAAACAAAAACGACTTCATAGCAGATTGAATCAAAGGGAAGCTGGATGGAACAGGAACTCAATTAATATTGATATTAATAAGTATAATGCCTTTAGCTGCAGTACAGTCTGAAAGGATGGCTCTTACAGTCTTTTTAAACATGCTAACACAGCTAAAGTGATGATCAAATACAAATACATACTGTTTCACCTGTGACTCCTGAGATAGACAAACAAGTTCACTTGTAGTGGTTGTAGCAGATAGTTTCTCGTAGCCAAACGCTGCGGCAGTTAAGATGCACACAAGCATACATTGCACACACTCACACACATGACTACAGAAGACAGAGGCCGGCCTGTTTAGCAAGTAGGTCAGACCAGAGCCAAAGAAAGAGAGGGAGAGATAGACGACAGGCACTGGCTGAAGCGAGCACAGCTTTTAGTGCCATCAGTGGCTCGTATGAACCGAATGAAAGGAAAAAAGAAGTACAGTCACACAGTTACTGCAGTGCAAACATTAGATTTGTATTCAAACAGTTGAAGGGCATAGCACCAACATGAGCTAACCAGATTATGTAATATGCATGTGTTATGAGTCTCACCTGAGGACAGTCTTTGATATAATGGCCCTTGTTGAAGCATAGGTGGCACAGGTAGTTGGGTGGGGGTCTCTTGTTGGGTTTTCTTGGCTCTGAAGACAGGGAAAGGTCTGAGAAATGGTCCGTCAGGGAGTTGAGTCCATCTACGATGTTGTTCAGGGAGCCATAGGGCGACACGTTCTTATACACGTTGTTGTTTAAGGCCTGCAGAATGAGAATAGTATCACAGGTTCCAATTTTAACATGTGTTTCTGCAAAATTCCTTGTCTAGAATGTGTAAAGTATCATATAATGTGCATAAGATAAACAACAATCATGAGGCGCCTTCACACTCAATTCACATACCATTCCTTAACCTCAGAGGTCTGAAAAGTTTCAAGTTGTTGACAGAGTGTGTTGGACAACATTGCCACATAGGAGATAATCACGCTAAAAAAATTGCGAAGCTGGCTTGAGTGTTAAAAATGTTGAGATTAATCATCACTTTCCTTTGAGAGCTCTCTGTCCTATTTTCTGTTTTACAAAAAAAAAAGAAGAAGAAGAAAAAAATCCCTCCAAGATCATTTCTCATTAAATTCAGAACATCTGGCGAGAGGCCCAGCTGTGCTCATGAGCTGGAAAAGTACTGAGCATGTCCACAGAGAAAGACAGGACTTTACAGAGGATGACTCATTGTAAACAAGATGGGAGGCATGTTCCCTTGCCAGCCTGTGGAACATCAGCAATGTCACCATGCACTGTTGGCGGTAAACTAGCCGTGGTCAATGTTTGTAGTCTGCTCGGAGCCACAGAACGCAGTGTTGCATGCCACAAGGCCCAGTGAATTCATGGAAGATGCCCTCTGAATATTAATAACAGTGAGAGCATTGCCTGCAGTCCCTAATTTCCCTTCTCATTCATTCATGCTTTCCTCTCTCCAAATACAATCCAGAAAGGACAGACAGGAATTGACCTCTGAGTGAATTAAAGAAATAGTCCAACTAGTCATCCAATTTGGCATTCAACTGCATTAATAACAAATGTTTGTGACACCACTCTCAAGTAAAAACATCAGAGGCCTGATGGAATCCAAAGAAAACTCCTCCGCGTTGCTGACAGTCACGTCTCCTTTTGGGGCAGAATTTTGCGTCTGGGAAATGACGTTACTGTTGATGTTTAATGTTGCACAGCACAGAAACCTTAAGCTTGGCAACCTGGCTGGGGCTGAGTGCCAAATCTTTATCTGCAGGCTGTGAGATTGTCTTGCTAACCAGCTCCAGCTTCAGGACTCATGTTCATTTATTACATGTAGTCGTCATAAATCAAGCGTTACGGCTCTGCAGTTTCTCAAGTTTTCCATCTGCCATGTGTTTTAGCTCAGTATTACTGTGTTTTGTATTACCACTCCTGGTGGAAATGTACAAGGTTGTGTATTCGTTAGACTTAAGTCATGGCGCAGACTGTTAAATTATTTTAACAAATATAAAACAGGAAACTTTGCTTAGTTGACGCTCCTCACATTTCTTCAGTTTGGCCTCAAAAACCTCCTGCTGTCCACCCAAAGGACACCGATTTCACACACATCTGCTAATAGTGGGGTGAGACTGTTTGTTTATTTTGTGTGTCTGTGAGAGAGAGAGAGTGAGTGAGTGAGAGAGTGAGTGAGGGAGTGAGTGACTCAGCAGGACAGTGTGTGCTTAAATGTGTGGCTGATCATTGTTTATGCCTCGACAACACTATGAAGACATTACCAGTCACTGTGTGTCCAAGTGAGGTTGACAATTGCGGTCAATCTGTGACTGTTTTCACAGGTCAATGGATGAGACGTCCCTATGCAGGGGCCAATCACACAACAAACTGTGGTATCTGGTGAAAACCTCAGAGTTCAGAGGAAACTACTTGCAGGTTAGATGAACCCAGAGTGGTAATAAATTTAAAAAAGCTAAATTATTTGTCTGTAAGCCTAGAACTGGAGACTCGGGGAGAAAAAGTAACAAACATTTACACAAATCTGTCAGCAGATTCTAGCAAGAATATTTGACTTATGCTACAATCTAGAACTTCTAATCAACAATGAATTAATGGATTTATCACTTCTTCACTTGAACTAGACTGTTGTGTGAACCTCCAGCTTAAAAAACAACCACATTTTGCTATTACTCATCTCATCAAATCTCTGGAGTGGTTTATTTTGCTTGGCTTAGCTGGTATAGTGAGTTGCAAAATACCTCTTCCACCCATTAAACCATTTCCAGACTGTATGTACTCAGTTTCAAACTCTTTATTCTCATGCGCATTGAATGGCATTATACAATTGCGTGTAATGTATAATATGCACACCCAGTTTTCAGAGGACTGTTTCATGTTAAATGACTTCAAAAGGCCTCTATGGTTACCGCCATAATAAAGGACACTGGCTCTAGATGGCGAATACACCATCCCTCCACTGCTAGTGTTTCCTAGAATCCCCAACAAATCCATCATACGAATAGATCCAAGAAAGTCAGTGAAATCAACACACTGGAAAAGCTTGCTGTATGCTCTTTAAACTACCATTTAGCCCACAGCATGTGATTATTTTTCTGTGTGTCCCGCATGCGTGTGTGTGTGTGTGTGTGTGTGTGTGTGTGTGTGTGTGCAAGGTTGAGGGGCGTTGTGGCAGGGTCTTTCCTGCACTGTATGGTCAGTATCACATTTACACCCTGCATACATTATCAGCATGTTTGTCCCTAAAATTACACAGAGTTACAAAAATAGACAATATGTAAACAAGGACTGATTTTGTTTGCACAACCAGGTCTATTTGAAGAAGCCAGAGAAAGCAGACCTTAGCAGGAGACTGCAGTGGCTTGCTCTCTCCAGACAGAGGCGTGCAGGGGAATCTATTTCCATCTGTCTCTCTTTGATCAGAGACATGTCTGCTAAAAACTGTGTTAAACAAAATCAGAAGTGTTTTTGCTCCACAGATCCACCTTTAATTCAAGTTTTTTACTCATCACTATATTGAAAACAGTTGTTTACCTCAATGTATAGAATGAAAAGAAAGAGAAAAATAGTCTAAACATAGAAACTTAGTCATGATATTCAGTCTTTAGACTATCTAATAGGATCCTGACTTACTTAATTAAGCTTAAATAAGTTTTACCACATGCAATTTTGAGTTTTAGGTTTAAGTGGCATTGTGACATTACTGTTAGTGTTCTGCCAACCTCCAGCATAAACAGTATTTCTACAGTATTTATGTGGGCTTACAGACTAGTTTAATAATATAACATTAATATGGGTGGTTTGAACTATATTTAAATGACCAATGACCAAAAGTTTCGGTGTAATAAGACTATTTGAAGTTTTTGTCCCCATTGAAAATATCATGGCAGTTATGTATCCTACCAGAATAGCCCATGCTGTGCATGCTAAAACATTTGCTGCACAGAAGTGCAACAGTCAACAGATCATCAACCAACTCTGTTCCCTTCAGAGGTGCTGCAAGTACTCCTATCTTGTACTTCAGTAAAAGTAGCATTACCACAGTGTAGGAATCCTCTGCTACAAGTAAAAGTTGTGCATTGTTTTTTCAATTTGATTTAAGGTGCAAAAGATTATATAGATTAATACAGACAATATTACTAATGTGTTAATATTTAAATTAGTTTAATGTTGTAGCTTGTAAATGCACTAGTTTAAATAACCTGCCTTATATTTATCTGCTGGGGAAAATGTGATTTTATCAGCAGATAAATAAAGTTTTATCTTAAACCATAATATTACTTGATAAATTATAAGTTGATTATATTTAGTATTGCTAATATGAACCTGCAAAGTAAAATACATGAGGTGGAGTAGGCCTATAATATTCCCCTCTGAAATGTGTGGAATAATTTGGACTCCAGTTAAGTACTTCAAACTTGTACTTACGAATAGTACATGAGTAAAAGTGGCCTACTCCCACCATTGTTTTTACTGTAGCATATTTCAACCACAATCTGAAATACCCCAAATATATGCGGCATGCCAGCTTTCACCTCATTCCGCTGCAGCTGAAAGAAGTTGTTGAGATAGTTGGAGTTCAGGGAAGAGCTCAAGTCCGCCGCTGCGGGAGTCTTGCTGAAGTTGAGATCCGGGTGGGAAGAGTTGGGTTCTGGTCTGAACGCGTCAAAAGCGCTGGTCTGGTGGGGGTCTTGTAAGGAGAGATAGACCCAGTTGAGAAGTTGCGCAGGCTGGTACACGGAGGCACTCGTGTCTATGGCAGACAACAAGCTCATCTTTCAATTCAAATGGCTAAACTGGATTTTCCACCGCTGATTTCTTGGACTGGTCTCAACTCTTTTGCCGTCTTGCTTTTCGTTCCCGAACCCCGGCAGATGGCAAGTGCTCCTTTTTTCTTCCCGTAAAGGACCCTGTCCTCCTCACGCCGGGAGCCTCGTCCCAGTTAGATGTTACTCAAAAGTCATTGCGCTAACATGTCAGTATAAAAACTTTTCCCCTGCTCCCCATGGTCCGCTATCTGCCTTTATTGCACCAGGGCAGAGAGAGGCTCTTTGAATATGTAATGAGAACGGCCCTGCGTCACCGAGGACGCAGGCCAATCAGCGTCTGCTTTGTATGAATATTAATTGAAAACCTATTGGATGAGACAAATGGTTTATCTGGCTGGCTCTTCGACTCGACAACTCAGCTCTCCCACAAGAACGATAAATATTCTGCCACATCAGTTACTTTATTGAAAAATAAATAGCAGACTCTAAGCCACATGGCAATATTTATTACTTGTTTGTAACATTTATCATTAATAACTTTTGTTTTGAAACTTGAAAGTGGACTGTGTGCGTCTGTGCTTGTGTGTCTGTGTAAATAGGCGTGTCTATTCCGGGCCAGAAGTGACTAATTGCACCTAACTTTTTTTTTTCTATTTTTTTTTTGGCGGGGGGGGGGGGGGGGGGGGGGGGGGGGGGGGTGTATTTTTATTTTTTTTTGTTTTTTTTTTTTTTTAAAAAAATAAATATTTTTGTTT
>JAQNCA010000003.1:13978362-13991083 GCA_029783725.1 Acanthurus tractus
GTAATAACTTGTGTTTGATGATATTTGCCTTTGTTGTTTACTTAAAAAGTTTGATCTTTTATTGAAGTATTAATGCAGGTTTCTTAACCTGATAAATTAAAAGGATTTATGTTACAGAGCAATGTCCTAAATATTTTTGTATTTATGCAAATGCATATACAATATTTGTAACTTGAATAAATACTATAAAAAATCAAATACAGAGACAGTTATTTAACAATATGTTAAGGAAAGGTTACGTTTATACAGTCTTAAATTTACAACCAGCACTTTGAGGGCAACCATAATGCTGATGTGGCTCTCAGTGAAAATCAGTTTGACACCCCTGCCCTAGTACCTCTGCCCACGTGTTGAAATGAATGTGAAAATTGTACTTAGTCTTCCCGCGGATAGTGTAATCTTTCTTATCTGGAGGGGTTTGTGAGTGTCAATATCTCACCAGCTTAGCCAGGTGGCTGTCTTGTTTTCTTTCGACCAGTTGTCTCTTTATCAGGTGAGCTTCCCTCAGGAGCTGCATTCATTGGTTCAGTCAGACAGTTCATGCTTTGTTGTTGTCATTCACTTTAAAAGAAACTTTCTGGTGGTTTAAATAACTGACCAAAAACAAAACAAGGCACTATAGTGTAACTTCAGAAGAACCTTGTTCTTTTAGTTTAATTATCTATTCCTACTTGGCACTATCGTAACACTTGCCAGTATGTTGGGTTGTGGCCAACTTTACTACAGTACCTGCATGAAAAGCTGCTCGAATGTTAGACTTTGATTTAGTGTAGATTTCAAATGCTTTATGAATCCAATGCTGTTGTGCAATGTTTGTTACATGAATAACTTTAAAAACTAAATATTCAGACATAGTAACAACTTCTACTGAAAAATATTGATTATCAGCGTTCAAAAGTAATTATTTCTGATACTCTTGTATTTATATGCGTATGTCTGTTTTTGTTTGTTTGTACAAATACTTTTCCTGCCATTTCAGAATACAAGAAGTCCCTGGAAGATGCCATAAGTGGTGATACCTCAGGCCACTTCCGCAGGCTTCTGATCTCTCTTGCTCAGGTGCAGATTTGACAGAAATTAATTAACTGTGTACTTGATGACTTTTTGAAAGTTACTTTCAGATTTAAATGAGAATATGCTTTGTTTTATTATTTAAGGGTAATCGTGATGAACGTGAGACTGTTGACATCTCTCTGGCAAAACAAGATGCCCAGGTAAAGTCTAGTTTTTTCTCAATAATTGAGGTACTATGATTTCATGTGCAGCTTGGTAGCTTTTATGTCAACTACTTGTTATATTAACTAGGACACATTGCTGTTTCTTTAAACAGGCCCTGTATGCTGCTGGAGAAAACAAGCTTGGAACAGATGAGTCCAAGTTTAATGCTATTTTGTGTGCTAGGAGCAAACCCCATCTCAGAGCAGGTATTCTTTATCAAGACTTTATAACAATTTCTACTATAATATAACATAAAGCTAAACATTTAAATGTACCAAAGGATGACTGAGAATCAGACCACAAATGTACATTTGATCAGCTGTCAGCTGCTGTATTCTATATTACTGATTTAGTGTGTGTCTGTGTGGGTAGTGTTTCTTGAGTACCAACAGATGTGTGGCAGAGATATTGAGAAGAGCATCGACAGGGAGATGTCTGGAGACCTTGAGAGTGGCATGTTGGCAGTGGGTAAGAACACACACACCTATTCAAGTCTGTTCATGGAAGGTTCACACCCATGCACTGTGTGAGTCAGAATCTGCTCGAGATAATCAGTCAATGGAAAGTGTGAAGACTTGGGCACATGTTTGAAGTAAGATTCAACCATTGCATATTTACAATGCTTATTATGTTACATAATATATAGTATTTCACGACACTGTTGAAAAGAAACCTACTACTGGAGAAAGGATGTTGCCAAATGCATAATCTTTGTGTTTTGTTTTTGTTTTGCCAACATTTCTCAGAATTATGGTACAGTAATCTGTTTTAGATGTGTTTTGTTTTATTCTTTTAATTGGTTTTGCACATCCAGTCTGTCTGTTTTCATTGTGAGGTGGTGTGCACTGCAGTGTTGGATGTTTGCCATCGTTTTTTTATGCTGTTTCATTTCACTCTTCTGGACAATGTCTCTAATAACATTGACTCTTTTTTCAAAGAATTACTTGCTTTGAAGCTGCATTAATCAATAGTTGGCCACAATGACACAGAAAATTCCCAGAAACAATAAGGCAAACACAGCTCTGATTTAATGTCACTTATATAAAGTTGTGGTGGCTAACAGTAGTTACCTGCACATTTACTGAGCAGACACAGAGCAACAATATCATCCTATTGGGGTCATGTTTCCTACCACCACATGAATGTAAATCAATTACTCAATATCCTTTGACCTATGGAGGTGTTCACCATTTCCTGAGAAAAATATCTGCCAGTTTTGTTGCTAAATATTTAATTTTCTCAGCCAGTTTCTAAACTATTGTTCTGTCCACTATTGCTTACTGCTATTTAGTGCAAGACAAGTAGCATACAATGGGTTTATCAAGGCTTGTTTGTTAGGAGCATCTGCTAGTTGCAGCAGGCATTATGGTGATCAAAAGGGATAGACTCAACCAAATGAGTCTAAATTTGCTGGCCTCAATCAGGCATAAAAGCTCAGTATTTCTTCAGACAGGTTCCTTTACTGCTAGAGACCCCTCTCCGGATTACACATCGTAATTTCATGAAAGATTAATTAATGCAGCTTTAATTTGCTCATTGCCATTCTGTCGAATTCCTTTGGTGTATGTGAAATTTTATTTTATTTTATAGTTCCCTTTTCACAAGACCAAATAATGCCATCACTGTTTATTTGGAATTTAATTACTGTCTGTATGAATAAGTTTGAATTAATAAGTACATTGTACTTGTTTTGGTAATAAATATTTTCTCTATTTTAGTGAAGTGTATTAAGAACACACCAGCCTACTTTGCCGAAAGACTTTACAAAGCCATGAAGGTGAGTCACCCTGTTTTGTTTTGTTTTTATTGTTATTTTCACTACATTACTAAAGAGTAGCATAATTTATCATTTTTACTTTATGTCACCCTGTGTGTGCATGTGTTTAGGGAGCAGGGACAAAAGACAGAACCCTGATCCGGATCATGATCTCCCGTTCAGAGGTTGACATGCTGGATATCCGCCAGGAGTATGTCAAAAACTACCGCAAGTCGCTGTACACTGACATCTCTGTAAGTATCTTTAATATTTGTTGTTGTTTTTGTTACAAACAGTCTGGCAGCCACACAGATTATTTTAAAGCAGTGAGTACATATAACTGTGTGAGACAAAAGTCTTAATAATTTGTTGTTGTATTTGTTTTATTGACAGGGAGATACATCAGGAGACTACAAGAAACTCCTACTGAAGTTCTGCGGGGGCAGTGACTGAAAAGGAAATTATGTCTACTGCATTAAAAAAAAAAGTGTCTATAAATATCAGTTTTCTGCCTTATCTAGGTGCACTATACACACAACGCAAAACTGCATGCAATGCCAGTGCTTTCAGTGCAAAGTTTACCTTGTTTTATGGAAGTTATTGCTACATTTTCTTTTCTATTCATGTAATTCACAAAAAGTTTTATATTTTTACAGTTGTGATATCTTTGCTGGATATTTCAGTTGAACATACATTGCCATACAATCAATTTGCAAAGAATCTATTTTAATTTTTAGAGCTATATATTTTTAAAATGTTTTATTTCAATTGTGCCATAAGTTAGATATCTTTAGATATCTGATGTTGTCAGCTAAAGTCCTAATGTTCAGCAAGGCTGAAAAAAGAATGAGACATATTAAACATAGCAGCTAAGTACCAAAGTTAATGTTACTGTTTGCAAATGTATAATCTGCCCTATATTTTGTTTAGACTCAACTCACATTTATTTACTATAATTGTGCTGCATTTGAAGCAGATGCTTCAATTCATGTATCATATACCTGCCATTATAACATGTCAAACTGAAGCATCGCATTTCGTTTATTGCTTGTCATTTTATCTTCGAGTCTCAGAAAATAAATATTGAGAACTAACACTAGAAGCATGTGAGGTTTATTACACGCAAAATACATTAAACTTTTAAAAGTACAGCATTCTTATTGCAATACAGATGTCCCTAAAAAAAATCTAAGTAGTTTACCATATTCCTTCACTTGATTTCAGGCAAATGTCCCCCCATCTGCAATACAAATGGCATATGATGGCATTTTAACTGGTTGTATCACCTTTAAAATCGTCATGACTGTTCTGATACTTTTAGCACTTTGTAGTAGACACAGTGGGGCAGTAGAGGGCAGTGAAGTCTTTATTAACAGCCTAACCAAAGGCATGACTTTCATAATGCAAGGAGCTCCACACAAATGTTCAGCTGTGAGGAATATGGATCTCTATGCGATGACAAGATCAATAATCCTGAACTTACATTTTAAATTCATACAGGCATCATCAGACAAGTGTCTTCATTTGCTGTAACCAAATAGGTTCAAGTCAATCTTAGAACCAATTGGAAAGTATACAGCATTTTACTCAATCAATACAGACACATAATTTCTCTCCTCTTGAGGGGTGAATGGTCTGCATTCATGGCTGCACATGGAGCTGTCCATGCCTTATTACGTCCTGTTGGCTTTACTTAAAATACTGTTGAACACGGTTGACTGTGGAGACGTGGCTCTGCGCTTGGCTGGCTACAGTAGTGTGTGTGAGTTAACTGCACTACAATCAATAACTCTGGGGAGGGGACTAGAATTAATGACATCCATAAAGCTGCCTTAACCATATTAAACAAGTATAGCATGTCTGCAGCGCTGTCAGTGGGGGAGACCCTTGGGTAAAAGCCACGCTGGAAGAATAATTTTTGATCGTGTCATGTTAAAATAGACCAAAAATGGCAGGAAAGACTTGAGGGCTTTAGATAGATGTTTAGATTAAAATAACTAGAACTTTAATGAAGATTAAATGCGATTAGATCAGTTCTGAGAAGATAATTTAGACATTGTTA
Organism: Acanthurus tractus; assembly: GCA_029783725.1. Taxonomy (NCBI): domain Eukaryota; kingdom Metazoa; phylum Chordata; class Actinopteri; order Acanthuriformes; family Acanthuridae; genus Acanthurus; species Acanthurus tractus. The sequence goes on from JAQNCA010000003.1 coordinate 13,983,399, forward strand.
TGTGAGTTTTATATGGTAATTTCAAAGTGTTTCAGCATGGCTCTGCCAACACTGTAGTTTTGATGTCATTATGATCAGAAGGCCCCCGTTTGTTGCAGGCATCCAGCTGATGGCTGTATAATTCACTGTTAATTAAAAATCAGGAACTGCCTAATTTAATATCTACTATAACTGTAATCATTTGGGAATCCTTTCATTGTGCTTTAGGGTCTGAGATTTTGTGGGAAAATGACAACTTTACTTCAAAATATCTTTATAAATATCAGATGATGATTACCAGCAAACGTGGGCTTTTCTCTTCAAACATGTCATCTCTGCCTCTTATTTGACTGATTTATTCCACAACTTTGAAATACCATCACTCTTTTGTATTCTTGCAGTGATGAAAACAAAATAGATGCCCTATTCCTGAGAATTCATTGTCTGTTGATGCAGTAAAAAAAAAAAAAAAGTCAACTGAGTGTATAGTAAAGTAATTGTTTTTTTCCACCCTTAGTACAGACAGCATTCCATTAACTCTCTATTCAGACTGGCAATAAAATAGAAAAATCTATAAAGTTTTCTGTTTGACACTATTTGGCCAGGATAAATGATAAATATTACTGCTGACAGTTTCTTCAATAAAAGATGAAGCTATTATCCTGCCTGATCCGGGCTGTCAGAAACAAATCTGTTTAATAATATTTCAGTCAATTTTCAGACTGCTAGAAACATCAGCCATGTTGTCTAAATAATAAACTTGTTCGTGCCCCCAAGATAGAAAGAATCAGGCTGTTTTTTTTTTGTTCTTTTCAAATCTGTGTCCTCAGAAGAGGGGTACAGACACAACAGTCCAATCTGTGTCAGCAGTGGGGACTTGCTTCCCTTTGATATAAATGAATTGTAATTAATTTTTCATCTGAAGGGGGTAGCAAATGGTTGCACAAGCTATGGAGCCAGCATGGCAAGGAAACAGAGAGGAGGGAGGGGAGCGAGGGAGAGAGTTGTAGATGTCACAATGAGATTCAGTGCATGCATGAATAAGGTCACGGTTTGAGAGGTACGCCTGCAGATGTCTGCCGCTGTACCAACAATCTTTATTCAGCGCTCGACGGGAAGCTGAGTGCATCCATCATTACATACATCATACTGTAATTCGCAAACCCTGCCCAAATACACATTTAATTTGCTGCCCTAACATATGCTTTTATATTCACATATGGCTCATTGCTCTCTTCCATCTAACGCTGCACAAAGATGCAGCACACAATGTGGCCGGCTGCAGTGCAGCTTAGATAGTAGAATGAAGCAAGCCTGTGGCTACATACCACAGTATTATGCGGGGACTATATAAAGCCATCGTTTCTTTTTAATGCATTAGCATTTTACCCTAAATGAACAAACTTAATGTATCTGGTGAAGATAACCACTGATTAAAGCTCTGCAGATGTAGGTTGATAAGATTTTTGATGTCTTAAATAATTATAATTCACTATGGTGATAGAGTGAGTTGCATCACACTGATGGAATTTACACAAAGATAACAACAGGCACGAGGAGGTCATGGAAATATTCAGATCTCTAAGTAAAATAAGAAATAATACAATGCAAAATTGCACCATCACGATTAAAAATCATGTTTTGGAAATGCACATAAAGTACAAAAAGTAAAGGAACTTATGCAGAAAAGGTCTCTGTGAATGTTACAGATCACTGTGATACACTATAGTATTATATAACGGTGGCTGTTTGATCTGTACTATTCGCGTTTTGTTTTTAAAGATGGTTGGTCATTGTTTACCCTCCTTCGCCACTACGTCGATGTTTTAGAAATCTCCAGATTTTCATGCAAATTTTCTCCATTCTCATTTTTTCCGCCTGGGATTTTCGACGTACTACGGGGTGATGTGTACGCCCATTGAAGAAAGAGGTGTGTCTTCGCAAACCCCGCCCCACATCGCCTTATACGGTCATTGAACGGAACGTTGATTGACAGCGGGCAGCAGCTGCTGAGTTGCTCAGACATGGCGGAGGATACAGTATAACTGAGGATCAGCGGCGGAGTTACGTGAGTTTTCCCAGCAGTTGAGTCGTCAAAGGGCGCATTAAATGATACATAAGAAGAGGACAATGTGTTCGGCTGAAGCCTGCAATGAGGAGAAGCAAAAAACGACCTGAACTGCCACACACGAGTAAGATGGAAAAATGTATCGCTGTTTAGTGCAGTCAACAGCCTTGGGCAACAAATATGGCTTCTTGTGCCTTTTTCAATATGCTATAAAAATTGATCTCCCGTGCAAGCTAATGCCGTGGTGGCTCCGGCTAACTTCTGCAAGCCGCAATAAGTTAAGTTCAATAGTCGCTCGGTACTTTTGATCGGTGAGGAGGATATTACATCCACTTGGCCGTCTGGGTTAGCTGGGAAGCTACGGAACTACAGCGGATAGCAATGGAGCCAAAGCACAAAGAGTTGCTAGACCAGTGCCACCAGAACTTATTGGAGTCCATAACAGATGCGGACCGAGTGATCGAGCTGCTGATAGTTTCTGGTACCTTGAGTCAACTCGATAGGTTCGAGCTGGACCAGAACTGTTCGTCTAGCGCCGAGAAAGTAGACCACCTTTTGAAGATGCTGATGAACAAGGAGAGCGACCATTTCCTCGACCTGTGTGTGGCCCTGGAGAAGGCATACCCTGACCTGTATGCTGCCCTGTTCAGCAACAACGGAGGTGGACCCGTGGACCACTCCACCGGTAAGAGCTGCAACACCGGTTACACACGTAATCAGGCTTTCCCTTGAATGTGATAATGAGTGGACCAGTCGCTGCAAAAAACCCCCTTGCTATTTGTTCAATCTGGGTGGTCTGCTGCGGGGAGACGGTGCATGAGAAGCTGCACAACAGCAAGGCTTGCAAGCTTCACTTACTATGTACCAAAAAAATCTGTATAAAAGGTGATTAAAGGTTAATGTGAAGGAAAGGGAAGGCGACGGTGTTTCTTACAGCGTGGTTACACGTTTGTAATCCGAACTCACTGAGTGTAACATTTTGCATTGCTGTAATGTGTAAAACCTAATGCACTCTCTGGTATCTATAAACGAAACAGTGACTTTGTCCTGCAGATTCAGTGCACATCCTGGGTTTAATTCTAGGCCTATTGTGTCTTTGCTCTAAGCCATCCTTACCTTACATGCTCTTTCTCAGTCTCTGGTATGTGTAATGATTTCAGCTGAATACGGTCTGTGATATTTGTGCATTGGGAAATAACAAAAAAGTACAATTAAATTCGTTTGCATTCAACGTCAGTTCCAGTTGGTTTTTGGCTACACGTTTATGATTTAGTAAGTATTAGTCTGATTTGTTTCAATGACAACGGGTGCACCACTGTCATGTTGGTCTATATTGACCTGTATGAGGGTGTGTGCATGCAACCCAGTCATGCATGCTTGCAGAACTAAACTAAAGCATAGTGTAGATCGGTCCTCCTTTCCAGTTTGAAAATAAACTGCATTGGTCTTCCAGCATTAACAGATTCAGCCAGATTTTTTTGCTTAAATTTTTAATTACAGTTAATCCACTCTTGCTTTGATTTACTCTTGTGCCCTTACAGCTACTGCCTCCACCTCAGCTGGTTATGGTTGTTGTTGCACGAAGACAAAGGGCAACCAAGTGTAAAAGCCTCGTCTAGTTTTGCCTGTTTTGCTTTGTCTGAATGGCTGAAGCCCGTGGCTTACTCACAACCAGCGTCATGCCCTCGGGGCCTGAATGCAGGATGAGCCTTGAGATCCAAAAGCTGGGAGGAGATACAGAGCAATGCTCCTGTTTGATATTTTCCACATGTAAAACAACCATGTGGGCTATCTTGCAGATAATTTCAAATATTAGCTGAAGCTCCATTTGAAAAACACATCACTGTACTATAAAATAAACATTTTGTTCCATAGTTTATTCTAAGTTGTCTCAGTCTACTACCAGCAAGCAGACTGTGGCAGGTAATGCTGAGTTGGTGTCTTGCTGCTCCGCTGAGTGGATTGCTAATGCTTTCTTAAGCTTTTTTGCTTCCTTGTATTGAGTGTTGCTGCTGCAGAATAACACTCTTCCTGAGGTAGCTACTCTGAAACACGCAGACAGTTTTTACCTGTGAGCGGCAGCAGAATCGGTCCTCCTGTTAGCCCCTTGACTCTGGCTGGACTTGACGATTTGGATTTGGGCTTTTCTTCACACACCTCTTATCGACTGCACTACTGGGACCTTGGAGTTGACCTGCCCTCCACTAGGAGAGACTGAGTCCCAGTTGTGAGTCTGGATAGTCAGCCCGTGGTTATTCAACAGAGGATTAGGCCCTGCTCTCCTCTTTCGGGTGTAAACTCCCCTGCTAGACACGCTTTATCATGCCTCCGCAGTTCTCTGTATTAGCCGCCACGCTCTTGGCTCCTTCTGTTTTGACTCAAGTGTTGTGTTTTTTTAATGTGCTTTTTATTATCTTTAGTCTAGTGATTCGGGCTGATGCGATTACTGCGTTTTAACTACACTTGAGAGACCGACGACAAGCCACTCACAGAGTACCTCCAGGCAAAGAGGCTTGTAGAAACAGCACGTAGGGATGAAATCTTGAGAGCCCTGGTGTGTCTGTGAACAGTGCAAGGGTGGGTGAAGAGAGAGAATATGAGCGTGTGAGGAGTCTTGCTGATAGCAACCTGCTCTCAAGTCATCCTCCTCTCCTGCTCCCCACCTCACCTCTTGTTCGCAGACGTGCATCCTTCGTCAGCTGAGCCTCCACACACGCACACTTGTGAAATCATCCGAACTCCACAAAGAAACATCCTCACCCCAAAGGAAAACAATACAGATGCACACACGAATGCTCGGCTGTTTAAAGCTCAGGCTCTCTAAATTATTAGTGTTTTGCTGGCAAACGCAGACACGTTTGCTGTAGAGTACATTCAAACAAATCATTCATTATTTAGCCTTTGTTCTGCATCTGTATGCTCGGGGACTGTTCCTCCCAATCTTTTTTTTTTTTTTTTTTTTTTAAGGCAAAACTCTGAATAAACTGCAGAGTGGAACAGCTACTCAGAAAGCAGGAGATAAAGTTTCGTTACAGAGCAAGAGCACTTCTATGTGTTCTCAAACACACTGAATTCATTTCATTAATCCGAGCGGCTGCCCCAGAGTTTTATGCACATCCCCCTCCCTGCGCTACATGGACCATATTCTACCTGAAGGAATAGAGCTATAGAGGAGATGTACCTGCACATCCCCTAGGCTCTTTTCATATCCAAGAGACTGTTTCAGTGATTTAAACTCACTCTGAGAGGAGGGCAACACAATTCTCCCTGACAGGATGCAACGTCCACAATCCTCTTGTTCTGCTGTATTTTTAACTTATTTTTTACTCATCCTGTTGTGTTTTGTTTTTTTTTCCCCAGTGCTTTATTGTCTCAACATCAATCCTTTTCAAACTTTCTTTTCTCCTTTCTGCGACTCATTGTACTTCTTTCCCCCACTGAGCGGTTTCGTTTCTCCACACACTTAAATGGAGGGACACGTCAGAGAGACAGAGGAGGGTGATAGAAAGAGGGGAGCAAGAGAGAGAGGGAGACAACAGGCCTTTTGTTGAGAAGTTGAGCAGGCCCAAAGTGCCCAGTCAGCGGCTTGCTCTGTGTACAGCAGTCTAGGACATAGGCCTGTGTGTGTGTTTGTGCGTTTGTGTGTGTGTGTGTGTGTGTGTGTGTGTGTTGGGGGGGGGTTGCTCTCCTCTCTGTCAACCAGTTTCTGTCCCACTCCATAAACCACAGTGGACAGACTGAATGAGTTATGACCCTGATGCTCTTGTCACAACCGCTGCTCTTAAATACATCCCATGGGCTGGACTCAGCCACACTTTCTTCCTCTCTCTCTCTCTCTTTCTCCCTCTCTTTCTCTCTGTCAGTGTCTGTCACTCAGTGACGCAGGCCGTCACTCACCTTATCTTCCTGCTCTTTTCCCCTCACCACCACTTCTTGTGCCTCAGCCTGACTTCATCCCCTTCTAGCTGTGTTCTCTGCGTATAGAGGAAACCATCAATTCATCTGCTGTTAACTGATGTTTCTGCTTAGGTGTGATTGATGACATTTGAGTGGAACATGCTTTATAGGAGTTGTCGGTGTGAGTTTTATTACATTGCGGTGTCTCTGTACAACTGACAGCGCAGGCTCCAGCCGAAAAGGGCCAAATTATCCTTGCGCTGTGATTTAAGGCAGCCAGTTGTGTGCCGTTGAGTTAAGTGCTTATAGGTTAAGTTGATTTGCAGTGGATCAACAGTAAAAATTCCTCAGCATTTTTACATATTTGTGAAGAAAAAACAGCAAAATATTTACATGAATAAATGCAAGAAATTTCTGTTTTTATTTTATATTTGTAAATTAAATATACAGGTCTTGATTTAGGACTGTTAGTTAGGCAATAGCAGAAATTTTGAGTTGTTCTGTGATGTTTTATAGGCTAAATGATCAATCAAACCCTAAAAAAAAGAATCCAAATGAATCGACAATGAAATCATCAGTTAGGGCCTTTAGCAGAGTTGTAATTAGTTGTGTTAAAAGTGTATGGTTTTGTGTCTAATGTTGCTCAATAAATCCATCTAATAACAGCCTGAGTTGCAGCCTAATGAGAGGTTGACCGCATCACTTCCATGGGGTCATTAGTGTTATTGTTCCATTCTGTTGTTCTCTAGCACAGCATCTCTTAATTGTGAAACGTGTACATTTTTTCACTTTAGCATTAATATGTGATGGCAGGTTTATCTACACTCTGGGTGTGTGAACCACAGCCAGGAGGCTGTACTGTGGAGCAGGACTTCATTAACATATTACACATGTTCCTCCACATCCTAATTACCCCACAAGGTAGAGGAAATGCCGGCATCTAAATGTTTACCGAGGCTATGAAGTCATGGAAACAAACTGCTTCTTGTCTTACCACCCCTCCACCTCTACTCCTTTTTTCCCCCTCTTTTTTGCTGTATAATGCCTTGTTTCCATCAATCCTCCCTCTTCTCTCCTCCCATCTTGGTGTCGTAGCTTTCTGTACCTCTCTCTACTTGCCTCATCTTTCCATCTGTTTAATTCGCCACCTCTGTATGTGTCCTGCTTACACCTGCAGTCATTTTGTCATCCCATTTTTGGCATCTGACCAAAGGTCAAATTTGACCTGTTGTAATCGCCAGGAAATGACAGTGATGTTGCATTCGGTACTATAAATAGGAAACATGGCATTGTTCTCAGAGAGGATTTGAGTTCAAATTTGTGAAGTCAAATGGAATGCTCCTTTAAAAAATATCCAGAATAGCTTGCTTTTTTTCTCCTTTTAACCAGAATGCCTTAAGTGCAATTTGTGCATATATTTATAGTATTAATGGCATGAATGGGCGCCAAATCCCAAATGAGACCGACTAGAATTTTTGATGATTGTTTTTTTGTCTGCTGGGTTGTTTTGGAGCATCAGGGTGATTCATTATTAAGAAATATGACAACAGCAATCACACTGGGAGGGCTTCTCTTCCCTCACTAAAAAGTGTACAATTATTTACTTACATGGAAGAGCTAGAATCACTCAGATGTGTCACCAAACTCGAACATTATGGGCTTTAGACAGCAGAATATATGAGACTGCACTGCAACACGTTTTGTGTGGCTCCTACTTTGTGTATATGGCAGTAAAGGCCGA
>JAQNCA010000003.1:13991183-14013595 GCA_029783725.1 Acanthurus tractus
AGAATCACTCAAATGTGTCACCAAACTCTAACATTATGGGCTTTAGACAGCAGAATATATGAGACTGTACTGCAACACGTTTTGTGTGGCTCCTACTTTGTGTATATGGCAGTAAAGGCCGACCTGTCATATCTGCAGTGCTTGGTCTGACTAATGATTACGTGCACTTTTCTTCTGCACTGGAGTCCTTTCTCTTTGTGACCTTTTAATAATTATAGTGCAGCTTAATCACCGAGTTATCTCAAAACTCTATGAAAATACTCTTTGAATCAAGCGTGGTCTCCACTGTGATTAAACATGAAAGGAATGTCACAAAGATTTCCCAAATTCCAGCAGGAGGTTTATTCTACACAGACAGGCTTTTTGGCAGCGTTTTGGCTTGTACTTGTACTTGCTGCGGGTTGTAGCAGCGCACTTGGAGGACATGTTGCAGACATCTTTCACCTTTTTGTTTTTGACCCAACCCTTGGCACAGGCAGGGTGTTTAAAAATGAAATTATGTCTCATTTATGCTGAGCTAGGACTCTTTGCAGAGAGGAAGCCCGTTACAGCTTGCTGATAATCGGCTGGGCTGGATTGCACTCAAGGGGTTTTTGGACTTTGGGGCTGCTCAGCAGTTCTGGCAGGGCTGAAGTCTAAGAACCTTTTTAGATCTTCTTCTTCTGTGAATCTCTTGTACCTCCTGAAGTGTTTTCCATAGATGCAAGGTGACTCTCAGGCCACATCTAAGGAAGATGGCCGTCCATTTAATTCAACAGTGCATCAAATCTTATTAAGAACACGCCACGGGACAGATTTGGACCTTCGACTAAAAAGGGTGGGTGGGTTTGACCACAGGCTTAGAGGAACATGGAGCTGTGAGTCAGTAGATGTGCGTGCAGTGGAGTAATCAGGGCTCATGGAGTCATCATGTTAGATTTTGTCATGTTTATGCTTTGTGTAGACTCCTTAAATCAGATGATCAATCCTCTACCCCGGCAGCAAGGCTTTCATTGGCACATTGCCCAGGAGCTTGGTCGGTGGTGTCATCGCCTCCCCTGAAGTCGGGCCCACTGCATAGCTTACGTGAAGTGCCAGAGTACAGGGAGAGATTTGGAAGAAGGAATTCATGTAGTGTGTCGTTGCAGATCTGAAGCTGCAGTAACCACAATTTTTATTGATTGATTTTTGTTTTGTGGTGAGGTTTAGAAGGGATGCAAGTGTGTTAGAGGAAGTGGCAACAGTCGAGTGAAAAAGTTAAAACTGTTCCTTATGATTTTGTTCAAATACAGTTCACTGGCAGAATTGTCCTTTTTAGCAAATCTACATTTATTACACAGCTGTTATTACTTTTCAGGTTATATTTTTGCATACGAACATATGATGAGCTTTTAAGATGTAATGCATTCTTATAAAATAAGTTGCCTAATATTATACAAAACAGTTAAAATAAGGTCTGCTGTCAGTGGCCTGCATATTGATTCCACATTTTTTAGCATTTTAAATTGTTATGTTGCTATTTTTTTGTTAAAAATAAAGTATGAGATCATTCATCCTCAACAATTTAAGGAAAGAGATGCATAACATATAATTTGATCACATTGTCCCTGCTTAAATTCCAGCTATTAACCTTTGTCGCTTGTTCCTCCTCTCTCCTCATGTTTTCCATCACTTCTCCACTCTCTCTTTTCAGTGTTATATCCTGAGTTCACAAATTACAATCATTACTGAGACAGACACGGTGATGTTTGCATCACTAACAGTAACCACATCCTCCATACTGTGAGCAGAAGCACAGCCAGGATTCAGAGGTCTGGGAAGCCAGAGTAAAAGAGATGCATTCTGCTCTTTGACGTATGCTGACACATCTCTCAGCCTCACTTAAGGACGCTGTAAAATGAGTGGGTAGTTTTCAGCCGTATTATTAGTGTTGCTATTATTTGCGCCTCTGTAGTTTTAAAGGCTGTGAAGCTGAAGATACAAAGGGAGTAGGACTGCAAAGATTATTTAGGCTTGGCTGGCCTCTCGTTGCGTGACTTTTCTTTTAATCACTGTTGCTCAATGACAGTGAGAAGAGCTGACAGCAGCTAATAAAGAATAGCACACAGTATTATTTTGCAAGTGCTAATGCTGCTCTTTTACCAAGTGGCCCTGAAAATCATGTCTTTCATGTTCTTAAGGACAGAGCAGATGCCTTCGTGGAATCTACAGTTTTAAAGCTTGTCAACATGTTCTGATAAAGAGAAAGTTTGAAGCAGCTGCAGAGTGCAATCGCGATCACAATCATGCGCGTTTTAATGTTTCGGGAGACTCTCTCATTGTCGGATAAGAGAATTTTCTGGATCTAATGAATAATTTAGTCTCACCCGTCGGTGGAAGCCAGACTTTGCATCTCTCTTTGATAAGGCTCTCCTCCACCAGCCTCCTAACTCTCACGTTCTTCCTTTTCACCGTGTGCTGCAGAATTGACTATTCCTCACATCCAGTTTCACCATGGCAACGCATGTCATCTTGCCTCATGCGCTGGAGAACATAATCTGGTTGTCTGAAGCAACTGTTGGTTGCTGAGCATATCGCTTTATTGGGAGGGAGAGCGGAGAGAAGAGTGGGGGGAAGTGAAACCCCTTAGGTAGGGTGAGCACTTCCCTGACCTATTTAGATCACAGCGACAGGCCTTTGTTACTGTCGCCTCAGGTTCTCCGTTGGAATATTTCTCACCTTAGAGTGCATCCCTTGATGGAAGTCAGTAACAGATGCTGGCTCCCTATTTCCATATTTAATAGCTTATAATGAAACCTGCCATGATGTGTCTATCTCCAAGAAATGAACATGAATATAAGCTGTCATTACTCAGGTCTGATCTGTCCTGCTAGACTGTTTTCATTTCGGCAGAGAAAGGTGGATTCTCCAGCTGTAGATCATCAGATCTATGCTCCCCTAATGGATGCCTGCTTTATTGATGCAGTGAGCCTGTTTACAAATGATCAGCCTCACTGGCTATGGCTGATGCTAATTGCTATTGATGATTAAAAGCCTGTTGGAAAAAGGCTAATGCTTCTGACCCCTCGACCAGCATATATAGCGGGCTAACATCTAACGTACAATTCATATTGCATTTGTTGGTTAGTGATTACAGGGTTAACTAATCAGCCAGTGACACTGATCTAAATATGGGAATTTTGGTACCCGTATTTGTCCTTGCAGCCAAATCAGATTGTGAGATACTGAGGATTGTCCCAGAATCGCCTCGCTCATAAGAGCCCTAGCTGTTTTTTTTGTTTTGGTTTTTTTTTTTGCAACAGTCCTCAGCGGCAGAGATTACTGGGATTTTAATTTATTTGAGTGTTTTGGTTTCCAAATCACTAAATACAACATCAACACGGTACATGTCACAGCTTCTCTCTGGCACTGAGCTTCACTGACTCTGTACAGTATTTTAAAGAAGACTTAATCCTTCAGCCGAGATGGCATAATACCTCTCAGTGGCTCACGTCTTTCATTACAACACCTCTTCAGTCACACACTGGGTTCAAGAAGTCAGTTGTTGCTTTTCAGTGCCCCCCCCTGGAAATGAGCAGGAGCCTTTTGTGTGGCAGCGTGTTGATTGTAGAGGGCGAAACGCTGCACAGCCCCAGAGTGGCTCTCATCATGTTTGATAGAACAATATAAAATCAAAGCTGTGTGCTCTGAGCACTTCGCAGAGTAAAAGTGTTGAGCATGAGGGAATGTCAGAACAGATTAAAAGCCTCTCTGCCCTGCTCCTCGCTCTTTTTTTTTTTTTCAGAGGCTCTCTCCTTACTTTTCTCCCTTTCTTTGTCTCTCAAACACCCTCCCTCTTTATCTCTCTTGTGCGACTTAGTTAAGCTATCTTCTTTCATCTGTCCTCCTCTGCTCCATGGCTTCTCCCTGTTTTCCCTCTTGCACCCCTCTCCTCTCCACTGTCTGCGGGGCCTAAGATGGAGTGGCTCCGTCGCACAGAGCTCATAGTTAATTAGGCTTGGCCTTGTCACACATTGAGGGCTGGAGCCAGAGTTGTAGCTAAAGTCGGTGGGGAGGCAAGGACAGAGGTGGAGATCTAGAACAGTTGGTGTCAATCTATCGCCTGCTGCTGACAGAGCCGGCTACCATTTCCCTGCTCTCTTAAACCCTGTGCACAGGCAGGACTTTGTCCCTGTGTTTGCCGTGCATTTATCACATTACATTAGTATTATCTGTGGCTCGCTGTGAGCTGTTTTTATGCAGGTTCAAATTTGTTTATGATTTATCTGTGTACAAAGGACTTCCTGGAAAATTTTTGGAGCTGAAATTATTGGTTGTTTAATCAATAGCCAATACAGAGAAAATTGCCCAGGGCTTGTGTTGATAATCAGTAACTTTTTTTTAACCTTCACAGGAAAATGCGAAACATTTTAAGGTATCAGCTTCTTCAATGTGAGGAATTTTACGTTTTTTCTTCAAAACAAGACATTTAAAATGTTGCCTTGAAATTTTTGGGGCTGAATTGATCTCAAAACTGCTACTTGCAGTGCAGAAATTATATTTGTAAAGATTTAGCATATGTTTACTCACTCAGAGGGACTGGCTTTGTCTTTGCCCCAGTTCTTATTTCCTTTTAAATTTTTATTACTGAAGGCATTTTCAAAACTATGTTGATTTTGAAATCTTATTAACTACAAATTTCACTATAAATTGTGGTGATTATTGTCTTCTCGCAGCAGCTAACACAGCAACTTTGGATATGTGGAGATGTAAAATCTTGGTAGAAATCAGTTGTAACCAATCAGCCCATTTTGAAAAATACTGGTAATTGGTAAAAATGAGGAAAGAGAATGGGCCTTGCTGTACATTACAGTAAATATTGCCTGTTGAAGTGAGCTCAGATCTAGGATGTGTGAATGGAAAAATTCTGTCCATATGATTTTGTTGCCCTTTGTAGCAGACGCTGCAGTGTAATGGGGATCTGCATACTCTCTCCTATGGATTGTGGTCGCCAGTGTGAAATATCCCCCAGCTTAACAGTGTGCACAGCTATTCAGATAGAGAATCATTTTCTCCTGCCTCTCTCTCCCTCTCTCTCAATGTGCTTGACATAAAAAGAGAAAATCCCATTTCAGCCGTGACATTCTGCCTGTGTAGCAGAAACATACAGGGACTATACATCAAAGCAAGGCAGAGTGCATAGTGAGGGAAAGGAGGTTTAATGACGACGGCGGTGTTGAGTGATAATATAGAGCTGCTAAGAGGGAGTGTTGAAGTTATTATTCCAAGTATAAACCCCTGCACCAAAATTCTTTCCTACAACTGAGCAGGGGATATGAGGCTGACTGTGTAATATCCAATTCTTTCCACTTTGTGTCGTCAATTAATTCAGGCCGGTGTGTAATTGGTTAATCAATCAATCAGTGACTTATGTGAATGCATCTCTTCTCTTGGCAGGTTCCACATACAGCGTTCTCTCCACTATGCCCTCCGACTCAGAAAGCAGCAGCTCCCTCAGTAGTGTCGGTATGTATAATGACCCCAGATGTTTGTGAATGCTGTGTATTTCATGCCAGATTGGACAGATTCTATACTATCTCCTAGCTTACCATAACAATAACAGTTAGCATGGCCGCTTTATGACACACTGTGTGCTCTTTGTGTTGATTTTAGGGTGATTCCTAATTTTCTGCTGGGTTAAAGTTAAGGCAGTTTTTCTTATTTGTCTTTTAAAGCCTACATTGGTGCACAAACACTCTCTCTGTGTTATTCTCTTTCCTTAAGGAAGCCATGCTTGCCTTTCCCTAGTTTTGACAAAGGTCCAAATGACTCAGCTGTGTTACATAAACCTCCAAAAAGGCCAAATGTTGAGCCAAAGATGGACATTATCCTCAGATTTCCAGCCATGAGTGTTCTTTCATTGTAGAAAATAACCCTGAAAATGACTTCCTTACTGATATGTTTTTTTTTGTAAGAATATTCCACTGTCCAGGACACGCAGTGAAAGAGAGTGACCTTGTTATTTCAGTGACAAATCCTTCTCTGTTAAGATCAATCAGGTGCATTTTAATCCCAGTCATGACAGGTGGAATGGAAACACCAGATCTTGTTATAAATGCACAAGGTCAGGGAGAGGAAATGAAGTCCTCTAGAAAACAACTTTAAAGAAATAAAGTACTTAAGTACACCGTTACTGTTCCTTCAGGAAGACTTCTAATTCACTGACTTTCCATTTCTAGAATATAATCAAAGTCCATATGGATACATTCATTTTAATCGCAGAGAAAGTACCAAAGGTCCAGTAAATAATCAAATCTAAATCTTATCTGCTCTTTCTGCATCTCATGTTAATGTCAGGGATTACAGATAGAGTCTTGTATATCCGAGATCATACTTTGCATATTACAGCAAACTGTCGCAGAAGAAAAAACTAGCAGGCTATATTTCGTCAAGTTGATTGCAAGAATAAATAGTGCTTGTCTCTTTTAGGCATTTCAAGCTATCATACTCAGATATATACACCTCTAAAATAGAAGAACATTAACAAAATTGCATTATTATAAAGCTCATTATCCAAATGGAAGGAGCTCCAGGTTTTCGTGAAAATGGCAAAATATGTCATAACATGCTATTAAAAATGAGGCTCTCTGGTTCTACAAAGACACACTTGCCTACAAACCGGTTTCTCCACATGTGAAGAGACTGGATTTGTTTGGTCAGTCTCACCATGAAGTCAGAGAGATAATTTAATGACATCCAGGCTGTTACATTCGACATAACTTCTGGATGTTTGACGAGCATTGTAGGAGAAACTTTTCCAGTGTGCGCTGATCGATAGTCCAAGCCTCCGGTAATGTGCTCACTGTCGCAGGTTCGCCCGTTAACGGTGAAGCCTCCTCCCCACCCCCAGCCATCAACGACAACCGGCCATCCGGTGACAACCTGGACACCATCTTGTTCCAGCTCCGCCAGGTGACCAGGGAGAGGGACGAGCTCCGTAAGCGTCTGGCGTTGGCATCGCCCGGGACCACCTTCGACGACTGCAGGTGCAAATCCTGTCCTGCCTGCCAAGTTGTTGCTGTTATTACTGTTTTTTTTTTTTCTTTCTTGTATCACTTTTATGAACCTGTCAGCTGTGATTGGAGCTTGTTATTTATTTATTTTTTTGGTTTGTTTTGTAATAGATCAGGTACACCTCTTTGACTCTGACCCGTGATTCACTTCTCTCAGAGCAGCAGAGTTAATGATTGGTGATGTTTACTCTCTTTAGTTTAAGTCACGATGCCAGTGTTCTTAGTTCTGGCTGCCATGTTTTCGTCTGCTATATCTCTGCTGTCTGAAAGAATGTCGACTCCACCTTTTCAGAGATAGGTCGCCGACACTGGCAGCTTCATTAAGTTTAATGTGTTCTACTCACCAGATGTTTCTTGTTCAACAGATGACACGAAGGCTGCTTTGCTTACATCCACCCATACATTTGTAATGCTTTTTACATTTTAGTCAGGCTTTTCGCCCTATCTTAAGAATTCTCATACAAGAGGAAGGTCACCTCTGTCTCCTCCTGTCTGCCTGTGTTTGGCCATGTTATCCTACAAGGCTGCTCTGGGTAGAGTGTTTGATTCCTTGCTGCTTTCCTCCTTAAGGCCAAATTCCAAAGCCAGTCATGACTATGAGCGTCTGAAAAGTCAGTGTATGAGGGCCATGGCAGACCTTCAGTCTCTCCAGAACCAGCACACAAAAACACTCAAGAGGTGCGAGGAGGCTGTGAAAGAGGCTGACTTCTACCAGTAAGTATTTTCTGTGTCATACTACCTTCTTTGCCTTTTTTGTTGCAAACAAAGGACTTTCAGGACTTATCTATTTTTAAACATTCACCTGTATTATGTAGTCTACATGCAATGCACCTATTTGCTCAGTTTTCCACATGAAAGAGGAGGTGAATGTGTGTCAAGACTCATTACCGAAATGCAAATGTTGTAAGCGTAGGATGAATATCCTGTCACCTGCCACCTGCTGCTTTTCAGCCAAGAAATAATTACGTTTTATTGCATTGTTTTACTGGAATTGTAGCAAATACTGGCATGGTGTTGCAATTAACCTAATTGAAAGAACATCCCTTAGAGCTACAGCTGGCTTTAAAGGGGAATTGGTACTACAACAAAAAAAACCAAAACATGCATAGCTTTAAAAGCTTGGAAATAGAGACATTTATGTGATTGAATAATTCATCCTAACAGCTTATAAGCCAAAGCAAAATTTCTAGTGTGGGAGCTGATCATATGGTATAATAGCTGTTAGAGAGTGTAGCAAGTTCAAATATTTCCTAACGTGTTCGAAGCAAGTAAATATGTAAGTATCAAATGCGATAAAATGAAGATATTTCACAGAGAAACTTTAACTCCAGAAAACTAGTAAAAAATATAATTTTGGTGTGAGGTTAGTTTGTGTTTTGCTGTTTTATGTTAATTGTCAGTGAGAGAGGCACCTACAGATAGTTTCCCCTTCATACACACTGTGCATAAATTAAACGGTGTCTGCAATGACCTTATTTTTGTCACATTTTATATGTAGCACATGTCCTGCATAATTCTCCTGCTGGGTTCTAAGCCCCTGTGTACTTCATATCATCCAAACTTGCTTTCTGTCATAAATGTTTGCATGTGAAATTTATCTCAGCATACTTAACACACACATTTCCTTTTTTCTAGCATGCTGCACAGCCGCGTCTTGGGTGAACAGACACAGCTAAAGGAGGAGATGGAGACCCTCAGGAGGGACAATGCCCAACTTGTCCGCGAGCACAACCACCTAAAACAGAACTGCGAGGAGCTTAAGCGACTGCACGGTCAAGACCAGAAAGAGCTGGCAGACCTCCGACTGCAGCAACAGCAGGTAATATTCACTGGGTGGGTGTGTGTGGGTGTGGGTGTCTGCTGTAGCTGCCCAGATGTTATAAGGGCATGAATTGCCTCTAGGGATTTACTGAAAGATAGGGAACAGATGCTGAAGGCAATATGCAAAATCAGATTGCTTGTTCCTTTGCTACAGCATCACACATTTTAAAGTACTGAGGGGATTTCACCTCTTTCTATCTCAAAGTCATGCCTTTTCCAACATGAAACTACATTGCTTGTTGTCTTCCACGCGCTGAATCCTTCGCTCTAAATAGCACAAGGATGCTGTGACCAGTATTCGACTAGCGTACAGTATTGTCCCACACAGCACCCATGGGAACGCTGCTGTGGCTAAGGGCAGCCAAGCAGAGGGAAGTGCACGCAGAGCATTTCTGAAAAGGTCAAGCTCAGAAGGAAAGGGCTTTGGCTCGGGCAAAGAGTACGCTGACCCAGCCCATGTAGCTACAAGATCAGTGTGTTCGCAGCGTATGTGGCCGAGGTCAATAAAGCCCTCAGGTCAGAGCAGCTCTGTCAGGAATCAGGAGGGACTATATCAGCAAGACCGGCGATAATGAGACATCCAGTCTCACCGGACATGAATAATGCAGTCTGAAGGACACACTCATAAGGACTCATAAAACGGTTCATTTTGCAGGCCAGATTTTTGGGTTTCAGTTCCATGCTTAATTGCACTTACACTTCAAAAAAGCTTCTTTTCTTTTCCTGGCACAGGATTTGTTTGCACAGTAAAAATAGAATACTGCCTACACATTGATGCCATCTGCTGCTAAGGTGTGGCACAGCAAATACAGGCTTTGTTCCATTTTATCTGACGGCATCCACATTTCCAACACAATTAATAGTTAAATAATGACATATCATGTGACTTCCGTTGTCCTCACCAGGTAATGAGAGAGAAGGGCTCATCGGAGGTGTTAAACAAACTCTATGACACCGCGATGGACAAGCTGGAGGGAGTAAAGAAAGAGTATGATGCCCTTAGCAAGCGCTACAGCGAGAAGGTGGCCAACCACAACACAGACCTGAGCCGCCTGGAGCAGGCCGAGGAGGAGAACCGAAGGCTGCAGAAGCAAATGGATGCGTTGCTCAAACAGCGAGACTCAGCCATGCACTACCAGCAGCAGTACTCCACCTCGATGAGGAGGTGAAAGCAATTCTCACCTGCATACGAACTGATAACAAAACATGAGATAAAAAAAAAAGCACTGTTATATTCCAGAGACTGTAACTTGATATGGATATGTAGCAGATATTGTGTTCAAGCCTGGACTAGTTTCATAGACTTCATCCAGTCTAGCAGAGAAGCTAATGACCCAGCCAATGTACATGCACATACGAACACGTGCTGATATGAGCTACTCTTGAGCTGCAGCCAGCACAGCATAATTTTATATGTGCATCCCATAAAACGTTTCACCAAAGCACTCTCATCTTCCTCTGCCCTTCCAGGTTTGATTCAGTGCAGCAGGAGCTGAACAAGTCCTCAGCACAGAACAAGGAGCTGCAGAGGGAGATGGAGCGCCTGCAGTCAGAGGTGACGCGCTACAAGAACCTGCAGCTGAAATCAGCCAAGGACTGCGAGAAGTACAAGGAGGAGAGGGACTCAGTGTTTAATGAGTATCGCCTCATCATGAGCGAGCGGGACCAGGTGATCAAGGAACTGGACAAGTTGCAGACAGAGCTGGAGGCAGCTGAGGCCCGACTGAAAAACACCTCGTCAGAGAGGGTGGTGGCCAGTGAGGAGCTCGAGGCACTCAGACAGGTTTGAGATTATACTTATGGCTAACAAACAATTTTCAAATATTTTGGGACACATCAAGCAGAAACTCAAGACTGACATGATGATGAAACTTTTACTCCCTGGCTTGGATACGTATAACCTATAGACAAAATTTGATCCATGAAAAACTTAAAGGAATACAGTAGCTTTGATGTTTTGGCTAATATTGTTGACAAGAGTTAGATGAGAAGAGCAGTATGTCTCTATGGTAATTATGTAGCTGGAGCTAAAAGCCTCGTTGTATTGTATCAGAAAAAGGGAAAATGGCTAATTCGGCACACAACACCCCATTAGACAGCTAATAGTTTATTTTTACACTACAGTGTTTGGGCAGACACAACAAACGAGATATGAAGTGTTAATTAGTGAGCTTTTAAGGTGCTGGTTGACATTTTTTGTTACCTTTGGACAGAGATAGGTTAGTGGCTTTCTCCTGTTTCCAGTAGTTTCTGTATGCTAAGCTCAGCTAGCTGGCTGCTTGTTCCAGCTGCAGATTTACTGCAGACTGCTATTTATTTTCTTATCTAACCCTCATCTAACAGCAACAAAGTGAATAAATGCATTTTCCAAAATGTTGAACTCCTCCTTTTAAAGAAATGATTTTCAAAAGTTGGATATAAAGCTCTTTGGAATAAAAATGTTCTTGCTGTTGCTCATCAGTCACAGCTTCCCAGAGAGGCTTCCTGTCATGCTGACATTTACTGAGCAAAGTTTCTCCCATTGGGAGAATTTGCATCAACCTCGCAGGTTTTTTAGTCTGTCTGTTCATGACTTTGGCCATGCATCTACTTTTCATTCAGTGGATAAAAGGCCTTTTTTTTACCCATGACACTGCATAAAAACTAGTTCGGCTCCAAAGTCTCTTTTTTTGGAAGAACTTTTCTGAACATTCATGTTGACAGTCAAAAGGGAAACTTAACTCGTGTTGGATAGCTCTGCATTGGCCTTAAAATATTTTATTTTCACACTGCATGAATGAGTCACAGTGTTGAGATGTCCTGATTCTATTACGCCCTCTTTGTGATGTGACAGGAGTTGAACTCGTCACTGGTGGACCGCGACAGGGCCATCTGCGAGAGGAACGAGCTGCTGGAGAAGTACTGCCACGAGGTGAAGGACAAGGCCGAGGCTCAGAAGGAGCTGAGCCAGGCTTGCAAGGACATCGAGATGGTCCGGGAGGAGAGGGACGTTGCCCGCAAGGAGAGGACGGAGGCCATCATTCAAAGGGATCAGCTGCTCCGAGAGTACTATCAGGCCAGACAGGTAACAAATACTCTGCACCTTAGATCCGACAGCAGGAAGTCAAAGGTTAGACACACAATAAGGAGCATAGTGCATCCAGGGAGCTGTCAGTTGGTGGATTACTGCTTGTCAGTGGACTGACCCTTAAGAGGACTTTGGTTACACCTCTATGTGTCCACAAGATGGCCCTCTCAACAGTCTTTCTGCAGGTCACATGCACTTAAATGTTTACACTTATCATTAGCCATGATTTGTCTGACAAGTCACACATCTGGATAATCTCCACATTTACTGTTTTTTTAGTATTCATTAATTTCACACCAGATGCTGAAAACTCTTGCATATTGTCAGAAATGTAAATGGAATGAATAATTAATAATGAAATTCATTTATATTCAATGTTCTTAGAAACAAGACTCAGCCACCCTGGACATGGAACGAGCCAATAAAGAGATTGAGATGCTGAGGAAACAGTACGAGGCCATGTCTCAGGAACTGAAGGAGGCCACACAGGAGGCTGAGGTGGCCAAATGTCGACGGGACTGGGCCTTTCAAGAGAGGGACAAGATTGTGGCGGAGAGGGAAAGCATAAGGTCAGTCTATGTACGGATTTATCAAGAGACCCCCTGACAGAGCTGGAGGGCCAACAGAAAGTCATAGATCATAGATAAAAATACCTGCTCTTCTAAATATTCTTCTCACATTGTTGTTGCCACCTCTCTCCTCTCCTTTCTCTCCCAGGACTCTGTGTGATAACCTGCGCAGGGAACGAGATCGGGCCGTCAGCGATCTGGCAGATGCCCTGCGAAACCTGGACGATATGA
This sequence comes from Acanthurus tractus, assembly GCA_029783725.1. Taxonomy (NCBI): domain Eukaryota; kingdom Metazoa; phylum Chordata; class Actinopteri; order Acanthuriformes; family Acanthuridae; genus Acanthurus; species Acanthurus tractus. The sequence goes on from JAQNCA010000003.1 coordinate 14,003,903, forward strand.
GGAAACAGAAGAACGATGCGCTGCGAGAGCTCAAAGAACTGAAGTGAGTTTTCAAATTGGTTCTGAAGCCCTTTTTAATGATGAAAATTACAGGAAACACACAAACACAATCCCAGAAAATCCTTAAACATCGCTTCCACTCGGCCAGCTTGGTGTTGTCATTCTGTCTTTTTCTCTATAAGCTGTTGCACTCAGTGTGCGGCAGGGTGTAAGCTGTGATACTCTGCCTTTGGAGACAGTATGGAGCTCAGTTGTTTGCCTGGCGCCATTTCCTCATGCTCAGATTAAAAGTGTAATCCTGAAAAAGCAGCAGTGTTTGGGACACACACATGCAGTCAGTTTCTCACTGTCTCAGCTTCCCCGCCTATGCACGTGTTTATTTTGCATAGAAATGCTCCCTCTGCTGGCTAAATTGTATATGACAACCAAAGTACCGTATAGAGTCTGCAGTATGCTCTGACTTTGAGAGTTTTTGACCCTATCCTCTATAAAGAACAATGTAAAATTGGGGTTTTAATGTCACAGCTACCCTTAAGGCATGCCTCAGTAGGACACCATATATCTTAGTGACAGTGGCCCATTGTGTGCATTCTACTTTTAGATTTCTTTTGAGTAATACAAATTTTATTCCCTAAACCACAAAACAGAAGGTGTTTCTTCTGAGAGAAAGGACGTCAAAATATTCTAAAGAGATAAAATAAACTTGCATCTGATTTGAAGTGGGAAAAAAAGGTCAAAACATGTGTACTTTTTACATTTCTGCATGTTATTTCATCCCCGTAAACGCAAACTAGACTGGAGTCTTCATCCAGAGTGATGCTCCCTGTAATGTCCAATCTGCAGACTGGTTCTGTGCAGCTTCTTCTTCCTGTTGTCTTCTGCCATCTATCCCCCAGTGACTGACCTTTGACTCTCTGTGCAATGTCTTTCTTTGTTAAGGGAGAAGATGGAGAGCCAGCTGGAGAAGGAGGCCCGGTTCTGTCAGCTAATGGCCCACAGCTCTCACGACTCAGCCATCGACACAGACTCCCTGGAGTGGGAGACAGAGGTGGTGGAGTTTGAGAAAGACAGGGTAAGAGCAGTGCTCAGCTCTTATTACTGAGAGTGTTTTTGTGATGTGCAAGTCTCCTGAGAGAGAGCAAGTAGAGCCGTAAAGACTGCCAAAACTTAATGTTATTAAAACAAGTTTGTCAAAATGAAGGAATTTACTGACATTTCTGTTATTTCCTTAAACAGGATGACATGGATTTGAAGGCACTTGGGTTTGATATTGCTGAGGGGGTAAATGATCCATATTTACCCGGAGATTGTGGAATATTTGTTACAAGGGTGGACAAAGGAAGTATTGCAGATGGAAGGTTAAGGTATAGGCCGCCTCAAGAAGCTATCTCCATGTATTTTTGTCTGGACCAACAGTTTATCAAATGCCTCTTCTTTCCTTTCTCTTTCCGTTTTCAGAGTGAATGATTGGTTGTTGAAGATTAATGACATCGACCTGGCCAATAAGGACAGGAAGCAGGTGGTGAAGGCTGTTCTTAACGGCGGAGGATTGATTAACATGGTGGTACGAAGAAGGAAGTCTCTGGGAGGAAGGCTCGTCACTCCCGTTCACATCAACCTCATGGGACACAAAGGTGCGTCTGAGTGCTGGATTACTTAGCTTCCTTATAAATAAATTGTTATGCCTTGTGGCTGTTTATGCCTCAGTGTTATTTAATGTTTTATCGTCTGTCTCCTCTGTGTCTCAGACAGCGGGATCGGTCTGGAGAACGGCGTGTTCGTCACCGCTATTGTTCAGGGAAGTCCAGCAGCCAGGGAAGGTTCTCTCACAGTTGGAGACAGACTGATCGCTGTGAGTCTCTGTTAGCTTCTGAGAAATCCTCTTTTAATTTATTTTTTTTAATACTCCCTCCCTCCCTCCCTCCCTCCCTCCACACCACAGCTCACACAGGCTCTTTTGGCTTTCTAATCCAGGCCTTGTTCCATTCCACTATCCACACTCCAAACCCCAGATAAGGTGGGATTTGGTTGAGTATGTGAAGTAGAAATAGAAAAGTCTCCTGCTTTGATTTAATCCTCCCAAAACTTGCAGCTCTAGAGGGCTAGGTGGAGCTGTCCTCACATACACCGCTGCAATACACCCTCACTTGAGGGAGTGGAAGAGAAAAGGCAAATGTGAGAAATGGGACTGTGCATATTTATCTCGATCTTCTGAAAAGTGACCTTGTCTCTTATGCTAATCTGCCAGTAGCAGCAGAAACCTTAACTCCCTCGTTAGTTTAAGATGAAGCGTGAAACCTGTGCATTACCTTTTAAATCCTAGAGCACTTAAATATCTCTGCTCACCGTAGCAGACTCCGTCTTGTAGCCAGGGAGCTGATATGCCAGATGATAGCTCAGCTGCAACTACAATTAGCAATGGTAAGTACAGATGATGTGTTAAGAGATCTTAATCGTGGGAGAGTATCGTATTTGATCGTGCCCTTGTGGACGTTAATCACACAAGCGTATCAGGTTATGTATAACTTATTAAATGCTTAATTCAGTTTGGAAAAAAAAAAGTCCAGAGTGCTGAATCGGCTATAAAATATGCACCAGGGTGCAACTGAATGTTGGTAGTGGCTCAGAGGTGAGTTCAGAGATGCACTATAAAATGTGTCAGACTTGTTCCATGTCGAAGCATAAAGTTCTTTACTCAAGTTATTTTATTATCAAATTCAGCCATAAAATATAACTCACTTCGCTATTTAACAACTCCATCCGTTAAAAAAAAAAAAAAAAAAAAATCCCATAAGTCAAGAACATTGTGATGGAAATACGCGGATTGCAACGTGAGGGTTCTGAAATATGCTGGCCTAGATTTCTTACTGTTTTCCCACCGCAGCAGCAGAGTGAGACACGTATCTCTGTCTCCAATTTCTCAATTCAGGAAATACAGTATGTAACCTGTCTGTGTTTATAGACATACATCTGTTTAAATTATTCCCTCACATGAGATATACACACAAGCCTCACAGGGATACCAAAAGGACGAACGTGTATCGCTTCAGTGTTGAAGGACCTGTCCTTATTTCCAGTGTCTTTCTGTGCTCCCCAGATAAATGGCATTGCTCTGGATAACAAATCTGTGACAGAGTGTGAGGCTCTGTTGAGGAGCTGCAGGGACTCTCTTAGCCTCTCTCTCATGAAGGTGGGCCACACTCATCTCACTTCCTGAGCTCCTTTTTTTACTTCACCTATGCTGCAAATCGTCACTAGCTCTCTCTCTACTTTTGCATGACCTACATAGCAGTTTTACAACTTCAACTGTGTGACTTGTGAAAACTGAATTATTAAAAGTATTTCCATGACTTGTGAAAACTGAATTATTAAAAGTATTTCCATTGTATTATTTAAAAAACTTGGACTAATTAACATTTGGTGTTTTGGATTCCTTCCTCTGTCCTATCCACAGTTCTTCCCTCACAGCACATCAGGCCAGAACATCTTTGAGAGTCTGCGTGAGTCATCAGAAAAGTCCAACGGGCGCATTCAGCTGTCCGAGATTCACTCCCGGAACAGTCGCAACCTTAAACATAACAGCTCGACTCAAACTGACATCTTCTGCCCTGACGTTGGAAGCACCAGCACAAGTAGCATCTCTGGGGAGAGGAGGAAGGTCAGAGGTGAATCTGATGAGGTGTTCGGGGATATCAGCAAGCCGTTCTCCACAGGTTCTCTCCATGCCACCAGCCTCCGGCCGGCCTCTGATCTGGGCACCGGCCGCTACGGGCCCAGTGCTTTCCAAGAGTGCTGCCCCTACACGAAGGCGCCTTCCTCCTTGCCCTTCGACCCTGTCTCTCCTTCGGATTGCATCACCATGGAGACAACCCTGGAGAAGAAGCACAGTGGGGGCACATGGCCCAAGATGATGGTGGGAGGTATGTCCGTTGCACCAGATAACACCAGTCCGGTCACAGCAGCAGCCCAGCTCTCCATCTACAAATCACCCAAGCAGAGGAAGTCCATCTTCGACCCAGACACTTTCAAACGCCCCGAAACACCTTCCTCAAAGATGGAGTACATGGCAGCCAATCAGATAGCAGCCGTGGCCGCAGCCGCAGCCGCAGCATCCCACTCCCCGCAGCCTTCGAAGACAGAGTCCCTCTCCTCTTCATCCACCCCTACCCCAACCCCTCCAACCCCACCCACACGCAGTGACTCCTTTAAGTTCAAACACAAGCATCAAAGCAGCTCTGCCTCAGACTGCACCATCACCTCGGACGGCAAGGGAGAGGCTGCCATCTCCATGGCAGCAGGGGAGAGCAGAGAGAGGAGCGAGCGAGAAAGAGACAGAAATGGAAACCACTATTTCCTGGATGGCAAGGTCCTAACCTCAAGAAAGTCATGTGACGAGGACATCGGACGAACCAGAGGGGAAGAGCCAGAGGTGAAGAGGCCGCGCCCTAAATCTGCCCCCGCCCTTCGACGCAGGATGACCCCTCAGACCATCACTCTTCCCACTTTCCAAGTAAGTCAATTTAAGACTTAAAAAAACGAATCTAGAGTCGTTATGTGGCACTTTTTCCTTCTTTAAAATATTCTTTTGCTCACTTCATCAGTTCAAAGCAGTTTTGAATAGAAGCCGTTCTAATAAAGAGATGGGAACATGATGCATTGGCGTTTGCATTCAGAATGGGACCAGCATTTCAAATCATCCCAGTGGGCCAAAGCATCCATTTTGTAATAGAATTTACAGCCCCATCAGAGTTATGCCTCTGGGACTTGCCTCTTAGCCAGCGTGTCCGAATGATTGATGCCCCTGCACTGGTACAGCCACCCAGCCCAGGAGCTGAGTCAGTGCCTGGGGCTCAGACAACCATGCCTGGCTAACTCCTCAGGCCCCTGAAGCACAGATGGAAAAACTGGAGGGGGGGGGAATAAATGTCCAATTTACTGTTGTGGGATGTTCATTCTGTCATTTTTCTCTTATGCTACTTGTCTCCAGCAAAGGGAGGAGGAATTCTCCCCACACATAATGGTGTTTTTTTTTTTTTATCCCTGTAGGGGAAAAAGGTAACCGTTTGTTTCTGTCATTCATCTCAGAGCTACTCTAACGACGAGCACTCACCAGAGCCAAGGGACATGCTGCGTTCCTCCCCGAGCCGCTCCCACAGGCACAGCGTCGGCTTCGTCCCCACAGTCTACAATGGCACCCTACCTCCTAGTGAGTTTTCCAATGTTTACGTAAACACACATGCTCTCACCATAACCACAGACCCCCTCCATCTCTCTAAAATTATGGCGTGTCTGTGCTCTGTCAGATTCAGCCCATCGGGGTCTGGCTCCTTGCCCCGCAGTGACGGCCGTGATGAGGAATCCAGTGTACACCGTTCGCAGTCACCGCGTTCATACCAGCAACTGTCCATCCGTCGCTTCCCAGATATGTCACCAGCACACCCACACCAGGTTACCTCTCATTTCCTCCACCAGTGGTTAATGTCAGTAATGGTGGTTCAGTGTGTCTGCTGCGGCCTGTGAGGATGACTAATACATTTTAATTAGCCTGTTTCCCAAAGGCAAAAACGCATAATGTAATTTAGGGTTTGGAAGAAAATGATTTACTTCTGTTGCTTTTCCTTCGTACTATGCAGTGATGATTGAGCGCAGCCCACCAATTTCAGTTACTCTGACCTGTTAGATTTTCTTGCATGTGTAAATAATTGTGCAAGCATCGTATGCGTAATTGCACGAGAGTTTCCTAAGGCATGTTTTTTTTTAAATTTTTTCCTCTGCAGTCCACAACACCAGGGTCGTCTGAGCCTGGACCTGAGCCAGCAGAAGCGCACGAGCGACTACTCCGAATCCTCATCGTCACGCAGCAGCAGAGCTTCACACGGTACAAACTCACTGCCCTCCAGCGCACGGCTCGGTCAGTCTGGCACGCACGCACACACACACACACACACACACACACACACACACTTTAAGGTCACCGGCTCCATGGCCCTTTCTCTTTCTGGATATTATGTCACAGCTTTCATTTCCGTCTCATCTCATCCCTCTGCCAGGTTCTTCCAATAATGTCCAGTACCGCACGGAGAGGATCAAAATCCCTTCCACTCCACGCTACCCCCGCTCCATGCTGGGGTCAGACAGAGGTACTGTGCTCACTCACTGCACAAGTATTAAAATACTGAAGAGCCCCTCAGATCAAGCTGCAAAGCAGCAGCTGTATGTCTGGCCATCGTTTTTAAATTGTTGGCTTATCCTCCCAAGCCTGGTTTTTCTTTGTCAGACCAACTAAGTTGTAAGATCACAGCTTTAAATTGAACTTTTACAACATTCGTGAAAGAAAATAGATTATATTTCCTTTTCAGATGTGCAAATCTCATTTAATCACCTAAATTAGCCAGTTTGAGACTTTCAGTCCCCAAAGTCTTAGGTTAACACCAATTACTTACGTCTCCTCTGCATTTGTATTAATGTGCATCTAGAGAGGTCAAATAGTGGTTACACGGTAAAGTGATGTGTCTGGGTGTAAATAGTCTTTTCAAGTGGTTAAAATCACAGTTTTGATTTTGACTAAGTTTCCTCCCAAGCTTTCTAAATTAAACTAAGCTTCTATTTGTAGAAACCCAATTCAAAAAACTGCTGACAGGCAGCTCAGTTGGCAGTATCCTTTTTAAAAGTGAAGTAGCAGAATATGTGAGACAAGTGAGATGAGGTGTTTGCTGTCCCTTTTACAAGAGCTGTATGTATCACAGAACGGTGCGAATTTTGTTGTATTGAGATGCCAGTATGTTCCAGAAGCCTGTATTCCTGTAAGATGTAGATGTCATCTTGGACTTCACACACCTTTATTCTCTCTTTCTTTTATTAAAAATCCTAAATCCAGGCTCCCTTTCACACTCTGAGTGTAGCAGTCCCAGTCTCATCACACCTCCACAATCGCCTCTCAATCTGGAGACCTCCTCGTTTGCCAGCAGCCAATCACAAGGCTCCATTTCCACTTTACCTCGGATCTCAGTCAGCCCCGTGCCAATAGGGGAACGCAGGAAAGACAGGTAACGAGCGCTCTCAGCTCATTTTTGAGTGAATACTAGCTGTCCATGCTCTGCTGGGATTTCACTGACTGCTGGTAAATGAGCGTGTTGACACATTTTTGAATAAATTTCATTTACTTTAGCAAACTGGAAATCGTCTGTCAGAGTTGACCTGTCCAGAGCACCAATCAGATGATTGTTATTGGTGTCTAGCTGATGAGACTGATGGGATATTAAAAAGTGGCTCTTTAAATGGTGTGGATGCTGAGTGAATGATGAAGAGTGTGATTATATGGATCACTTAAGAAGGGGATACGATATGGCTGGCGTCCACCCTCAGGGATCCTCCTAGGCTATTTCAAAAGGTGTTGCCAGGCAACAGGTCTCTTAACGGTCAGGGCTGTGCAATTCCTTATTGAAATTCCGATTGAAAACCTATTAAAACTCCTTTCAATAATTTTATGGAAGCCTCTTGCTGTTTCTAAAAAGTGAGGAAATTATCTGCCGAAATGTTTAAATTTTATGTTATTCTTTTCCTCAAACAATTCTGTCTCATTTTGTATCACCAACACGTCTCACTCTTTTACATTGTTGCTGTCTCTGTATGAAATATCTGTCCTCCATTCTCCTCTTTATCTTCCTCCCACCTCTCTGCAACCTTCCGCTTTCAGATCTCTTTACCGTAATCGATCTTTTCTAAGGATTCCTCTGGCTGCAAGGCCGAGGTTCTCCTCTCTCAGGAGCCTCAGGTTCGTTCTTCCTCACAGTGCTAAAAGTCAAGGGAATGCCCCCACCCCCTACCCACCCTTACCCCAACTTCACGTCGTTCACATGCTTCCCTGCAGCTGGGTAGATAACACACAGGAGCAGAGTAGCCTCGTGCAGTTTTACATGCACCATATGGAATGCAAAAGGAGAATTTGTGAGGTTTTTTTTTTTCGCCCTCCACAAGAGCGCGGTTGGATTGTCAGAGTGCTAGTTCTTTGCATGCCACAGTATTAGTGCCTTAGGAAACAAGGAAAAGATAGACCTGATTAGTTACACTTGGTGAACTTCAAAGGCTCAGTGTTATGTTTATATGTCTGCACTTGTCTCTCTCCATGTCGTAAAAACCCCCCTGAATCTCAGATATTGCATGCGGTGTCCATACCCTACAATGACGACATGGTCAATATGCATGTGCGTATTTTGGCCTGAAGCCAAGTCACTCTTTAGTCTGCAGTATGTATGTTATGCAATGGTATTATTATTCAGCCTGGAGCTTCTGGGTCATGGTCTTGTTTGTACACCACCACTCTGTTCACCCTCGTCTATGGCTGCCAATCCATTCCTCTTATCTGCCTTCATAGAATCGTATGCCATGTCCAAGCCAACTTGTTATGAAGACCCACAAAGTTCATGCAAATCTCCTCCATGCGAAGGGATTTCACCTGCCTGTGCTTTTTATGATGTTGCACACAGTGTCCCTGTGCCTCAGACCTATCCAGCTTTTTTTCCGTAAACCCAGGTGTTAAACGGCTCCGAAGAGATGATCAATTTACAGGTCTGGAGAGGAAGTATGTGCTTAGGATCAAACTTTAAACACAACTTCATCTTTATATTGATAATATTTCTTATTTGGACCAGATATGATTTTGTATAACGGAAGCAAAAGTCTGGGTAGCAAGTTAACTCTTCAGAGCTGTAAATATGTCAGTCAGTCGTGCCATCACCTCATCCTCTCTACTTGCTCCTGTCCTTAAACTGCTGTTCTGTGGTGCTGTTCATTTATACACCCTCTTCCTTCCCTCTAGGCCATACTTAGAGGAGCCCCGCAATGTCATCGTGCACAAAGGTGCAGAGCCTCTGGGCATCTCCATTGTCAGTGGGGAGAACGGAGGAATCTTTGTCTCCAAAGTTACTGGAGGTAGCATCGCCCACCAGGCAGGACTGGAGTATGGGGACCAGTTATTGGAGGTATAAACAATCTAAAGCATTTTTAAAAAGGTTGCAGCTTTAAGAAACATAAATAAGGATATTTCCTCAGCCAGCAGAGCAATAAAAGATCAGTCAACTGACATAATCTGTATTTGTTTCAATGACCCAGTTATGTTGTTACCAACTGTACATATATACTGAGTGGAGGACCGTATCATTAGTATTGTCGCCGTTCCAAGTATGTTAATACGAGTGGAACTGCATTCAAAGGGTGTTTTCTCTACATCTAAAATGGCTGTGCAAGCTAAAAGTTGCATTGCAGTCACATCAAGAGAGCATAAACTGCTCTTGTGGGTGGCAAACAGTTCCAGCATTTGAAAGAAAAAAACTGAGTAAAGATCTTTTTGGTATAAGTGAATTTTGCCAACAAATACTTTGCAGAAACTTAGCTGCTTTCTACGCAGTTTTTATTGTGGACCCATTAGCAATGCTAATGCCTGTCGTTCCCCCTTAAACTAAGAAAACTTTTTTTAAAGTAACCTCGTCATGATTTTCTTAGTTCAATGCTTTAGGTGTTGGACAATCATTCCCTGGCCCCTTCTAACATCTGAGTGCCACTGTTTTCATAACTCTTGTCAGTGCATCCAAAGTTTAACACTGCCCAACACAGCCTGACAGCACAACACAGCAAGAATAACCAGAAAAACTGTGAATTTATCACAAATCAGTTTCCAAACATAATATAACTGAA
>JAQNCA010000003.1:14024315-14041557 GCA_029783725.1 Acanthurus tractus
GAGAAAAAGCAACATATTACTTTGTGAGATATCAAAGTTTTATTTTTTTTTAAAAAAGAGTGATGTAATATGAAAGCATGGTTCTGATCTTTACTCCTAATTTGTCATTTGATCATCATGAACCTGTTACATACTGTATAAAAATTAGTACATCTCTTTATGAATGTTTTTTTAAAGGTCAGCAAACTTTTTTTTTATTCCTCAGCTGGCACCAAAATGCGCAATTCTTAAAAATCTGATGAATATGAGCCCAGACCTTGGAACATAAGCAGATCCTAGGCCCACCTTTTAGAAAAAACTTAACTATGTACAGTATATTCAATTTTTTCCTGTAATTCTGCCACATTTAATAAGAGTTGTTTTTTCATGCAATCGAACTGCCTTCAGCAACACCAGATATTGCTGGTTGATTGGACGCCTCTAGCTTGGGGTTATTTCCTCCAAGCTTTGCATCAGGGGTCACATGGGCCTTTGGCCAATGATGTCACAGTTCATGACTTCCCTCCAGCTGCCTGTCAGGTTCACTGGGGCAAGAGAGCACCCAGTGCCAACACATCTACCACAGCCCCCTGCAACACTACCCTTACAGTTGTACATTGATTAGACCAATCACTGTTTGAAAAGGCCACTGTTGTGAAACTAATTGATCTCCAGAGAACATTGCTTGAGGTTCTGATCACCAATTACCTCTCACTAAATCTGATATAGGTGTATGTGCACGCCTGCCATGCATTCCTTAGTGTCCTCCATGTAGACTCCTGCCTGTTTTAGAAAAGGGTAGGGTCTCAAGCCCTCCTGCTGTGGTGTCTGTTTCAAGACAGCTGCTGACAGCTCAACTGAACATGAGAAGTCTTAAGTCTGACAGCAGAGGATCTCTGTAGTCCATGGTGGTGAGCTGTGGCTTCTCCCCATTTCTCTGCATGATGTGATGAACCGGTGCGGTTCGGCCCTCTGCTGGTCCTTCGAAATGTTAAATCAAGCGTCTCCAAACGTCCTGCGGGATTACCACCTGACTGCAGTCTGGTAAATCTCCTCATCTGTCAGCACCAGGATCCTACGGCAAAAAAAAAAAAAAAAAAAAATCTGCCAGCCCACGGGAACCAGTTGGCAACAGCTGGCCTTTCATGGGGAATGATCAATTCAAGTCATTCCTGCTGTGACCAGCAATAAACATTAGCAAGGTTTACCATGACATAAGATGTGTGTAGCATGTTCTGCTGATGCTCTGACCTCTATGGGGACTTCTTGTTGTTTTGGAAATTGAATTTCAATAGTCAATGTGTATTGTTGCAGGAATGATTTCCTATTTGTCTATTTTAAGAATACTAATATTCAGCATAAATAACATGCAGATATATCAGCTTTATGATCCAGTACTTGTGTGAATCCAAAACATTTCATTATAATGAGGCCTTGGAAATATTGATTTTATGATGCCTTGAATATCCTGGTCAGTGTCACTTTGGTTTAGGAATAAATTGTAAATTTTTTTGGTAATGTTGTAATATCAAAAAAGGGCCGTTGAACCACTCTGTGGGCTCTTGTAGAGCAGCATCATTTGCATCAAATGTGACAGTTCACCATTTTACCAGCAGGAGGACATCTCAGGACTGCCGTTCAAGGCCCAACCTTACACTTACACACAAGTGCCTGAGCACTTGCTGGTCAGATGCTGTTTAGGGGCACCACAGGGCATAAATCAAGCTACACTGCATGTAGCAATAAAGCTGTGTTGTTGTTGTTTTTTTTTTAAATAGCTTTGTCTGGTTTGGATCTTGCTGTTTCTTTGAGTTCAGTGTTAAGCCAACTTGATGTAAATAATGTGGATGAAATTAGCAAGCAGAAATCAGTGAGTAAGAAAATTAATGGCTCATAGTTTGCTTTTGCTCTATAACTCATTTTCAATATACCAACCAGCGGTGGATAGCAGTGTTTTCCTGCACTGCTTCTATTTTATGTGAAGTCAAAATGCTTGCATAGACAGTCATAACTCTATGCTATAATTTACAGATTGCCTTGTCTTCAGTGTTTTACAGCTTGCCCCCTCCTCCCAGGTTAAAAGATTCAGTTACAGCAGCTATTTCTGTAGGAGCACTAATATTTCCCAGACAATAAATTACCATCATAGGAAATAAATCACACATTTTCCTAAGATCTTTGTTTACTTTTCTATGATTTATGCTTCAGATCAAATGTCATATTTACACACTTCATGGATCATTGACTAGGATATATGTTGATCACGTCACCTTCACCTCAAATCACACACACAGTGCAGGAGGGAGAGGGCCCTTTAATTGCACTGACACTTCCTCAAAACATTTAGAGGGACTTGTGGAGACAGATTATTGGAGGGTTTATTGCAAACAACCACCAAGAAGTCTGGAGCCTTGTGACACAGGTGGCTGCGTGCACCTGCCCGGTCTGGTGCTCCGGGGTCAGCGGTTATTCAGGGCCTCAAGCCAGCTGTTTCCTCATATCCTTTGGTCTGGCTGGCTACTTGAGGAGCATCCATAAACTACTGCCGGCCATGCCTCAACGTCATCACCAATCCACACCTGTTTTTTGATCTAACATGTGAGCTAAACGTGTAAGCATATTATAGTAATTGACCGGGAAGGACATTCATAACGTTCCCTGTGTAAGTGCGCTCGTGTGTGTGCGCGCACATCCATGAAAAGCCACAGACACAGTAATTGGAAAGGTGGGAGCACTATCCTTAATGAAAATCCAGTAACATCCATACAGGGACTGACAGTGTTATTGTTAATGATAAGTAACCTCACTTTATTGTCGTTTTATATCCGCTCATATCAATACAAGATTCCCGCGGGAGACTCGTCTCCTGCTGTAGCGTTTTTACACAAAGCAATAATCCTTAAATTTATCACTGATCGATATTGTTGCTTTTCAAAAAGCCTCTTCCTTTTTTCTGCGACGTGCGTCATTGGCGCGCATGAGACACGCAAAGGCGCAATTGTAGCCTACCTCTTTTATACACCCAAGAAGCGGAGACCAGTCGACACTTGGAATAAACAGCGTCGCGGTATTACTGCCCTCTGTCCATCTTTATTATTAGCGCTTCGCTCCGCCCTCCTACCTGTAAATCTCCCCGCTCTCCTCTGGAGCGGATCTGACAGGCGCTCTCAGCTGGCCGCTCCGTGCCAGGGCTGCAGGGGACCGAATGGAGACGGGGACATCCACCCGAGCGCTCGTCCTTTTCACGCAGAATTGACAACGAAAACGCCCGCAAGAATGTGCAGTCTTCGGCACCGCAGTGACAGCTGAACACCAACTGTAGAAATAAATTAGATCTCCGCGTGTGTATGTGTATTTTTGTCCGTTTTTGTTGCGAACCTTCACAGTCGATTGACACTTAAAAGAAAGTGAAATCGATTCTCCGCCTGCCGATCGACGGGATCCCTGAATGGAAGACGGCTGAGGGAGGTCGCCTCGCCGAGAACAGGCTGTAACATTTGTGTTTTTCCTCGTCGCTGTGTTTACCACCAAACGACAGCGTATAGGCTATCACTGGCAGCCTCGACGGCTGCGAACGACGCCGTCTTTGCCATGGCTTTTGGCGTGAAAGAGCGAGAAAACCCCTCAGATTGAGAAGCGCCTGAGATTCGTCATTATTGCGGATTTAAATGCCTCTCGCCAAGGGACACCGACCCGCTATTTCGGTCAGGTTCGCGTGTGCGCCGTCTCACGCTGTCACGAATAAACAATTCATAGGCTGCTAGAAAATACAGAAAGAGACTCCATCGGGTGGGTGAACATAATCTACAGCGAAGAGGGGGATTTTTTTTTTTTTTCCAAGCAATATGGCTGGTGAGTGGGGCTGGGGACGCTGGCACAGGCTCTCCAAGGCTCCTAAATGCTAGCTGAGGCAGATGGCACCGTTCCCCATGGAAGCGACAGCTCTATGAGGACAAGCAATATCAATAATAATATAAAGCCGGACTCTTCAATCTTAATATCCAAGATGGAAGACGTTGTCATCCCGTTCTCGTCTGAGGTGCCCTGCGACAATAATGGACAGCGCATGTGGTGGGCATTCCTCGCCTCCTCCATGGTGACGTTTTTTGGGGGTCTCTTCATCATCCTGCTATGGAGGACCCTCAAATATCTGTGGACTGTTTGCTGCCATTGCAACATCAAAAATAAGGTATGGTTGATGCTGTGTCCACGATAGATTTTTGGAAATAAAATATCTCTTTATATAATTAAAAATTCTTTAATTTGATGTAACACTGGCCTTCATTCAGACGAATCTAATGGCTCTCCCCATCATCTGCATCATTTGCACCACTGAACAGATATCAAGTGCCTTCAGGAAGATTGCATCCCTTCAGTATGATTGTTATCAGCCGTTGGCCATGTTTACTTACTCCTACTCTTGAATGAAGGGGGTGGTGTTGCATGATAGATAGGTGGGATGAGAGGAGTGAAATTCTTTCATTTTATTCTGCTTTAACACACACCAGAGTATCCTAATGCCACAATAGTTTTCTAGCTTGTAAGGTGAAAGTAGACGTTTCAGGTGTGGGGGGGGGGGGCTTACGCTGGTTTCATGTAACCAAACATATGATCCTGCACATTCCACCAGTGAGATCTAATGAAGTCCACTGGGACTTCTCATGCAGACCCTTTGACATCAAGGCCGCCCCTTTTAAAGTGTGTGCAACAACTCTGCAAAAGGTTATTTCACCCATGGAAACATCATTCCTTATTTTCACAGCTCTCTTGCTCTCCTGTGGTGGCTGCACTGTGTTTCTGCTGCACATTAAATGCCTTTTTGGAAATAATGAATCTAACCTCACTGCGGGACTAATATAGAAATAGGATAAAAAAAAAGGTGACTGCCCATTACTTTGCTCGGGGTGGCCTGTATTAAGGGTGAATCATGGCTGATTCACATGTGTATTAAAGCCTGCTTCATATGTGAGTCACACACTAGTGTGTAGTGCAAGTGGTCCCCTGGCTGAAAAGAGGGGCAGTGAAAAAGTAAATGTTGTTCTATGTGCAAAACATGGCTTATCGTGCTTTATTCAGCAAGGCCTGATTGTAATTGGAAGATATTTTGATATTTTTTACAAAAATTATGTAATGGCAAGTTGTGATAGAGCTTCTTTGTCTTTAGCTTTAAATGCAAAGGGTTAAAAAGAGGATCTTGTGACAATGATGGATGGAAATAAGAGAGAGCGAAGTGAACTTCTTTGTCCTTGATGTGTTTGGGCTGTGTCCAGTGGATGAGCCGTGTCTCTCCTGCTGCTCTCCTGTCATGTCCTTTTGGTGGCCATGGCCTTTTTCTGCCCAATTCTGTTTGGTTTTATGACAAGAGGGGACAGAGCATGGAGTCATCACGCTTAGCTGACAATTGCTGTGGAAATAACTTCACTCACTTCACCATGCTAAATATTCTAGGGTTGAATTTTGGGTATTTGGATCGTTTTTTGGCGCATCTTTATGTTCTGTTGTTTTTTTGTTTTGTGTGATAATTGTTAGACTCATATTGTGGTTATGCAATCACATTAGTTTTCAAAAATCTGTTGCCCGGATAAATGAATTCTAAAATATGTAAACTAAATCGAACAAAACGAGTTGTGAGAGTGTTGCATAATAGTGAAAAACTATACTCCACTCAACATTGATTTGATTATTTTTTAAGTACAAATTTGCAAATATTTACACCATATACATAGATACCTGGAAAAATATTTGCAGTTATGTTGTAATGTGCATAAAAAATAACATCTATGGTAAATTACGCTGTGTTGGATCTAGATTTTGTATATCACATGACTGAAATTACACCAGTCATCGCAAGTGCTGACTATCTTCATTAGTTTTGAACTGCCCAATCAAACTATTGGTCTTATTTAAATTTTTTTTAAAACATAATATAGCTGGCCGAAATACAATCAGGCCTCTGGAAAGCAAAGTAGCTTTATTTCTGCTTGCAGAAACAACCCATCCCATCTGAACAGCTCTTGTTTACACAGGGATAATTCTGCCCAGTATGCTCTTTAGGCTATTACTTGGCTGTCAGCCTCCTGTCATTTTGTTCTGCCCATGGATCCCAGTATTGAAAATGGCACCAAACCATATGTCATCCTTCATACTTCTCATCGTCTTGCTGGGAGAGCGATAAGAAAAATAAACCATGCAAATATAATGAGGTATCCATCTTGTGAATGCTGCTTGGTATCAAGTTGCATCTCATCTTTTGTAAATGAGGAGAAACTTTGCAAAGAAAAAGCGGGTGTTTCTGCTGGTGCCGCCTCCCCCCCCCACCGTGTCGTTGTGTTGCCATGTGCATGGAGGGCAGAGTTGCCCCGTTCGATGACTTTGGTGGGCTTGACACTTGGCTGCAGAGGGAAAAGGCTTGTTAGGAGTATTAAGAAGGGGGAAACTGGATCTGTGTTCAGCTGACCAGTGTGGCCGGGTGAGTTGGCATCTGTCAGACACAGGATGCATAGTTGGCATTGGGAGTGAGGAAAAAGGGGGGTAGGCTCTCTCTGCCAGTACTGGGAACCTGGAATCAGCGGCAAGGAAATAGAGGTGGAAAGTCTGAGAGTGACACAGGAGGAAGTGGAAACAGGGGGTGCGAAGGTGACGAAGGGTTTGAGAGGGGGTTTCGCATTGCATAGTGTCCTCCTGCGCTCTGCCATTGACACACAGCTGTGTCCTAATTCTTTTAAATGCCCCCTTTCTCTCTTAGGATTAGGATGGAGAGGTCGTGTGTCCTATAGATCATACTGAAGGGAGGGAAGAGAGATAAGGATAGAAAAATGTGTGGTGCAACTTTTTGGAATCAGGACTGTTCTGACAAAGTGTCTAAAAAAAACATGGAAATCAGGCCTGATGGTGACCTTTGCTTGTATTGTGCTGCTTTTATTACTACAGAAACCAGGTGTAATCCCCCTTTTTTGCTTCTATCTTTCTAAAACAAGACTGGACAATTACACTGCAGACAGCAAAACAGTGTTTTACAGTTTAAGTGCTGTCTCCTGAGCGGGCTAAAAAGAGCAACATAAAATGAAAAAACAAACAAGCAAACCTTCATTGATTTTTCCAACACTGTGCTAGCAATGGCAACATTTATGGCATAATTCATCTGCTGGGTGTTTTTGGCTATGTTTAACCCACATATCAACCACATTTGTAATTTGATTTGCCCTTAAGTCTCCCTGCAAACACTCAGCTCTCAGGCCACCTGGATGAGCTTCATTATCTCATTCCCTCTTTCCAGTCCAGTTCAAGATGTCACATCTTTTAAAACGAGGAGCTTTCTACTCAGGGAAAGACTCACTTGAGACAGCGGTAATGCATATGCATGACTGACAAATGTGAGCACAGCTACTCAGTGACACTGAAGTAAAGGAAACCACTGCCATGTTGCAAGGCTTGTTAGAATATAAACCCGCTGTATCTTCTCGTCCCTGTGGTTTTGTAGTCTTGCTGAATTCATGGAGTTTTTGTGCTATTTTCTGTGCTTCGCAGCCTCACTGCTGTCTGGTTATCTAATGGTGTAGTTATCTGCTCTGCGTCATGCCACCTCCAGGATTTCTAGTATGATGCCTGTGTTATTTGGGATGCATGGGTGAAGAATATAGTGGTTTTTGCTTTTGTGGCACCAGTCTCTCAGAAAAAGTAACGCACACCAAAGCTTTCAGCGAGGTGCTGATCACTGGAGGTGGACTAGAAAATTGAGAAAAAAGGAGTTGTACAATCTGGCACTGTATGCACTTTCATATAATGATGATTATGTTTCGGCCTTGTGGCCTTTTTCATCACTAAACAGTTGGAGCTCTGGCATTGTTTTGTAGGCCCCACCCTCGTTACACAACTGCTGCTGATCGGACAATCATGTTTTTCTACGAGGGCAGGAGGATAATTACGAGGCCCTGACCAAAACCAACGTGTCCACAAACGCCACATCACATTACAAATGAAAAACATTAATAAAATTTTAAAATATACATTTATTTTGAATGTATTACAAATAGATTAGTAGAAAAATTTAGCATCAGTGCTAAATAAAATTACAAACAACTTAAAGTAGACATCCAGTAACTTAAGGCTATATTACTATAAACATTTCAGGTTGTTTTGTTGAATTTTATCAACCTATTGTCTCTCTAAGATATATTTGTTCTGAAAGTTCCATCCACAAGAAGGTTCCTTGAATATTTGATTTTCCAGGAGGAGAACATATTACTGGATCTATGGTTTGAAAACCTTCTCAGCTTATGAACTTTACATAGATTACAACCTGAAATGTTTTCTTTAATGTAGCACAAGTTATTTGATATTTAGATCAAGTTGTTTATAATGTTCAATTAGAGCAAATGGTTCACTTTTTCTAGTAATCTGTTCAAAATAAATATTAATTAAAATTTTTTCTAAATGTATTTGATTTGTATTGTGATGTGTTGTCTGTGTCTGTATGTGAGACATGTTGGTTTGGGTCTGGGCCACCTAATTATCCTCCTGCCCTCGTAGATAAACATGTTGTCTCATCAGCAGCAGTCGTGTAATGAGGGTGGGGCCTGCAACACAATGCCAGTCCCTCTGTCCTACAGCGGCTAGGCTGATCATTATCATCACTAAATAAAAGTGAATATGGAGCCAAAATGTGTGACACTTTATATCTATTTTCCAATCTCTATTCAGACATGAAAAGACACCATTATCCTTTGGAGAAAATGTGAAAACACGCCTCATCTCACCTCATCTTGAGGTGTGACGGAGAAGAAGTCTGCAGCTCTGCATCAGTAAGATGAAGAGCTGGTGGTGGAGCAATAAGCCTCTGACAACTGTCACAGAGCAGTAAGGAGGGAGCTGGTTTGCTCTTTAAAGTACCTGCTTCAGACTGGTCTAAACTGACGATACGGACGCACTGTGCCGGGAAGTCAGAGTGGACTGTCATGTATTTCAGTCCAGGCACCAAACTATGTGTTATCACTTTGTTTTGATGAGATATACGTACAAAAACACACCTCCCACCTCACCTCAGTACAGCAGCCTCCCCCTCATCCCCTTAAGGTGCAACATGGAGTGTTTTGTGTGCATTTAATGCCAGCAACTGTCAGAATTGCACAGTTGTTTCTGTCCAAAAAGCTAAACAAGAGGTGGTGATGAAGCGGTGTACCTGCTCCACTTTAACAGTCTACTCTTGACATTTCCAATGCCTCGCAGTTAAATCAAGATGACAGCTTGTTGCATATTCCTGTTTCTATATCCTGCATGTACACACACTATTACTACATCTACAAATATTTGTTCTAATGGTAAAACACCTTTGTTTAGTTTCTAGCTGACACACTCAAACCCCGATCTGACTATTTCTTATTTGCACTTTTGCATTTCTGAGAGAATGAGCAGTTTTCCAATGCATCCGCCAAAACAAATGACTGTTAAATAAATGACAGAATAAAAACTATTTCAAAACTCCCTTACGTTTCATTTTTTCACTCCATATTGTGTCAAATAGGTTGTGGTGAAGGACTTTTTAAAAACAAATTTAACATATCCATGGTTTGAAGAAAAATACAATACTAACAATTCACTCTGTCGACCTGGCTGTTTTTTTTCCACATATTTTTAAGCCTTTTTATATCTGATGCTTCCTCTTCTGCAACATATTTTATTTAACAAGATTTCATCTTTAATCTGCTATCGTCCCCTTTTGTCCTAGATAATTTGTATTGAGCATGTGATGTTTCCCGTGTTTGTTGCCGCTTCGCCAGCCCCGTGTCCCCATGGCAATCATGGGATCATTAAAGTTTCATCTTATCTAATGAGAGTTTGATGTGCTGGGCATTGGTTCTCCTCACTAAAGGCCAGACTCTGCTCCTGTGATGTGACTAATAAAGAGGTGTGGCGAGGACACATCTGGTGCCTTGGCTCCATTTTCTCTGACTCTTCTCAGTCTGCATGATAAAGAGTTTGTGATAAAGCATATGTAATATCACTTAGCACCTAATAGCTTTAACATTTAAGCAGAGAGGTAAATCTGTTTTCTTTAACATCTTTTTTTCTTACCATCTTGTGACTGGCCATCTAATTAGATATGGCAGCCTCTGTGAATTTTAAAACATCGCGGTGCACTTCCAAAATTAAAAATCATTATTTATTAATTTTTTAAATGCTCCAAGGCTTGGCATTTCATTTCAAAGCAGTAAGCAAACCCTGACTTTGAAGCCCTCCTCTCTGTGTCTACATTTGTGTCCCGCTACGTGACAAGAAAAAATCCAAATCTATGGCGGAGGGGACGAGGTATGCTGGGACACTCTTCGTCGTGCTTACCTTTCAGTGGAATGGATTGCGGAGGTGCCTGCGGAGAGGAGCTGTTGTGAGCCTGTGTATTCCTTTGTGCTTGGCAACGGACCAGCTGCATTTCGCCAGAGCAGCATAGAGCACACACCCTGACATCAGCTGTCGCTCTCACTAACCTCAGCCTAACTTGGCCCCGCTCGCCCACTAGCTCATTGAAATCCTGAGCTTAATTTAAGAGATAAAATCTGCAAAGCAAGGATATGATTAAACATGTGCATGGGTATCACAGGATAACGTAACCTGCTGCGCACACATGGCCGCATTAACACCTCCTCGGTTTTGGATGTTATTTCAGGAATGTGTGTGTGTGAAGGTGGACTACCATGTTCTTGTGGCCAGTGGTTGACTTGCATGTGTCTTGTCATGTGTTGTTGACACTTGCTGGGAGTGAGCATGCCTCACAGCTGTCCCAGGCAGAGCGTGACCAGTTTCCACTGCAGCACACATGCCAGTCCCTGCAAGCTCCTCTTATGAGGAGTAGGTCTGCACTATCTATTTTTATTATCATTAGTATGTCAGTTAATTTATTCATTATTAAGTCTGTGAGGTGACATCCCCGATTTGCTTGTTTTGTTCAACAGGCAGTCAACATTTGCCAACGAGATTTAGTTTACATCAACATAAAACATGATAAGAAGCATTTGTCTTTGACAGGTGACTGATACTTATTCAACATAAATTGTGTTAGACAATCAAATTTGTTCAAATGTGTGTTTGTTTGTTGGAATATTTGCCCTTAATCTCCCCGTTGTGATCTGCCTTTAGATCTCGAATAGACAGAAAAAAAGACATCATGCTAAAGCAACAAGACAGCAGTTATAATATAAGCTTATACAAACTTTCTCTGTCTAATATTTCTGATTAACTTTCTCTTCTCATACTCCTACATCCTCTATTGTGGAATGTGTGACTCATGAGTTATTCTCCAGTGGAGATCCTCCCTTCTCTAGGCCCTAATCCCTAATTCTCCGGGCCTGATTTGATGGCCATCTAGGGACAACTGTAGTGTGCCACACTGATGTTTGGTAATCCACAGACAAGGAGAGGCTATATATCAGGCCTGACTATCTATATCATGAAGCAGACGCAGAGGTCAACCCCCCTCGCCAAACGGTGCTCCCCTCTCTGTCATGCTGTTATGTCTTCTTTAGCCACTCGCCGCACTATTAAAAGGACTTCCACGCCCCGGGAACTATTCAGAGGTTAAAGGTCAGGGGGGCAGGGTATACCTGGCTCCACATGAGGGAGGAATTTTCCTGGCGTTCCCATCATTGGTAATGTGCGAAGGGGTCTAAGCCACCTGGTTCTTGCCTAGTCAAACTGGCAGTGGAAAACCATTTGCATATAGATCCGCTGGTTAAGACCGGCTAGGCTAAGCTGCCACGGGAGGCCTGCAGAGGGGAGATAGCAAGCTAGTGCCTGGCTAGCCGGCGGGATCATGGCTTATGATTTCTAGTCCACCAGCTTTCTTCTTCAGCTGTTGTTGTCCTTAAACTGCTTAACATCGGAGGATGGATGAGTGTGTGTGTTAGTGTGTGTGTCTCCCTATGGCCAGGCCATGGAAAATTACATTTAATGCTGTTGTGCCAGTTTAAAGGACTTTTGTTTTTTATAATTTGGTATTGAAAAGTCTTAGTTTTGCATATTTCAACAAAAGTTGAAGCTGTAGCTTAAAAAGCAGTGTGTATTTTTCAACTTTAAATGGTGCCCTGTAATACATATGAGCATTATTTGTCTTTTGCAGCTTCTTCTTTTAAGGCTCACTTTGCTCTTCTCAAAACTGACACATGCAATGCTTGTCTGTAATTTTAAAATGCAAAGATTTTAGACTTTATTTTTTATTAATTAGTTGTATAGTTTGATATTTATTTTGTCTTTTTTAATGCAGAAGTGTGAAAAAAAATAAGAATACTACATCTCATCCTTCCATGCCATTTCATGAAATCACAGCCACCACACACAGGCCAGCATGTGCACAGCCCTGGGACTCGTCTTCTCTGGTGCTGATTATCAGGCACAGCCAGCCATCTCCTCCTTTCCCCCTCGTCTTTGCTCCACTCCCTTTAGCCCACCACCCACCCTCAGAAATAAGGAAAGCCAGTGAAGCACTGACATCAAAACATGGTCAACGTTATAATTGGTGCTTTGAGCTGTGTGCACCGATGCCAAGAGAGAGAGCGATGGAGACTGAGAGAGAGGGATGTGTTTAGAGGACACAGCAGTGACCTTCAAAGATCTCAGTGGGTGACATTTCTGCTTCCTATTTAGAGATTGTTGCACTCTCTCTTTGAGACACACGAGGCTCATACGAGCCCGACCATGTGGGTGAACATGCAAGCACATACTAAGAAGGCTAAGAAAGTGTTAAAATACAAGTCACCACCACCACAGCCACAGCCCTCAGCAACCTGTCTCAATTAACCTCCAAGGGGTCCAGGCTAATATGCTAATTGTCATTCTCCTTGCAGGCTAACAGCAGGCTCAGGTTTCTCTCTGCGTGCCAGCAATGTGCCTTCATAGCCACTATGCTACAATGCTAAGATTGCACCCCAATTGGCAGCAGCCCAGTCAGCGTCTATTAGTTAAGTGAGCACTGGACACTAATAAAATGGAATGTTTTATATGGGGAAACACAAGTCAGACTGACAGTGAAGGGCAACCTACAAGCTGAACCCTGTACAGCCAAAGCGCGCGGGCATGCTACACAATAATTTTACCTCTTGACTTCTTTTGACATATTCCAGAGTGGCTGCATGAAACGGAACAGCCCAGCTGTCAATTACGGCCTTGTTTGATGCTGGTAAAAGTGAAACCCCAGAAGGTGCCGCCTCAGTCAGGTTCCGTCTGCCGCTGCCTGGTGTTGCTCTGAGAGCTGTGAAATGTATCTAGACGTGAACCAAGCGAAGCAAGTGAGACAAATTTCAGAGTGACATGAGCTCTGTAAGATGATGCACGAAGCGTTGAGCCCCAAATGACAGCATGAGTAGACATCATGTGTATATGATGCAAAGGGTGTGTGGTTTCATTGCTGGATGCCTCATTACAGATGGGTGATGAGGTGGAGCCGCCATGCTGCTCTCTAACAGCCTGTGCCATTGAAATAATGCAACGCTTTAATTGGTCAATGCCAAGACTATTAGTCTGCCTCACTGCTCTCCTTGGGATCTCATTCTGACAGGAGATATTTTCAACCTGTCCAGATAAATGTATAGAAGCCATTTTGAACACCGTGGAAGAGCTTATATGTTGAAATGACAGTTAATGCAAATACAAACAGTTAATTTGGTTGAAATTTGGACCAAACATCTAAGAACCCATAACAGTGTAAAACATAGGTTCATGTTAAAAAAATGTTACTACTTGTTTACAGTCATCAACTGAATTAATAAACTTTATTTATTTATTTATTGGTAATGGAAATTATGTTATTTATAACATTGCTATGGTTTATTACATTTATTAGTTTTTTTTTGGTCCTGCATTAAAACTTAGTGCTGCAGAGCTTGCTAAATATAGCTGCAGAATATAGCTTCAGAGCTGAAAAACAACTTTTTAATGTGTTTGACTTTGTATTTCTTAAGAAGGGTTATCTGAATGTGCTTGAAACTTTTTATGGGGAAGTTTTTATGTTAATTGACAATATAAAAAAGGTGAAGATGTAGGTAACTTGGAAAGATCAGAATTTTGGGTTAGATGATGTCACCCAAATGTCACTAATGGTCTCCTCTAATGATGACGTGCTATATAATATATAGCATTGTTATGTACAGGCAAATAGTCTGCCTGTTATTTCAGTCAGTATGTTTTATATTTAATATTGTATAACATCATGGTTTGAATCAGGGGGCGGAGCTCATGCATCATGTATGTGTAATAGGCATCTGTTGTGAAGCCGCTTGTTATGGCTTCAGTGCCAGATGTGATGTCTCATTCTTTGGTCCTGTCTTGTCAGATGGACTTGCATAAGGCTTGTGAGTGTACATGTTCTCTTTTAGTAAATTCCCTCCTTTTCTTTTTTTATAGCTATATGGTGGATCTGTCTATAAAGAGGTGTTTTTCTTAATATTTTCCTGGTGTTACAAGGGAAATTGTGTAGTAATATCGATTCTCTGGAGGTCAAGTAACAGAAATGAGGCTCCACGGTGATTTTAAACCATCGGATTCCAAAACAGATTGCAGCATTGTTGATATTCAGCTTAGAAATTTGTCAAATGTGAGAACACGATTGATTCTGGATTGCAGGCAGACGTACAACTCTGTGATTAGAAAGTCATTAATGATACTGTTTCAGCACTGATGGTCAGTGCTACCCACTGTGTTGTTTTTCCGTACAGTTGTCAGTCAGGATTCTCACTCCGAATGCTTCTGGATAGTTTGCGGTCTGTGTTGAAATGTGTGGTTCAATTATGATGTCGACCAGTGCAGCAGCAGGGATTAGCTGTAATATTCAGACAACGTAATGCTGTCTGTGGTGCTCATCTGACACATGGAATTCATTGGCCGCAGTGATACGCAGCAGTTGTGCTCCATCTCTGTGCTTTGGCAGGATGCATTCGGCATAATGGTCATGAGCTTCAGCTATTCTGCACAAGTGAAGGTTTTCAGCACCATGGAGAGCTCAGGAAGGCTTCTCATACACATTTATGTGTGACTTGTGTATCGGCGCTTTTAAGTACTGAAAAAGTCTTTGTCAGACATTTCATATCTTTGTTTGAACAGTCTGGAACATAATTACACTAATGGTCTCCTATCAGATGAATGAAAAGGAAAACATCTTCAAATTGCATTATTATGCAACACTTAAGTCACTTCCTTGCTCTTTGTTCATCAGCGGTTATGTGGACTTTGATGAAATATTTAACACAACTCAGATCAGTCCCATTTTTACAGAGCAGCTCCCAGCTCTTTAACTAATGCACAGAAAATGAATGAGTCAGGGTCAAAAGCAGGCTTTAATTGGTTGCATTGAAACTAATATAGCAGCAGCGGAGTGGTGGGTAGTGGTAGCAGTAGCAGGTCTAACTGAATATCCTTTTTGCACAGTGAGTGTTGCAAAGACAGCGATAAGGAGAGCAGCATCTGGTGGAAAACTGGCTGAAGATCAAGTTAAATGTTTTTATCCCGTCTTGCACACTCAGTATATCTCCAGGGCTTTAAACAACACTGCATTGTGCTTGAATTTTTGTCTTGAAATCCACTCTAAAAAAGTAGATTATAACTGCACTTAGTTTTAAATTTATGTATATTTAAAAATACTCTTTGAACATCAGTTGATTGACAAAAAATCCTGCAAGTGCAAGTGCCGGGCACAGGAAACACACTGACAATTCCTTGATGCTTAGCAGCAATAAGGCTTAAAATGTAAAGTTTGTCAGAAGTTTGTCAGGAAAGGGAAATCCCCCAGGGTGCATTAGCTCAGCATATTCACAGCAATCTTATTATTAGATCATGCAGATTAGTTTACATTACATGCAAAGTTGACATTTTGCTCTAAGGAATCCCACTGGGAGGGAGTACATGAGTGTTCAGCATGAACAGGGTTCATTCTGGGGAGCATATCGTATGCCCTCGGTAAATGACATGGATATAAAGTTTCTTGTGTCCTTTGAAGTCTTACGCACAAAAATCAAGTGACAAATACATATTGAATCCTGGATTTAAAAGCCAAAAGCAACAACCAGAGAAAATAAAGCAATTTTATATAAGCCAATGCTTTAAATTGCTCTGAACAGTAAAGCAGGGGCCAGGCCTGAAAGGTTAACAGAAAGCTTCAGCAGTGGACGTTTTATCAGACGTGTCATATAAGGAAAAGCACAGGTGTAATGAACAGCATTAGCAATGTCTGCATTCAGTTTAAATTTTACAGTTTCAGGTCTTTGGTATTGTTGCTGTCTCACTGTTGGCACACTGGGACAGAAAACCAATGTTGTTAGTTCCACCTGTGCTTTTCCTGCCAACACACGTCAGACTATCTGCCGTGAAAAAGCCTCAAAACAAAACAACTGAATCCAGTCATTATTGTTGCTGAGAACTTTGTTTTGATCACTTTATCTTTTACTAAAATGTTTTTTCATAAACTAGTGTTTATGCAAGGGAGGACTTGCACTGAGGGTCATCAGATTTTGGGATCAATACAGTGAAATTACATTGATTGCTTACCTATAAAAAAAAAAAGATAATAGGATTAAGAATTATTCATTAATCTGATTTTTAAATAACAACACAATCCCTAGTGAAGCCTGATGAGAAGGCTTATTTCATTTCACATCCTCTAAATCTGTCTTGTTTATTAGCTGAGTAATTTAAAAAAAACATTAAAAGGTTCGGAGCTGATGTATGTTATTTTTCCAGTGGGACAGGGCTTAGAGATTATGAATTAAAAGATTTCTTGCCAGCGTGAGTGGTCAGAGTCTCAGGAGCAGGAGTCGGTTGGCACATTTGCAGGATCAGGCAGTAATGGTCTAAAATCTTTAGACAGTGGGCGAGTTTGGGATTGAAAGAACTCTCCCACACAGACCTTTCAATTGAGACTTTTAAAGGGGCTTTAAGACTCAGAGATGCACTCAGGAGGCTGCAGTCCTTTGTAACATCTTCACTAAAGTAAGAAGAGCATGTCGATGTGAATAAATCCTCCCTTAGAAATCAGGGCTGCCAATAACAAATTGTGTGACATGACTAAATGAGGGATAATATAAGGTAGTACGAACTTGAAAAGTTTAAGTTAAGTTTTGCATCAGCAGTAAATACCTACAGTTTAAATGTATAAAAGGAGATTTCAAGTTTGAAAATTAAGTGTGAGCAATGTGTGCACTTACTTTCAACACTTTGGTTACCTTTCTTTAGAGTTTGAAACAGGAAGGAGCAGTGTGACTGCTCCTTCCTGTTTCATTCCTCCCTT
>JAQNCA010000003.1:14041657-14053132 GCA_029783725.1 Acanthurus tractus
AGCAGCAGCAGCAGAAACGTTTGCTTTGCATTCCCCGTAAATTAAAATAACTGTGATGTGGTTGTAAGAAAGTGAAGAAAAAACAGTGAGGCTGAAAACTATGGGCTACAATTATGAACAACAAAGCTGGTTTACGTTCATGCATCATTTTCTATTAATCCTTTGGGCATTTGAAGCGAGCAGGGGATTGACAGACTCTGCCACTAACAAAGAAAACTACCCTGTCTTCCTTTTTTAACATCATACCCTTTGTTTCTGTACTACTTTCCATATGTTGGTATTTTTTCTTCTACATCTATTTTTCCCTTTCATGTTGTGCCTGTCACTCTCTTTATCTTTGTCCCCTGTCCCAAAGCATCTTCATCTGTCATTGTCCTCCCCATCCTCCCTCCTCTTCTTCCTCCCTCCTCTGCCACAGTCTGAGAATTTAGTGCCCAGGTAAGACTGGTCTCTGCTGGGGAGCCCTTGTTTTTCATCTGGCCCCTTTACAATCAGGGATACTAACACAGAGAGACAGATCATAAGTAATATCACAGATGACATGTGGAAACCTAGATATGTTAAAACACTGGAAAACACTTCCTCAGTCAACTGAACATTACAGGGAACGGTTGAAAGGGAGAATAATTGACTGCAGCAAAGGGGGTTGCTGAAGAATTGCAATCCTTTGCTGCCTGTTTTTGACATTAATGAAGACATTAATTGACCCCACTCTCCTTATTACACAGTGATTTACCCTTCCCTTTTAGGAAAACTGACCCCTGCTTAAAGGATCAGAAATGGAAAATTGCGACTTGAGCCTGACCACAGAAGGAGCCTTGACTTGTCTCAGAGGGGTCAGGGTCGAAGTTGACGAGGGTCCCGGGAGAAATTAGCCGTCTGCATGTTCTCATATGACAGCTTGGTGAACAGAACAAAGGCGGGTGTCTTTTGAGGTGAAACCCTACCTATGCAAGCTGCACTGCTGCTGCTGCTGTTTCCTCTTCCTGCGGGACTAGCCCTGGCCTGCTAACATGGCTGCTCTGTAATTACTCTGACATGCAGCCTCTGACCATCACTGCCATGCTCCCTGTCGATCAAAGCAAGCCATTCTTGGCAAGGCGTGTGTGTGGGTGTGAGAAATACAGGGTTTATGCGATTTAAAAATGCATGCTGGCCGATAGGAACAAAGACACACAAGTCGGGAAATAACATCTCCTCGTTATAAATAGATAAAGAGGATCTTTCTTTGCCTTGTTCAGCCTTCTGGAGTCTAGTCATTACATTCATTTCCACACTCCGGTCCAACAACACAAAGACAGAGAGCATCTTTGTTACACTGCAGCTACTTTTGATAAGGACATCTTGCATACAAAAGCGTTTAATTAACGCAAACATTAGGAATTCGTCAGTGTTATCCTGCGGTGCCTTGACTTTACGTCAGTCTTTTTAGAGGACTGAAATACGGAGCGGAGGCTTGGAACAGCAGTGGGAAGCCAGTGGGCAGAATGGCAGTGGCTGTGATATATAGAGATTGCAATGCATAATGTGATTTACTGCTGTCTCAGGGCCAGCCTTGGCCCCGCAGTCTTTATTCACACATCCAGCACAGACACACACACACACACACACACACACACACACACACACACACACTAGTGGTGTGCATTAGAAGTCTGACATTTAGACCGTGCACCTCACAGGTGGTGGTTTGCTCTGTCTGTGCAGCCTCTGTGATGCAGAATGCATACAGGGAGGCAAGACAGGAGGGTCTGCTGATGGCAACGCGTAAACTAGCGCTCTTTAATGGACAGTTTAATGGCAAAAGAAAGATATTTTGGAAAATGCACTTAGTGACTTATTGTTTTTGGAGATGATTGTTGTTCGATGAATGTTTTTTTTCTACTTGTTGCACTGAAACCTTGTAAACTTCGTTGTGATGTCAATTCTGGCCCCGACCTTTCAGGTAAATAAAATGCAGCACATTTTTGGCACTGGACCAGTTGCCAGGCAACCAGTGGAGAGTCCAGGAGGTTACTGGTCCCAAAATCTAATAAATGTGTTTCTTTGTTTTTTATTCTCACTTTAAACTTAATAATACTGATCATAGTTTTCTGAGCATCCATAGCACAGCTTCTCTAGTTCCCCCCCCCCTCCAGTCACATCCAATGTGCCACCCATGGGAGCACAATAGTTCATCTAGCTTATGGCCTTCTTTCTGTCCTAAAGTGGCCGTGACCCCCTGGTTGCCAGTTCAGAGAGGAGCAGGGGTCATTAAATATGACAAAGAGAAAGTAACAGCCCTGTCATGTCAGAGGGCTTTCTCAGCTCACAGCAGTTTTTCGGTCTAAAAAATTTAAACTCCTTTTGACGTGTGATGGTTTGATTTCATATTTCCACTGTAGGAGCAATGGAACAGAAATAGGAATCTATATGTAAATTTACTTCAACATGCACATGCATAGCCCTGAAGTACCGCTCAGCCTCCTGGGATTTGAAAGGGAAAGGGAAAAAAAAAAACATTGCAATTAAATTTTTCCAACCAAAGGGTTTGGTACTCAGAAGTCATTCCTGTCTGTGTCTGCAGTGTTCACAGGCAAATTGCATTCTTTTTTTTGTTTTGCCATTCCAATTACTGCCGGGGATAGATGTTTTCTGTCCTCCTCTCTGTTCTGGGAAAACAAAACAAGACACAACAGCTGGGAGCTTCCACTGTTTTTAAAGGTGACTCTCCTCGTGTTTGTACCAAATATTGTTAAACCAGAAACTGGC
Organism: Acanthurus tractus; assembly: GCA_029783725.1. Classification (NCBI taxonomy): domain Eukaryota; kingdom Metazoa; phylum Chordata; class Actinopteri; order Acanthuriformes; family Acanthuridae; genus Acanthurus; species Acanthurus tractus. The sequence goes on from JAQNCA010000003.1 coordinate 14,044,409, forward strand.
TGAAAAAATTACAAACTTAATCGACTTTTTTTTTTTTTTTTTTTTTTATTAGTTGTACAGTTTGTTTTTGTGCTCATTGCATAATGATGTATTTATATACGTAATTATGCTGCATGAATGGTAATCATTAAGTCTTTACACAGACATTTCCCATGAGTTATGGATTGTGCTGATTTTCTCCTCCCAGTTATATTGAGGAAATGTCTTATCTGTGTTGCAGCACTAAAATGTGTTAGCAGCAATGGAAAAACAGCATAATATCATGTTGTGCCACTGCAAATACTGCATTTAATGGTCCACACAGAGCTGCTGCAAATCCACGTATGGGGGGTATATAATACAGCGAAGGTGCTACAGGTGGAATCCCCCATGAATAATGGAAATACCAGTGTGTCGTTCATTTGTTGTGTGGACACAGATAGTGTAAATGCATTATTAATGGGACCTCAACTTAGCAGGGGAAGTGGCGTTTCTTGCCCTGATATTCATAAATCAAGAGCAAAAAATCCCTCAAGCTGTTTTTCACAGTATATAGATATATAGAGCATTGTACATCTACAGCACTCTTAATCCAAGTGCCACAGTATTTACTCTCTTTTTTCCCAGCTCTGACTTAAGAAAAATATTTTTGTTGCAACAAGGGAATTAGATTTGCTCCAGGAAATAATCCAGACCGCAAAAATATGTCTTTGCCCGTCATGTGACTGACTGTCCTTCTAGTGCTGCAGCTAGAGAGCAGAGGAGGAGAGGGAGACTGTCCCCACTAGTTTACAACTCTGCAGGAAATGATCTCAAAGTCCTGGGCATTCTGGGAATAACCACGCGATCAGTGCTTTCTCCGGGAACTACCCAGCAAAACTTGGCCCTAATCCTGCTTTAATAGTAAACAACAGCTGTAGGGCACCAGCGTACTCTGATTGGGAAGGGAAACATATAAGCTCTATGTTACTTCCTAGTGTACAGTACAGCCATTCAAATATGTCTCCTGCTTCTTTTTTACATGTTTGCTGGTGGGGAAAGATAAGGAAATGAGATAATTCTGTCTTCGAGGGCACTTAATTGTGTAAAAATACAAAAAGTATATAGTGATCTGGCTGTAGCTCTTCCATTTTTTTGACCTACAATGTAGGCAATGAACCATGTCTGTAGCTACATTATACAAACATTCTCTGCTCTCACATTCTACTGAACCCATTTATCTTTCTGAAAGACCGTGTTAGTCTGAACACAGCTATATGTAACAGGACGAGCACCAAAAATGTGTCTTAATGGCACTTTGAGGCCATGTTCGAGGCGTGTGCGTGTACGTGCACACGCAAGCACACATTTATACATGTAAGATGGAGGGAGCCATGGGTGTTTGGTTTCTTTCCTTTTGCGTGATGTTTTTTCAGGCACACTGGAGTCTTCTCAGTCTGTCATTGTTGAACCAGGTTTAAAATAGACAGGGGTATTTGGAGGCAGCTTAGTCGCAACTGCAACACATGTGATTGAATTAGAGTGCTGTCAGTTGGGTCCATTTTAGAGATTCTTTTGATATTTTCCATCGGCAAGTTGGTCTAGAAGGAGTCTCCTGTTACGCTACTTCTTCTTCGTCTTCTTCTTCTTCTTGGAGTGCGTAGCTACGCTATGCTGATCGATTGACAGATGCAAGCTCGCATGGCGTTTGAAACAAAATCCTCAAGTAGTGGGTCTCATGAAATGACAAACAGGAGACCACAATCATAATACATATATATCAGATGGAAAGTGTGCACACTATGTGTCCTAGAAGGCCACAGGAGAATTTCCAAGCGGGTCATGCTTTATAAAAAAGCTCAGGACTAAATTTTGACTGACAATGCGTTTAACAGATCAACAACTAAGAGACTCTAGCATGACTGACACAGCATGTGAAGCATGTGATTGGTCTATATTGGCTCGAGGTGTACCACACAGTGGCCAGTGACTCCTGTGTGCTCAAGTATGGTCGCATTAAAGCTCCGTAGGAATTGTGGCATTCTTAAGTTACTCTCACACAGCTCGATCCTTGTCATTGAGGTTTCCTTGAGACTTGGCTGCTGTTGGTGACATTAGACCAATGCAGTAGAATATATGTCTTGTAAAGCCCGGGCTGTGGGGATTGAGTGTGTACCAAGGTTGCACTTGGACTATTTTTCACCCTTCACCAAGCTAAAAATAACGTGATGGTATTTTGGTATTTTGCCACCTGCATTATTAGAACGCCCTTCCTTTGCCTACTGTTCCACCTTTAATATGGAAAAATAAAGATTAGAATCCTGTAACCTTGACATTTCAGTTGTTTTGCAAAAAGTAAAATTTTCCTGTGGGTTAGAGGTCAGGGTAAGGGTTTAAAAACACAAACCCGGACCTGTGGAGAATATTTTCTGTGAATGTGTATCTGCATGTGAGGGAATCTAATTAGCCCAGTTTTCACACAGTCCGTCCGCTCTGTGTTCCTATCTTTAGTTTTCCTGTCCTTAAATCTGTGTCCAGCTTTTGTCTCACTTTTGGCAGAGATTTTGCTCTTGTGGTGCTGTTAAGCCAACTGCAAAGCTGTTTTGTGCTTCTGTGCTTCCCCACTTCCCCAATTGCTCTTTATTTTCAGGTGTTGAACAACCAACAAGTACACTTAGGTTAGTTCTAAAGACACTGGCTGATATTTCATGCTTCAAATTCACACAAACTCTGGTCTCAACCTTATAAACAGGGTTCAAAGACACAAAAAGAACATTAAAACTACATCATTGTCAAAGAAAGCTCATTTAGCTAACTTAATAACTAGCATGGCAGTCACTTTTGTAGCAAAATGAGAAAATGAGCTCCAGTACAGCAGGATGTCAATATTTCAAAATGAACATCTTCAGTTTTTAAAAATCATACACACATAACTCTGTATGTATTTTCATGTGTGGGTGCAAATGTTCGCACACATTTGTTGAGTCTAGAAATATGCATTTGCAGTTTTGTTTTCATGTTAATTCGTTGCTAAGGCATCAAAAAATTACAACATAGATGGTCATAATGGCAGCAAAAGGGATCAGGTGTTTGCTGTGCATGGCCTCATGCAGAGGTGAAAGTCTTTAAATGTCAAGCTGTTTCACTTTGTCGAGTGGCCTTTTACATACTTAAGATGTTCATTGACTCCCTGTGCCTGCTTACTTCTGGGAATTTGGGCTCTCAAAGATGGAGATTGGATTATTGGGTGCAAATGTGGTGAAACACACTGGACGGACTGACTATACAACTCATGCTGCACATCCACACAAACACCATAATTTGATCACAACAAGATTTAAAGCTGCTTTCTGACTATTAAAGCCCTCATGTCAACTTCTTAACCAGATTATTTTAAAGTGAAAATTGGACCAAACATATTCTGATCAACAAACCTATGGTGCATTTAGTACCACTGTTTTGAATTACAGCACTGTGGAGTTTCTTTCTGATGGTAATTATTGCATAAATGGTTCGTTGTGGCTGATGGTTACCATGTAAAATGTAGCATAATTGGACCTTAAAATTTAGCCAAGTTAGGTGCAATTAATCTTTGCTGATCAACATAGCAATGTGGATTTAGTCAAATGCACATATTTAATTTGTTGTTCAAGCCAAAAAATGTAAATTAATTCAAATTAGCCTGAATTGGCTGTGGATTTTTGCACTTTTTTGTTAAGTTTAATCAAGAGCTAAACCAGTATTTGCATCTGCTGCTTTTTATATTGTTGAATTATCACTTTTACTCCACACACACTGCGTATCGACTCCGGCCACATCTCTCCCACATGTGTTGTGCATCATATCTCCTCTCTCTCTTTCTCTCTCCGCCTGCCTCTGTGTCTCTTCCTCCCTGTTGCTCTGCTTCTGTCCCTCTCTCTTCCCCCGTCCTTCAAACCTTCCCCTCCCACACACGCTGTCTCACACACCTACTGTCTGCCCGCCAGGTCTCTGTTGCTAAGCGACAAGCGATGAGCGATGGACTGCTCTTATGAGAGCGACGTTTGTCCATCATGATCTCATACTTGCCTGTGCCGTATACACACAAGCATTGGATTTCGCTCCATGTTGCTCTGGTGGATTTCTTTGGAAATAGATTAGCTTGAATTGCATATTTTTGTATTTTTAATACTTGCATTGAACTGATTAATAAAACATTTTGAATTTTAAAATTTCATTAATTAATTTTGCAAGCCTTCATCAATGAAAAGGCAGCAGGGGCTTTCTACTTCATGGAATAATTACTGAATCAGACATCACATAGCAAGCAGAGCCACTGTGTGAAGTGTGAAATTGCGTCTTACAGATTTTAGCTTCTATATTGAATGTAGGTGTTTTTCTAATATGAGTGCTAAAGTATAAATACTTATGCCAATGTTATTAGATTACAGTTTCTGCTTGAGCTCACCTTTTCCCATTATTTGTTCATAGTGTTACCAATTGGAATAAGACATTTCTGAATATTTTTTTTTTCCTGGAAAATGGAAAATGTAAGACTTAGAGGGTTATCAAATTGTTCACATGAACCGTAATAATATTCAAATATCCACAGTATGCTGTAATCTGAAGCTGCTGCTGAACATGCTGGAACTGCCGCTGCGCCCCTCCCCTCCTCTCCCTGACTGCTTCTCATGTTACCAAGCTGCAAATTTCCCTGTTGCTTCATCCCTTTTGATTAGTCCCTTGGGCTCGTACGGCTTTTATTTTGACAAATGAGCCCGGTGCTGAGCGCTAAAAAGCACTTACAACAGTATTGATTAACAGTGGCTATTAGCTCACGAGGAGGAGAGGAAGACGTTCTTACAGTAAACCTTCACTGGCCGTCCAGAGCCTGTTAAATAAATGCAGCAAGGCCGGGGATTAGTGATGTGGATTTCCTCACCGCTGCATTTGAAGAGAAGCTCATGGGCTTGAGGTTACCTCATTGCAACAGGCATAATGCATCCAGATGAGTGGATTATGGAGGCTCTCTCTTAGCCATCTCACTATCAAGATAAAGTGGCAATGTAAACTGTCATTATGACATAACGCACATTTTGTCATTGATATAAAACCTCTGCACAGATGTTAAATTGACAAAGAGGAGGAGATACAATATATATCTGCAATTACTCCAATATTATCTGCCCTTTTTAGAGTTGTCATGGCTGCCTTTTACTTGTCTGCAGATGTCAAAGCAGAGCCGAGGAGTACATCATTGTAGTTGTCATCTGCAAGGACGGCGAGTGATCATCTTTAAATGAAGAGCAGTGAAGAGTTCTGGCTGCCTCATGATTAATCACTCACTCTCTTTCACACACAGATACACCTCCATTGTTGCCCGCATTGCTGCTTCAGTATAATTTCCTAATGTAAATCCTCCATCTGATGCAAATGCAGCCATAACACATTCTGTGTGTCACCCCCACTGATTTGTCCTTGGGTTCGCGCAGTGCTGCAGCCATCAAGTGCAGGCTGTGTGGACAGTAGAGGAGAGCTGATTCAGTCTTCACATCATCCCATGTGAAAGCTGTTGCCAGCTCTCTCTCTCTCTAACGCACCCTGACAACACTTTTTTTTTTATTTTTGTGCTGAATTTTCAGTGTTGTTTATTTGAGCTCAACAATGCAGCCCGCGGGGTCAAATTGCCGACTCTGGGGAGGTGGTTTTCTCCACTCTTAACCCCCCACCCTCCCCAAAAAAAAAAAAAAAAAACTGACATCGCAGCGCCATCACAGGGAATGCCTTCCTTCGACCTCAGGCGAAAGGCAATCCCGCAATACTTCCTGTCAGCTCCTCAAATCCCAAACCTGTTCCAAACACAACAACGCCATTAACAGGAACAGGCAGATCACAGCAGAGACCAGAGCTGCTGCTCATCTTACACTGAAAGCAAACAAACACGGTTCAGCTCGGATACTGAGTGTTTGTGTTTTCTGTGGACTTTGCATTTTGCAGTAAAAAAAAAAAAACAAGCTTTGATTTGGTAAGTTGAGAACGACGCAGACAGATAAAGACACGGTAAGGACGCCTCAGTCCTCCCTTGCAGCCCACTTTACACCCAACAACACAACCAGACTTAATGCTGTGCAATACAGTGCAGTGTTCCTCCAAAGGCGATGACCTTTCCTATAAACACACAGATTGGTTTGTTGCGCTGCCATCTTGCATAATTACACTGATTCTCTGTAGGCCTTAGAACATGTATACACACTTGCCGCAGTGTTTCATCCAGACTTCAGTTCTTCTTAATGGATCTTGTTAGCTGAGGTCAAAGTCCTCTCTTTCTAAGGTCACAACAAAGCAACACAACCTTCCCTGTGGAACAACATTTGGGGCCTTGGTGTTGGCTGATAGGAGAACACAAGCCATAACAATCCACTGCGGGTTCTCTTCCCATATCCTCTTCATAACTCCAGGGTTAAAACATGCAAATTCTGTATGAAGGAGGCTGATTTATTTTCCCCGGTGGGAGGCGTGAGATCTAAATTTAAAATGATTAAATGAGCCTAGAGTTAGAAAATCATTTGCACTTCCATTTGTTAGCCTCTGAGCTGTTCTCAAATCAAGGGCAAGTCTCTGAATCATTAGGCTCAGATGACTGCCTTTTTTACAGCCTTAAACAAAAACATTCCCCAAGTAACACTGTCCACCCCTTTATTGTTTAATACAGTTTGTTGATCTAATCGACACTTAGAAATTTGAAGAATTTAAATCAACCTTACTTTAATGTTCCTGATTAGTCAAATTAGGCTTTTTTTTGAATCCAAACTGTTACAATTACCAGAGAAGTAACCAAGGAAACTTCTGATTAAAATTCAAATCCAAACTTCTTTTGATATCATTCCACATCACACGTGTGGCTTAAGCTTGTCTCAATAAATTCACATAGTCCTTTGCACCGGCTGCCAACGAGCGAGTGAGAGTTTTGAGAGTATTATTGCATCAGGAGAAGATAAAGGTAATGAGACCTGTCTCTCAAGCAGAGAGAGCCTAATCTCCTTGGTCTCTTCAGGCTTCTCTTAAGCGGGTGGAGTGGAGTGAAGTGGAAAAGAGGGGAGAGGAGAGAGCAAAGAGAAACAGGGAGAAACTTAGGAGGAAGTAAAGGAGATGACAATGAAGGTAAAAGAGACAAAAAGGAGAAGGAGGAAGATAGAAAGATTTGCACCAGTTTACATCAAACTATAATTCGGCTTGATTCATGGTCAGCCAACTGTGACTGTGCATAAAACTATTTTTTATTGGACGATGATTAGGGAGGAAAGGACAGATCAAAAGAGATTATAAAAAGGGGTCAACTAATTTGTCATCTCTGAAGGTAGAGGTTGAAGAAGACATCCCATTTTATAATTTATAACCAATAAATTGTCAGAATGCATCACGCAAAAAGCTACACTTTTGCTTGATTTATTTATTTATTTTTTTGGCAACAAACCTTATCAGAAAACATAATTTAGACAAAGGACATTCTGTCAGAATGATGCACATCTGCTAGCTTAGCGTGCTCAAAGACTGTGCTCATACTTAGTCATTCATATCTTATGCATGGACTGAAAGGCTGTGTGGACTGTGTCCAATCATGCAACATCTCCCACTCATCTGTTGTTCTGTGGTTACACATTTTCTGGAGTGACTGATTTGTTAAATAATAGAGAGCTGCATCCAAACTGCCAAACAAATAAACAGCCAATGCTTCAAGCTGCACCAGCTTTGTCTTGTAATGCTACACACACACATGCACATGCACACATATATGTATATTTTCTTATGAAACTATAAAAATAATTTGACCTGTGGTGAACCTCAGCTCATTTGTTTGCTTTTTCCTTTAAGACTGTGCCTTAGCACCAACAAGTATACTTCTAAAACATTAATCTGCCAGTCATGTCTGGATGTTGCTCTTTATAGAGTAGGGTTTATTGATCAGTGCAGGTTAGACAGCAGGGAGCCAATTAGGGCAATAGCTACCATCTTGGTTGTTTTCTGCTCTTGGAAAACACCTTAAAGGCCTGTTCTGCTGAAGGTAATGGGCCCTCGATTTCATCTGTCTGTTGTACGCTGAGTTGCTTATTGACAGAGAACTCTCCGTCTGTCTGTATTTAGGAGGAAAGCTCATTAAAGTGTTCTGAGGGGGCAACAGGGGATCAGGGCTAAGACAGGTGACTGTGTGATAAGACTTGTTTTAACTGTTGACTCTGTCTGCTGTTGCTACTTTTTAAATATATTTTGAGGGTGAAAAATAGAAGAACCTGCAAAAAAAAAGCTGACAACTTTAGTCTTTTAACAAGGTCTTTAAACCTTTTATATGGAACTCTGAAATAGCCATAAAAAAGGACAAAATAGAGTAAATAATGATATTAGTAATCACACATATAATAAATAATTATTTGGTTTATTATATGGTATTATACATTACATTAACTAAAATAATCTTAATGAATTAGCCTATTAAAAAATTGTAATGTTAGCAGACCATCTCATTTTTTTTAAGTGAGTAATTATACAAATTTCATATCTGTCAGTGTTTGAGAAAGCAGAAAGCAGACATTATAAAGGGTCTTAACGGTGGAAGGAATTGCATTGCTGTGGAAACAGCCCACAAAAAGACAGGGCAGGATCTAGCAAGCCAGCCTGCAAACACGGATGAAAACAAAATAATTTAAAAAATAAATAAAAAAATATAAATATTTTAAAAAATGGCTTTACAAATGTTTTAAGATGACAAACATGCATTGAACATGTTTGTTA
>JAQNCA010000003.1:14073898-14084566 GCA_029783725.1 Acanthurus tractus
TGAAAATTGCGTGCAGACAGAGAGAGAAAGAACTTAGGAGGCAGTCTTGGTGGATGCAGACATTGTCATGTTTGTCATCCGGAGCCCTCCCCTCATCACCTCCAAAGACAGCTCTCTCCCTGTCTCGTCTTTGTCTGGGCTGCCTGCTATGGTCGCGGGGTGCTGGGTGACTCAGTGCCTCCGGGATGACGCACACCTAATGGATCAGAACTTGCAGCATCACATTGATCCAACCGCATCCAGCACCGCTGTCACTGCCAGGCACATTTCTTCAAAGCTTTCCAAAAACAGGATTAGGGACAAGATTAGCAAAGAATGAAAATTCCTTTGGCTGCAATACTGCTGATTAAACAAGTGTTTTCTTTTATTCTCCTCACCGATGCAGAAATGCATTATTGTTAAGCCAGAAGAAGGATAACTACAATTTTAATACCTTATTTTGAGTGATCCTTTTTTGACGATAACTCCTTACAAAATGCTGTTTGTGCATGTCTTAAAAAAACAGCCACCAATGCAAGTTGTGTTTACATTGTGAGTCAGTTCCCTTGCCTGCTTATCTGTCAGTCAGATTCGTTCATTGGTTCATATATAATTCAGACTTCAAGGCTAAAGGAGCATTCCTGTCATAACCCTAAAGATCTTTTTACGTCCTTGACGTCATTCTTGACTGCACAAAGGGAGGAAAAATTGTGATTTCAGTTGAAGATTCCTCAGTACAAGCAAATGACAAATCAGTATCTGCAGCAAAAATGATGGTAAACTGACCTTGAGGAGAAAAAACTGAATAGCTCCCTGCTCCATGCTATTGGTATTTCTCTCTAATTCACTTTCTGCTTTGAACTCCCTGGTGTGTGTTCAGCATTAAGAGAATTTCCCAGAAGGGACTGATGAAGTATCAGGTTATTAACATTGAACATTTTCTTGGTGAAGGCTTTATATGCTGCATGTCAATTGCTCTGCGAAGCAGGAACTGCCTCCTCTTCTCAGTCTGTCTCACCATCTATACATCAGCAGGTCTGAGTCACACAGAGAGAGATGGTGTGGGAGTGAAAGGATCATTGGAGACGGGGATGACTGCATCCCTACCTCTGCTTTATAGGGTGGACAGGTTATTATCGCAGCAACATCAGTGGTGGAAGATAGATGATATGGCTCTACTCCCCCTAAAACCGACCAAAGAGGCAACAAAAAGCAACTGTCACATAATCTTTTATATTGATGGGAAACACCTCCCTACTGTGCTGTGCAGAGCCTCTGAAGGTGAATGATTGAGTGCCAGTTTTCTGTGTGTAGGCATTGTTGGATTATGTGCTTCATATTTCAATCTTTTTCCGACCGTCCTATGACTTCTGCGACATTATCAGACCTGGTCTTGATATGCTCTCAGGTTCATTCTGAATATGCTGTTGTCACTCGTGTCATGTTTGCGCCTCTAATTGCTTGTCAGAGGAGTCAGCACCATGGGGACCATCTGCTAAGCCAGGTTTCAGATCCGTTTACCCCCACTGGGATTCTGTTTCCTGGGATGGGATGGCCACACAGTGTCCCCAAAACACATCACCTCCACCAACCCGCTGCTCACAGTTTCCATGAGATCACTAAGGGATGAGCACAGGTGATGTAAGAGGCACACGAAGGAAGAGATGGAAAAAGATTGTTGTATTATGGCTGCAGGTGGAAGAAAGAAACTAAAGGAAATTATATAAAAAGAAAAAAAAGGAAATCCATCTTAAGGTTGATGTAAATATAGATCTTGACAAATTTTCGAGACTGAAATGCGCATTTGACATTGAAATCAAGGATACTGAAATTTATCATTTCAATATCCTCGATTTGTTCTCTAGATACCACATATTTTTCAACATTTCTTTAAAGCTTTGCCAGGTAAATATTTAAACAAAGTCTAGTCATGCTTGTGAGTAAATCAGAGAAGTGGAGACAGTTTTTGGCTTTGTTACTGAGGCTGTCTCATATTAGGAGCCATGACATGGTGATAATTAAATGCTTTGTAGGTCTCTCTCTGCCTCCGGCCCCAAATTGCATCAGTATTGACTTCAAAGCCTCAGTGCATCAAAGAAGGACCAGAAGCAGTGCGACTCTGCTCACTTCCCTCTCCCTCTCCCCTCCTCTGACACCAGTGAACATATTAAGAAGTCCTACTTTCTTATCAGTACATCCTGTGTGCAAGGACACAGCTTTATTTGACTTCATGCACAGAAGCATGTGCACTGAATATTGGCTATATGGGTGCTTGTGTATGCATTTTCAATATTATTTTATATGCGCATAGCTGCACTTAATACTCTGGTCAGGCACAGCTATGTTAGGGTAGGGACAAACTGTCCTCCAGGCTTGAGTTTATATATACAATCTCAGACCAAAACAAATGGGCATGTGACCAACATTTCAACTATATTAGAAAAAACATTATAATGCTTTCCTCAAAGCCACCAAACTCCAGTGACAAAAAAGTTACTTTAATGCACAGATCACATCAAACATGGAAAATCATAAATTCTGTTTTGGTTTAATAAGCCTTTTATTCAGCAATTCAGATGTGAAAATATTTTGGATCCATCAATATTTTTCCTAACTCTGCATTACTGACATATTAGTCTGGTAAGCAGACATTTCTTGATTTGCCAAGTTACCAAAATTCAGGTAATGTTTCATTGACTTGCAAGCTGTCCTGCTAATGTTACCTATCTAAAACATTAAGCAAGTAAATCCTGCACTATTGTTGCATAGCAGATAGTTGACAGATATATTTAATATTCCAGGTATTGTAAATAAGACTTAAAATCAGTACTAATTCTAAAAAAGAATCTTCGCTGGTTAGCAGCTACAACTAAGTGTGATATTGCACATGTTTAGCTGTATCACACATTAGTTCATGTAGCTCTTGAACCCACTTACATGCATGAATGCAGAGAAACCACCCTACTATCTGAGAAATGCATTATTAGTCCACTGCAAAATGTTTTTTTTAGTATTCAAAATGACATAATCTGTTTTTTCTGTTCACTTAAATCTCTCTTGAATTAATCCTGTTGATAAATTAATTGCAAACCAGAATCTGGGGAGAGCTCCATTGTGGTTCTACTTAGATGGAATAAGGACAACATATAACTCTGTCTGACAGAGGGGCTTTAAGGCTGACCATCGTCGTCTCTGAAGGCTGAATAATGTCTTGGTTTTGTGATCCCTTTTTATTACTTTGCTGCATCTGTATGTGTCTCTTTGGCACATTGCATTCACAGTTATTCCCACAAGTGGCACATCGCCGTGGCAACATCACATCTCTTATTCACAGGAATGAGCTTTGCGGCCTCTGTCTGTTTCTGTTTTTATTTCTCTCTCCCTTCACTATATGTGGCTACTTTTTTAGGTATCCACCTTTTCAATGAGCTTGAAGGGCCAGTTCACCCAAATTATAAATGACAGCAGTTTTTTGTTTGATAATGAACCAATTAACATTGGCAAAAATTGGATACAAATGTTAGACATATTCAGCAAATAGTATTGTAGATTTTGCTCCTCTAATTCTATTCAGTCCTTTTTCAAAAAGAGTGCATGCAGTGATGTTAGAATCTCAAAATAATATAAAGAGAAAGATTCATGAGGTTTATTCTTTTAAATTATGTAGAGCTGCTCAAGTATGAATTAGGATTTTAACCAGATGCCTCCCCTAAAATAAAGTAACAAAGCCCCCCCCCCGCCCCCGTATGTAGTCAGGCGGCATCTTAATTTAGCCAAAAAGTGCAGACACAAATGCTGAGTGAGCAGGTATGCCTTCTGTCTGAATCTGATGATGGACACTTGAAACAGCTTTACCTGAACCCCATTTGGCCATGAATGCATACCTGCCGTCTAAGGTATGAGTGCATCCAGCAGCTTTACGTGGTCTTTTCAATCCTGCATCAGAATGAAAAGGTGAATTGTTAAAGGCTCGCAACTGATACTAAACCAATAAAATCTCCAGTGTCAAGGGAGCTGTCTGCCTTCCACACAGCAGGCAGCTGAACTTTTCACTGACATGTGTGTTGGATGTTGAATATTGACACAGGTGTCAGTTCAAGTCAACAATCAATCGAACCAGCAGACCGTCGTCAGAGGAAAGGTGAGAGGTTGAACTGAGGCGGAGTTTAGCTCAATGTTGTCTTAATAAGGGTCAAGGCTCAGTGGGAAACGACACAAAAGGTTCACCGACTTGACCTCTTCTGCAGAAGAGTTTCTAAATGAAAGAATTTATTAAATTTTAATGCGTTTTTGAATTCATTGTTTTTTTTAATCAGTGTTGTATTGTTGTATTTAAAATGGCCCTTTTTTTGTAACTGAGAAAGAAAAATCCTTTACTTTCTGACTCTGCTGGAGTTGGATTAGCTATCACTTTGCTAGAGAGCCTCTTAATTATCTACTCAATGAATAACTGTATTACTTAAATGGAATTAACAACATATACCCCAAAAGGCAACGGAGCAGAGACCATAAGAATATTATCCTTCTGTTGCTTCCCTTTAAGCTACAAAAGAATACAGAGGGCCCACGTGGCAGAGATGAAATTGAATAAAAAATATGCTGGCTTTGTTTTTTAATATTCAGCTCTTAACAGTCAGCAGTTGGCCGGGTTTGGAGAAAGCAACCGATTTCATTTTTTCTGCGTGACACCGACGACCTCCTGCTGATAGGTGAAGGTATTAAAGACGTGTTAAGGTCATTCGTGGCAGGTTCCAGGCATCCACCCACCTTATTGACTGGGCTGGACAGCTGTGTGTAGGGCTTGATCTAATGTGGCAGAAAGCAAACAGAGGAGATATACACTGAGGTGCTGCTGCTCTCAGCCTGCCAACAAACACAGAATACTAATACAGCTTTTCCTTCTCTGCGGATCCTGGTCTCATCTTTCACCTTGCTGCGAGCGAGCGAACAAGCTTTCTACCTTATCAGGACCCACTAGATTGTTAGCGAGCGAAAGTGGGACCTGACGCTGATGATAAACCTCTCATTAACCTTCAGGAAATTAAACGAAACCTTGATTTAATTAGATAAAGATCATGTCACTGCCACGTCTCCTCCGAGATGTAACATATGTGCCCGTGGGAGAAGGGGGTGGTCTCTTGGTAATATAGAAGGGTGTTTGAAAAGAGGGAACAGGATGCAGTACAGCTCTACACTGTTTTATCATTCAGATGGTAGTTGAAGCCGTTCTCCTTGTTGGGAAAAAAAGCTGAAGTTCTTAATTCCATTTTTGGCAGAGCCTGGCTGTTCTTCTGGCAGCCAAATGCAGCTCGACAGTTTTTGGAGACGGATGAAATGTTCTGCTGAATTCTGCAATATTCATCAGGCAAAAGTAATTGCTCTGCAGGCATTGTAATAGAAATGGCATTGGCGTGATCAAGTTTTGATATTATTAACTGTGGCAGGTATGATTTATGCAATGATTAAAGGCACATAATGGCAATGTGTGGTGGTCACCAGTGCCTGGACAGACATGGAGTGACCTGAATACATTATGACCTGCAGACCAGATTGAGGATCTTTTTAGTATTCACATGGTGGACTTTTCTTCCCTTCATTTTCTTAGTGTCGATGTCGTGGTCATTTTTCATTGTTCTGTTGGGAAGATTGCACCAGTTATGTAAATGTCAAAATGGCTATTGGTTGATACACGGCACAAATACATTCCTAACAAAGCTGAGATGAGAAATCAAGGAACAAAATAAATCTGACAGAAGCGTTTTCAAATCTTAGTAAAATGAAAGCGCATAGAAATACATGTGTATTTATCATTATATTTACTCTGAATGTGATCATAATAAACATAGATGATGCATTTAGAGTGGGAATTTTTCCTTCACCATTTTGTTCCCTTAAACAACCTACTTGCCCCTTTAAAATAAACTTATTTTCTTTCTCAGTCTATTAAATGCTATATGTAGGTCTGCTATTAGACAGCATTTTTGCAGCCCCTCTGTCTGGGTTTGAATAAAATGGTGCTGAAGACATGAATCAATAGCAGCATGGGTGTCGGTGACAACTCCCAGCGCCCCTCGACTGCTTCTCACAAAGCCTGAAAAGTCTTCTCCAGATTTGTGTTTCATTCACAGGTGAGTGTGTGAACAATTACCTGAGAGGAGCAGCTCCGCTCATGGTCATGTTTTCAGGCTGAAAGGTTTTCCTGAATGGCAGAAGTCTGAGGAGAGATCCAGTGGAAAAGAAAGCATTTCCTTTTTTTAATCTGAGCCTGTTGGGATACAGGGGAGGGGAAAATAGAGGAGATTATGACATGATTCAATCTGAGGCCGGCAGGGTGCATGAATTACTGGAAGTATGGACCTTTTTCAGCAATGACGCACAAAATTATATTCCCTGAAATGTTTTTATGCAATCAATAGCTTGAATATATTATTAAAAAAAAATTTATTTAAAATTAATGTTAATATGATATTTTACCTCTTGGTTTCCCGGTTATAGTTTAAAATAACAGAATTTATAAGAATTCTCTTTCTGTAGCTTGTTCTGGTTTCAAAATCAATTCACTAAAGCTCTTCTTTGAATCTTCTTAAAATAAAGAACAGTTCTACTCTTTGTGAGTTAAACAGTAAGAGTTGTTGATGGATCAGCAGTCAGCATTTACTTGGGCTAGCAGATGGATCAGCCAGTGAGTAAAATGGGTTGTTGCCCCAAAAAAGACTTAAACCGTGTTGACACTTCATATCTACTCATCAACTACCCCAAGCCCTCTGAACTGCCTCATCCTGTTGTAATAAACCCGTGTTAGGGGTTAGGGGGTTCATTTAAGCCCCCTGGTGTACTCGCTGCACCGATGACACTTAAGTTGATGTATAGGTTTCATATTCTCTCTGACCAGTTGTATATCTAGCAGCCATAAGGATTACTCTTATTATTCTCACTCTTTAATTCCCAGGAACCCCAAAAAGTTCATAACCATAACACTCCCAAAACAACTACAGCCTCTGCCAGAAGTGCTGCAAAATAATATGCAAATGCATGTATGACCCAATCTGGCAAGTAGCTACTTTCATCCAAGAATAGCAACACTGCTGGCATATAAGAGCAGAGGGAACTTAGCAGTGGGTACTTAAAACTGTTAAATTGAAAGCAAGAGCCTGTGTAACTCACCTAGGAAGTAATAGTTTGCTCAGCTGGAAAATGATCAAGCAACTGCGTCCTGTTTTATAACAATGTGGACAGTTTCTGAGTAAACTTCACTGCAACAACACATCCTCTGCCCACGACAAGAGCTGGGAACTTGTGCTGTATTTTTGGAAAAAAGGGTACCCGACAACCCTTCATCAGAGTGATGAGTGTTTTGGAAAGCTGGATTAATGGGAAGACGATTACTCTCAAAAATTGTCTGGTGATTTCTATTCCTACATTACTTGCACATGACAGCTCAAATACAATCAATGCCACGAGGGTAAAACTATAATTAGAATTTTATCAGAATTGCATCAGGAGAAGTCATGATCATAATTGTTTTTTTTTTAAATAAGTCTGAGTGCAAATGTTCTCATTTAAAATTTATAGTAGGCCTTAATAAAACACTACTTTTTCATTGTTTTGCTGCAGGACTAATCACCATAGAAAGAGGACAAATAGGGTTGCTGCAAACATAAGTAGATGAAATTCTTAATCTTGCTGTTTTTGTTACATTAGCAGTAAAACCAAAGACTGGGTCGAGGCACTGCATGCTGTTTTTGTCATGTTATTTTCCCGTTCAAGAGACTGTGGATCAGTTGTGGGCTTATGCAAACAGGAGCGGGATAAAATATCCTTTTGGGAATATGTAGTCACTTGTTACTTGTCACTGTTCCTGGACATTGACAAGCTGCAGTTAGTTAAGGTATGTTTAAGATTCAGTTGCATAAGATTCATTGTTTTTTATGTAAATTGTTTCTTCTCAGTCGTCAATTTCTGTTAAACTGACACAACAGTCCAATAAATAAAAAAATAATTCTTGTTTCTTTGCCTTTTGAAGGGGTGTTTTATTCTTCTTTAGCTACACATACATTTAGATGTATCTCAGGTGTTTGTCTTGCAACGTGACAAGTTTCACAGAAATGCTGGGCAACGCATCGTGATAGTATCATATCATGAGTTATTCTCTGCTTCCCCCTCCTAGTGGCAAACATATGGACTCTCCTGACGCTGTGTGGCATGGCAACAAGTTTGTGAACCTGTGGTACCCTGCAGCAAAAAAGCCACACTTTACCCAGAGTTCATCAGTCTGTGCTGGCATGTCATGGAGAGCCTTTGCTAAACTCCCAAATTACATCTATAATATATTGCTCACTCTGCACAGAGTTAGCACCACTGCAAAGTAGGAAATTAGCAGTCCCATATCACTTAAATTAATGTTTCCATTTATCGTATATGCACTATTTCCATTACGGTAACTCAGCGCAGTGGCAGCAGATTCCTAGAAAATCTTGTTTGATATTCCGCAGATATGCAGCAGTTTTCAAAGGGAGCCATCTATGAGGTCAGGTGGTCGATGTCGGGTGGGATGTGATGGTCGGGTTGATGAATTTTTTCCCCTCTGCTGCTGTCAGTGGCTCTTTGCAGGCTGGTCACATGCATCCTCTCATCTTCTCTGCGCTGGCGTAATCCCAATAGGGGTCCTCCCTTCTGTCTCACGGACAAACGCACACAGACAAAGGTCGAACTCATATAGAGGTTGGAGACATACACACACGATATGCACGCACAATAGGTAAAGATACGTGCACGCACGCATACATGCTGTGGCATTTAAGCCCTTGCTGTGCCTTGAGGACATGCTCTAATATTCTTATTCCTTCCACTCCTCTTTCTCTTCAGCTGCTCTCTCTCTCTCTCTTACTCCGTCCCTTCCAAAAGCCATTTTCTGCCACCTTTTAATGCACCTCATGTCTCATGGGGGGGCTATATGTTATATTTTCTCATCCCCCCATCTCCTGTCATCAGCACCTCCATCCTTTTATCCCCTGCATCTTCTCTTTTGTCCTTTTTGAGTCCACTGAGAACATTCAAGGTCATGGTCACGCTGTTGGCATCCTGGGAGGGTTGCTGTTAGAAAACAGGATGCTGTAACGAGGGTGACCCGCCCTTCTAATATCTAGAGCATACTGCACGTCTTACTTCATAAGTTCATCTCTGTTTGGATGGTTAAATTCGGCAGAGACACATCTCTAACAGAGCACTAGTAGCTAAAAAAAGCCCCCTTTTTTATGAATTAATGATGCCATAGAGAAACTTTTAGAGGAGATTTTTCAGACAGGTTGTCGTGTCCGTCTGTAACAGATCCCCACAGGCCTCCTCTTCATCTCCCACTGACAGATGCTCATTTTAGGAGCTGTCATCCTGTCAGACCTGAGAGGCTTTCCTTCATGGCGACCCCCCCCCTCCCCGCCCTCTCCCCCCGTCAATCACTGTTCCCGTTGCCTAGGTACGACAATATGTGCCTCATAAAGGGCCGCTAGGGTTAAATGGAGCCAATTCCTTGGGTGCAACATTGGTTGTTGTATTTTGATTTATGAGTTTTCATTTCCTTTTACAGATTAAAAAAAAACAACATGTGAGTGTGGGCTGTCAGTTGGTTTACTGCCCTTGCTTGGAGTCTTGTAAGGATTAAAAAACACACCGTATGCTCTCTGAACAGTAAAACCGGGTGTGGTTGTAGGTTTTTTTTTTTAAAAGATACATTTGTTAGTTGTTTTTAAAGACTCATCACTTGCTATCTTTGCAAACACGGTTATCTTTAAACAAATTATGAATGTAAAATTATAATAGAGCTACAACTTATAATTTTTTTACTATCAGTGAACCTGATGATGATCAATTTAACCTACTGATTAATTCATCAGTTTAAATTAATGTCAGAAAGTATTGAAAAATTGACATAAAAAAATTCCAATGTTCGTCTCTGACAGTCCAAAACCCCAAAACAATTACAACACAATAAGGATAAAGGAAGTCAGGAAATACTGAAAAATATAAACCTGGAACTTGAGGGTTTCAGCAGCTTTCAAGGGTAAATTTGATTCCCAGATTTTAGTTAAGTGCACAGATGTCTGCCCCTTCAGCAGAGGATTGTGAAAACAGCTCTCTAGTGACAAACTTTGCCCAAATGCAAGTCAGTTTCATTAAAGTCTTACATTTTAGAGGACATAAACATAAGAGAAACACATTTTTGATTGGGGTAGGTCTTTAGGACTTGTTAAAGACTGTTTAATGGTCTGTGTGTTGTGGGGTTTAGTAAAATATGTAAACTATATCAAAATGTCAACAGTGGCCATCAGTAAAATCGAGTTCTGCTTGTTGTGGCTCGTTGGGTTGCACCTGTCCCTGTTGGCATTGCTAAAGTTCATTTTAAACTGAGTCAGCCCTTTGAAAGTGTTACATTTCACACCGCGTTAGTATTTTCACACATCAAATTCAGGCAGAGTCCCAGTAGTATCGCCTTTCAAGTTTTGCAATATCTGATTCAGATAAATGAGGAGCTTTTACACTATTTTGCTATAGACACACACACACACACAATGAAGAGAGTTGCCTTTTAATTGTCTCTTCTGCAGTCTTTTGAGTCTTTTTCCATGCAAACACCAACGAGTCATATCTGCTTCTTCTGAAGCTCCCCTTCATAAGAAAAGTCTCTGGATGCTA
>JAQNCA010000003.1:14089523-14103281 GCA_029783725.1 Acanthurus tractus
GGCCCGCGCCCCGCGCGGCGCCCCCCCCCCCGCCGCCCGGCGCGCGGGCGCGCGGGCCCGCGGCCCCCCGGGTGGGGGGACGCGGTGGAGTTCACAGTTGAATAACTGGGTCAGTTTAAGATGATGAGGCTTCTTATCTCCTCGGCTCATCGCTGAGTGTTCACTGTTCACTGCTCAGCTTTTCAGCCATACCTCCCTTTGCCCCATTCTCTAGTCCTCTCTTCCTCCCCTCCTCTGTCTTAACCCCTTTGACTCTGCTATATAGAATCCTACACTAGCTCTGAGGAAATGAGGATGTATGCACACACTGTGTGTGTATAAATGCATGCACACATGCATTTAAGGGCTTTGCTTAAAATGGTGCTTCTCCATGTCAGACAGGCTGACAATGTCAAATGGCGTCTTTCATCTGTCCTCAAGTTTCTTCAGATTTGCTGATGTCTAATCAGCTTGTGAAATCTGGTTGTATTGAAAAATGTAAATCCGGGCCTACCCTTTCTGCAACAATAAAATGATATTCCAGCGATTTAGCTTTGCGCCCCTGCAACAAAAACCAGACTTGTGACAGTTTTAAAGAAGTATCAAATGCAGCAGATCTAGAGATGTTATTATTTTTATTTAAAACAGTTTTAATCTGGGTGCAACAATACAACATCAACAGTTCAGTTCTAGTCTTCGGGACAGTCCAACCATAACGGTTTATCTGACCTCTGAGGCCACAAAAAGCTTTTAGCAACTTTGTACACATGTTCAGTGTTATTGCCTCAGACCTGTAAATAGCTGTGATGTGTGAAACCCTTTTACATTCAGCTGCTTTAGTGTGTGATTACTCAGTTTGGATTTATTGTTCACCTCCCTCACTATGAGCATACTATGCCATCTTGTGTGAAAAAATATCAACTCCTGCATAGACAACAGAGCAGTATTCGGATCAGATAATGCCCCCCAGTCAACTGCTGTGTGTTATCTTAGAGTTTCAGCTTGAGCTTTTCCTCCATCTCTTTTGTTCGGAGGATCATTGATGTCTTTGGTTTGTAAGGTTATTCCGGCCAAGATTGCTATTGTTGTCCATTCGAGCAGCAAAATCATTAAAAATTCAAAGGTACGGGGGGTGTTTACTTAATACATGAGTCACAATGCATTGGATCAATCCAAAGGACCATCACATGAAAGTAATCAAGCTCCCATCATCAATAATGAATGGCACAATCAGCAGCGGCAGTGGGCTCCCATTGTGAGATGGCTGAATGGGAGAGAAGATCGCAGGGGAGGAAGAATTGTGCATCGCTACGTTTGTCAGCTGTTGCAGAGATGATGATTGTGATGACAGTGGTGAGGATGATGGTGATGTTTGCAAGTGCAGTTTGCTGAAGGGGATTGTTGTGGCACATGTCACCGTTTTTTTTTTTCCAGGGATGTAGAACGTGACAATGCTGACATTTGCTTTTCATGACTAATATCCGAACAGGTCCCTAGTCCTTACAGCAGAACACTAAATTAGAACAGAAGTTTACTTGTTTGCCACTGTTTTTTGTCTTTTATATCCCATATGAAATATTGCAAATTATTCTTTTTTTGTATTTGCTAAAGATTTTTCTGTGCTTGTGTATAATTTTATTGTGATGCTGTATGTTTACATTATTCATAAGTATTATAAACACAATTTGTGCTTCTGCTGAATTACTGCAGTACAGTCTGATATCTTGCCCTAATATAAGATTTTAGAAAACAGCCTTATTCCTTATATATAAGTATGGACTTCTAAGATATTGTAATATAAAACTAGAGGAGTAATGTGTGATTCAGTTTTCTGATATCAATTGGCACTGATAGCCTGGTCTGATTAAGCTTATTTGAAGTGGTCCATAAATAAATATTTAATCCTTTAAATAAAGTTGTGTGCTTAAAGACTCTCTACAGGATTATACAAACTCATTTCAGATGGATGGATAGGTTTTGCTGCTCGTCCTGCAAGTTGCCTTTCCTTAACGTCACCTTACCATTTATATGTAACCATTGAAACATTGTATAGACCACAGTTCAGCAGGGACAAAGTCTCACACAATGCAGGCATTGATTCAGTGGAGTACTTGAGGAGTGAATGTCAACAATTGATAATGGTGGTCCTTTCACTTCCTCTCAACACTCCCCTCACACTTTGTTGCTGCTCTTCTGTACAGTCGAGCTTTAGGATGAGTGTCCTTTCTTTGCTTCCTGCGATTGTGTTGGCTTGACTTCACTCTGCCTGTACTGAATGGGCCGTATTTGCTGACATAAAGGGGGAGCATTCATTATTCAGACCATGCTTTTTGAAAATGTCCACCTTTATGCAACCTGCAGAAGGCAAAGCACAGCTTAATTACAGATATTGTGACTTGCATTGCCTTTTGTGTCTACCACAACAGAACACAAGACTTTGTTTACTATAGAGTGCATTAATGAGCAGAGTTGCTGCTCTGTGCATGAAATTAATTCCTCTTCTGTCTGTTTCTTTCTTTCCTCAGGTGGTGTTAGTCTTTGCACTCAGCATCGGGGCCCTTGGAATATACTTTATAGACTCATCAGAGTAAGTATCGATTTTATGACACATCTTCTTAAATAACTGGAAATTTTTGCACATGCTCTTGCTGCTTTACTGATGATACAATGCAGATAAAAATAAACTTTGCATGTATTTGTTGCTTGCATGTAATTTGGCCTACATACTGTTTCTGAATGATGCGTGCACATGTGTCCCTACTCCAAACACTGCAACCAATGAAATGCAAATGCACATATTCACACCCCCACACAAGTACTCTTAAGCAGTGATGCACACAAATTCTGTATGCACACACACACACACACACACACACACACACATCTGCATCCGAGGATTTTTCAATGGGAGGCCTGTCAGTTTCCATGGGAACAGAGACAGGCAGATACTGTACGGTATGTGTTGGGGAGCTTGTTCTATGTGTGAGTATGTGTGTGTGTGAGTGTATTGTCAGTTAATGCGTATCCCTGGCTGGCAATCACCCAGAGACAGATTGCAGGCCTGGCACCTCTCCGATAACCACTGCAGCTACTTTCACACCACCCAGACCCAAACTGTACCTTTAAAGGGACAGTTTAAGCTTCCTTTTTTTTTTTTTTAATTTTCAAAATCTTATGATTCCTTTCTGGAAGGGATATTGACACATGATCTTTTTTAGTGAGTCCCATCAGACCATAGTGGCAAGCTGCTGCATTTTCACTATGTGAATGTACATGCATAAACCGGTGATATTCAACTTTTATTTTAACAAATCAAATATTGTTTTAATTCTAATCATTTCCCAGGCAGATTTAATTGAAAATGTAATGTTGTACTTTGTGTTTACACCTGTCTTCTTTCAGATACTTCAGTACAGTTTCCTTCATTTTCAGAGTTTTGTAGCTCAGCATGTGCTCATTACATTTAAAGCATAGGGTGATTTACTATATTGTTTCCAATTATGTATATTATGTATGTAGAAGTTGTTGCATGTCCCTCTGGCAATGAAATAGCCGAATATGTGTCGCCATGTCCTACACACTAACTCAGTGACAACAATTTGCAGTATTACATGGCCCATTTATTTTCTAAATAAAGCCTAAAACATTTACTGTAGTGGTGCAGTTATGGAATGTTGATTTCAAAAGGACCGTAACAAACTGACCATAATACTGCATGGTACTTTAAATTATCTTCCTTCCTCTTTTAGCTGCTGTGCAACATGTTATTTCAAAGTAATGATCAGTTCAGTGTAGCTGTTTTCACTCTGATACAATATCTGTGAATTTTGACAGCTTTTTCTTTCCTGAAGAAACTAAAAGTCTAAAACAGGGTCAGAGAGATTGATTCCTAAAATTAGTAAATCTGAAATACAATCAAACGCACACAATATAGTCAACAATGGGAAATAATTTCTGATATGATTCTTGTGACAAATTTATACCTCCAGATGAAAACCTTTACTTCCTCATTTACACCTGTTTCTCTCTTAATTTATCCATGCGACTATTCCATGTATCTGTCCTTCTCCACCTTGTTTTTTCTGTTTGCTTAACAAATGAGATAGGATCAATAAATAAATTTGCTTTTTGTAAATGAATATTATCTGATTAATATCCAGATGGTGTCATGGGATGCAGAGTACTTTCATCAATTAATCACTGGCCATTTGAATGATCAATAATCATGACTAATTTAAAACTTACAAAGCAGCAGCAACAGAGACATGGCTTCATGCAGTCAGCTGCTTCTTACTGCAGTTGAGCTAATGGTAGTAGACTCATTGTACATTGAGGTTCCATTTGTAATGTCTGTGTTCATGAAGCAAACATCACCTGATAAAGATGAGCTAGAACACGATTCCATGTATTTTTATTGTTGTTCACACTTTCTTTACATCTTATACTGCACTTTGTGCTTCACCTATGGAACCTTTAAATGCATGCAAATGAGGTCTGAATTGACATGATCAGTAAGCTAACATGACATGCAAACATGCATTCTTGACAAGTATGCAATCTTTGATAAATTATTCAGCAGAGTGCAAAAGGGGAATGATGAAAGCATCAGGTTTGAAGGTTTGTTTCTTTTATATAACATAAAACCTTTAGAGCAGAAATAGGAAATTGGTCAAATAAAGAGAATAAAACCCTCTTTTTGATTTACTGAAGAGCTGTAGTTTCTCTCACAGTAGTCTTACCCCGTCATATCTTGTTTGTTACCATGCACTTCAAGTGTGTTTTCCATGAGGAATTTTCCTAGTCTCTGTGTGCTCCCATTAAGCTAAAGCCCTCTCTACCCTCATCAGGGTGATTAGCTCAAAGCTTGTCGCTTGAGTGTGCACATCCTCTCAAGGGGACTACCGATCAACCCAGAGCAGGTTCACCTGACTCTGTGGGCTTTGACTTCCTAAACAGGGCCATGCTTGTGATATAGCCATACAATCACTGCAGCAGCTGAAGCCACTTATGTGCTCTTCACCCACTGTTAGATGTCATAGAGCCAAATTGACACTAAACCTGCTTCAACTGTCTGTTGAGAAGGATCTATTTTTGTCCCTGCAACAATCTTTTTGATGTAACTTGTAACAGCGAAGTATGTCTGGAGTTGCCAACCTCAAAATAATCTGTGATGCATCATGTGGGCCATCAAGGACAAATGGCTCCCAATTATAATGAGAATGAGACGTCACTTCAACACTAGTTGTCACAAGTAAACAATAAAGCTAAAATAGAGCACAGGGTTGGATCTCGAATAAATCTTCAACAAATAATTTTTACTTTGAGCTTGCATTTATGTCCATTCTGTCTGTACACATTCTGTTCAAGGACAAACAAATGCCGCATGCCCTTCCTCTGATTATCACCCTATATGTGGGTATGTATGTGCAATTAGTGCATGAATAATGATCTGACTCACATTCATAACCCCATTCACGTATGCTAAAGATGCACTAAAGATGACCTTTTCTCCAGCTATCTAGCTTCCTTCGCCACTAAGTGTTAATGACCGAGGAAATCGATGAGTGTCCTTTAAATGGCAGTAATTACGCTACCGAACATTAAGGGTAGAGACTCATGAACTATTCAGGCTCGGGGGTTTGCTTTCCCCATCTTCTTCCAAAGTGCCATTTGGGCCAGTGGAACCGTGTGTGATAACGGTAACAGTAATGGGCAGGATTATTGTCGTTCCCTGTGGTAACAGTGAAAAAGAGACATGTGGTGGAATAAGTGCGTGTGGGTTGGATCTTCGTAGACTGCAGCTGCACAAAGGGCCTTTATGTCTACCTCATTGAGGCATAGTAGCCTCTTGGGGCAAGAATACACACACTGGGTATAATGCTGGAGAAAATGTACCTTTTTGATAGCCAGGCACCAGCCTCCCAGGAGCCGGTTTGTTTCTAGCTCAGGACAGGTGGGGCTTTCCTAGTAGGAGCTGTGTTGGCTAACATCCTACGTCAAAGCTCCACCAAAAAGTAAAAAAAGAATACAGCTTAGCCTTCTGAGGAAGCCGGTAGACGGAGTTTGAAAGGGGGGAATTGTTAATTGGCTGCCCTCCCAGTTGAGCACAGAGATGCTAGTCATTGACTTGGCAACCGTGCTGTCGTTAAGAGGATTTTTTCTTTTTTTTTTAATGAATGGGAACAAACACGTAGCTTCTCTGCGAATGACTGTCCATCTGTTTGTTATGACAAAAAAGGTTGTTTAGCACAGTTCTGTGCAACACATAATAGTGCATGATACGACGCTGCCTTTTCTGTTTCTCTGCAGCAGACTTCAACTTGCCAAACTAGGCTATTTTGGTGATATTTTCAATGGGAGGATACTGCGTCCTCTCCCGCCCACATCTGAATCTGCTTTAATACCTTGGCTCATCCCTCATCCTTCATCCCTTCTTTTCCCTCCTCTGTGCTCCCATGAAACAAATAGAGAGGAATGTAGGACAAAGTCTCTGCAGGCTGCTCTTAAAGGGATGCCCTTGTTCCTGCTCCACTTCTGTTTCTATTTCTCTCCTCTCTCAATCCCTCCCTGCCACACGTACAGACTATTGCATGCACACACTTGCATAGTCACGTTAACTCGCAGAGGCGCATACATGCATGGACACACGCAAACATGATAATGTCCCTGTCTAAGAGCCCTCATAAGCAGCAGACTGCGCCTGTAACTCTATCATTAGTGTGCGATCGATGTCGGCACTGAAAAAAGAAACAGTGCCTGATGACTAATTAATAGGGTAAGGTGAGAAATATGGCTGAGCAGTGAGACAAGCTTGGCAGACATCATGGCGATGATGGGTAACCTATATGAGGACCTCTCCTTTTTGAGGTGTTAGGTCTGAGCACCTGAGTTTCCACGCGGATCAGAGGAAAACTGGCTTCAGATTTAAAGTCTCAGACTCTGGCGGCAAGCAATGAGTCACTCCAAAATCAAATATCCAGCAATTTTCTGCACTCGCTCCATTTTATTATCTTTGCCCGGGGAGACTTTCTCATTCTAAATGAGTTTTAATATCAATATTTGCATAGAAAAATAGAGAACGGGAAGTGCCAACATCACACTCATAGATAACAAGCTATTAGTTTCATAGACTGTTTAATAAATACTGAACATAATTTCAGGTATGAAAAGTGAAGCCATGGGAAGTGCCTTTAATAACTAGCAGGGAGCCACTCCAGTGGTTAAAAAGAAATGTGATTGTACAGCTCATTAGAAAATTACACTGGTTGCTTGATTTATCATCATGGAAAAGTAAGCTTCAGGTCTAGCAATGGAGGCCACAAACACAATGCAATATGTGATGTTACGGCGTATCTCCAGGTTTTTTAATAAGGTCCAATCAAAAGTGCAACAATGTGAATCCAATCAGTGAGTGTTATGGCACATCACTGTGTTGTTTTATGGAGTCTTTCCTTTTAGGCAGCAAAAAACTGAGCTTTTAAATTCCTTTTGATATGTGAACATGAGCTGGATAGTTTAAAGAACAGATTTTAAAGTCCTGCCCAGCTCAGGTGTTCAAGCGAAACATTGAATGATGATGTTGCACGTTAGCCTTAAAGTGTTATCTTAAGAATGAAATTACATCGGCTGTCACTTTATCTGGGAAATGCAGATTCAGTACATGAAACACTGATTGAAGGCTAATGAAAGAAATTACTGGAGAGATTAGTCATGTTGCTCTGCATCCTGATACTTTATCTGGTCTCAGTGCTCCATGAATGGTCCAACCGCTTTGTTTATCAAAGTCGCCACAGCAACATAAAGGCCATTCGCTGTTGCAGTGGTCTGAAATCCCTCAATGCCAAGCTGTCTGGCTATTTTTACACAGCACTGACACAGCACCAGCCACTCAAAAAAATAATTTAACTTAATAAACCCCAGATGAAATTGAAATGTTTTAAGTGCTCTCATAGCCACGGTGTCATTTCATGTTGACTCTCTCAACCTCCACTCAGATTGTTTAATACTTAGAAAAAAAGAGTGATATGATGTTTTTTATTTGCTTTTAGTTTTTTCTGATTGAATTCATTCAGAAATTGCCCCTTTAACAGTTCCCATGAGCAGCCTATGGATCATGCACAATCAAGAGTAGTTTCAGTTCCTGCTAAAAATCCCATATCTGCTGTAGGATCTTAACAAGAGTTTCTTGAAGCAACACTGTATAAAAAAGTGAATATTTCCTTTTTTTTAATGGTATCCATGTTCGATATTAAATAATTTATTTTAACTATTGATTTCTTAGTGCTTAGATGAATTTAAAAGCCAGCTTACAGAGTGTAATTATTGTATTTAGATAAAAATCACATTGAAGTCAAACTTTTTACTGAGGAATAAATGAATGATTTTCAAAAATATCTTAAAATATATTTGGTTCCTATGGTGTGTCTTTTTCTGTCTTAATGACAGGATTTAAAGGGTTTGGTATAATTACCTGATTAATACAATTTGTCAATGTATCTTTCCACTGATTGAAGATTATTTTCTATGAGTAGGTCTAAATGCTCTGTTTGAATGGCCTGAAATTAGGACAAATAAAAATCTTGCACCACAAACTTTATACACTTGACAGCGTTAATCACTGTGTGCTGATAAGGACTTTCTGCTTTTGCATATGGCACACAGCCACAGCTTTTATCTCTTAATTGCTCTCTTAATTTGTTCAAAAGATGGGTGCTGTGTGTAGTGTGCTTCTGAATAAATTCATAAACTGGTGAAAGTGTTACTTCTTGCAAATATGTAGCTCCTCCTTTTGCATTGCTGCATTTATTCACTCTCTTTTTGGAATTTTACTGCTTTTTTTAAGCAGTATGAAGTTTGATCTCTCTGTGTGTGAGTGTTATTGAGAGCTATTTTCAGTCACAGACTTCTCCTTTAGACTCTAAAATAAATGCCGTCTTAGGAGAGGAAATGCTTAAAGCAGGATACAAGTCATTTGCATTTGGACTAAAAATTTGAGTTATCTATTTTTAGCCTCCCTGGGGAGGTTTTATTCATCCGTTTTTGCTCATTGCCCTTGTAGGAGCTAAAGTATTTCTTATTTTAGTAATTGTGCCTTGACCTAAATCAGTCATATAAGTACTAACCTGGCCTTCTTTCAGCTTTGCCGACCCCTTCCTGCTGTGTCCCCTACACGTACATTCACTACCCTCGGGAGAAACACTTCATGTGCGCCAGACGTTCAGTAAACGTACTGGGATCCCATTTAAATGCATTTCTGTTTTATTTTTTGGGTTGTATATAGATCGTATGGGGTGACTTGAATACTAACAAATGAGACCATAAATATGTAATTACATTCCGAGACACTTTTGGGGTTACTAGAGCAGTAAGACATTTTAGAGATATGAAGAATGACTCAGATTTGGTGTTGTTGTGAGCATTAGTCAAGCAGGCAGCAGTGTGTTGTTGTTGTCGTCATTGTTATTGTTTTCTCAGGGGGTAACCTTGCTGTTGCTCCTGCAGCTAGCCAAGGTCATGTGCAGACAAACTAATGGCTGGCTCCCGCTGACTGACTGAAGGTGTTCAGGGACTATTTTTAGAACAACATCATCAACACACTCCTTTGCCCTTGCGAGCAAATGAGTTTTACCTCTCTGGTTGCATTTTCCTGAGGCACAGTTCCTGTTCAGAGGAGATTAACATGGGCAAATATCGCATGTTTTGAAATGGACACACATGCCCTGCAGCCTTCCCCCAGGCTTTTGCTGTTTTGCATGCAAGTGAATGTACATGTTATGTGTGTGTTAGTGCTAGCTTTGATAATAAGCAGAGTAAAATGTGGTGCAGACTTTCGCCAAGTCAAATATAAAGACGAGCGTATATCAGAGAGACTCAGGAATCTCCAGGCAATTTCCATGTGGCCCAAAACTGTCTCCAGTACCTTTGGGAGCTCGGCCCCCCTCCCTTTTTCACTCTGTCACTTTCACATCTCTCTTCCTCTCCCTCTGACTGTCACTACCTCTCTCTTCTCCCTGTCTCTTTTATCTCCTTGTTTCTCGCTGCTGTCTTTCTTTCTCTCTTTCCCATGTTTTCCTCTCTCTCTCTCTCCCTTCTTTCTTCCTGTCAGGCATGATGGTGTAACAACCCCAGGCTGTGCCAGGGCTTAAGGAGTAATAAGAACTGTGGTGGGCAGATCTATTTTCTGCAGGACACTGGCAGCGTGTGACCAGGAATCCCTTGTGGATGTGGAGTGTGAAATGACATTGAAAGCAGGAATTAGGGTTGTTTTTTCTTGTCTACATGTTCTTGTCTTACAGGCTCTTTGCGAAGAAAGGAGACACAAATAATGGAAACAGAAATAATATTAAAATCCATCGCAATATTCCAGTATAATTCCAGTATAAACCTAACCCAGCAACACAGAACACATTTAAGAAGCTTATAACGCTCAGTTTTTGTTCAGACTATGAGTGATGAGTAAACTTTGTGGTGTTACTGAATGCTGGTACAAGAAATTTGCTTTGTGCATATTGTTTTTTGACCACAGTTGTTGGTGTAATGCATTACAAAAAAATGTTTTTACCCACATTAATTTAATTTTAAGTTGCACTTAACATTTTTTCTGTTACTTTTTGGGTTAGACCGTCAAGTTGTAAACACAACTGTGACACACAATATAATCACCTTCACACACTGGTAAAAACCAGAGCAACATTAGTATATCTTCAGAGTCATTTTTCTTTTGAACTGATAAATCAGACATCAATACTCTTATTTTTGTTTCTGTTTAGGTCTCCACCAACTCCTCATGGAAATATCGTGATATTTAGCTGCTAAGTGCTCCACTTTGTTCAGAAAGTAGTTGCTAACTTTTATTTTCAGACAGCTGCCTGCTGCAGCTGAAAACGAGGCTGATGAGAGCAGTGAGACTCGCTTGTTATCAAACAGAAATATCAACTCTTAGAATAGTAAAATCCATCAGCTGGACTCGACAGAGAGGGCGGATTCAAAAGTCTGGACCCAGGGAACTTTAGATAAATAGCAGAAATGCATTTTTTGGAAATATTGCTTTGATGTTTGCAGAGAAAGGATTGCTCACTGTTAAGCTGTCTGTGTAAGGGTGATGAATCAGAGCTCTGCTCATATAGCGAGTCTAATTCTGCCTACCAGCTTTTTTTTATTTGTTCCGTCTGTTTGCTCCTCTGTATGCAGATTTTGTTTAAAGAAGTATTTATCTTTGTAAAAATATTTGTAATCATTTGCAATGTTTAAAGTTAAACATCCTGACTTGCCATATATACAGAAACTAATTTAATTTTCAGTCACATCCCCATTTTATGTGGTTTTGAAAGACATTCAGCTGCTTTCATAATGATAGACCACTTAAACCTCTTCCACTCTGTACTGATGAACTCTTAATTTGCCATTGTGCTTCCAAGCTAAAGAGAAACACCATACGTTTGCTTGATTGTGTCATCCCACTGCTGTAGTTAATGATAAGCTTTACTATCAAATAACGATTAGAAAAATTACTAAATTAAAGCCCTCGGATCGTAGCCATTGTGGTATCTTATAATGCTAAATCAAGTGAAATTCAATGCAGCACTCAGCCCCTGCTGTGAGCTGACATGCTCTCCCTGTGTTATTAAGAATGCTTTGGGTCACATGACTGTGGATGAGCGGTTATTCAGAATTAGGACAGAGTTGGGCCCAAGGGGAAATGCCACAGTGACCACTCCAAATGGTGTCTTCAGTGTGCACCATCTGTATGTGTATATGTTCATGTAAATACATTTGTATTAGCATTGATATGATTGTTTTACCTAGCATAAATGTTGTAAAGGTAAGCTGTTGGTATTAGATCAGTATTTGGAGAGAGGTTAACTGAGCTTTAGTGTGTAAAAGTTCTAATGTGGCACCATATATTGATGGAAAATGACATTTAATCATCTGCACAGGCAAATTGTGTGTGCTAAGGCTATGTGTATGATTCATGACAGGTTTATTTAACACCCTTGTTCTGTTTGAATCACGCAGAAATGCCGTCGGAGAGCAAATAATTAAGCATATAGGCCAGATCAATGTTAACTCCTTCAAGGGTCAGAAGTGAATTAACCTCTGTCCAAAGTGTGATGGCACTGAATGAGAAAATGCCTTTAAACCAGATAAAATCACTATTTTTAAACAATTGCTGCGTGAACCAGACTCAGTTTAATCATCTTAGACATGGGCCAGGGTTTTACATCATCGTAAAGATCACATAAGTCCTAAGGATATGCCCAAGACTCACCACACACTCATGAATTAGAAGTTGGATCATCCGCTCGGAGCAATACGTCTTCTCTGGCATGTCTACCCTCAGTCATCCATTATGGATCATCTTGTGATTAAATGTTTGATGTTAACTTGAAGCTGATTAAGTCACACACTCCTCTCCACCCCTGGAGGTTCTTATTATGCAGGGAGATCTTTTGTGGATCTCACACTGTCCCTATGGGCTCCATGCATGGACATTTATACTTAAAATGTTTAATTTGAACATATAGGACTTGTAACTGTGTATTCTGGTAATAGACTTGTGTTTGTTCCCTTGCTAGTCTGTTCATTCCCAACGGTCCCCTATAGTCAGGCAAACCATTATGCATATTCATGTTTTCCCACAGTTGGGTTTCCTCATTACTCAGGAGCAAAATGCTATAGGCCCCATGACCACGTGAAGAATGAGGGTGGCACACTGCTTATTATTGCTTTTGTTGAAAGCACCCACAAGCTAATGGCTAATCATCACAAGGTAAACATGAAGACGGATGTTATGACAGACCAGACACATCAAGGCTCATTTATCAATATCCGCCATTTTTTTTTTTTTTTTTTTCAAAGCAGCACCCGCCTTGCTGTTGCACTCTGGTAAATGGGCAGAGAGCTGCGCAGCTTCTTTTTCTGTGCAGAGTTTCTGTCGTGTGAAGCAAGATCTGTTGGAATATTTTGGTTTGACAGACTCTGAATAATTTCTGCATGCAGGATGTACTGTCACATCAAAGCACATGTTCTTAACTACCATTTGCAATTTATTTTCAGCCATTTCATCTGTCTGTGGTTGACTCCACTGCAAGGTCTCTTATCGTGTTGTGTGGCTGCATTGAGCTCAGAGGAGAAACTGCAGGATGCCAGTGAAGCCTAATTACCAATTACTAAACTGGGTTAATAACAATGTATTAATAGTGTTTGAGATTTATTATTGTGATGCAATAAATGAACACTCAATGATAGAGGTTTTCTCAGTATCTCTGAAAATATTTACTGATAAGGTCTGGCAGGAAATTGGAATTACTGGTTTCCCCTCACGACTTCAAACTGGATTTTACTACCTTAGTAAAGTTTCTTATCAGCAGAGGTGTGCAGGATCAGACCGTTAATGCATTAGTGAAGAAAACCAAATGACATGGTGAAGTTTAGGTGATTTCTGTCTGATGGGAGACATCAGTGAAGGCATCAGTTTGATCTGATTTGGGATATTAATCATATCGTGACTTATTAGAAAAAAAACTTCCTTTTCATTCTGTGATATTGAGCTCATTCTTATTACTTATTCAAATATAGTATGTTCCCAAAATTATGTTCCTGCCATGGAAATGTTGTGAGTTCCCCAGTATTTACCACCTGTGTGTTCATGATACAAAAGAGACAAAATTGTTCCACTGTATCAGTTCATTTGTGTGTTTAACCTTGTAATAATGTTTATGTTTGCCCTCTGTCTCTCCCTCTCTCTGTTTTCCAGTCCTATAGAATCCTGCCAGAACT
>JAQNCA010000003.1:14103381-14121153 GCA_029783725.1 Acanthurus tractus
TCTGGCAGGAAATTGGAATTACTGGTTTCCCCTCACGACTTCAAACTGGATTTTACTACCTTAGTAAAGTTTCTTATTAGCAGAGGTGTGCAGGATCAGACCGTTAATGCATTAGTGAAGA
Organism: Acanthurus tractus; assembly: GCA_029783725.1. NCBI lineage: Eukaryota > Metazoa > Chordata > Actinopteri > Acanthuriformes > Acanthuridae > Acanthurus > Acanthurus tractus. The sequence continues at coordinate 14,103,503 of JAQNCA010000003.1, forward strand.
AAACTGTTCCACTGTATCAGTTCATTTGTGTGTTTAACCTTGTAATAATGTTTATTTTTGCCCTCTTTCTCTCCCTCTCTCTGTTTTCCAGTCCTATAGAATCCTGCCAGAACTTCTACAAAGATTTTACGTTACAGATCGATATGGCCTTCAACGTCTTCTTTCTTCTTTACTTTGGCCTGCGGGTGAGTTGGCACATTTGCATGCATGGTCACACATGTACATACATGTACTCTCACTCATTCATGCATATATTGACATACATTTACAGACATGCTGTTAAACACAATGGAATAAACAATATGCACTCAGCCATGCAGACAGGCATCATTTTACATTCATCTGAAAGGATCAGCCTCCTACAGAATGTTATTTCATGATTTAATCTTTTCATGGTTAATAATTAAAATTTTGAGAAATAATTTTTGAGAAAAAGAGATCATTTGAAGACAATATATGACACATAGCAGATACCACCTAAGTCACCTACCAATATTCACTCAGCATGCTTTCAGATTACACTGACAAGGCTGTAATAATGTTGCTAGCATGGCTGTCATGCCAGAGCAGCATTCCAGTGGTGCAAATGCAAGCCTGACATCCTGAATGAATGAATAAATAAACTCATAAGCTGCTTAGCCCACCAACCATTCACATGACTCAGCAAGAGGGGCGAAGCTTTTGTCATTCTATACAGTATGTCAGAGATGCCAAAGGAAGACCCAGCATGCGGCTTAAACAGTGGGCTGTGGTGGAGTTTCGAGGGGTTTTGTATCACATTAAAATTCAGTTGTGTTTCTGAATGCCATGTTTGCTTCCTTCGACAGTTTATAGCAGCCAACGATAAGCTGTGGTTCTGGCTGGAGGTCAACTCGGTGGTCGACTTCTTTACTGTTCCTCCCGTGTTTGTCTCTGTCTACTTAAACAGAAGCTGGCTCGGTAAGTCTGTATATCTTTTTAAAAAATGTTTCTTTCACTTTTTCTTTGCCACTCTCCATTTTTTAAAGTGCATCTCACTTTATAGTCTTGTTTTTTCATACTTTTTCTTTCATCATTTTTCATATCTTTTTTTCAACTGCTCCTTTCTACAACTCATTTTTTTTTAACATTTCATTTTTTTTTTTTGCCCTCTATCTTCACATGTCACCCCTCCTTTTATCACACCCCATCTCCCCCTCTGCCTCCCTATCCTCCTTCTGTCTCCCCATTACTGGGAGTGTGTCTCCGAGGCCTTCTTGCTCTGGGCTGCAGTCAACTTTCCCTCATCATTGAAAGTGACAGGGCTGGGTTCCTCTGATGTTTCAGGGAACACAGACACAGCAGAGTGGATGGGCTAATGGAAGTGAGAGTGACTCAGAATCAGGCTGCGGGTTCTCTGTGTGTGTGTTTTTTTGTGTGTGTGCGTGTGTGTGTGTGTGTGCGTGCTTGTGCTACAGACTCATTAGTAATTGCCCTGTTGAGGCGTTGCACCTGGAATACCTCACAGCGGTCCGTAACTGCCATCTAATAGGCTCATTTACTCCCATACAAAAAAAAAAAAATGCACATGCAAAATCATGTGTTATCCCTGTACACATGTACAAAATCACACACTCACACACATACACACGCTCTTGCATGAGCAGACTGGAAAACACCCTAACCTGCATTATGTAACGACCTACTTTCCTCAGTGCATTCAGAGGAGTGTGGCCTGAATTACACTGCAGTAAAAAGAGTTTCTTTGTACCTCGTTTCTTTTTTCGGGTGCACTGCTGCTCTGCTTTTAAAACCATTTTCAACATTAAACATTAAAAACCACGCACAATACAAAACACTGATGCTATTCTTAATTCCAAAAACTCATCTAGTTAATTTCAGAGTGTAAGGCTGTCATATAATATATAGCAGAATGAGTTGAGGTTTTGGTAGGAACATGATCAATCAGTTATACGCAAACCTCAGATGACGTCCCTTCCAATGCAGACATCAGCCTTATTTAGATGCATTCAAAAGAAAACTGCTCAATGATTACTTTGGAAGGAAACAGGAAGACCATTTTTACATTACTAAGAAAGAAAAGCACAGGTGTAAATCATAAAATTGCACTTAGTTGCTTCAGTTTCAGGGTCATGCTATTTTACATGAAGGTTAGCTTACCTGGACACTTGAATAGAACAGAGCCATTTTTAATGTTACTGATAAAACCTGTACTTTGTATGCTATGACTAGACAAAATGGCTGTTGTCATTATTAGCAACACTTCAGTACTTTTAAGGTAGAATGGCCAATGTTCTTATTCTTAAAGGTTCTTACATGTAGGAACAAAACCAGCATTGTAGCTGGAAATGGTCATGATTTTTTCTTTGACAATACACTGACCAAAAAAAGTCTATTTCTCGCTCATTGTTCATATCTATATAACTTGCATGTCATTGTAGTGATGTTACAAAGTTTCCAGACCTCAGCAGTTACAGTGGATAAAATGATGTTTTTAAAAGTAATGAAATTGATATTACTATCTGTCAATTAAATTGAATTAAATAATTACACTCTGTGATATAAGATATTCAGGGATGTGGAAAGATCTGCCTTATAATTCAGTGTACATACTTAAATTTTACTGGCACACAGAAATCACTAAACCTGTTGAGTAATATAAAACTGTTAAAGTCTGATCTGAGGTTTTTTTAAGCTGTAATGAATTGGATATGGCCAAGTCAAGTAATTCTGTTTCTGGTGTTCATGATGTAATGTGGCTTCATCTCATCCCCTGAAAACCGTTGGCATTAGGGCCTTGATGAGGATGACGAAAGACTGTGAAATGGTGGTCTGGCTTCTGCCTGACATTCTGCAGTGAATAATTTCCTTTGGTCATTAAATATCCTGCATGTGGGGTTGGTGTAGAAAGCAGAGACACATTTTCTGTAAAATACAGCTGCAGTGTGATTTGTTGCGCATAAACAGCAACTGAGAGTGTGAATTTATTGTCTATGAGAGATGGCCTAGATTCTCGAGCTATTAATATGCCTTTATTTAAGTGATTACCATTGTTTTCGAATGAGAATAATCTCAAGGACTATTTTTTGCACAGAAGACATATCAAGTAACATCTTAACATTAAAGCATGTTTATTTTTGCAGTGATGGGCGTAATCTTAATGCATTAAAGTAACAGAACCTCATCAGCGTAGCATAAGTGTGGAATAGTTACTGATCGTGTGTCTGTATGTTAAAGGCTACATAAATTATTGTAAGGCCCTTGTAACAAAATTAACAGTGTGTAGATCTCCAATTGGATGTGGTGTAGCCTAACAGGATGGTAATAGCTTTCAGAATACTAATGAGGAACTGAAAGTGTCTGTTAATATTCAGACTCTGAGGATGTAGGACAGGAATCATGATTAGCTGCTTATATCCTGTGTAAATATGGAAATGAGGACATACTGTGTAATGTTGTGACTGTAAAATCAGTGCAGTTAATCAGTGTAAGAACCTCCGTAAATTACAAGACATGTACCTTGCTCCTCATCTGCTTTTAGTTGGTAACTGATAAATGCTGGCAAATGATATTATTAAATACACACTATTGCTCCTAATGCTTTATGTCTTCAGGTACTTTTTCTAGGATACTTGACAAGGCCATAATGGTTTTCCTTATAATCAATAGACTAATCCATAACTGGTGCTACTTTCATTTAGTTAAGTGTATTCACTTTCCCTTAACAGGCTTTGTTGGAGGAAGCCAGGGTGGTTGTTAAGGATGTGTGCTGTGCTCCTTACTCCCAGTGGATTTGGTCATCTTTTCTCTCCGTTAACTGCCCGAGAATGCAAAAAACAGCCAGTGTAATACATCATAATTATGGTACCTCTCCTTTCACTCTTTCACTTATGGTTCTGCATGAGAAGACTGCTAGAGATCCAGTGGAGGTGTACTCAGATTATAAAAAGACCACTAATAGGGGTTCTGCCCTGCGCTGTGTGGTGGTGTGCTCGCCCACTCTGCACCCGGGGAAGTATGTGCCGTATGCATTTCAAGTTATGCTCTCTCTGCCTCTGCAAATTGGACATTGATTAAGAGGAGGAGAACGATGTGTGGCTAATGTAAAAGGGCTTGCAGAGTTCTTCCCTGGAAAAAGAAGGAATTAATCTCCTTACTTGAACTGATCACTGCTCCCAAGAGAGTCTTCGAAGTGTAGAATTACCATATGGCTGTTTGAAACTTGCGAGGAGCTCACATGGCGACTGAGCCCCAAATTAAACTATAAGCTTTAATTTACTCTTTAATCATTAAATACCAAAGTGAACTGCAACTCTGGTTTGGATACTTTTCAGAAAAGACAGAAGTCATGATTAGATAATTTTAAAGAGTATTGTATTTGTTTGATAGATTGATGAACTGCAGTGGCTTGAGGGATGCATAGTGCTGTAGTAGCCTCCAAGCATGTCTTTGATTCTGACCTGCTACTGCCTCCTAGTGGTGCTTTGGTATACTGTTTGTTGATCCTGGTGTTTTCCTGCCGAAAGAGGCTTACAGTACCTGACATGGGCGTAAGTGCATCTGCCTTATATGGCCCTTCAGCTGCTGGCAGGAAGCCCCCATGTATATTCAGGGGAGGGAAACTAATTTGTGGGAAGTTTAAGCCTCTTTTGCTGCAGCCATGCTCCTCACGTGTCATTGTATTGCACTTTTGCATTACCATTAAGGCAGTAAGTTGACTTTTGATTACAGTCAAAGAAATGTGCATCATTGGTGTTCAATTTATGCGTTAATACCCAGTCACAGGTCAATCCGGTAAGAATGCACAGAAAGATCTATTGCTCTCTACCCCAGCAATGTGTGTGTATGTGTTTGAGTGTGTGTTTAGAGCTGCGTGGCATCGTATAATCTAATCCTGGCTGAGTTGATTGTTAGCATTATCCCAGATGAACCATCCCAGACTGCTGATTGATAAAAGGTCCCAGTGGGCTGCTGTGCCAGAACATGTGACAGGGAGGCTGTGCTTTGGCTTGCAAATCCTCAATGAAGTGAGGGTGGCCAAAGACCAGAAAAGCCCTTTTTGAATGAGCATCTGGCCGGCTGACACTTGTGTGTGCAAGAGGCTTTGGCATGTGTGGGAAAGAGATTTTCTCACACATGAACACGTGTTCGAGGGAGCTGAATTTCATTGAGAGCTTTTCGACACATGTGCTCAGAAACACAGGCAAATTTGCATTGCTGCACTTGTGAGGACATTCTGACTTACAGTGCAGACATTCTCTTTTGACAACAATTTTTTTTTCAGTTGAAATGTTAGTCAGTCTGTAAGAATGTAGAATAGTCCGTAGATTTGACAGTGTGAATATTTGTCCAACAAAGTACTGAATTCATGGCACGCAACCACACACACACACACACAGATACAGATGTACAGTGTAACACAAACACAGATGCTTCACACTAATTGAGAAAAAATGCAGTCCTCAGCTGCCCCCATCACAGCATCACTCAGTGTTTCTGTAGAGAGTCTTGTATTTGTGATCTGAATGCCAACTTTACAGAGCAGCTGTCAATGTAATATTTAATTATAACAAAATTTTGTATGTATCGACACAAAATGCACAATCAAACAAACTGTTTAGTAATATTGTGCTACTAACAAGCAAAAGTTCTGATTTAAATGTAAAAAAAGTCATTGTCGAAAATTTTTTATTGCTCTTAAATTTTAAGTCACACCAAAATGAAATTTTACAGTAATTATTAGGTTTTCATTGAGGAAAAGATCATTATCTAATCTCTCTCATGCTTAAATGATTCTAACCCCATACTGTGTGGTGGCTGTTACCAGCTGCTTATTGTCGTAGACTTGTTTAAATTTCCCTGTGGAAACACAACACGCATTTTCAAATCAGAATGATTGTTTTTGCTTTGTGTTACTGTCATTTTATTCGCATCTCTGCTAATTCCTGGCATGGTTCAGACTTTTTCAGAAAATGGGTTCAACACAGATGTGTGTGTCGATGGAGACAAAGCTTCAGTGGGGTTAATAGTAAAGCACTGAAAGGGGCATGAGAAAGGTGAATCTGTTTTGGCTGCGAGGATTAAAGGCACTGCAACAAAATGAAAAAAACAGGGAAAAAAAACACACCTATATTAGAGCTGACATTTTGCACACAGAGACACAGTCCCTGACAGGACTTGCGTGATTAGATGAACAATACAACTCTCATCTGAGCGCAGCAGTGACCATCGGTTTAACTGTATTTAGAGGTTTTGCTTTACAAGGAACTTTTGCTTTTAAAGGACCTTTTAATTTTAAAGGTGTAGTTTTTGAAATTTTAGGCCCGAAACAATTTTTGGCTCACTGATTTTAATTCCCATTTTGGGAAGAAGAAGAAAAAAGAACCGCTTGGACGAGATTTAGTCTAAAACAATGATTCCTCCTAAGCTGCTTGTGTACCGACGTACTCACAGTGATGCCAATTCAGAGATCCTCCGAGAGACGCGGAGGCGAAAGAAGTCCTGTGGCGATCTTTTTCAGAATGGGTACAGGGTTAGGCAGGGCCATCATGGACGAGGTGGCAAGGAAAGGCGGACAGGACTGCACCGTTCGGTGTGGTCCTGTTTACGCCTCCTCTCCAACTGGGGTAAGGGTGTTAGTTTCAGCGTGCATGCATTTTCCAGAGATGTGCATTGATTTTTCGTTAAGTTCATTAAAAGTTTATTTAATCCAGATATTGAAAAACTTCCACACACAACTAGAGAGAGGAAAAATCACAGCTGAAATAATTTATTTGATTACATTTCGGTCTGTCTGACCTTCATTGGATAAATCAGCAGCATCACAAAACAACATCTTGCAGAGTTATCAAACATGATAAATCAATTCTTAAAACAAGTTACAATTTTGAATATCACATGAATTGATTTAGTCTACATGTCTGTCACTGTATTTTATTCTGAGCCTCTGGAATAATCTACTTTTGTCCCTGTTTACCTTCCCTTTTGAATTTTTTATAGACTGAATTTAAAGTGTTTTATAGCGCTGTAAGATTCATGGTGACTCAGTATGTTTGCTCTGAAACTAACTTTTTTTTTTTGTTTTTTGTGTTTTTGAGGTCACATAGATGTGCTGTATAATTCATAGGTCTTGTCCACTGAGACATTGTGTATATTTTTAAGTTCATATGCTATTTATTTAACTGGTGATGCAAATGACACATATTGAGTTAGTTTAAGATGATCAACAGCCAAGCTTATCCCTGCAGGTCTGTGAATGAATGACGCAGCTCCAGCTGTATAAAGCTATGCATATATATAAATGTGTAGAGCTGTGATGTTACCTATATACCTGATGAAGGCTGGACAGATCGAAACATAGCCCAGTGAATATTTGAGCAGGAAGTAACCCAATAAGTGTGTGAGTTTTTATCAGATTATTAACCAAAATCATGAAATTGATTTTCATTGAGTTGATTCATTTTAAAAACATCTTTAACAAAAACATGTGGCTACATCTCACATTTGCTAGGATTTCAAAGAATTCATATTGTTTTTTTGTCACTGACACATGTTGGCGCAGACGTGAGCGCACACACGTTCCGTGAGATCAGTCGCGTTATGTAAAAAGACAATGAGGCAGGTGTCGCATTATTCCATAATCCCTGAGCGAGCTGCTCGTGGATACGGAGTCAGGCTTGTGTAAAGTAGGCCACATAATGTTCCTCCCAACTTGTTTGAATGCATAAATAATTCCAACACATCATCTAGAATAAAGTGTTGCTGCCTCTAAATTTTGCATCGTTTGGTTGCTGTGCCGCAGAAAAACACATTTGGACTGTACTATTTGACTTAATGTTGCGTACATTGAGTTACCTTTCTCACAGCTTCTCTCACATTTCTCTGCTGCTGATGTGAAGTTGTTTAAAAAAATTCACTACAACAGCAGCTCCTCACGTCTGGATAAATGTTTGAACATAAATCTTATGTGAGATTGATGCAAATCTCTCTCCTTTTTTGTTTGTGTCTTTGTCTCACAGGTTTAAGATTCCTGAGAGCGCTGAGATTGATACAGTTCTCTGAAATCTTACAGTTTTTGAATATCTTGAAAACCAGGTAAGAATAAATGTATACGTTCATTCATTTAAGTCCCATCTTAACTTTCCTGGCTGTAAAGGTTATTGTGAATCACTCAGTCAAAGTCCTGCTGTTGCTTTCACAGGCTCAAGAATCTCAGCTGCTTTGTCATTTCAGTTTGACAGCTTAGAGAGTTTTTCTTTTATGGTTTTTCTTTTTCTTCCCAGTAATTCCATCAAGCTGGTGAACCTGTGTTCCATCTTCATAAGCACATGGCTCACAGCTGCTGGATTCATACATCTGGTAAGGGGACGGGTGTGAGGGCCAGTGGGGTAAAGTGATTAATGAGTCGGTAAAGGAAGGTAACTAACCAACTGACTAGTACAATGCTGTGACATGCAGCACTTTTCAAAATCTAATAGTCTAATTTATTACCATCTTAGAATAAGATTCATTGATGTACTGTGACAGGTAGGAATTAATTGAAGAATTTTAGACTGGACTTCCTTCATTTCCCTAGATGTTGGTTATATATTGAGCTCACCGCAGGAAACAGTTTTGACCATTTTTTGATTTGTCCGGTAACCATAGGGATGTATTTTACATTGCTTAAATATAATGGATGCAAATTGAAGTGTGGACTCCTGAGGATTTTTCAAACTCAAGATTGAAAGATTCCTTATAAATTTTAACACTGAAAGAATCCATGAATTAAGGAATTCTCCAAGGGGAAAAAGATAAAATGCATCATAAAAATACCAAAAAAAAGAAATAGTTCCCCTCATCAAATCAGTGCAGCATAAACCTGTTTTACCTCTAGATGGTAGTCTTAGCTCAGTGTAGAGAGAAAACACTGTGTAACTTAACAAAGGATGCAGGAGCACTACAAGCCAAATTTATTCCAACTGGATTGTTGGAATAAATTTGGTTACAAGTTTTTATTGTAGCCAAACAGCTTATCAATGCAAAAGCCTGAGTACAAACTGTTGGATTTACTCATGTCTGACTTTCCTTCCTTTCTCTCTCTTTTAGGTGGAAAACTCAGGGGATCCTTGGGAAAACTTCCAGAATTCCCAGTCACTTTCCTATTGGGAATGTGTCTATTTGCTGATGGTGACGATGTCTACAGTGGGCTACGGGGATGTCTATGCAAAAACCACCTTGGGGCGCCTGTTTATGGTCTTCTTCATCCTTGGTGGTTTGGTAAAATCAGGCTTTTCTTTCTCCCTTATTCCTCTTTTCCCTCTCCTAAATCCTGCCTGCCCCCATCAATAGACTGTTAAAAAAAATAGATAGATGTTGTAGTGAAAGTAAATTTTATGTTTTAATTATTATTTATATTCAATGAATATTTAATTGTAGTGTTCTTTATAAAATGCTACAACTTTGTTTCCTGTAGAAGCAAATGTTATTTCTTTGTCTTAGTGCAGTTGTATCCTTCTGTTTAGCCTACTGTATCTTGTCTACCGTAGTTACAGTACTATGTGCTCCCTTGTCTCTTCCCCTTATGTGTCATTCTTGTATTTGATTAGAGTATAAGCTCTTGTCTGATAATGTTGTTACTATTCTCTTAAAAGCAGTTGCGGTTTCAGGACACCCCTCCTCCCGTGTCTCTTCCCACAATTCCAACAAACACAGGGGCAGGGAGATGAGGCTTAGGCCAGCCTGACTGTTACCATAGCAACAACAGCCTCCCACTCCCCTCCCGCCCACCCTCCCTCCTTCCCACCTTCCTGTGATCTAGCGTCCCGTTGGGCTGCCGCTAGTACAGTAACTTACACACAACCAAGCATGGGCGCACACACCCGTGAGCACTCACATGCCGAAGACCCCGCCTCCTCCTTTTTCTATTAAAAAAAAAAAAAAAAAAAAAAAAAAAGGAGGATCAAGCCAAATCACAAATACAATGGTCCGTATTTGGACAGCTATCACTATGCACTGATGACCTGCAGCTGTGTGGATGTGTCCCGTGTTGTGGCCATGGTGATAGGTTGTGTTTTTCACAGTGCTGAGAGCTCTGGAAGACTTCAGGCTCGTACCTCAGCCTGCTTCCTATCAGCAGCTAGTGGCTAAATAATGACTTCAGCCTGGATATGTTTTAAAGGCAGGGATCATATTAAACTCACGTCATTTCACATTATTCCTGGTAATGTATAGGCACACTTTCCAAGCATGAGATAAGTTTGTATTAAAATTTAAGAGAATCTCTCTATTTTTTTTAATCCTAGATTTATTGTAGATGTAAACTTAGGTGAATAGTGTCAATGTGTACCTTATTGTCAGCTAGTCAATAGTAAAATGACCTCGTGTTTGCATAAAAGGCTGTGAAACTTTGCAAAATGCATCCAGCTCATTTTCCAGCCCAACAAATGAGTCTTAATGTGTTTTGCAGCTGTGGACCATCAGGTGAGCCTATTCAAATCAACCTGCCACATCATCTGTGTTTGTTGGACAAAACATGGCACATAGGTTTTTAATTCCCCCTCCAGCTTTCGAAAAATTCTGCTTTCCAGAGAGGTTTTGGGTGCTAACACAGGCTGACTATTCATCAGCTGTGACAAAATTCTTGCCCACTTGACCAAACCTGTTTCCTTTATAAACTGGGGCTATTTTTTTTTAACATCAAAAACAAGATTTTTTTTCATATACGTTTATATTAAAAGCTCTCTCTCTCTCTTATTCTTGTGGAGTTAAGCAAGTCTCAACTGGCAATGGGAGAGTTTTCACTCGATTTCCATTGCAAAGTCACATTTTTCTCCCTTCAGAAATCTGGATTCACGCACCAGTTCCCCACCACCCACTCTGCGGCCTACTAGTCTCTTTTTTAGTCTCTTCTTCTGTCTTCTATCTTCTCCTTAGGCCATGTTTGCCAGCTACGTCCCTGAAATCATAGAGTTAATAGGAAACCGCAAGAAATATGGTGGTTCCTATAGTGCGGTTAATGGGAGAAAGTAAGTATTCCAGATGGTTCTGCTGTTTTTCTGTGTGCGGTAGAACCCTCTCTGCATGCCTTCTTCTTTTTTCTGTTCCATGCATGTAGGCCATGTTTGCTCGCTACGTGCCAGAAATTGCTGCTCTCATCCTTAATCGGAAGAAATACGGAGGGAGTTATAACTCGACACGAGGCAGAAAGTAAGTTGAAATCCAGACAAGGTGTGGTTGTGTGACTCAAGTGCACCCCCTCTGAAGTTTATAGGTACTGGGGGTTAGTTAACTTGACCTTTTTTTAGAACAGTAAAGTTACTTTAAAACGTCAAGTCACACTGCGTGACTGGAGACCTTGGCCATTAGGATACACATGTCCATGCTCCTTTACTCTTTCTTTCACTCTCTCTTTTTTCTGTCCGTCCTTTTCTTCTTCTTCTTCTTCTTCTACTTTCTCTCTCCATCTTGTTCTATATCTGCCTCTGTCTGTCCTTCTCTCAGAGCTTTCCTAAAGTCATTTGTGTGCCGTTCATTTTCTTTCTTTGTCCTCCTTGAAACATCCTGTGTTGCGCTTTAATTTGGAAACTAGAGCTTTCATGACTACTACACTTTGGACTTTCAGTGTACTAACCTGCGGTGCTTCTATGCTATATATCTGTGAAATATGTGTTTTTCCATTTCTTATTATCCTCAGATCCAGTCCATTATTTATACAGCCTTGCCTATAGGGATGATTAGTACATAATCCATCAAAAAGAAAGAAAATAGTCATGAAACCCCTACTATCCGCTTCTAAAGTATTTTTAAACCACAAGAAAACAGAAAGATTTAAGCATCTGCAAGTGCATTATTATTGGTGGTCTTTTTAAGCATCATCAATCTCAATGACTACTGCAGGATACGATTTCTTTTCTTGTTTCATTTTGCTTGACTCCGTTTTGCATGTTTTATGGAATTACCTTTTTTTAAAAAAATAAAACTGCATTATTTCTGGCATGTTCTCTTTGACCTGCAGTCTTGTGGCTGTTTTCATTGATTGCCAACTCCATGAAAAAGCCACCCTCCCGTTGTCTATCACTGCTAGCCATCGCATCATCAATGCTTGACATGACTCTGGCCCTGATCTTCAGTCAGCTCCCACACCCTGAATGCTGGATGCCTCGGCTCCCATTGGAGGCTCTCAATTGCTTTTGGCTTGCTTTGCCTGCCTGAGTCTTGGTGCTCGCCTGGTTCTCGTGTTTGTGTGGTGGTGGTGGTGGTGGAGTTTGTCTCCAGACGCTCTCGTTATTTTATGTGTGTGTGTGTAAACTGGCCTCTCGCAGCAGAGGTTCCAGCGCACTGTGAAGTATGTGTGACACTGTGGTCATTTTACTGTTTGTACAGGATTACCACAGTTCTTAATGTGCAGTACTGTTCTACCCTCCTCGTGGCTCAAACCTTACTGATATTCAGCACACAGACTGATTTTAATCCAAATGTGGTGGGTCCAAAATGGGGAGTTTAGACTTCTTCTATCTCCTTCTTCTTCTTTCCTTCTTCACTCTCATCTCCTGCTATACTGTCTCGTCTTTTTCACTCTGTTCCTCTCTTTCAATCTTACTCCCGTCGGCTTTAGTCACTGTGTTCAGCAGGGCGGATTCAAGAGTCAGCAGTAGAACGAGGCATTAGGAAAAAAAAAAAAAAGAAAGGCCTTTGTTCAATAATGTTTGCCTGTCGTTGCGATAAGATTGATGAAATGTTATGTTTGGCCAGTGACCTCAGCCCAGACTCACAGATGGGTGTTGAGAGAAGCCCTTGTCAAAACTAGGGATAGTTTCTCCCACACACTTTATTTTCTCCTTCCATTTTTTTTTCTCTCTCTTTCTGGTTAGACGTACAGCACAAACACATGGAAACAATCAGAAGATACCCACCAAACGCACAGGCTTAGAGTGGCACCAGGCTCTTTTGCATAAACATTTATAAACGTATGTGTTTGGTGTTTACGTGTATAGGATCTGACACATAGACAAAACTGGTTATTCATGTGGGTTTAGGGTTGCCGTCGGCAGTTCAGTCATTTAGCAGCTGTCAGCACACACAAAAAAAAGTCTATTATGGAAATGAGATTAGGAGATTACAAGTATCTGACTGATTACAGAGCTCACAAACAATGAGGTCATGATACATTGTGAACTATTTTAAATGCAACCCTTATTTGATCTGGCCTGGAAGCTGTCATTTAAAACGGGCCTTGAAGGTTATTTGGAAGTGAGAGGGACTCAACATTGGAGCCGCGCTCAGTTTCTTTTTCATGCTAGTGTTGCTTATAGTACTCTGCGCAGTGTAGCATACGCCCACGAGTACAGTGACAGCACTCGGTCTGCGTATGCTGATATAATAATGACAAGTGTTGCACTCTGCTGGCGCCCTCTGCACTCAGGGCTCTGTGGTTTCCATTATGACTCTATGGTTTCCATTAGCCCCGACTTCAACAGTGGGGTTGGCACAAGAACCAGGTTCAACCCTGGCTGAACTCTGATATACACCTTTGAAAGTCCTCTGTAAGGGCTAGCAGGCCCAGAGACTCACACATGATCAGGTATGAAATGACACACGCTTACAAAGAGAGTCTGCATAGTATTACACTGCAGAGATAAAGTGCGCTATGCACACAGTATCTGCACAAGAAAAATGACAGCATGTGGCTGTGTTGATTCTTTTAATTGTTGCATAAAAAATCCCAGGAAGTGAATAAAATAAAACCAAGTTGTATGAATTTCATCAGTTTGATGATGACTCTTGCAGTCGGTTGCATCACTGACATAAGGATTAGAGCAGTATTTAGTGACTGACCTCTGTTGCTGATGTTTGAGCTCTGTTTGTTCATTTTGTATTCAGTAAATCCCCAATGACATCCCGGGATATTTCCTGACTGCATGTTTTGTGTGCACGCTCTGTAATACTCGTACCCTTTTGCATTAAATGTGATTGTTTGACACATGTTTTTGTTTTTTTTTTTAGTTTCTGGGTTGATGTGTTTTGCTTTCTTGTCTGATTTTTCTTTTTTTTTTTTAAGTATGTCTATAGTTTAAGCTGTACTGTACAATCAGGTTAACCAGAGGAAAGGGATTTTGTTCATGAAGCAATTATAAATGGTTCAATTATCTATGATATCCTTTTGTTATATCCTGTTTAACCATCAAATGATCTCAGTGTTCAATTTGAGGCCACTTCTGGCACACAGAGAGGAGGAAAACTCAGAGGAGGCACAACAATTTAAATGATGTCTATCTAGTGAAGCTTAATATCTCAACAATATTTCCATTTTAAATGCAGAGACTGAATTTTGTGGCTTGATCAGGGGAGCAAATAAAGTTTGAAACATGAGCAAGAAAGTTTTGCTTTGCTGATAAATCAACTACTCAGAGTAAAAGCCAAGCACCAGTGCTTATGTGAGTGTGTGTGCAGCTGTTTTTTCCTTATGCATTTACACCTTCAGGTTTGCGCTTTAGTGTGAGTGTGAGTGTCTGAGAGCCAGAGCCTAATGTTGAATCTACACAAACCAAATGATGAACCATATAAATCTGAATATTCCCTCTGCCCTTGGAGAAGGGCATCTGGATACCGGGAATAGGAAAACATGACCAATGTTTTTCGTCTCTTGAAATAAGAGACATCTTGTGCCAAAATACTGCTGGCTGCCCACACACATCTCAGCTCATCAGCTCGTAAGACCACACGGCCCTTCGCTCAACTCTGGCCAACCATGCAATCACGGCTGCTCATTAGATTCTCTTAAAGGACAGAGGCGACATCTGTGAAGACCATTATGCCCCGCAACATCCACAAACTGCCATTCTCTCAGTATGTCTGTCACACTACTTTGCCAAGTCCACTTCAGTTGAGCCCTACCCGGTCCATCTGGTGCAGGATAGCAGAGCACTCAGTGATCTGGACTATGGTTCTCATTTAACATCAGTAAATATCTCTGTTTCCTTTAAACATGCCAGAATGAGTTAGACTTCAATAGCTTCCTATAAAAATTTAAATGTCAAGGTTAATGCTTGTTCATGTTAGTCAGAGCTTCCTTCTTAAGAGTGAGAGCTTTACAATGAAGGATTAAAAGAAACACATCTATTTCAATGATAAGATCTGAACATAGAATAAATATGAACACAGTGTTTTGTTTTTAATTTATTTTTCAGGAAAGAGTAACGTAATACTTGCGGTGTTGAATGCAAAGCTGTCAAGCACGCAGGCAATCCAGACTAAAGTGGTTCATTTGTCTCCTAGCACATCCTGCTAAGTAGTGCATAAGGCCATTGTCATTACACAGATTGCCTTACAGGTCTCTATAGGGCAATTAGGGTGTCTGCCGAGTGTCCACACTAATCCATGTCAATATAAGGGCCGTATTATACTGAGCATGTTTGGATTTCTCATTTAGGGGTTTGGCAATGAGACTGGGTGACATTTAATTTTAACTCCTGAAGTGAAGCTCAGCTTACCGCAGTGCAAATGAAGCGTATAAAGTTTCTTAAATCCGCAAGATTAGTGTGATTAAATCATAACCACTTCATGGTTGAGTACTGGTTTTTTTTAGTGTTATTAACTTTACTTCCCAAGCATATTTAGTAATTACTACTTCATTTTAGGACTCAAAACCCTGCTTCGGTAACACTGAAGGAGTAAATCACCTAAAAACTAAACATGCATTTTTGTAAGTAAATAAATAAAGCAGAGAATATTTTCAATTAACAGTAACTTAATGAGAAGCAGCACGTTTCATTGTTGAGACACTGAAATCTTCAAAAGACATTTATTCAAACTTCCTAAATGACTCTCATCTCGCAGTGAAGGCCTCGCTGTGAAGCTGACCTTTTAATAATTCTGGCCTGCAGTGCAGTCAGAGGACAAACAGGGACACAACCTCCCCTGAAAAAATCTTTCCAATCTAATGTCGTTCTTCGTTACCGCTGTAATCAGCCCTGCTCACCGTCTGGCAGATCCCTGGGCTCTAATGCACCTCATGTTTTGCCAAGGGACCCGTCGAATACTCCGAGGTCCTGTTTAGAATTTGTGTCAACCACAGGCCTCCAAATCACTTTGAAAGTTTTTAGTAATGTTCTGTATAAAAGCTCGAGCATACTGATGTACATGTCTTTGTCAACATCCATTCGGCTCACAAAGGGGCGGTTTGGCTGAGGGGACAGGTTTTATATTGGGAACGGATGACAATCCAACCGCTGTGGGCTGCGTGATTGTATCTTAGATTTTCTAAAGTGGTTCAGAGTTGAGTGTTTGATTGCACTTGTCGTGCAGAATTTAACCACTTTCATTACATGAGGGAAAATATTCACTTTTATGGCAAAAAGGATATAATTCAGTTACTTGTTTGCTTTGAAAAGACGTTTCTTGACATGTATATAGTTTTTTATTTAGTCTATATTTGAGTTAGATGTTAGAGTGCTTTGGTTTGACTGATTATCTTTGGGAGATATGCCAGTGTCTGCAGTGATTTATGTTGCCCACTCAAGATGATTTCTTCCCCCCTTCCAGGCATATTGTGGTCTGTGGTCATATTACCCTCGAAAGTGTCTCCAACTTCCTCAAAGACTTCCTACACAAGGACAGGGATGATGTCAATGTAGAAATTGTTTTTCTCCATAAGTAAGTCATATATTTTTCTTCCTCGCCACGTGTAGGTTAGCAAAACATAAGAACACATAGTCGGCCTGTGAACTTATGCAACTGCAGATGCACTAACCCTTCTTTTTGTTTTTCCATATTAGTATTTCCCCTAATCTTGAGCTGGAAGCCTTGTTCAAACGTCACTTCACCCAAGTAGAGTTCTACCAGGGATCTGTTCTCAACCCTCACGATTTGGCCCGAGTGAAGGTAAAGTTGGTGACAGGAATCGTAAAGAGATTAAATCACTTAAAATTATGAACAACAGTTTTGAACTTTAAGGTCCAGTGTGTGTGTGTGTGTGTGTAGGATTTAGTTTCACCCAGCAAAAAGGCTGCAAATTGCAACCAACTGAATACCCTTAGCCTGTGATTAAAAACACAAAAAACGCCAAAGACCCTGTGAAGAGCCAGTGTCTGGTTTGTTCATTCTGGGCTTCTGTAGAAACATGGGAGTCTAATATGACAGGCTCTGTGGAAATGGACTTGCTACCACTTTAGATATAAAGGGCTCATTATAAAATAATGACAACACAACAGTTTCATTTCAAGTGATTATATACTAATGAAAACATATCCCAAATATTTAATTCTGTTTCTGCCAAAAGATTCCACTAAATCCTGCACAGCAGACCTTTAGGTGAATGTTGTAGAATTTTTGATCGGTTTAAGAGCAAAATTCCATTTTAGAAATTTGTGATTTTGACTATACAGGGATATCCATTTAACAGTCCCTCCAGGATAAGCGGACGTTTTTCAATATTGTTGAGGCCTAAAATGCCTGAATTCGGGGCAGCTTTTCTAAAAACTTGCGATGTAAGTTGCGATGTTTTAAGGGTGTTTGTTGCGATGAAATTGCGGGAGACAGTGAAAATTGTGAAAAAGTTGCATTTTTTTCTTAGTTTGGTATAATTCATTATAAATCAAAGGTGACTTGTTTACCTCCGCTTTCGTGAAGAACATCAGGGAATTGTTTTGCACGGTCTTAAGCAGTAAATTTTGTTGGTAAGTGAGAGACATTTC
>JAQNCA010000003.1:14121253-14132806 GCA_029783725.1 Acanthurus tractus
GCTTTCGTGAAGAACATCAGGGAATTGTTTTGCACGGTCTTAAGCAGTAAATTTTGTTGGTAAGTGAGAGACATTTCTATCGCCCATGTCTGTATCTTCAAACTATAAACAAGGAAGTGAATTCGGTGATGTACGTGCATTACGTTTGCGCTGGGGACTGCTATGATTAGTGGAACTCATTGGAGTCCGGCCAAAATTGCAGAAAAGTCACGGTGATTGGACAAAATTGCAAAGTCGCGCAGAATTCATGGTGAATGGTTGAATTTTCATTAATTGTTACGATCGCAACATTGCAAATTCCTGTAGGGACTGATTTAATATCATTTTTATTTCCTTAACAAAATAGTGAAAAAAAACAAGTAAAAACGGTGCATTGGCATTGGCCAGGGGAAAACCAAGTAGTTTGTTTAACTTTTAAGTGAAAAGAAGTGCTATATACCGGGCAATAAAAACTGACTTGTACTGTCATGATGATGTGCCTTCTTCTTTGGTTCTCCACATGCAGATCGAGTCAGCAGATGCCTGCTTAATTCTAGCAAACAAATATTGTGCAGATCCTGATGCTGAAGATGCCTCCAACATCATGAGGTACTGCATCCTCTAGACTTTAAAATCAGTGGCCAGTTGACCAGAGAAGTTGTGACATTTTCAGTGTTCAATTTCTCTGCCTAATTTTCTTACTCCAGGGTTATTTCGATCAAGAATTACCATCCTAAGATCAGAATAATCACACAAATGCTACAATATCACAACAAGGTAAGGCCATTTAAACTCTCACCTTTCAGTGCTCACTGCTTCACTGGTTTCTGAGTTTGAACATTCCTGGAAACATTTGGGATAACTTAAGGACACAGCTCAACAAAAAATAAAACAAAGAGAGCCATTTTGAGACATTTTTATGTGGAAATGTTGCATGCTCTTGGTCCCGACATGAGTATCAATCCACTCATCTATCACTAACTTTCCTCCACAAAGCAAATACACATATTTCCCTAAAATGTCAAAGTATTTATCTAAGAAATATAAACCCTTCGCTTTGTTTCCGTGCCTCTGTCTGTCTGTCATGTGATGAAGGCCCATCTGCTGAACATTCCAAGCTGGAACTGGAAGGAGGGTGACGATGCTATCTGCCTGGCGGAGCTGAAGGCAGGCTTCATTGCCCAGAGCTGTCTGGCTCAGGGCCTGTCCACCATGCTAGCCAACCTCTTCTCCATGAGGTCCTTCATCGAGGTAACGTAGAGGACAAGATTAACTTGCCTCATCTCAGTCAGTCCCTCTGAACAGACCGAAGCAATATGGATGAATGAATTCTCGCATTGCATTTTTGTGAATTAGATGATTTATTCTGGGATTTAAGGTGAGCTGGGAGTAAGTGGATACAGTAGGTTTTTCTGCTGACAGATGGACTACATCTATCAAACGCAGAACATTCCCAGGAAAATTTTGACGTCTTTGTCCAGAGAAAGACTTCCATTAGAGTGTTTTCAGTCGTCCTGGCACATCATATTTTACCATGACAGGTCATACGGAATCTGTTCAGTGTTTCTGCGGCTAAAAATTGAAGAGGTGCTTGTCTCTATCAAAGAACTGTTCTCATGTCATAAAGATGATGGATCAGCTTATAATGACCAGGCCGATGTTGTGCGGCGCAACATCTGCAGACCACATTGGGCTGCTTTTGGAAGGAAAACTGTGTTGCTTTTTTCTTTTCTTTTCTTTTCTTTTCTTTCCTTTTCTTTTTTCTTTCCTGTCCTCACATGTGACATTTCCGTGCTTGTTTTTTTTGTCAGATCGAGGAGGACACATGGCAGAAGTATTACCTAGAAGGAGTGGCTAATGAGATGTACACAGAGTATTTGTCCAGTGCCTTTGTGGGCCTCTCCTTCCCCACTGTCTGTGAGTAAGTATCACTCTTTCCCCACTCAACAAGCCCACTGTCAGTGGTAGGTAACCAACAATTATGAGGTAAAGAAAAAGACATAAAAAGGGACTGTGAGAGAACAAGGATGTGAATTTTCAAAGTAATTGTACGCACCAGTCATTTGCTAACACACTGCTCTCCTCTAATGAGTGCTCATGTTTTACAGGCTGTGTTACGTGAAGCTGAAGCTGTTGCTTATTGCCATCGAATACAAGTCTGAGCAGAGAGAGAGCAGGTTTGTACAGTGACACTTTCTCGCAGTAACATCAGATACAAGTGTGATATCTAATTAAACATCTGATATTTCTTCCTGAATCCTCTTTGCAGCTTTAATCAGAGTTGATATTCATTTGTTGGTGATTGATATCATGTTAATATGATCAACTGTTTTAATTGTATATTTTCTAGGTTCACTTTGTCTCTAAAACCGTGAAAGCACAATGACTTACTTACTGACATCAAGCATCAGTACACTAAATAACAGAACTAGAAAGAACTCAGAGAGCACATGTTTGCCAAGGCTGCACAATCAGAGAAAAATAGCCCATGTCAGTATGCCAGTAGTTTTCATTAAAGTGCGGGAGTACAAATAATTAGCATCTTGCCATCTTGTTAACAAATGGATCTGCACCAAAACCAAATCATTCATTCTTCAGGCCTTTTTGCCTCATGTTTTACAGAATTTGATCCAGTTCTAATACCAACTTTGTGGGAAATCCTGCTATTCTGCAAGTAAATAAATGCAACTGATAATAAAAAAAAATGTATTTCTTTGCTGAAGAGAACTTAAAAGCCACGTTTTTGATACTCTTACCAAGACAGGTCAGGTCTTACTCTCTCATTCATATGCTTTCTTTTATATGCTTTTAGCCCTGCAGGTTTGCAGGAATAAAAGCTAAAAAATAGACTTGAAATTTAAACTTGGAATCAGGCATGTATTAGGTAACTGGTCTGAAGCAACATCACATTTACTGCCGTCTTTTTTGGTCCTAAATCAAGTATACTGTGCTGTCAATTTGGAGACACTTCCTCACCAAATCAGCCAGTTAGCTGCACATCTGGATCTCATTTCATATGTGCCTTTCACTTTATTCTGTTGTTGCTCTTTAGTCTGTATATTAACTATTAGCTTCACATCCATGTCAGTCGTATTACAAAGAACGACATGTAGTAACTATTTTTCAGTAATCTCAAATTGCCAAATCCCACCCACCCCTCCCCATACACCTGTGTCAAATGTTTTTTTGTTGACTGGCAAGGTTTATAATGGTCACATGACATTAGCTCAACTCAAAATGAATTTAGTTACTTTGATATGATAAAATCTGTAGTTTGAAGAAAATGTTTGAATTTATCCCACACTGCTAATTTTGTCTGTGATCTTGGTTCATTCAATCTGGCTAAATGACCAAAAATCCTTGTTTTTAATGCATTTCCTTACTTTCTTATAATGACTCTGATGACTCCATGCATTGTTGTTTTTCTACCTACAGATTTTTTTTCTCACCACAATTTTAAGAGACATCTGTTTTAGTCATGTCACTGTGGAAAGATAATCACTATTAAAGTCAAGCAGATGTGTATTAGTAAAAAGTCATTTTAGGTACAAGGACATCACCATCGGACATGCAGTTACTGAACTGCGCTGTATAGAGCGTACCTACTTAACAGGCAGAGAAACAGTAGTAACAGTCATACTCTCCTCTTCTTTTTATGTTCATGATAACTGTTTGATTTGAGATTTTTTCTTGTTGTTTGCAGAAGCAGAAAGCGGTATGCCCTCTACCTTATCTTACTTCCAAAGTTCCACCCAATCTCCACCACTTTAAAGCTTCTGACTTTGGGAGTTTCCCCCAAGGATATTTTTCCAAATCCTATCTCACAGGCCTCTTTTTCTAACTCTTTTCTATGGTGTCCCTTGTGCTTAATGCACTAACTTCTTTGCAGGCAGAGAGAGGATAGATAAATTGGACGTGTTTGTAGAAGTGCTGTTTCTTTGTCTTTGCTGTTGTTGGTGTACCAAGGCCAAACGCTCACCCTCTCCATATCTACCTCTTTTTTGATCTTTTCAGTTCTGTCCTCTACCAGTCCTTTGCTTAGTTTGTTTCTCTCACTTTCAGTTCTTTTTCAGTATTGCTCAGTCGTTCTCCTACTGTATGTGAGCTTTGCCAAGCTGATTATTCCACTCATGGTGTTTTTTAAAATCATTGCCAGAACAGTACTTCATGGTTCTTCGACTCTGATTCAGTGAGGAGTTTTGTATACACATATCTTAGATCTCAGATGTGGCGTTGATAAGTACTGATAATCTGTTGTTCTACATTTTGGATTTAATGTTGAAATAAATCTGATTTTTTTTTTTTTTTGCCATTGCTGTAGGCAGTGGCTAATTTAACAGCATGTCTTTTTTCTTCATGGTTTTATTACACCAGCAGCACCTCACCACTCTTTGTTTTCCATCATTTTACACACTAGGAAAGGCATGGAGCTGTTGAATTTGGATAGCATTAAGTTGATCCAAACTGAAAATTTAAGGCTACGATGATCACGAGTGCCCCCACATTTCACTTTTGCATTCCATCACCCTCTCATGTTCTCAGTGCTAAATGTTTATCCATCTGTGCATGTATGTGCGTCTGCGTACGCGTGTGGATACGATGCGAGGGAAAGCGTGTGTGTGTGCGTGTAAACGTTTGTATGTGTGCATTTCTGTGCGTCTCAGCCACTTTGTACAGTCATGCTCGTGCGTCTTTCGAGTAGATGTTCCTAAGTGAGGTCACTTCCTGTCAGTTTGGTGTTTGAGAAACAATCCAACTGCACAGAAGTTACTGCAACCGTCTGCATCTACATACCTGTTCCTATACCTGTACTGCAGTGGCTATGCCTTTCTGTTTGACTCTTGTCCTCTTCATGCTGTTTGGTAACTGCATGCTAAGACACTATCACCTAAGATGTTTGATGCCTGCCTTGTTGCTCACAATATGAGGTTTTGATGCTTTCCGAGCTTCTATTCACCAGTTTGCACCCGACCGAAGAAAAATGTCTTGGATAGATTCGCCTGTAAAAATCTCAGATTTGGGCAGCAATGTTTGTGGAACTGTCTTGATTTGATCTGTTTTCTTTCATTTATTTTCACTAAAGAGCATGCCAGGCGTAATGCCTGTTTACTTCTCTGGGGGCCATTCAATCTGAGTGAATGTTAGATGCTATTTTACTTCGTGCACAGATAAATGTGGAAAGAAAAATCTGATCTGCATGACTGGTGCAATTTGATCGCAGCCTGATATGTATATGGATTCAATTGCTCCCTTAATATTTTTGTTTATTTTCTCCAATGTAGCCTTTTTCCAGAGCCCAGAGGAAAGATGTAGTAAGATGGATGTTTTCTGAGTGGTGCTACTTCTCTTTCTCCCTGTGTCTACAGAGATACAGTTTTCTTTCAAATTAGTTACTCTAAAAGAAATACATATTTAAGTTATAAAGACTTAAAATTGCTAAGAATTTTTGCCCAGCTCTGGCCAAACTTCAGTGAGCAATATGAGCGCTTTTATTGACACAAAACAATTTAAATAGATTGAGTAAGAAAAGATGGGTTTTTTTTCGTCTTTCATCTGGGCTCTTACTTCGAAGGGATGTGACAGTGTTTGATTCCTTATTTCACACTCACATCATTGATGATTGTTACCCACAGGTGACCATTAATGACCGGGGTGTGTGTGCGTGTGCGCGTGTGTGTGAGCGTAAAATATGTGTGCGTGTTGTCAACTCTTTGTCACAGTCTAATTAATGGGGAATGATACAGCCTGTCACCTTAAGAGCTGTGAGGGTGTTTAGCTTAACTTCAGTTTAACTGCCATTGTGTATTTATATTTATTTTTTAGTGCAGCCTTTTATTTAGCATAACATACGTATTTTGTCTTTAAACATAAAAACATGAGAAATATATCACTTTAAGTCAACAAAACCTTTCTGG
Source organism: Acanthurus tractus (assembly GCA_029783725.1). NCBI lineage: Eukaryota > Metazoa > Chordata > Actinopteri > Acanthuriformes > Acanthuridae > Acanthurus > Acanthurus tractus. The sequence continues at coordinate 14,127,148 of JAQNCA010000003.1, forward strand.
ACATACATTATAACTGAATTTTGAACTTTACTACACTAATTTCTTACTTCCAAGAGCAATTTGATCAATTACAGTAAGTAGACTATTGACTACTTAGTATCTGTTCTCTATTCTTTCATTTTCATTGACTAGAGTCACTAGTGTAATTAGCACGAAATCGACAGGAAAAAGAGCTGTACATTCCCTTGTATCCCACTGTCAAATACTAACCGAGGTAACAACACCTACTGTACATTCTCTGTACTTCAGCTATGTCTCAGTGGCCATCATGATATTTGTTTTGACTGTATTTGAATGCTGAGACTAAAACCACTCCATGGCCATAATCTTAATTCTTTCTGCCCTTGTCCATTTACTTATACCTCTCTGTCCCCCTTCTAACCTCAGGGCAGACTGATGCCATTCTGTAAAGAAAAGACTGATAAATTCAATGTGTGATCACGCTATTGTACATTTTGTTCACTCATGTGAGTGTCACAACAGCAAATTGACCAAAAACAGATGCAGCAGCTTTGTTTTTAAGCCAACACATATGATAAAACACGACAGAGCAAACCAAGCTCTCTTAAAATCAGCAGGGGTGATGTGATGATGCAAAAAACAGTCCAGATAAGCGCAGTGCAGGTCCGATTGATTGCTTCAACAAGTGTGTGTAACATTCCTCTTGATTAGCATGATGTTCTGTGCATGGGCTGAGTTTCGTTCAGAGGTTAATGAGCATGATATGTCTATTTCTCTAACTACCCAGCATCCTCATCAACCCGGGAAACCATGTCAAGATGCAGGAGGGAACACTGGGATTCTTTATTGCCAGTGATGCCAAAGAAGTAAAGAGGTATTATGACCATCCTGGTGAACAAATGGTCACTAATCATGTAGTATGATTATTTAAAACGCTAAACATCTTTGTCGTGTTGATTTTAGAGCATTTTTCTACTGCAAAGCTTGTCACGACGACATCACAGACCCTAAGCGGATCAAGAAATGTGGCTGCAAACGACGTGAGTAGCTGTGCCTTTATTTTGCCTCATCGATGCTCCTCTTTCCCATCTTCTCACTCCAAATCCTACCTGTGGGTCCCACTCAATCATTATACATAAAGTTTTATGAGTCTGTTCACTAATATAATACCTCACATTGTGTCATTGTTCTTCTGTACTGTGGCACCTTGTTTTTAGAGGTAATATGTGTTGTCACAAAGTTATACCCTTAGGAAAGTGTTTATTATAGGCCCCATTTGAACTTCCATCACCCTTTATGGTAAAACCATCAGTCAATATCAGATTTTCTTTTTTTTCCCAGTGGAAATGTTGGTTTTGCCATCTTTAAGTGTTTTTTTTTTTGTTTAACCATTTACTCACCACTTAATCTACACAAAATAAAAATGTATGAAAGCACATTAAATTTGCAGGAGTAAAACCTAAAGTGAAAGAGACAAAAGTTCCGAAAAGGAATAAATTATACATATTGCGAGAAGTGAGTTCACATACTTTACATTCTTTTATCCAATTAATATTTTGGACTCTTTTAAACATTATTACTATTTACAGTGATGTCAATACAGCAACTCTTTATTCCTCAGCTGCATAAGTAGCTAGAATTATACATATACAATCTGTAGAATGAGCCAGAATACTAAGATTTATACAATTTAAAGCTTTTTCTGCATGAGGAAGTGAATTTTTTTTGTAATATTTAAAATATTCAAAATATTGATTAACTTGACCAAATGCATCATATTATTTCCATATTTAAATGGTCTTTGTGAAATATTGATAAATATTGAGCTTGACCGCTCTTCTCAGGGGTTTTTCAGGTCATGCAAAATGATATGAATAGCTGAAGACAAAATGTGCTCTTAACTATTAATCTTCAAATTTTTCACAATATACGCACGTCGCTGTCAGAATGATAGTTTCTTTCCTTTTTAATGCAGACATAACATTACCATCAAGGCAGGAACAGCACATGAATATGACCTGACCTATGTACAGTAGTCACTTGTCAGGACATGTTAGTCAGCGGATGAATAATTCAGGTGAATATCCCATATTTCCACAAAAGGTCAGACACAATTACATGAAAGTAGCCTGATACGGACGAAGCCAGATTTCCTTCTTTTGTCTGTGTCATTTCAATTATTCAGACATGTTTTTCCTCTTCCAGCTCACAGAATTAACAGACCTTTCACACTCTAGTTTCATTTAGATAAACTGTTTACTTCTCTCCGGTGATGGACGTGACGTTGTGTTTTATCTTATAACAGTTGTTGCCAGCAGGAGAGTTGCACTTAGAAAGATGACAGTTCCATTACTGCAATGGAAGTCAGTGTCTATATAGTATGTTCTGTTCTATCATGTTTTGTTCTCTTCTGTTGTTTTTTCCCATGTTTCTTTATGACCAGTGACACACTTTTGATGTATTTCCTTCCCTGCTGCCATTGGAAAACACCACTTTATTTTAACTACTCACTGGTAGTGATTTATTGTGAGTAAAAAGAAAATGGGTGTACTATTACCCAGAGTGCAGTGCAAGTGTTTCTTTTTTATCCTCTTCAGCAAAGAGTATACTGTATCTATGTTGCATGTACCAGTGTAGCTTCTGCATCCCTCTCCTCGCCTCTCATTTCTACACTGTGCTCAGACCAGACCGAAACCAAAACAGCAGAAATCAAACACACACACCAGCATCAGGCCTCCTCCTCATCTGCCCAGTCAGCTGGTTCTGTTACTAGTTGGATATGACAATTAAATAGAGTGTGACTTAATCGGATGTGGCCGATGAGCCCTGCAGTTTGTCCTCACTATTTGATCATCAAACCAAACTCATATTTGGCATTTGAGAGCCAATCTGCTGCAAGTCTTATGCCATTACCCATGATTAACCTCTCTGTGCTCTGAGGAAGTTCTAGGAAAGCAATAAAAATCTGACATGTCATAGAGAAATCAAAGATTTAGAAGAGCTAACACAAGGGGAAGAAAATTAACAAGAACCACTGAAATTTAAATTGATCTGCTTCCTGTCAAAGGAAGTTTTGTGTGTGGCTGTACTTCGGGAGAGACGAAAATGTCCTTGTGGGAAGTTCTGTAAATCCCAACGAGCTAGGTTGCCAAAACACAATCAAAACAATCTGGTCTCGCCTTTGCCCCACTTCTCTGTGATCTCAGCCACTCTGGGTCCTCGCCCTGCCCGGGCTGAGGTTTCAGAGACCGTCAGTTCCTCTCAGGATTGAAATGTCACTGCGTCGGTCTTGTGCATTTCAAATCTGGACAGTCGTTAGGCCTCTTTTTCGTTCCACTCACTGCACTGGATGAAAAAATCCCCCAATTTACAGTGGTAATTGTCATAGCAGTAGATTGCCACTAGATGGCAGCGCCGTGCCAGATTCATGTCCAATAAGGATACATTTAAATGGTGATGTCTGTAGAGGAAATTTAAATCTCCTGAAACCTTTTCAGCAAAAATGCAAGGACGCTGTGTGCTTTTGTGTACTGGCTTTTGAAATTTTCATTTAAAAAATCGAATCGAATTTATTATCCTTAGATGGAAGTTCTTAGTGTTTTATTTTTTACATGATACAAGGTTAGTTTAGGTCTCGATGAGCACTGCCTTTCCAAGTTTCCAAACAGTTTTACTACTTAACCCAACTGTCGGTTGTGTTTGTTAATGCTCACAAGTTCATGTCTTCAGTTAACAGTATCATCTGTCCTTGCACTCTTGCTGAAAAGGAACATTTCGGGGGGACATATATATAAGAATGGTGCTTTCTTTGGGACATCCTTCCTATTCAACATAGCGCCCTGATAGCTTCTGTTTGAGTATGTTGTGCCTAAGTGGATTCTGGGAGATGGTGTCTGACCAAACCCATGCAGACAGTTTATTAGGGCTGCTGTCATGTTGAATCTTCGTTTAGGATTGCCCTGAAATGGACACCGTATAATTCTAGACCAGAATCTGGGTATCTGTGAAGTCAGAAGTCAGAAACATTGTCAGTGTGTGCGTGTGCGTGTGTGTGTCTTGTGTTCTCCATTTCCCCCCTTCCATGTGTCAGTAATCTACATCATAATATACATGAACTGTGGTCCGATGTCCAAGCGAGAACTCTGAAGTGACGCAGTATCAGCATGAAGTGAAAGCCTTGCTGCACTTGTCTGCCACGCTCCTAAACTGTTTCAACACTGTGAACAGTTATCTCTGTACCTTCTTTTGTCGCTGAGACAAAACTACACTTTCTGCATGCTTGTTACATGCTCATAAGGCGCATGTGCATGCTGCAGGATACAACAGTCCCTGATGCCTCCACCCCATGGGTTATGATCTGCGCTTCCCATTCTTTCCTTGGCCAGAAACTAAAACATATTACTTCATTCAAAATCTTATTTTCCGATGTAACTCCGAGTCAAAGATGCTGAAGGTGTCTCTGTAAAGGTGCCAGACGGTATTAGGCTGCTGTCTGTTTGCACCTCGGCGAAGAGGGAATGGGGACCAGGGACTGTTTCTGCTCAGAGTCACAGCAATCTAGATGTGCTACTCTGGGGACTTTCACTCCCGCTTCCCCCGGGGCTCGGAGCTTCACGCACATACAAACACACACACAAACACCGCATAGACAGAAATTGGTTGCTTGCAGTATTTTGGCTGCAGGCTGGCGAGTAATTAAGCCTTTTTTTTTTCTTGTATCAGATTCACATCCAGTCTCGCCTGGACAAGAACACCTAGTTTCTAAAAAAGTTATTTTTACAAGAACTTTAAGTGAAAAGAACCATAAATAAATTACTTTGATGCACCTGTCATTGAGGAATTCACAATGCAGGCCGATCATTAGTAACAAATGTCACTTTGGCCTGCAACGCCTAAGCTCCTACTGTTTTAGACATTAATCAACAATGTGGCAAACAAACATACAAAAACATAGCACTCTCCTAGTTTAAATCAGATTTAAAAATATAATGGTACAATGCACTTTCCCTTAATTTGGTTAAGTGAAAGCGAATGTGGAAAAACCAGAGGAGAGACAACTTCTATCCCCTGATTGTATTGTGTAGAGATAAATACACAACATATGAATACATGTAATGGCCAAGTCAGTATCTTTTACCTTTAAATTTGAGCATATGCTGATTATGAGTTAAACCTTGAAAATTAACTTAGCCTCAACTAGTAAAGTTAAAACCCACATCAACTATGGACTCGTCATTTACAATGGTGCAAGAGAACTTAGCTAAGTTTGCCGATCCATTATAGGCTATTCGTCATTTGACACCACATCAGGTAGCAATTATATGCATACATGCATTTTACTATCTATATTAAATATTAATGAAGAAAAAACTTGATTTCCTCTTCTAGAAGTAACATAATGTCCCTTTGAATTGACAAAGAAATCCAGAAAAATCATAAACATACATGAAATACATTCATACATCCTGTCCAGAGACACAATCTATCCACACATGCACATTTAAGTGAAGCTGTCCTTGGGGAGCGGAGCAGTGAAACTGCAGGTCTGAACACAAAGTAGCATGAATTAGCCAGTCTAGACTTGTAGAATAGTGTGATGCCGTGGACAGAGCCGCTACAGCTGCATGATGGGATACAGGTACGTGATCCACTCCTTTAGCCAAATGGATAGAGGATGTACAAATGTATGAAACATTGT
>JAQNCA010000003.1:14134049-14157315 GCA_029783725.1 Acanthurus tractus
TATCTATCTATCTATCTATCTATCTATCTATCTATCTATCTATCTATCTATCTATCTATCTATCTATCTATCTAGTTTAATTTTCATCAGCATTTTTTAAATTTTTTGATCATTTTCATGTGACACTGTTAGTTTTCTTTCCTGAGTGTAATATGTGTGGTGGGTAAGTGGTGCTGTGGCTCTGTGGTGCTGCTGTACTGCACAGTACTGTAGGTGTTAGACATGTGGCTACCGCATGCTGCATCACTCATGCAGTTGTGTGATGATTTCACTACTGAAAGTAAATGTGTTTCTCGATCTGTAAAGGTAAGATTTTGTCAAGGTCTAATGCTGCAATTCATTGAAAATGATTGTTAAAATTTTGTCTTATGTGTTTGTTTTGAAGGCCCTCACAAACCCCTGAGTTAATATTGTTTTTAGTTTGCACACTTTTCTGTTTTAGCAACTTTACCTTTGTTTCACTTTTTTTGAACTGTTAACCTTACCCCACTGAGCAACTGTGCCGAGTTTTTAGTTTCACTTTAATGCCAAAGATAAAAGAAAATCACATCTGAAATAGGTCTTTGAAGTATTTCTTATGGTCTTGCGGAGCCAAATAAATGAGGTGCATCGCACAGATATTAAAACATGTTTTTTTTGCTTGTGACACTAGTTCAGGAAAGTAACTACTAATATCTCAGGCAACTGAGATCCTATTTTCACTCTTGTAGGGAATTACTTAAAGAGAACAAATACAATTTTCTCAAAATTTATGTTTTTTAATGGACAAAAAGTCTCAAAATTGGTATTTGTTTGCATAAAATGAATGTCTAATCTCCACCGTCTCAAGTAGTAAACTTTTGCTGCAGTCTTTAATAGTCTTTGGTGCATTCACTGGGGAAAGGAGGAGAATTATAAGAAAAGAGAAGAAAAGACAAGGTAGAGAGAGATTTGTAAAGCAGGACAGAAGGCAAGAAATTGGATTTAAAAAGAGAAAAGAGAAGAAACGATAAAAACACGAGATGAGAGTTATAGAACAGTGATGTTGGCTCAATACGAAAAGGTAAGAGGACAAATACTCCTGGAAAATCCCTTTTCTTTGAATTTTCTTTTTGAGTGGATGGGAAATGCTAAATTGTCTGCCAATTAGACATGGCAGCAGTAGGACTAGCTATCAAAGCACTGGGTTCAGACATACAGATCTGATTTCCTTCTCAACATTCTCCTACCGTCTGCCGTCTCAGCCTAGATTAGTGTCAAACATGCCATGATGAGTTTGGCTCGGCCTCTTGTAGTTTCGGCCTGCGCTGATATCCCTCGGTACCAATTACTGGCCATTACATGGTTACTGATCTCACTTCTTCCTCAAACCCCTGTAGGATTTCAGGAAAGCCTCCTCTGTCTTAGATTTCTTTCCCTTTTTAACTCTGACTTTGTCTGAACAAAGTGAGTCTAGTAAAGGAGTGCATTGGGCTTTGTCAGTCAGGGATTGTTGGATTTCCTCTCCCCCGTTTCCCGTCTTTTTTCCACCAGACTGAGAGGATAAGACGTCTTTATCCATGATGACTTCATGCTCTTGTACATCTGAACCAGATTTTTCTAGGCAGAGTACTTGGATAATTGATTCCTTGGATAGCACTCTTTCATTTAATGCATCCTGCATTCTGATGCAAGTCGCATTCAGACCACACAAATACACAGTGCAACACAGACGACTCTTTAAGAGTGACATAAAAACAAACCCCCATACTGCTTTATGGACTTTTAATGATACTGTGTTTAGTTAAAGCTGTTTTAATGAACAGAGCATGTCTAGTGAAATGGTGAACAGGGAGAACGTTTTGGACAGGTTAGCTAATTAAGTCCACTGTTACTAGAGACCATCCATGTAGAAATTTTCTTGTTTGAATTATTAGGTTCAAAATAAGATGAGACTGAACTTTTGTTCTGGAATTTCTGAAAAACAGCAAAAATACAGACACTGAAAGCTCTTGTAGCTTGAATATTATCATTATTATTGTTGATCAATAATAAGGAGACAAGGCATTCATACAGTATGATGTACAGACATGATTCTGCAACCAGCCTCAGAGCTTTGGCTTTACAAGTTCACCTTATATATTCAGTCTTTTATAACTATGTTACACAAGGCAGTAATGATTGACCTCATGTCCAGATTAGCATATGTTTACACTTCAGAGCTTCTCCAATGAGCTCGACCCTCCAACATGCCACTCACATGACTACCTTCAGATAAAGTCCACACCATATATATGTTTCTCAAAGAGAAAAGTTAGACATTGTTCGTATTAATACTGATAAACATCTTCTTGATTCTTACTTTTCTTTCACGGTTTGAGTTAGAGGGATATTTTGGGTGGAAAGGAGTGAAAGAGTTGGACAGAGGACAGCAGGGATGAACTGTTTCTACTGCCTGTGATTAGTAAAAAATACAGCTCACCACAAATATATATGTGGAAATAATACGGTTCAAAAATATAGTTTCACCTTATAATTTGTATGATTAATGTTTTGAAATATTACCTCTGAAGTTATTCTGAGTAGTTCAGCTGATTCCGAAGTTTTATTTTTTGCTCTGTGTATAAGTTTCAGATGGCTTTTCTCTGTGAACTGACCATCACCAGAGTCTTTTATATAACAAAGAGGCTAAAGCTGCGATAAAGCTGGGCTATGGACAAGGATTGGGGATACAGGGCTCGGGAGATGCTTTCGGCTGATCTACAGCCTTCTGGGCTGTGTTTCTGTGTGCATGTGCGCATCTTTGTGTGTCAGACAACATGCACTTGTATCTCCGTGTCTGTGCATGTGTGTGCATCTGCATCTCATTGCTGGGGACCTTATCTATTCTGACACAGAAATTATGTTTGCATTTTCATTTTCCCAGCCCTGCTGGTCCGTCACCAAACTTGCCCTGACAGCTCCTGTCCACCAGGCAGGCTCGGTCCCTCCCCCCGCTCCTACACCACCCTCTGTCCTATGCCGCCTCGCTACGCCCCAGATGCTAGCCAGTTAGTTTGCTGCCTCTGTGGTGCGGGCAGATTACTAGAGACAGATGCCAGGGCCACTGTGGGTCCCTCTTTGAGGATCTGTGTCATAGGCCGGCCCTGGGCCCTCACTGTGACCTTTACCGCTGGAAGAGACTCTTGGAAAGAGAGGGGAGTGTCAACAGCTCAGAACTCAGTTCAAGTGCCCGCTGTACCAGCTCTTGAAACAGTACCACTCTGCAGTACCTCCTCAGCCAAGGTTATAAACTGCAATTTCTGGATAAATAATATTACTAGCTAAGGGGGAGACCTTGGCCAACCCCTTTAAAGAGCAACCTAAGAAACTTAAAGTGAAGCATTGAACTTATGTTTGAAATTTAAATATCCGCTTTTGAAAGAAATCTTGACTGCATGTTAAGAACAATTGTCTTCATATTTGTGCTCTGCTAGCTCGGCTGTTTTGGGTAGAAAGTGTCAGCTGTCTGTGTTTGGATTGCCTACATGCACTTCAGTATGTAGCTGCTGTCTTTGTGTCCCATGGTGGCTTTATTTGTTCTGTCTACAGACCTCACGATGTTCACCTCATTTAAATCTCTTAAAGTGTTAAAGCTAAAGTATTTAACGAGTGTAAAAAAATTGAAGCATTCTACAGTTGAACCTGTTTAACCTCAAATTTTGCTCCTGAGAAATAAAAACATGATCAAATCATTCATCAGATTGTCATTACATCTCTGTAAAGTTTTAGAATACTTCTCCAAAAGCATGACTCACTCTGAGGATGGACAGTTCATTTCATCCACCTGTTTGCATTTTTTGTGCCATCACACCATATTTTTTAATCATCACCTTCATTCATTTTTGTCAAGGTTTTAATTATTTAAATCTTTTTTTAAATGTATTTTTGGTTAATGTCCTCATGCCTTTCAGTGATAGTACTCCATCACAGTTACATCTGATTTAATTTCCATCCACGGCTCTTATGTTGATGTCTCTATTTCCTAATGTGCCTGTTTCATTACATCCTTTCTCCCTCTGTGTGACCTGCCACTTGTCTTTGCATTCTCCTCAGCCAAATATAAGTATAATGGATATGTCAGATCACGTAAGTGTGTTTCTCTGTCCTTCTCCATTCTGCTCCAGCTCTGTGCTTTAAACTGCAGACCCCTCACTTTGTCATGTAACATAATTAGTGCTGATGCTTTGCTGTAGTATTTGCTTTGTTGTCCCTTATTCCTTTAGAATATTCTGTTGTTGTCTTGTGTTTTTAACAGAGACACAGTAGACCACAGTTTAACCAGTGTTTAACCAGTGTTTAATACCTTGTTTACCTTACATTGTCTATTCTAAGCTACCCATCATCAAATAATTTCAACATATTTTCACAGGGAATTAAAGTTATTAGTTTTTGATATTAGTTGCAACTGAGAGTAAAATATTTTGTGTTTGATAATACAATGTAGTTCCATGAAATATTCTTTCTGTATTGTGCTGCATGTAGCAGCAGATGGCGCTACAACACCAGGGATCAGTGGGAGTCAAAAAGAGGCTGGCGTTCGATTCAAAGCCGATTGCAATTTAGGTAAATCTTTGGTCAATAATTGTTAAATGCATTACTTTTAACTCCAGAAGTTAAGCATAAATGTTAGTTTTGAAATGTTTGTTCACATCTTACATTTTATATACATATATATTTATGTAGTGCATTTGTTACGAATAAGGACACTGATTTAGAAGAAATGTTTATTTTCCTCTTTGAGAAATAGTGGCTGCCTCTTAGCAGAAGAACAAGATATTGCAAAAGTCATACTATTAATTTTACTCTTTTATTTAACAGTGGCAAAACAACATTGCATGGCGTAAAAAGCTTTTTCATGCACATGCAATGCAGATCAAGAACAAAGCTTGCTCATGCAGCAAAGTCTGTAAAGGCAAAGCCAGCTTAGCTCACATACAGAAGTAAACATTTTTAGTTGTTATTCCTTTTCCTCATCATCCAGTTTACATTGGGTCACGGCGATCTGATAAGGCTTGCATGCAGGACAGTACCATCATGTGATTAGCATTTCAGGAAGGGACAGTTGCCGTCTGGGTTGTTCAGGATGCACAGTGGACCTGCCAGGGCGGGTGAGCACACTCTAACGCTGCACGTGTTTGACAAGGGCCAGATGAATCCAGGAGCTATCGGTGGCGCCCCGTAAATCAAGGAGGCAGCTGACGGCCGGGATAAACGTCTGTTTATCGCCTGGGGCCACCCAAGCATGCTCTCTCCTCCAAACAACCAACCAACCAACCACCCTTCCACCAAGGAGAGGAAAAAGGGCTCCCCCTCTCTCATTCAGCTGCACTACTCCTTTAATGCATACAAACATACGGGTTGACTCTGCAGCCTCGGTCCTCAGTTGGATTGTGTGTGTCAGTTTGGTGGGTTAATATCAGATGTAGGTGCAATGCTCCATGCGCAGAGTATTTACTTTGACATCAGACACAGCAGTTTGTCACCGGACGTGCTGTCACTGTGAAAACCAGCATGTAAATGTTCTGTTTGAAAACAGAATGACTATGTTTTTTTTTTGTTTTTTTTTTTTGTCTGGAACTAAACCACATTTCTCTACACAATTCAAAATGAATCCTTTAATGTTTAATGATAAAAGTTTCTGAATTAGTAATACTATAAATTATTAGTAATAGTTTTACATCTGTTAAAAGGGAAGGAGTGTGCTACATATTATGCTTGAAGTGACAAAATATCTGATTGGATTTGACTGGCTTTAGCCAATCCATGTCTCTGCTTTGTTCTACCAGAGAGTGAAGTGCAACGGAGAAATAAAACTGAGAGACTTCTTATTAATTCATGTTTTTTACTAATGCAAAGTAAATGTCGCTGTGAACGTTTCTGTTGAAGCGTGTGCCGAGCAGAAAAGCAGAGATGCTGATTTTCAACCCGTGGAAGAAAAATGATAAATGAGTTCTGTTTTTATGACTTGGATTTCTGGTCTTCAGAAATTATTTTATCAAAACTAAAATGTGGGATGTGGAGAGAGTCAACCTTTTTCTACAGAAACATGTGATCCTCATACAATTATAATTATTTACCAATTATTTATTTGCATATTAGTGAAAATTATTATTTATTATCTTTTGGCTTGTAAACATTCTACAGTAAAATGATGAATTTTAAGAGATCTCCTCTGAAATTTCTGTAAAAACAATTCCACATATCAAAATAAATCAAAAACACTGCCTAAATTAAATATAACACTTTATAACTTAATTACTAACTTATTCATAGAAATAATTTCAGGCTCTCTCACATTTTTTATTCTCCATTGTTTGACAGTAATGGATGAAGTTAGACCGTCTTTTCAAAATCGATCACTTAAATCCACCGGCTGCACCTCCACCTCCATCACCTCAAATGCGTTCCTTCCCAACACCTTGCACCCCAACCAGGACCCACTGGTCGACCCAGGCACAATCAACATCCCCCTTGTAAATAACCGTAAAGGAAGTCTGCTCCCCATGGGGCTGGGTCCTGGGGCTGACTCCTCGAAACTGCGCCTCAGTATCTCAGGTCCAGGAGACGTGGCGGCCAAATCCCTGGCCGAGAGTCGGCTGAGCCGGGCCCGCAGTCTGCCGGTGAAATACCGCTACCACCCCAGTAATGCCATGCTGCTCAGTCACAGTAGGCACCGTAGGTTGCCCCCTTAGCGGGATGCATCAGCCAGTAACCCCGCCTGTCCCGTCCCTTCATTTTGTCTTGTTTGCTGCATGACAGTTCACTCTGCTGGAGCTGCTACTGTTGTTGCTCCTGCTGCTTTGCACGGATTTGCCTGCTAGTGCAGTGGTTGCTACTGTCTACAATGGGGGGCTTTCAAACTGAGGAGTGCGTAAACATGACTTTAGAATTGACACAATGGACTTGCTTATCAGTAAATATTTTCAGAAAGTTATGAGCTCTGAGAACACTGACCTAAATAGAAATATATGTTTTTCTATGAATTATTGTGAAAGCTTTTATTACCCAGTGGCTTGAGGGCATTTAATTTTATTACCATGGATGTGAGAAAGAAGTGTTCTGCTTTTACTGTAAACAAATTAGGTTTAAAACAAGAGGACTCTTTCAACCAATATGGCGAAGAATGCAGATTTTCTGATGTGGTATTTTCAAAGTAAATTAGAGAGAGAATTTATTTGTAAAGGAAAGTGCTTGTGATATTAGCTATTCCCAATGCCCGATTGCATAAAGGAAATGTCAGAGTGACATTTTATTAGAAGGCAAAGTCATATTTCTTATCTTTTATTAGCAGAATTAGGTGACAGCTTAGGATGGGAGCTCAAACAATAATGAATTTCCACGTGCTTGGAATAGTCACGGCTTGCTGTGTGCACATTGATTCGCACTAATATCATGCTGTGTTATTGATTTCTAACCAAAGGACTAATACGGGTTTGAAGTGACGGTGCACTTGGCATTTGCTCTGGGAGAGTGCAGAGTGGATAAGAGTATCTGGGTGCCTGTCTGAAAGCTCTTGAAACTCACAGACAGTAGTGTAGATCAGACTACTGTTAGCTTGACTGAAATCTTCAGACGACTGGGCCTGGCTTCACTCCGGCTGCTCTTTGTCCTCCTCTTTGTCTGACTGGGACTCAAGCAAAGTTTGAAAAATAGGGCGTTTTTTTTTTTTTTCTTTCCTATTTCTCAGCACAGAAAAGGATAGCTGACAGGAAGCTAAACTTAAATCTGATCAAAAAACATGGCTACGGCTCAGTGTCAAGTATCAAACACAAAAATAGACTATAATTAATCTCACAGAGATCATTTCTTTTTTTTTCATTTAAACTGAAAGAGTAGTCCTGACCTTTTCCTACTGGAGGATGGTGTGTATTTACTAGCTGCTCTTCCTATTTATAGTCCACTAAGTCATGCCCTGTTAGCCTGGCCTGTTCTTAGTGATGTGTGTTGAATGTTCTTTTGGCATGGAGGTCGACCTGTAGAAGAGCCATGTGAGCTTTAGATTGAAAGTGCAATGATAGGCTGGGGTTTAGGTAGAATTATTCAAAATATAAACCACCTAAGATCCATCTCCATAACTCTAATTTATCTCATTGTCATTGCTTTTGCCCGACTCCACTGACAAAGACAGACTGTAGCATCACATGGCAAATTAATGGGTTCAGATGAGCATGGTCACCCTGATGCAGACTGCTAGAGGTCCAACCACCTGCAAAATTTAAAGGGCGGATTCGTCAGATTCTCTAGTGTTTTACTGAAGACGCTTTAAAAATCATGCACCTTAAAAGAGCCAAATTAAAGGGGTTTTAGGATGTGAGCCTTCTGTAATATTTTCAGGTCATAAAATGCTTTTTCCTGCGTGGTTTTCTCTTGCCCCTCTCAGATTTACCATCCGTTACTAATGCTTTCTCTATATTTCCTCAATTTGATACTGAATTATTAATTTTCCTTTACTTTGGTTTAGTTTTTCTTTCTTTTTGTTTGCAATGATTGATTGATTGTTGGCTACTTTTTATTTTGTCCATATCAGGTCCAGCACACATCCCCAACCATCTCTCTCTCTATTCTGACATTCTGTGCATGTGTTTACAGTCGAAGACGAGCATCCATCAACCCTCTCGCCCAAAAAAAAGCAGCGCAACGGAGGGATGCGAAACTCGCCCAACTGCTCGCCTAAAATGATGAGGTAAGAGTCGCTGATTTTATTCCCCTTCCAGCCTTCAAACGGGGGAGTGAGAGGAAGTCAGGAAGAAGAGAAGAAGGGAAGGGAGGGAGGAAGAGATGGAGGGATGTGCGGGAGAGATACTTCAGAGGCAGATGCTGCTGGTGGTGAGGTGGTGGGAGTTTGGATGGATGGGAGGGGGCAAATTAGGGGTGGCAGAAAAAGGAGGTAAGAAACTCTGTGAGGGAAAGAGAGAGGAGAAGTGCCCTGTTAGGCTCTGGCTGTTTAGGATGGCATGCTGTCAGCTGTTAATGACAGAGCTGAAATAATATTTCTGTCATGAAAAGCGGCTGTGAGGAGCCGTTTGAGAACTCCTCTGGCTTTAAAGTCCCAGCTGTCACCTCCTCCGGTCTGGTCCACATGTGCTCCTTAAACAATGCTGGCACTAATGACACCAGCAGCCAATCAGAGGGACCTGCATGGTTACTTTGCCCTCAGGCTACTCCTCTATTGTGGGAACCCCTGTGAGTACTGTTTCTGGTACTTAAGGCCATATGTGAGATGTATCATCACAATCAAATATGAATTCAAATATTACCTTCCTTTTATCCTGTCCTGTGGAATTAAATTGCTGTTAATTGATTTTGAAAGATAAAAGGGGTAGGTTCTTGCGCTCCTCTGGCTGCGAGGAGGGGTTAGCGTCACGACTGCGTGGAAAATTCAGGGAGGCCGAGCTGTGCGGATTGGGACAGCAGCATGAAGGCTTGGTGGGGAAGATCTAACAGGACAGGAGCACTCATAGCTCCGCTGCCCTACTCTTAATGAGAGTAAGTGTTACGGCCTTCATCTTTACGACTTTACAATGGGAAAATCTAAAGAGAGAGCTGTGTGTTTTTTCTCCACAAACACTTGTCACTGTTGGTACGAGCGCAGTGAAGCCGCACCGCAGGAGAAACGCATTAATCTAAATAAATAACTCCAACCATTTTTTTCTGGATAGAATTAAATCCCTAAAGGCAAAAACTACATTTTAAAATATACATAGAATGTTTAACTTCATTAAACAGAGCTAAAGTGGTTTTATTTTGAGTATTTGACCGTTTTAATCTCAGTAATTTTATTTAGTATACCTTGTTTTTGGTTGTTATTGCAGTGGCCTTACATTCCAGTAGAGCTCTCCGTATGTTGGTCCTGTTAGCTTCCCTTAGGCTGCGTTCATCCTGCTGCACCGGCATGCCCATGTGATTTTGTCCAGAATACTTGTCGGCCTCCCCCTCAGTTCTCTAGAAAACAAGCACTTAATAAGCCTTCACACTTGCCGAACCATTAGCCCGACGTAGTGTCATACCCCTCAGTCGAGTTTGCAGCAGAGCATCATTTTAGATGCCCTCGCTCAGAGGGAGAAAAACTGCTACAAAAACAACGAGACATTGGCACATTTCCAGCTAACTGCTTGTTTAAAAGGCTGTTTAGTTTGCCGAACTTAAAGCACAAAAACCTTTTCTTCTCTTCCTTTTTTGCTTAGGAGATGGTCCCTGTTTGCCATGTAATATATGCATCTTTGCTTTGATCTCGCAGTGATAATAATTCTTGCGAGTTATTTACTCAGTTTTGAAAACGCTTCAAAGCGATGTCAAAGTTTTCTCTGCTTTAGGGGTGCTTCTGTATTCTGCTGGCTCTTGGGTACTGGGATGACAGGTCCTCTGTTGTAGGTGTAGATTTTTTTTTTTTTTCCAAGTCTTAGCCCTCAGCAAAACATCAAATTACCCATCACAGTCCACAGCCCTCCTTTCACAGCTGCCCCCGTCAACATATAACACCATATATATTAAACAGCTGTGCTTTACAAGGTGGATTTTATGCACAATGAAAAGTGATTGTTTGAGGTAGCCTTAGGGATGCTTTATTCTACAAGCAAGGAGGGGGAAAACGCAGTAGAGAGCTAGCAAGAGAGCGAGCATACGTATCAAGTATGGTTTTTACAGGACTTGCAGCCTGAAGGCCTTTGTAAATAAATAATGATCAACAGATTGGCTGTGGGCTTTTGAAAAGCATGCCTTTGTCAGTTTGCATGATGGGGAAAATTTTCAAAGCAAGAGGCTGCCTTCGTAGTCTGGCAGAGAGGGATTGGGGGAGCACGCCCATCCCCAGCTTGTGACTGTGGAGTGATACACTGGAATAACTCAACTCTGTTTGAAATATATACTGAGGGAGGAAGGGAGGATGGTGAGGGAGGGAGGGAGGGAGGGAGGGTGTTGAGATAGATGCTGGAGTGAGACATGCTGTAAGGAAAATATTTGTCCTATATAAAAGTACATCTGATAAAATATTGTATCTCATCCGGGGGAAAATATTTGCTTTGCAGTCCGATGCACTGAAAATTTACTCAGTAAAGATATTTAGTGAATGTTTTCCTTATGTTTTCCTTAAATGTCGAACAAAGGATATACTCTCAAAGTAATAAATACAAATTTAAAAAGAACAAAAAAGTTCAGGAATATAATCGAAACAAATAAAATCAGTGCGTTTGTGTAAAAGCTAGTAAACCTATCCTTAGCTTGGCTGTGTTGTTGTTGTCATTAACACCATGCCCACCAACCTGTTTTTGATGGGTCATGACTGATGACATGCATCCAATCGCAGAGGATGTCCCAGCATCATCTGCAGCTGATATCCCTTGGGCGTGGCACTGTGGCTCAGACGTCACGTCTGCTCTCCTCGAGTCTTGTGGTAGGTTCAACCCGAGGCGGAGAGAAGGCAGAGGGAGAAGGAGGTGTGTGGAGCCGGTGACAGGCTGCCAGTCACAGCGCTGACAGCTCTGTGAAAGATAGCTGTCTTGGCAAAGAGAGCTGGAGCGGCAGCCCGCCTGCATGCGCCAGTCAGCCCCTGTGTGGAGGCGAGCGGAGCTGAGCAGATTGAAGTGACGGGGGCTGTGTGGAGTTGATTGGCGCAACACGCGCCTCTGGATGAAAGATTCAGGCTGAGTGTAAAAACACTAAATGCTGTCAGTGTTATTATCACCTGCACTAACTGATAGGGGGAAGAGAGGTGGAGAGAGAGGGTGGCTAATTGACAGCTTTTTTTTTTTTGCCGGCTTTAACTTTTCCTGCGATGGCATGCAACCCAAATGCAGGCTGAAGGAAGAGGAAACATCAAAGCCTTGTCAGTGAATGACAGTGTTGATAGAGGATCGAGAGAGTGATACTGAGAGAGATGTATGTCAAATTCTTGAGATGTTTTCTCCCATATTACTCAAATGTCTGTCTCTCTGCAGTTCCCTGTTTTTTAGAGTCTGAACAGTGCTGTTTAAACCGAGGATTTCATTATTTGATATGAACGGTGAATAAATTACATTTGCATCACTGTTAAACAAGCAATATTTATTGAAGAACAGCACTAAATGCTTGCATTTTTGTCCAGACAGAGCGTTTTGGGTGAAATGTTCTGGATTGCCTTTAGAGGAACTGTGAGAAGACGTCTTGTAGTGTAAGTGCAAGAACAAGAGAGGCGGTATAACAGGACTGACAGGAGCCCTTTCATGGTCAGTGTTACACCGGATAAAACTCAGCAGCCCACTGCTGTGGATTAGCCTGTTTGGTTGTGACATGCTGTTGAAACATTAATGGCCATCAGTTGGGAAAGCAAAATGTGATTGGGCAAATTCCTGAAATATTTAAAGTGTGAGCCTGTTGGAGCTTTTACTATTTGCGCTGCATGGCGTCAGGAAGTGGAAGAGAGGGTAAAAGCTGGTAATTGGCCTTGTGTTGTCATGCCATTCAGTCAGTAGCACTCAAGTCTTGTTCTCTGCACCACTGCGGACATCAGAGTCGGAGTTTTCTGATGACTTGACATAAAGGACGAGAAGGAATGGAAGAGTGATACGGTGGTTATGGGGCCTACAGTATGCAGTGCAGCAGAAAGTTTACCACTCTGAGAGTAGGATAGACTTTTACCATGCTGTGTGAATAGACAGTGTGGATCTCGAGAAACCCAAGGGGTCTTTTTCACCTCATTCATGTTACTAGTTCATCCATGAGGCTGTATTCATTTCACAAAATGGTCTAATAATAAACACATTGTTCTGTTTTATTAGTCGACATGACCCCCTTCTCATTCCTGGAAATGAGCAAATCGAGAACATGGACATGAACGTGAAGAGGTATGACTCGACAGGGATGTTTCACTGGTGCCCGTCAAAGGACATCGAGAAAGTCATCCTGGTGAGTGGGCCAACAAAAACTATAGAGCTCCAATCCTATCACATATGCTAGAATATTTAAAAATAAAATGGTTAAAGTGAGTATGTCCAAGAGGAAAAGTTTCCCCTCAGAACTGTAGTAACTCAACTCATACTAATATGTATTGAAATTTCTCTCACTGCCTCTCTGTTGTTTCAAGGTGAGTTCATTGTTTTTTTTTGGGTTTTTTTTGTACATATCAACCAAGAATCTGTGAGCAGCTTTTCAACTCTCCACGCGTGGGTTTGCTCAGGTGTTTTAACAAGGCAGTTTGTAAGCATTTAAGTGTTAGCATCATTTGTTTGGGCAGAGTTAATCCTGTCCAAATAAATCCTAAAAAAAGAGAGCCATTTTTTATAACTGACATTCAAGCAGAGTTTTTTGCTTTTGTTTGAAAAGTACACTAGTGATTCTGTTAATTTTGATAGATATAACTTTGACTTTAATCATTACTTAGTTTGTGTAAACCTGTATATTTCTACATAAGCAGGGTTACCTAGAAATGTTCTGTAGATAAAAGACAAATCTAGAAAAATGTTTAAACTTAAAGTATGAGCCATTTAACAGCAGTGGCCCCTTTTTTCTTTATTTTTTCTCAAGTCTACAGCAAATAAGGACACAGTTTTAGCTTTAAATGGACTTGTATCGTAGCAGCGTTTGGTTTACTTAACTTAACTTACACCCAAACTTGCAACTGAACTCACATCAAGCTTGTGTGCCAGGCGACAGATCTTGAAAGCAGAACATTGCATTGTTCTTTCTCAACATGAACCTTCATACAATAGAAGAGCTTTGTTTATTTATACCTCTCTGATTTGTGACAGGGTCCCAGTCATACAAACCGTATGTGTCTCAAATCTTACAAACTGCATTTTTTTTAGCCTGATTGAATCAGCTGCCCTTTGAACAAAAAAAAGATAAAAAAGACCAAGTTTGTTGTAGTTTGTGTCCTGTCAAATTCCTCTTTCTGTTTTTTCAGTAAACTGCTTATAAACAGAATAGTAGTTAACCAATTTTTGCTTATGTGTAATTCGTAAGACCTGTTAGTGAAATGCTTTAAAGGTGATAAACACTTGGTTAACAAACTATTTATCGTGGGTTTATAACAGTTTATAGCTGACTTTTAACATTGTGTTAAGTAGACTGATGCTTCATGCACATTAACCAGTTTTATGTTAACTGCTCTAATTTCTTTTTTGTAAACGTGTGTTTCTCCCTGTGTGTCTCTTTTTCTATTTTTTTTTTTTTTGGTCTGCACTCCTCCTCACCCCTTTCTTTCTGCTCTTCTCCCCCGTCCCTTTATCCCTCTGTTCCCTGCAGACCCGGAGTGAAGCCTCCATGACAGTGCTGAGCGGCCATGTGGTGGTCTGTATATTTGGAGATGTCACGTCCGCTTTAGTGGGGCTGCGAAACTTGGTGATGCCTTTAAGAGCCAGCAACTTCCATTATCATGAGCTAAAGCCTATAGTTTTTGTGGGCTCACTGGATTACCTGCGAAGAGAGTGGGAAACTTTACACAACTTCCCCAAGGTCTCCATATTACCTGTGAGTGCACCGGTTCACAGGAGACACATTTCAGCCAGAATCTTGAAAGTATTGACATTTTAAGTGACATGCACATTGAAATACTGAGCGCTATTGTCAGTCTGATTTGATCGCACATAACTCAATTAAATGATCACTCCATGAGAGAGTAGTCAGTCCTTCTTGTCCAGAGCTGTGACACATCCTGCGTACCCAAAGTGGAGCTTATGTGCGTTGTGGCTGCAGTGCCTGTCACAGATGGCATGGCTTGCTGCCTTAGAGCTTGTTAGGCCTGGCTTGACTGATGATCAGAGGAGAATCCAAACACAGCCCTCAGCACAGGCTAGCCTTTAGATTAGTCCATGTCTCTGATTCTCCAGTGCCCAGTTAGATCAGTGGAATGTCATCGCCTCAAAACAAGAATACTTGTTAACTAATTTCCCAAAGCTCCACTCCGCTCACTTCTTAAATTTGTTTTTCTCTCCCCAACGTCTGTCTGTTCCCTGTGTTTTGCTCTCTCTCTCTCTCTCTCTCTCCCTCCCTCTCTCTTGCTCTTTCTCTCTGTTCTCCTCACCCTGAAGGGAACACCATTAAGTCGGGCAGATTTAAGGGCTGTCAACATCAACCTCTGCGACATGTGCGTAATACTGTCAGCCAATCAGAACAATATCGAAGATGCCTCACTGCAGGATAAGGAATGCATCTTGGCATCACTCAACATCAAATCTATGCAGTTTGATGACAGCATCGGGGTCTTACAGGCTAATTCCCAAGGTAAGGAGCGTCCTATTAGACTCCATGTGCACTGCTGCCCAAAGGGGACGGGTTGTGGCAGAGAGGAAAGACAGCAGTCAAAGATGGAAAAAGAAGGGAGGAAAAAGATCTGGTGGGGAGGGCACACAGGAGTGATGGATGTAGTTTGTCAGGCACAGAGTCTGCTAAGTGCTCTTAATTCAAATCCTCTGCAAGTGTGTTGTAAGGAGCATCTAGAGCAGCGGCTCCCAAAGTTTTTCAGCTGCAGGCACAGGAGAGAAATTTGGTGGCTCCTTGGCACCCACACTTACAAAAAACATGATGATTTCTCACAACACATAAAATATGTACATACATTTATTTGTCAGCATTCTTTTGCATTCTGTTCTATGCGATTGGTGTCCCAGTAAAAAAACAGGTCCATGACCCATTTTGGGCCCAGACCCTAAGTTTGAGAAATGCTGATCTAGAGTAAAAACCTGACTCACTGTAACTCCTTACAAAGCGTGAACACATAACGTTGCGTTGATTGCTTCATTAAGCCTTTAAAGAGTATTTACTCCACGTAATTTTCTGATCATTTCAGTCTTGTCCCTGGTAATTACATGCTGCTAAACCTCCTTGATAATATTTTTTAATGATGTAATCAACATGACTGTGTCATTTGATGTTGTTCCCCCTGATCTGGTGTCTGGCAGATCGTCTGGAACAGATTGTTGATGTTTGCAGACAAACACACGGACCTGGCATCCCATCAGGCCTCATCATCATTAGGCAGCTAGTACAAATCACCAGGCAGGCCAAGTCAGCTGCTCCTCATTAGTCACAACAAAACAGCGACACATGCACACAAACACACCTTTGTGTTTGAATGCACGTGCACACATGTTTGCACATTAAACACACATAGACAAACATGCATGCCAGTGCAGTTTATCCAAACAGATCCACAAACAGGTAATCCTCAGTTTATGATTAGCCCGAAAACCATGACATGCCTTGAGCTCAGTGCTATTTAGTGCCACCACAGTGAATGTTGTAAATACAAATCAAAGTTGAAGGTCCAAGAGGCCATTATTTTTTAGTGCAGAGCACTTCCACATGTTTTAGGAGAATGCCAATGCTGTTATTTCTTCAGCCCTGAGTGAGTGATGTGCTGTCGATAGCTGTGCCACCGAGGAACAATAAGCAGGGGTAAATCTTGGAGCACTCCACTCTGGGGAGCAGTATTTACAGAAAGCCACCTCAATATGGAAGCCCACTAGCCTGTAACCCCCTCCCAGGGTCGATGGATGGAGCCTATTGTCATCAATAATTGGGTCTTACATCAACTACCCATTTCAGTGATAAATACTTCACTTTAGAAAACACATAGACACGCATACCACAGTGACGTGCAATCATGCATACACAAGCGCATACACAGACACTGCTATTGTATCATAGGTACGGCTTTTGGGATTTCTTCCTCCTTGCGGTGCTTCCATTCAGACGCTGTCTGTGGAATTTAAAACAAGAAGGTGCAAATGAATAAGTAAACATGCTCTTTCCTGGGGGAGAGCTTCTCACGGCTGCTGTAACATGTCTTCAACCGCAGAGCATAGCTGTGCCCGGGGGGCTACAGGGACAAGGGGGTATGTTACCCTGATCTCACTTGTCTATTTTGCACAAATGGCTGAACAGATGAGGTTTCAGCTTCACAGTAGATGAAACAGCATTCAGTGTATGATCAGGATGGTTTTCAAACTTTTGCTCCACTGTTTTAGACAATCAAGAAATTAAGCATTAATTGCAAAAATGCAACATAACAAGTACATGCAAAATACAAAATCCCACTGGAAAAAACTTGAAAAATAAAATATATATAAAACAAAAAAAAGGTCTTAAGGCTTAAGTGTGCAAAGAGATTCAGGATCATTTTATGTGTCAGATGTATTAATTTTTTAATGAGAGAATTAGATGCTGGCATGGATTCAATGTTAGAAGATTGCTATGATCAGGGATCAGCTCTCCTGGTATTTCTAGTATTTTGGCTCCATCCCAGAAATACTTACAGCTCTCTGTTTGGAGCGTAAGAGTTCTCATTGCAACTTTTGAGCTGTTTGTAACCTAACAGCTTTTGAAAGCAGCTCAGCAGCAGGCCTCATGTATCCCTGTTCTGCTGTACGCGATATACACACAACGGAAATTGTTCTCCTACGGCTCTGCGCTGTCTTCATGTTCACTATCATACAATAAGAGCAGCCTTTTAAAGGTAGTACCCAGAAACTTGCTGTCACTCTCCAGTGGAGTAAACATCATCCTTTATGGACATCGACAAAATGATGTTTGCACCGTCTGAGCTTGTGCTCCCTGGTTGACTCAAAGTGTCAAACCTCCGCTATTTCCAAGTTCAATAATTGGTATAACAAGAGTTTTGATTATCTGTGCTTCAGTTCAGTGTGTGCTTTCTGCTGTGTACTAAACTATTTGGTGTCTTTTCTGTTGAAAAGGGTTTAGAGATCTCTTTTGTAATGTAAGCAGCTCATCGAGTTCCTTGACAGGAAAGGCACCCTCACCCACACATACATAGAGAAATTGCAATCCTTTTAAAACTTTGTGACCTGAATATATTCCCTGCATTATGTCTCCTTGGTGGTGGCACTATAAGCTGGCATTTTGCTGTAGTCAGCACTAAATGATGGATGTCAAAACACAGTTGATGCATTATGCATATAGCATTACAGATTTAAGGTGTTTACTTGTCACTTTGAGGAAATGCAAAAATGTGAAGTCATGTGGATTCATACTCCTGTCACTTGCGCTTGTATTTCATGGTTCTCAGCCATGCCATCTCCGATAAAAGGTTTTCAGGATCCACTTCACCAATTTTATTGTAACAAAATGAACAACATATAAAATTTATGTCAGCCCGTTGATGGAGGGACGTGAATGCTAAATATGTCTTAGCTGGCCCCTAAAAGCAGAGTTTCTCTATTGCAGTTTTTAGGCAGGTGCCTTGTTCACTTAGCCTCCTCCTCCTCCTACCTTCTTTTCTGTCAGTCCACACATTTATGACACAGAAAGCTCACATCAGCGACTTCATGCTGACTGGGCTGACATGCACTATGTATAATGGTATTGATACAAAGTTCCAGGTCACGATCTAATACTTATAATACATCAGGAGTAAAACACACTTCTTAGAAATGCAGGTTTCTGCCTGGACTACATTTTTCTTTTCTTAGAAAAAATCCAGTACATAATATGTTACTGTCCCCCAAAGCCAAAATTTGTCTTCCAAAATACATTGCCATAGCAGTTTATAATAACGGTGTATAATAAAATGTTTCCTATAAATCATTTGTAGTTAGCTTACTACAAAACAAACTACAGTAACATCATGTAACTGTTGGGCTCACACTCTCTGGTAAAGAGAAACAGACAACAAGTTAGCCTGATAAACAAGAGAGCTATATGAAGTTAAAGCTAACTAATGAGTTAGCCACAAGTAGCCTTAGCTAAAGCTAAATGCTTGATGTTCTCCCTTGTTGTTATCTTTAAAAAATATATCTGTTGATTGACAATATTTTGGAAACTCAACTGGTTATTGCACATAAACACTTATTGAAACAGTAGCTTAACAAATCATGCTAAGCTTGAGAAAGCTAAAAAAAACACATTTAATTTCCTAATGAAGCTTTTCAGTTTAGCTGATCACAACATGTTAACATCTCACTTCTCAACTTCTTTGAGATGACATGTCTTAAATGTATTATATTGTAAATTACTTTATTTAACGTATTTTAGCACAAATATCAGCACATCGAAACAAAGGAGGAACATTTAAAAAACAAAACATAACAAAACTTAAACTGGGTAACTGACATTAAATTGGAACGTTAAAGGAAAAAGTTGTATTGGTTGATAGAGATTTGATTGTGATTTGGTAGCGCTCCCTCCTGCAGATTAACCATTACCATAATGCAGCATCCGTGTTTTTCGATATTAAATGGGATCTGTGACAATTCAAATTTTTAATTAATTCTGCAGTTTGTTTTCAGCCTGAAAACTCTAATCTCTATTATTTTCTTCATTTTACGTGTTCTCTTGTTACTGTTGTGCTACCCTGTCATACTGTATGCTAATTTCCATAAATCTGCGTTTGATTTTAAGGTTTCACGCCTCCTGGAATGGACAGGTCATCTCCAGACAGCAGTCCAGTACATGGCTTTGTGCGTCAGGCTTCTGTCACCACTGGATCCAACATCCCCATCATCACAGAACTAGGTAAAATTGTTTATACCCACCTCAACTGCAAATGTTGCATGCCATACCTCGGATCACCTCATCATTAATTTGCAGAGACAGACACAGAGCCGGTGGTCCAAGACTTAAAGCGTCATGCTGCTACCAAAAGTCCCAACTCATTCACGGTCGGATGAACTTAGGAATGCTTGTTGTGGAATTTTTGTTCACTTCCTTGGTGTCAGACACAGTGCCAAAGTCAAGTTCATATTCTCATGTAAATTATTGGATATGGCTAGCTTTTATTAAGTGGTGATAATGTTTTGTGAGGACTGGAAAATATCTTTGCACTGAGGAATATGTGGACTACTGTAACTTGAGGATGTCAGACAGGCATTTTTTAGGACTACTGCTACATCTCCAACAATTTGTCCACTAACGCACAAGAGAAACTCAGCCTGATGGAGAGGGTGAGAGAGGGAGAAATGAAGAGAGAGTGAAAAGGTAGAGGGGAGAAAAAAACTGCCTTGGTTGCAAAATGGGTCCATTTATTAATAACAATGGCAGTGGCTGTATTCCCACTGGTGGTGGGGACTCATGAAACTTTCAGATCTCTGAGGGCCTTCTAAAGCAGCAAAGACTGGCTACTCTATCTCCCCTGACCCAATTAGGGAGCAATGGAGCATGAGGCCAGCTAAGAAAAGGCCAGAAAAGAGAAAGGAGCCACCTAATGCTACTTGTAACCGGGCCAGCCATTACCTGCAGAGAGGCTTTCCTATTAGACTCCCACTAACTG
This sequence comes from Acanthurus tractus, assembly GCA_029783725.1. NCBI lineage: Eukaryota > Metazoa > Chordata > Actinopteri > Acanthuriformes > Acanthuridae > Acanthurus > Acanthurus tractus. The sequence goes on from JAQNCA010000003.1 coordinate 14,154,247, forward strand.
CATACGTAATCATCACAACTAGATGCTATCCGTTGTGGAGTCACTGGTTGGACTCTGGCGTTAGAAGTTCCAGTGTTGTGTCTTTTCTTGCCTGTAGCTAACGAGTTTCACAGCTACAGCAGCCCAAGATGTGATAACATTGTCTTTGAGAAGAAGGAGAAGTAAGAGGATGTAGAGAAGAGAGTAGCTGCATGTCACACTAGGACCATATACAGTAATTACATTGTCATAAGTCTGGTTTTCAGTGCCAGGAGTAGATTAAAGTCAAGTTGAAACATAAAAACATGTCTCATCTGAGTTGCATGATCCATTTTGTTTGCGTGGCGTGCAAAGTAGGTGTGTTTATGGATAAGACCATGTTTATCCTTTTCACTGTCTCACCATGACATATTTTATTGTTGTTGTAGCCATACAGCGGCCTGACAGCCCTGGCTTTGTATCCGCTGTGCACTCTAATCCAGGGTGCTTTACCTTTAGATACCGGACAACCATGAATGTCTCAGTGTAATTCTGGACTTGACACGAGTACTGTAGTCTGAGACAGCCAGTTGCCTTTATTGCAGTCTTTGAAACTGTTTCAATAACGACACCATTTCTCCCCTTCCCTGCACCTGTCTCATCACCATTAGCTAAACCTGGCAAACTACTGCCATTGGTTTCACTCAGTCAGGAAAAAAAAAGTGGAACCAACATACAAATGATAACAGAGCTGGGTAAGCCGAGCCTTTGTCCTCTGCTGCCGTTCGTTCCCTTTTGCTCCGCCGCTCTGCTCCTCATCAGCTTGTCTTGATTTATCTGGCTGCAGTCAAGGCCCTCGCTGCTCCCATGGCTTCACTTTGAACACATTTTTATTCTTCGTTCTGGTTGAAATTGACTGTCTTGTTTTGGCCCATTTTTAATGATTTTTTTTTTTTCTTTTGGGTTTTTTTTTCTTTTTTTTTTCTTCCTCCAGTTGCGTTCATCACGAGGCTTTTGATCATGCTCAGTCTGTCCTTGTGGCTGTTTTCATAGCAACCCCCCCCCCCCCCCCCTCCCCCCACTGCCCCCACCTACCCCCTATTCCCCCACACACACACTAGCACACGCACACACATCCACCCCCTGCACCCACCACCCCCCCAGTTCACTCCTTTGGCCCAGGCCCGTTTGCATCAGCCCCTTGTCTCTTTGACTGACGTTTCTGTTCCACAGCGCACAGAAAGGCTGGGATGAAATCAGATATCAAAAACTGAAAACTCAAGATCAAACCATCCTTTAAGCTGTTTATTTATTTTTTAAATTTGTTTTCCAGTTTTTTCTTCTTTTTCTTCTTCTTCTTTTTTTTATTTGCTCCTCCAGACCATATCTCTGAAGCTCTGTTATCGGAGGAGTCAAACAAAAAACTTGTGTGATGCTCGTTTTTCAAGTAGTGCTGGTTCACAGCATCTCCACTGCCCGCTGCTGTTAGGAATACAGTTTAAGCAAAAAAGACTCGCACTATAGGGAGCACTTGGTGTTCTTTATTCTACCACAACACACAAGAGACAAAAAAAAAAATCCTTATTATTATTTTAGTTGTGGGTTATTTTCATTTCCACTGAGCCATGTATTTCATTTACAAGCCATGATACATTATTAATCCTGAGATAAGAAAGTGTGTTCTTACTTGGCTTTAATTTGACTTTCAGCGCACAGGTAAATATTCGAGTTGTATTTCTCTACAGGTGATGATGTGACAAACACATTCATCGAGGGGAACTCTGAAAAACACAGCATGGATTTCAAAGTGCATGATTTTTTTTTTTATGTGATAAAAGTAGCCATTGTTGAAGTCTAACTTTTTACCATATAAATACATCTAGAAATAATGCTATTTTTGATCTAAAATAATAAATTGATTTTTTTTATCCTACCTACGGACTGATCACACTATTTGTGTGTGTTACATCACTATTTAACTATGTATTGCAGTAATTAAGATCAAGATTCAGTGGCAACCAAGGTATTAAACTGGTAAAGATGTATGATGAATGAGTATTTGGGGACTTCTACAATGGTTATCTCTGTGTATGCATAAACTTTAACATTATCTACTGAAGTTGTTGTTTGTTTCAGTGTATGAAATGCACCCTGCATGTGATATACATTAGATTTAATACTCAAAATGTTGAACAAATTTTTAAAAATTCCAAAAACTTTTTTTCACCTGCCAAACAATTACACAGTACGTGGACAGAAAAATTAAAAAAAAAATATTGATTACATGTTATTTTAACCTGCCTGAAAGGTTTAATTAAAACATGTTGATTGTTTGGAGAAAAAAATGAAATTCCTGTTTAGTATTTTATTTAAATATATTTGCAACTTTACAAATTGCAAAGTTTCAAGGCAAAATATAATGTGCATCTAATGTTACATTATATTGTGATATCAAATCCTGGATCAATACCTATATACCTGAGAAGTTTCAATTACATCTAAATAAAAACCCCAAATATTTCCAAATGTAACTTCAAATAAGGATTTCTACATATCTCAACTCTCAGGTGTGTTGGTGTGTGTGTGTGTGTGTGTGTTTTAGTGCGCATTCTTCTTCACAGTGCCCGTCTCTAACTCCCTCTCCCCCCTCTCACAGTGAATGACTCAAACGTACAGTTCCTGGACCAAGATGATGATGACGACCCAGACACGGAGCTGTACCTCACTCAGCCATTCGCCTGCGGCACTGCCTTCGCTGTCAGTGTACTCGACTCCCTGATGAGCGCGGTGAGCTCTTGAACAGGCCGTGCACGCTTTGTTATAGTGTTTCTTTTTTGTTTTTTTTTACTCAAACCTTGAAGTCACTGAAAACATACATTTTACAAAACACTTTGTAATCGATTTCCTGATTATTTAACAAGAGAAACAGATGTTTTACACTGGAGGTGCTGTGCCCATTGGTGAACAAGTGTATGTCGTTGCACAAGGAAACTTCCGGATAATGAAACAAGTTAAGCAACTTAGAGGTTACGCAGACTGATACGTCCTTTTGATGGAAATACTCAAAAACAGACCAACTTCTTTGTTCTACTTTGCTGGATGTGACCCTAC
>JAQNCA010000003.1:14157415-14173452 GCA_029783725.1 Acanthurus tractus
GACTGATACGTCCTTTTGATGGAAATACTCAAAAACAGACCAACTTCTTTGTTCTACTTTGCTGGATGTGACCCTACAGATTTAAAACTAGTTCTATTATATTTATTTAGACATATGTGTACTTGCCATTAAACAGTGGATAATCTCAGACTATGAGAACTAAAAAAAACTACCAAATACTACAAATAAACTTCTACAAATAAACTTCAAAAATGCTCTCCCAGTAGAGATCATGAGGTAAGTTTAGCAGTTATTTTCACTGGATATGGGTTTTGGCATCTCAAGTAGGCAGAAGTTGGTAAATGAAATGGTACAGTATATTCATCACACATGCCTGCCAGCTTCACTGACATCAAAAGGGAAACTGTTGGCATCCCTCCTCATCTTAAGCATTATAAATTTAACTTTCAAAAGCTTTTTCAGATGTTTTAACAAAGTAAGTGTAGAAGGTTAGTGTAATGGCGATGACACAAGCTTGGCTGTAACAGGCCCAAGAAACACTCTTTCATCTCTTGACAATGTCATTGCCGCACTGGATGTAAGATAAAGGAGGAGGAGGTTGGGAGAAAAAAAATAAATAAAAAAAATCCTCCTCTACACCTCATTTTTTTTCTCTCCCCCTTCTCATGACCAACTGTGGTTTTCCCTTTGGTGCTGTGATGGCTTAATTCCAGCAGCCCTCTCAGTGAGCAAGGGGTTAGAGGGGCTTACAGAGCAGAGCTGAGCGGGGAGCAGAGCCGGCGTCAGCTGTAGTCTGGCACTGGTCAGAGGTGAAGCCAGCTAATGGACAGTGCTCATCCATCATGAGGCTCTGCTGGCCTGTCAGGGGCCCCGTGGAGAGGAGCTGCCACTCTGGACCGGCTGCCGAGTGACATCGGCTGTCTTCACACGCGGCAAAAGCAGGTCCTGATCGGCTTGAAGGACAAGAGAACCTGACACCCGCAGAGTGCAGTCAAGTCGTTGTTTGAGAAGAGAAGCGGACATCATACAGTGTGTAGAGCAGAGTTCCCACAGGAGAGAACAGAGCTGTGTAGGAGTATAAAGAAGTGCTGTTTTGATTATCGGAAGGTCATTTTTTTCTTTTTTTACAGCAAACAGCTGAAAGGTTGTTCAACCAATTCATAGAAAAATCCATTTATCATTGAAGTTGCATTCAATAATCTTTTAAAGATTTGTCCTGAGATTACTTCTTCCATGTCTGATTAGTGGAGGGAAAAGGACATCTAAAAATATGACAGCAACATCTCCCTTCAGTGAGTGCCCTTGTCACAATACAAACTGGTCTGGGAGCAGCACCCAGCAGGACTGATGACCCTGCTGAGTGTGCGAAGGTTAGCAGAAAGCAACAGCAGAGGCGCATTACCCAAAATTAAGGAGATACAATAAACTGCAACAGGGAAGTTGTCATCCATAAAAAAGATCTCTTTTCCTCGTTGCCGTCAAGGAGGCCAAAGCACAGCTTAAGAACCAGCATAAAGAGGCTGAGGAGTTTTTATCAGGCAATGTTTTCTGTTTATCAGTTCCATGTCCTCATCATGCTCATCTCCTTGGTTGAGTGTACTTTCAAATTGCTCTTGCTTAAACACAACTAATTCCACTGCACGGTCTTGGATCAAAGTATTATAACATTTCACTACACATTCTGTTTGTACAATAATAGATATGACAAATAAGGCTTGATTTAGTATTATTTTCCTCCCATCTGGATTCATGTGACACAACTTGTGTTATAACCTTTGTTTCTGTAGAAAGTAGGTCTGGTAACAAACTTTGCACAGCAAGGTCTCTAAATCGTCCAAAGAAACAAGGGTGCTGATTCTGCAAAGACATGTTTCTAATGTAATTTACTGTTGTTGTAAACACCTGAAACTGAATTTCTCATATGCATTAATTAGGTTGAGGGAGAAATGTCAGATACAGATATTGTAAACTGGTCAAACTAAATTGCAGGGATACATCTAAAGGTGGTAATTTTTAAAAAATAATTTTGCAAACTATAAAGTGAAAATACACTCTCACAGAAATTATGCACATGACCGTAAACCCTCTTTAGTCTTCCATTGCTTTTCTCCTCACCTTCCAGTCAGCTCTATATGAGGAGACAGGCTGGGGGTCGACGTGATGCTGGCTGTGCTTCCTTCCCACATTTGCCACCTCCTTACGTGTGACTCCAACTGCATCTGCTTACAGATATCCCCTCTCTCTTCTCCCCAGACATACTTCAATGATAACATCCTCACGCTGATTCGGACGCTGGTCACAGGAGGAGCCACACCAGAGCTGGAGGCCCTGCTGGCTGAGGAGAACGCTCTCAGAGGAGGCTACAGCACGCCGCAGACACTGGCCAACAGAGACAGGTGTCGCGTCGCCCAGCTCGCCCTCTACGACGGGCCATTTGCCGACTTGGGGGTAAGTGGATGTTTAAGCAGAGATGACACGTGTTGGCACTACCCAGCAGCATACATCCAGCCGCCTCCAATCCTCGCAGTCCTTAATTCGATGTGAAGAACAGTGATCACGCAAAGCAGGCATTGGTGGGTGGAGAGAAGGCGAATGATTTTACAAAGAACAATAAACACCACCGAGAAAATTTCAAGTTCAATTGGTTCCAGCCTTGTTTTACGGGTTTTTATTGTTTTGCAGAACTTTTAAAACTGAAGTCGTTTTGTTTTTTCTTTGACTAATTATGGCCTGATTAAAAAAAAACTGCTGATTTTTATACTCTGCGTTGCCAGCAGTTGGTTTTCACTTCCACAAGCCAGACACACTCAGCAATATGGAACTCTGAATTTTCACTACAACTTAACACAGAACGTATTTCTATTTATTTTCAATGATCCTGATCATCAGTCTGACCTGCCACCCACTGATGGTGTCTCTGTTGTGTTGTTCATCAGGATGGCGGCTGCTACGGGGATTTATTCTGTAAGGCACTGAAGACGTACAACATGCTGTGCTTTGGAATCTACAGATTAAGAGATGCTCATCTCAGCACACCGAGCCAGTGTACAAAACGGTATGATTTCTGCCTTTACTGCAAGTCAAAAATTGATATTTTGTTGTCATGCAAAGAGAAATAAGGCTTATAGGTTAATTACTTTATTAATAATGAAAACTGCAGTGTTACAGTAGCTATTTTCTAAACTAATAACACAGAGCAAGAATAAGGCAGGAACATTAACTTTGATATTAGATAAATGTTTAATGTGCAATGATCACAATCATTAAATATTGCAATAAAACTGTTACTAGAGTTGTTATTTAAGATTTTCATGGTATGAAAACGGTCTCAGAAAATATCTCAGTGTCACAGTATATCAGCATTACACAATTCTTCTTATTCTTATCATTGTTAAACTGAAATGAAAACAAAAGGGGCTTTTCTTATAAACAAACGCTTCTCTGATTTTACAAAAATTATGTCTTGATAGTCACGAAACTTATATGAACTTAAAAAAAACAAAAACACAAACATTGTTATGGTTGATTGTAGATGTACATTGTATTTTATGTATTTTGTTATCTTAATCTTAAAAAATTACCTATTTTGCTCTTTTAAATAATCTAGTAAAGAAGTATACCAAATATATTTCTTACTCTCTTTCTTTCTTTGATCTTTTCTTCTCTATTTGTTGCTCCTTCACAACAAAAAAGACAGTTTATTCTTTTCCAACATTTGTTTCCTGGGCAGGTATGTGATCACGAACCCACCGTATGAGTTTGAGCTCGTGCCCACAGACCTGATCTTCTGCCTCATGCAGTTTGACCACAACGCAGGCCAGTCCCGGACAAGCTTGTCCCACTCTTCCCACTCCTCCCATTCCTCCAGCAAAAAGAGCTCCTCCGTCCACTCCATCCCGCCCTCCAACCGGCAGAACCGCAGCAGTAAGACCAGGGAGGCCCGCGACAAACAGAAGTACGTGCGCTCACATGTCCTGTAGAGGCTTAACCTGCATGTTTAGTGTCTTATACTGACCTTTAGTAGGTGTGTGTGTTTGTGTGCAGACTGTGGTGAACACATGCACCGAAAAACACTGTGTTATTGTGCGTTTGTGGTTCGTTTGTGTGATTTGTGCCCTGCGTCCATGCCTGTTGTTTGTGCGTTTCCTTCATAATCATCTGCATGTGGTCTTCACTCTCACATCACAGCAATCATAACATGACATTAAATTTGTAAACTCACTTTGTGGAAAGCCGGGCTCATTTATTATAGCCAAAGACCGTTGAGACTCTTTCCTTACAAATGACGTCTGTGGCAACATAAACAACGAAACCACTTGTTTGGATGGCAGAGCCATTGTGGTTGGAAACAAACTAACAGCGATGGCCTCAACCACGACCAAATAAAATGACATAATTCGACACAACACACACTCAGAATGTTGTTTGGTCTACCTGTTGTACCCGTCTTAATAATTAGCTGTTTGGTGTCTAACTCTTTATATATTTGTGTAGTAAATAACTGTTGTTTGTTGTGCACATTTAGCGCTCATGATCAGTACGTCTCGATCATGGATGTATTGTGTTGTGATTAACCTACTGTAGCTGATGTTGATGATAGAGCACATTTGGCTAACGTTACTGATTCGCAGTTACCCATGAGCTCATCCCTCATTTGCGGTGTTGATATTTTGTTAATCATGGTGCATCTGTACTGCTTTATTGCATGTCCATGTTGGTAGCTCTCTTTAGCAGGCTCTTATTTCCTGTTCTGTTTGTTATTATAAGATTATTTCAAATTTGGTGAAATATTTTGACCTACTTGTTAAGTTCTCCAGATTCTCCCCTCTAAAATATACTCTAAAAATTTTTGTTTTGATTGGGAGAATAGAGTTACTGAACTTTAAAATTGTGACATATTCCTAAAGCATGCAGATTTGTTATGATTGTAGTCAAGAATTATTAAATAGCAGATAAGCCCTTAATACATCTTAAAACTAAGATGTATGATGTAGCCTAAATACTGTAGTAAGAATATGTAAACATTAAATAGATTGGTAGTCATTTGTCAGTTGTGTATTGACTGTAAATACTACTTACTTACAGTAGATTACTTACCTCTCTTTCTGAAGTGCAACAAGGATGAATAGAATGGGCCAAGGTATGCAAGTTAACGATTCTGCATGACTTAGCAACCTTTACCTGGGGTTCTGATCATAACTATGTCCTCTGCGGATATTGTTATGACGAGGGGAGTTTGTTTTATTTATCATATTCTTCAGATGTTAAGTAAACCATGCCTCAGTTTAAGTTTTGCTTTCGTCTAGAAAGCAAAAAAGAAATGTCTGCTGCTGCTCCTGCTTCCTCCCTGCCATGATCAGGAACACCTCCACATTGCATGAGGTTGAGACGAAACCCCCCCCCCCCAGTTTCTTTGTGCCTTTACCTCAGTTATTCACTCGATGCTATGAGTTTTCTTTTTCCTCCAGACGAATCCTTTTTTTCCACATTGTTTATTTTCCATCATTTATCATGATTTATTTCACCTTGAGATGGTTTGCTTTGTGTGAGAGATCTGTGTGTTTGCGCATCTTCCCTCCTGTTGAATGCTATAAGAAGACTGTAGCAGACTTTTAGATTTACTCTTACTGAGTACAGTAGATGATTACTGTACAGGGATTAGCATAAAGCAAAGAGTACCAACATGTTGCTGAACTGAAAAAAAAAACAGATCGTAGCGCACATGTAGGTCAGGCTGATTCAAATCCTCCTGATGCAGCCAATCGCTTACTTTTTCACAGAACTTTAAGAAAGTATGTCCAGCCCTGTGCCATCGGTCACACCAAGCAAGTGGGAGGTGTGACCAATTTAGAGTCTAAATTGAAGGGGGATATGAGGCTGTAAGTTTGCTCCTTGTAACCCTGCGCACCTGATATGGTGGTTTGAGGCGACATCACTAAGTTCACCGTATCAGCAGCCGACTCTGGAGAGATGGCAGACATCTTGCTTCACCTCAGGCACAATTCAGCACATCAAATGTCTGTGTTGTAACACATGGCCCCGCAGCCTTAAGCTTGCTGACACACACATACACACACACATACACACACACACACACACAAGCTCACACAAATGAATATCCACACATGCAAGCCTGCATGTACATGAACACACACATACACACATACACACACAAGGTTTGCTCCACATTGCAAAGTTAAAATTTGATACTATAACTTCACGGAAAAGGAAGTGACATCTTGAATGGCATTGCAGGCTCCTGTGAAGTGCTGGGAGAGAGTTTACAAACTTCTGACAGCTGGCACACACCCTTACCTTTCCACATACTGTGCTCAGAAACACTGTTCTCATAGCCTACTTTTGAATGACAAATCCAAATCTTCTCCTCTTACATAATGACTGTCAGCTTAGAGTAAAGCTTATAATGAAATGTGACTGTTTAGGATACAGTGTGATGTATAAATTGTTCGTTGACTAAAAGGTTTTTACTATGCCAAAACACAAAAAAAGACAAAAAAAAAAGTTTTCTATCTGATCATGAGTCCAATTCCATCTGTTCCATTTCTTTCTCTCAGGTTTTGAGATATTGTTCTCTGAGATTTCTGCCTCCACACCAACATAATTGAAGTGCTAAGAATTTTGTTTGTGGTGCTCACAGCATTAAAAAAAATACTTCTCAGAAACAGCGTTAAAGTATAGTCTGAATGGAGCCTGCTGAGATGTGAGAGCAGGAGTATGTGTGTGGTCCATGTTTTCAGCTCCAAACAGCATCTGTACAGACTCTGGCTGTAGCTTGTTAGCAACATGCACACAAAACTATGTGTGTGTTATCTCAGAACTCACCAGAAAATTGAGCTCTTGGGGTTATTTATCTCTCTTTTTCCCTCTATTGTCCCCTTTCTCTGGACATGTATTAAATAAAATTATAAAGCCTCAGGAGGCGCATGACTTTTTAAAAACAGACACAAATTACTTTATTTTTTGGTTGATCCTTGCAACCCCTGTGGAGCTTGATTTGTCTAGTGTGAGTACAGCTAACAAATGTGGTTGGCTACTAGAAGTAATATTGCACTAAAAGAAAAAGTTAACAGCTCCACATAGTGATCTGGTAAAATAATACGTTATTAGCAAGATATGGCACTGTAGCAAGACAAACATGACATGTTAAAAACTGCTCATGCCCTTTACTTGTGCCAATTTGAGAGCTTTTTTGGGGATAAGTTCCTTTTTAGAAAACAATTCCATTAAAAACTTTGGACTGTTGCTGTGAGCACCATAAACTTATTTCAATTTTCCTTTGTTGTATTGCTCTTGCATTAGAAATCTCACTTGAAAAACAAATAAAAAAATACAGTACTATCTGCATGACTAGACAGCAGGAGGAGGACCTGACCATACCCTGTCACTCTGTTATCTAAAATGGATGTTTGGTGTTTGAGAATTAAATTACCACAGAATAAATTTTCAGATTTTATCCATCTATTTACACAGATGTACTTGATTTCTCAATGCCACCATGGCAACACTGTGACATTCAAATTGGCTCAGTGCAACAGAACATAACCTTTAACTGGACCTCCCAGTTTGATGCTAATCACAGAGATTGCCATGCAAATCAATCACTTAAACTGAGGCAGAATGGTTGTAAATAACTCAATGTTGCATACTTTTTCAAACTAACTCCACTCTCTCTTCTTCCTCTCTCGCCTTGTCCTCTTCAGAAAAGAAATGGTTTACAGATGAACCAGAAAATGCCTACCCACGGAACATTCAGATCAAGCCCATGAGCACTCACATGGCCAACCAAGTCAACCAATACAAATCCACTAGTAGTCTGATTCCACCAATCAGAGAAGTTGAAGATGAATGCTGAACACAGGGTTTTCTTGCTGACTCACCAGACATCTATACGCTCTTTCAATGGAGATGCAAAGAGATCACCCATGGACGAGTGATGATGATGATGATGTTGATGATGATGATGATGATGACAGGGGCGTTGAAGACTGACACGTTTCTCTTCACTCATTCTTCTAATCAAGGGTTGGACAGGAACCCGAACTATGAGGGACCTCCTCTGTGTATACCTTTAATGTTACTTCCATGCTCTTGGACATTGTTTTATTTATTAATGTATCCATAGTGATGTACATAATGACAATCAAATAAGGATTGTACAGCCCCTTCCCCCTAGCACTTTTTGGAATTATTTTAAGAGTTGACAGAAAAAAAAGAGTACTTCCTGTAATTCTTTGCAATAGTTCATCTCTTCGTGTGACCAGACTCCATGGCTAAGGTGGCTGGTTATCGGAGGATGAGGGTTGCAGCGATAAACTGATCATATCATCTCCCAAAGATCCGCCCAGATGCGCCACACCAAACCAGCTGGGCTTGTCGTCGACTTCGTGTCTCCTGTCTGCTTCTGTTCTATTTGCACTAAATCTGAACAAGTTTCTTTTGACAGAACAACTGGAACCATCAGATTCCCCCTCGATAAAACATCACTGAGGAGAGGAAGGAAGGAAGGAGGGAGGGAAGACAGGGAGGATTGCTTGGCTTTCAGAGGCATACTAACCGTGTTCCTGGGTTCTTATACATCATGTCATTGCTTAAGGTTTGCTGCTTCACCGTTGACTCGTCGTGCTGAGTGAGAGCATTCCAGTCCTGCAGAACAAGATCATCTTGCAAAACAGTAGTCTAAAAACTCACAGAATGGTGCAGTGTTGGTATTTGCTGGCTCTTCTGCCCATACATCATCATCAGATCATAAAGCCTGTGTCTCTGTTTTTAGCTCCTATCGCGTGATATGTGCCTGAGCCCCCGTTATATCAGATACAGTGTGGTTGATCAACTTGAATACATGAGAAGGATGTAAAAAAAAAACAAAAAAAAAACTACCCTGTCCTTCATGCTTTCAGGAGCATGTATGTTATGTACAAGCTGTGTGTATGCCTGTGTGTGTGTGAGTGGGTGTGTATGTCTGTATCGCAACCATTTGTCCTTCTGCTGTTGCGCTGATCAGTGCTGTCATCTCCTCCATTGACTTGTATGTGATGGTGCACCTTTAAAGGAACAGCATGTGGGATCTTGGCTCTAAAAATGAAAGTAGTGGTAGAGAAAAAAACAGTAGAAGAAAAATATAGAGGGTTTGGATCTACTAACAAAAAAAACTATGTTGCATCAGAAACCAAACAAAAAAAAAGCCCCAACTATGACTGAGCTTACACAAACAGCAGCTCCTTGCCCACCTTTGACGCTTTGCCGCGGTATCTGCGGCCAGATTGGGATCACAAAGAAGTGTGGTGCATTTTCTGAATGTTTTGTCTGTTACAATAAAAAAAATCTTGTCTGAGGAAAGAAATGCCACGTATCGCATAAAAGTGGGCATAAATGGGTCCTCCTTTGATCAGAGCAACTGCCTGGCACAGGGTTGGCACAGAGGCAGTAAAGAGCTTGGATGTTCTCTGTTGCCAATCCAGATGTCACACGCCTCTCAGGAGTTAAGCTGCTGTGTTTGGTCCTCTAACAAAGGGGAAATGCTCAAACGTAGTTGGGGTGGGATGCAACAATGCCACAGACTACTAATAAGGACACCGGAGAGGAACCAGTGTTCCTTATGGCAGCCTGTGTGCAACATTTCTGTGTGTATTTTTTGCACATGTTTAGGCACTGACAAGATCCAAATCCAGCTGTGTTAGTGATGGAGGATAGAGGTTGTAGCCTTGTGCTCCTAAAATACAAACTTCATAAAAAATATAGTTGGGTTTACACATTGAAACATAATTATTTTGTACTCATAAACATAATCAATTTGTACTTATTTTTGTAGACAAGAACCAAGTGAAAAGTACTAGAGGAGATAAAGAGACTCAGTATCATTAATGACATATCAAGGGATTTTGTGGTTGACTCTATCACCATTTATTTCACATTGTACTAAAACAAAAGATTATTTTTTTATCCCCCTCTTTAACACACTGCATCTCTCTAGAGCCAATTAAGCTTAAACTAGCTTGCATTTTGAAACAACCATCTTCAGCCTGGCAGCTCAGCTCTGTTGAGTGCTTCTAGAAATAAAATTAGGGCTCATCTGAAGCCTCTAAGTTTAACAGATGAGTTGTGTCTACTTAATAATGTGTGTACTGCTAAGCATGCCCAGCTGCAAACATGCATTCAGAAGAATAGATGATATAGGAACTTCGTATTGTGGAGGAAATTTGGATGGAAAGCAGATCAAGGTGGTGATAATAACCAGAAGATCTCAGTGTTGCTCACTCTGTGTGCAGGCAAGAACTGAATGACCTTCATTAGATGTGTTTGACCTAAATTAGGTCCCTAGTGTGGAGGAAGAGTGTGTACACTACAGCACAGTGTGCTGGTGTTTCCACAAAACATCATTTCAAATAAGACAGGGAGACGCTGTCCGTTTATTGCAGTAATTTTCCTCTTTAGGCTGTAAGGGAAAAGTAATTCAAAAACACTAAACAATTTTGGAATATGGAAAAGAACATTATATTGTGCTAAATGTTTGTGTAAATCCAAGCCATTATATAGACCACCCTTCTTTTTTCAAACAAATGATGACGATCTGAGCTTTAATGTCTGTTCAGTCGGTGTGGTGCAACAATACTGAAGCCTCATACACATCGTCCTGAAGTGAACTGTGATTACATCGTTGTCACACTTTGTAGCAAATAGATTTCAGAAAATATGTGAGTAAAATGTGTGTATAATTGGGTTTTTAATGGCATACTTGCTTATCTGAACAACAAGGAAATACTAATATTTGATAAAGGCGATGAGTCATTACATATAAAATCGACAAATTGATTGTCAGGTTGAAAAAAAAGACAAATATGTATCTTGAGAATTATAAACCTGGATTCTTGGAGAGATGTGGAGACTATTCAAGCAAAAGTCAGGTGCAATTCGATCTGGTTTATTAGCCGTCACAAAGTTGGAAGGTAGCACCAATTCAGCCAAGGTTATCAAAAGAGAGAACATCCTTAATATTCCTGTTCTAATGACCTTTGTGTTATATTATAACAGGGTTTACATTCCATTTTGTCAGCTTGTCATCTGTCACACTCTGCCACAACTGCTTCTTATTTGTTTACAGAGTATTTCTTGAGGTACTTAAACATAGCATTGTTCAGAAATAATATGATACATGCTGCAAACTGGCATTAACATGAACTCACATAGTTATGCACCATTTGTTTTCATTACACTTGATTACTGTGCTTTTTCTATATGAACCCTCAATGTGCGACTCATTCAGCCTTGAATTATTTACAACACTGGACTGAGATGTCTCTCCTTCCTACACCTTGTCATATGTCTCTATTAGATGTTTTTAGGTCTTTGCATTGTATACCTCTAAAGTTTTTAGAGTGTTTTTTGAAGTGCCATGAAGAATTTAGTTGAGCAAGCATCCTTCAGTCATTCAGGGACACAAGTTCGCTTTTTAGTGAGCTGAGTCCAAGTATTTTGTTTTGTTTTTTTCCACTGTGAGAAACAGTGTCTTGTACTGACATGGAGAACATCCAAGCCATCAATGCCTCCATGCCAGTATAGTGCCAGGCAGTGCAGAAGGTCAAGAGGAGGGCCCTTAGTAAGACCCACAATTGCGAAAAGTGGCATTCAAAAGCCTGTATGAGCCCCAGTTGTCTCTGCTGTGTGCATGGCTCCAGGTTGTCAGGTTGTGTCATGTATTGTAGTTATATATGAATGACTGAAAGATGCGCATAGAGGCCCATGCCTGTAACATCAGATGTGTTGTTGTCCACTGAACAAATCAAAGACTATGATGCGTCATACGTTACTGGTACAGTATGTTGCATTATTTTTGTTAATCTATATTTTGCTGTAAAGGATGGATATAATAACTTATTTGCTGGGAATTGTATTAGATATAATAGAACATATAATACTTATGGGGATAGGAGGTGGGTCTCAAGTCTTAATAATACATTTAAATTGCATTCAGCAATTTTTATGTTTTTTTTTAAAGAAAAGTTGCAATTTTTTTGTTATTTTTTTGGCTGCCTATCAGTTCAGGAAGAATTCAGGACATTGCTCTTGCGTATCACAGATAGGATTTGTCAGCACATCATTATTGCAGCAAACAGGAGTTTGACATAGCAGTCTAATTAGTTAGGATGTGTTCTAGATATGATGGATCAATGGATTTTTTTTGATGGTGCTGAGTTGATCTACCTGACTCTGTCACATATAATCTGCTGATAAATATACTGTCTTGTACAAAAAGTTTGTACATAGATTGTACATGGTTTCTTTTTGTATTTTCTCAAATTAAAATGGATGTATTTGTGTTCTAAAACCATGAAATTCTCCTCTTTTTTATTCTGATGACAAAGAAATTGTTCTCTTATTGTACTATACCGAACTTGCAGAGGAAGTTAACTGCGAGAAAAATCTGAGAAACACATACTTTACAACAATATCTGAAATGTCGTCTCAAAAAAATGTGTATTCACGAAGTACATAAGAACCTAACATTTAAACAGCCTTCAGGTAAAAGATCTGATTACTTTCTTCACCACTAGGTTCCAACATGGACATAAATTAAGTCAAAAATTTTTAAAAAATATTTATACCAAAGCTTCTTGATTGCCCCCTGGTGGATGGTCAAGTCATAAATCCCTCCCCTGCCATGCTAGCAGAATGCACAACAGCTAAGCTAAATAATCAAAGTCAACTAAATTCTCCAGAAAAACTATTTTCTGTCATTTTGGGTAGTTTTTATCATGCTCGTACAAGTTCAAATGTTCATTTTTCTCATAAGTTTTGTTTTAGGAAGTTAATTGATGAGGTAAAAACAGGTTAAAAGCATTGTGATTGTTCGCTAAAACTAAACAGATTAAGTCAGGTGGCTGTATGGGTGGGACCTGCTTCTGTTTTATCTACCACTGACTACTGCTCAGACCCTGGCTTCAAATGACATTCCCAGTGCAAGATGGTGCCAGTATCAGGAATATCTTGGCTTCATTTTGTACAGTGGAAAAGAGTGGAGATGCATTATCCACATTTTACACAGTCAGTAGTTTCAACACTGACAATAGCTTACTATTTACCACCACCTTTAAATAAAACTACATCACAAATCTTAATAAACACAAGTGCGTTCACATGTCACATCACAACATTAGAGTGTATTTTAGACAGGTACTGTTAAACTGCAATAGACCTGGTGCCTGACCTTGACTATCACCAGGGGAAGCCTGAGCTAAATGTATATTGTATTCTACCAATCCCCACCCTGCAGAGGGGTCGGTGACCCCGCGGTCCAAGTCACACTGCCAATCGGCTTATCCATTGAGCCTGGCATTAGTCTTGATTTACGCTTACTGACATGCTATTAGCTGCTCCATCACTTTCACCTGTCAGACTGTCAATCATCAGGGATCCGCAGTGATGGGTGGGGATAGCATTCGAATCAGAGTCTGTCCACACTGGCTCATATATCTCCATGGAGATGGTGACAGCGGATGAGCAAAGGACATCATACCAGGTATCTCCCTGTGCTGTCATGTCAGCGCTGGGAAGGTTTGTGCATCACATCGGGATGTGAAGCATCTTAATGTGGATTGGGTTCATAGATACAGTTATTCCATCGGTAAGGGATATATTTGGAAAGTAATCCTCTTTCCTCAGTTGGAGCTTTAACATGTCTGAGCGAAGCCCAGACGGTGATAAGCATGTCATTAAACAGTGCCAAAGTTAAAGGATTTTTAACCTTCATGTAACGCAGCAATTTTCCAACTGAAATAATCTGCTCCCAGATACGCTGCACTAAACATTGTGTCGACTGTGTCAAGGGTACTGAGATATCTCCTGAGAATCCTTCAAACATCATGCGCGGCACCAATTTCTGAGGTGTTATGATGAGGCAGGATGACTCCTCAGACATCGGCCCACCCCTCTCTCATTGCTACAAATCAGTGGACATCTCATAAGTCTCTGGGCCTTGCCCGCGCCACCACCTCCTCCTCCTTCCCTCCTCCTCTTCCATGCTCCTCAGCTGAAGTGTGCAATTTCACACTCCAACGTCAAACAGCCGGTCAGAAGGAGAATGTATGACCCACCCTGGCATTTGTCCTCATTTCTCTCTCAAATGTGCAAACACTATTACCCTTGGGTTATCTTAAGTGGTGTGGTGAAGATTCGCAGCCTCTCCTCTCTCCTCCTCGCCAGACACACCATCAAAACACGACAAGCGGCGGGGACGGAGCGGGGGGTAAAAGACGGAGCGAGGCAGAGGGGGAAAGCGATGGAAATGGAGCAGATGTTTGTGTGGCCGTTGATTTGTGGCCTGATAAGGGTGCTACACAGGCAGCTGGAATTGATGGCTTGTTAGTGAGGACGGGCCCCTCTGTGAGTTGTTTTCAAAATGATTGATTTACAATAAAGTGGCTCCGGGTGTGTGCATGCAGGCAGAACTGATGCAGATCGATCCCACTGAAATTGATTGATCAGCCATTTAGCTTGGCAGTGTGTTTACCGAACGAAACCGAGCAGGACTCTCTCCTCCACGCATCTCTCCCCCCTCCATAAAGCAAAGGAGAAAAGCACCTCTGGGCCTGTCTCATTGCTTTGGCGGTGGCAGCGAAAACAAGCCATATCAGAATATGAACCATAAAAACGTAATCATACAGTGAGAAACACTGGCATAAACGTTTACGATTGTGTACTTTATTCTGCTATCAACGTGTCCTTCTGTTACTTGGAGATACTATGCCTTTAAAAATAATGACTTACGTGCTCTATGCGAGGGGGAGGAATAGTGTTTGCCTTATCGCGGTGTCACATTGAGACTTTCAGGGGGAGTCATAGAAATAACTAATAACAGTGGATTTCAGTAAACAAGCAGCTCGTTCTCAGTCATACTTAAAGCTGACACAACAACCTTTACTTGCTTTAATATTGTTGAGATGAATATCATACATCATGCAGAATAGCCCTCAACTGTTCGAGTGCCTCGCCCACAGGCAGTGTCTTTATCAATCTTTCCAAACACTACATACAAGGGGTCTCCATATACATTTTATAAGGAGTTGTGCTGATGGATATATGGCACAAGGACAATGTTTATCATGTGACCTCTGTGACTTTTCCTCACTTCCTCCCTGCCAAAACAAACCTCTCCACCACTCCGCTGAGGACTTAAATCACCTGTCCTCAGACGCCTCATCCTGTTATTTGGATAATTGCCAACAAGAGCAAGCTTTTCCATTCTCACGACAGCATGCAGTGGCACCATCATGTCCCTTATTAACAATTTTACACACTTGGTTGCAGCGAGAGGGTGTCAGAATGCCAATAATATTTACCGTCTGCTGTGCGGGCTATTCAGGGGAGGCTGAGTGTTGCTGATTGCCCTGACAGAAGCTGACAGCAGCCAGAACCTGAGATCCCTGCAAATCGACTCAGCTGAGTGTCTTCTTCTCAAGGCGGCAGGGTGTGCCTGTGGCCATGAACCAGGTGATGGAGCACAACACTGCTTATGTGTCAGCGACTGAACACAAACAAAGGCAATCCTCTTCATCTGTAAATGTGCAACAGCAGATAGAAGATTATAACTCATTTAAGCAACGAACATCAGGTCAAGGAGGAGAATCATATGAGAAAAGCAGAATTTTTTAACAAGATGTTGCTCTAAAGACATCTTATTTTTTTGAAAGTAGTGGGTATTTTTACTTCCTCATTTTTCCACTGAGAAAAAAACCCTCTTTATTTAAGGTGTCATTATGGGTCATTTAGTAAATCAATGAGCTACACCGTTTAAAATAATTTTCCAAAAGAGCTGTGAGGCAGGTAAATGAAACTGCTGCCTCAGAGTTATTGAGCCCTCAATCCATCCACTCTGTAATGATTTCCATAGCATTGATGTGAACAATGTTGACACCAATTATAGCATTTCCCTTTGACCCTGGACAATTTTGACTCGAGGTGTTAAATATCAACTTCAAACACACACAAACACACACAAACACACACGCACACACGTCTGGCCACATGGCATCACCTCAAACGGCCTGTATCAATATCAATAT
>JAQNCA010000003.1:14173552-14210716 GCA_029783725.1 Acanthurus tractus
ATGATTTCCATAGCATTGATGTGAACAATGTTGACACCAATTATAGCATTTCCCTTTGACCCTGGACAATTTTGACTGGAGGTGTTAAATATCAACTTCAAACACACACAAACACACACGCACACACGTCTGGCCACATG
Organism: Acanthurus tractus; assembly: GCA_029783725.1. Taxonomy (NCBI): domain Eukaryota; kingdom Metazoa; phylum Chordata; class Actinopteri; order Acanthuriformes; family Acanthuridae; genus Acanthurus; species Acanthurus tractus. The sequence goes on from JAQNCA010000003.1 coordinate 14,173,693, forward strand.
GCATCACCTCAAACGGCCTGTATCAATATCAATATCAATATGTGTGGCTGCATACGACAAACAGCGTGTTTGTGTCTGTGACTGAGACAGAGAGCGACAGGGGGAGATCCAAAGACCGAGCCCCATCCCATTTCAGCCGTGATAATAGTTTCCATGACAATGAGGCATGCTCGGCGCATCAGTTGTGGCCCAGATAAACAGTGATCCTTTACGAAAACAAGAAGGTCATTACAGCAGCTTGTCAAATCAATGCCCAGTGTGTCCAAGTTGATTAAGACATCTCCCCTCAGCTCTGACACTCCGTCAATAGCAGCGGGCGCACAATGCTGTGGTTGGGTGGAGGGGTGGAGGGGGGATGGGGGTACACTGCCGCTCTCACGCACACATGCACACACACACGCACACCCACACACACCTACGCCAGCACACGCACACAGTACTCAGATGATTGGAGTGAAATACCCATCAGTCAGGGAGCCGAGGTGGACTAATGATTCCCTGTGCTGCCTATTAGAACTACATGACAACTCAATCCTGCTCACGGAAAGAGAAATGGAGGAGATGGGGGTGATGGGGTGGGGGTGGAGGGGGTAGGAGGTGGGGCGGAGGAATACAACAGACAGAAGAAGCGAAGGAAGAAGAGAAAAAGTGACCTTGTAGCAGCATCATTTGAGGCTGAATTAAATTGGCAAGAGCAGCTAATCTTTACCTGGGGGCGATTAACAGAATTAAAGGAGAACAACAAAGACACAGGGGTTGGCTTTTCTCTTTTTTCTCTTTTTTTTCTGCCTGCCAATGCCATTTGAAATTTGTGTTAAATGTCCTCTGTCTGGAAAAGTTGGTGAATCTTCCCCTCTAAGCTTGTCTCTGATACTTGGATTTTCTATCTGACAAGAGCAATATCAAGTGTCTCTTCTTTTTCTTTTGGAGGACTGTCATGACAACTGGTGGCTAATCATGAAATCAAGATTACGTTCTCTAATAGAACTGGGGGTTGATGTGTTGGTAAACATCATTCTAACATTTTAGTTATACAAAAGCATTCAGTTAATTATTTCTTTTGTTACTCGATCAGTTTTAGAATAGTAAGTTCATATTTCTTCAGAAATACAGAACAAAACTTTTTCCCTCATTGTAAAATAATGGGTTGATATTACCAGGAAGTGAATTACCTCAAGTTTAGCCTCTGCACTCGGTCTCATAGCCTCTCTCTTCACACAAGCTAATCGATATGTTTGGAAAGGCAGGCAAGGTTAGGCCTATCAGCCTGTCTAAGAGAGGAAAAAAAACACACCCTGCTAATACCCAAATGCGAAGGTTCATGGCTGAAGTTTACCCACACATGGAGGAGAAGAAGCATAACAACCAATAAACCTTTAGCTCAGGGACATTCAAACTGACTCCAGTGAGCAGCTCAATATTTTGAGCTGTCGGCATTAAATCACCATATGCATATTTGAAATGGTGAATGATTTGTGTAGTTTGTTGTGAGAACAGCTCAGCTATGATTGGAAAAATACTCAACTTCCAACACAGAAACTGTTGTGTACTTTGAAAGACAAATAACTTTTCCCTCCTTCAATCTCTGCTGTGTTTTTTAGCATTTCATGCCAGCAACTGATGGCACAGTCAGTCTTGGTGTTTCATTTCGCTTCAGACTTAAAACATCTCAACCACTGTGAATGTGACAGTGAATTATAAACATGCTTTTTACAACATTTAAGATGAATTCAAGGGATTTTAATGAATCTCTGACTTTTTCTCTAGCGCCACCATGAGATGACAATGAATATTGGTATGATCTTCAGGTATAATTTTTGTTTTGTGAAAAAGTACACCTTTGCAAATATAAGTACACTAACATGCTAAACCAAAATGGTGACAACGGTGGACATGCTGTCATTTAGCAAGTACAGGTTCATAAAGCTGCTAGCATGAGTGGAGACTAATAGCAAAGGACTGACTTTCATCATTGACATCCCTACCAGTGGATGTAGCAATTACAACAATTGCAAATTTTTTTTAGTTTGACTCTTGAACTTTTTATTGGAACCTTCACATGGAGCATAATCTACTACTTTATTATTAACTGATGCAATTCATTTCAATGTGATGGATGTTTGATTCCATAGGTGCAAAAATAACAAGACATTTAAACAAAGTATTTGAGCCAAATGGGTAGCTTAAACTCACAGCGCCTAAATAATGACTTAATTTTGTTTCCCGACGATACTTTTATGATTGTCATCCATTACACATATTATGAGTAGCCAAGTTGCTATGTTAAAGTAGACAGCAGAGAGAGAAACAACAGTTTTAACGTGAGCTCCATACCGCTGACTGACCACAAGTATTACATCCATAAAAACAAGATTAGCTGCAGTAAAATAACTGCTAAGCTTCAGAGTATTCATGATTCAAGGATTTCATTTGTGCTAAGCCATGCCCAGGGGAGGCAGCCTGGATCACCATGTCTTTAAGAGTGGCCCCAGAACAAATCTTGCCTCACCTTTTCCTCACAATTAGTCACAGCCATGCATCAAAAATCAACCACCTTTCCATGTCACTGTCATTGGTCGAGGCCAAGTCGTTTGGAAATCTGCCCTCCAGAGATCCCGAGAGATAAGATCAGAGCACCACAGGAAATACCACCAAGTCTGACATACAACACAACACGCTCCTCCCTCAGGTCACACCACTGAGGTGTCCTTAATGTGTGTATTCATATGAAATGTATGGACATTGTTTATAGTGCAGAGACGTTCATGGGAAATGTTCTCTTCTGTTTTGAAGTGGAAAGCATAATTCCTGCATGTACCAGGCGTCCCATGGTGATCCACAATGAGAGTCACATATCCTGCAGCCGCTAGTTCCACAGGGGAGTGTGATAACATTGGTAGATACACAGCACTTAGCTCAATGTACAGAGCACTGTTTGTTCAACTATATTCTCGTGCCTCAATGGAGTCATACAGAATTACCCATGTGAGAAAACCATCCGTCTCTCCTGAGGGCCTTTTCTGGTTCTTGTTCATGTCCAGTTGTCAGATAAACACACCACGCACAAACACAAAGATAGCCTACACAACCAGCATTCCCGCCCTCGGGAGATGGTAAAGAAAAGATGGAAATGCCAATATTCCCAGGAATATCCTTTGAAATGTTTGATTGTTCATGTCTAGCGTGTAAAATCAATGGCTGATGATTTGCGTCATGTTAAGCATAAGCTGAAGGGCCTTGGGGGTGTGAACATTAAAATGCAAACATCTCGTGTCCACTGCCATACCATTCTGTATAATTACTGTATGCTCTCTGCCAAATGAATATAGTAGTTGTTTTAATAATGTAGCTGAAAAAAAATAAAGGAGAACATGCCTCTTTTAATATTCATCTGATGACATGAAGCCATTTGGAAGTACATTATTTTAAATGTCTCCTCTGTGTAAATGTGCTATTTTATTCTTAAAATATAATTAAGAGAAGTGATTGTAAACCAGAATCAAAGAGTCAAAATTTTACTCAAAAACTGCATCAAACAATGTTTCACTTCAAAACAAAAACAAAACAAAAACATGTTGCACTGTTGTTGTACAATATTTAGCACTGACACTGACAATAATTAATATTCATGAGACTGCAACTTTGCAGCCCCTCAGGATGGTTAAATTAATTATGCTAACAGGGTCATTTAACTGCTTTATTCAAAGCAAGCATTTCTTGTGCAATAAATGACACAATAATTACGCACACAATCTAACAAGATGACAGTGACAAGTGGAGGAGTGACACACTCATCTCCATAAAGTACAAAGAATACATTTGCACACACACGCACATACACAACAAACAAACAAACAAAGCATACTGAGGTAAAATCCATACCGGCAAGATGAAAGAACAACAAAAACAGCTAACGGTTTTACATCCGCTGCAGCTCTTTTTTCTCTTTGAGTAGTAAATATGATTTATTACCGCGTGTTATTATTTAGCGTTATTCATCTTCTCTGTCAGTGCACACAGAGGGGTAATAGAAATGCCAGCAAGGTGGCTGATTTACTTAGTAAAATTTTCATATCAAGGCTTGCGAGGGATGATTGGAGTCTGTAAGAGTAACGGGAAATCATGCATTATGGAGGCGAATCTGACACGACCTTGAGACTTCTCAGCACAGACCATATATTACCATCAGAGCGACCTTCCCGTCCCGAAGATACATCTGATGTGTTTAAGGCTGTTTTACAATGCATTAGGAGGGCTTTACATGTGCTGAGCTCACTTTATTTGCTCATACATTTCACAGGAAGAGTTTAGTGTCAGGCTGATGGGGACCATTCACAGTGACTGAGTCACTTGTCGAGACAAATGAGCCAGCGGAAACAGGCCGAGGAGGCAGATAATAAGCATTTCAAAGCAAATTCCCACTTTTCCCTCTTTATTTCCCTCCAATACACAGCGCATTTACTATTCAGCGAACCCTTGCTGATTCCGGCTTTTCGTGCATTCTCACCTGCTGTGATTGATTGACCTGCATCTAGAAGACAGAGAATGGATATAATTTTTCCCACCAAGTGATGGGGCGTCAGGATCAATATTCTCACTGTTGGTTAAGCTCTTGCAACCTTTAGAACATCGGCTCCGATCGATCCCTCTCACATAATTGTCTTCATTTTCAAATCAAGTTATTTTTTATTTCTTTTGTACATCCCAATGACATTTGGAATGTCTCCCTGTTCTGCCATCTGACCTGATGAAACAGACGCGTTAAAGGGGACAAAACACAAATTCATTATCAAGGTACATTTGCTGTCTATGACTCCCTCTTTCTACTCTTCCCCCCTTTGCTAAAACATGGGAAGAAAGTGAGGCCATGTTGTATTTCCATATAAAAAGCCCCATAATTATAGGGGGGTGAAGATGGTTGCTCCCCTTATCTGAGGAAATGATAAGGGAGTACCAGGCCCTGTGAAAGAATAGAGTCCATTTTGATATAATTGGCAGTGGAATTATTTATGACATTAATTGCCACATTATCGACTGGCTGTCAGCTCCTGTGTCAGTCTGTCCATCTTTCTTAGCAGAAAGAGCCAGCTCAGCCTGGTGCCCACTGACAAGCTAATTACTACAGCACAACCCTGGATGACAAATGTTACTCATCTAAGACCAGGCCCGGAAATAAAGGCCACTCCCCCGTCCCCCCCTCTTCAGCCTCTCAGGATCAAGCAAGACAGCAGTGCGCTGCCAAATGTCTTCAGGTGCAGGTGGGAAGGAGTTAGTATTTCAGACAGAAAAAGAGAGAAAAGAGGGTGTGTGTGTGTGTGTGGGGGGGGGGGGTTCTGGAGCCAGGGGGACAGTTAAATCTAAATCTCACCCCATCCTGTTTGCTGCTTTGCTATCAGTGGCCAGTTGTCACTCATAAAGACAAGTCCTCCCTCCCCAGCCTCCTTGTAAATTTGCATTAGCTCATGTCAATCAGTCATCAGGCTGTGGGCTGATATGTAGTGACGGGGTGATTGGTCCTCAGTTCTTTTGACAGTGAGTCACACATTGGTGTGCTTTTGGGGAGGTGAATTTTGCTGTGCCATCGACGTAATATAGTGCTCACAGATAATGCAGCTTATAAATATATTTGAACATTGTTAAAATCTGAATATGCTGCAATACCGTTTCATAGTTTACATTACAAAATATGCACTGTGTCTAAAAAAAACATGCTACATTTTTTCAGTTGGTAGAAAGGAAGTCGGTGTAACAAAACCATTGCACACAAACAAAGCATTTAAGGCTCTTTCTTTTAAATATTTTCAAAATTAATTGCTCTTTTTTGTCAGATATTTCTGGCACAAACCAATGACTATATTCTTCAAAAAATTTCACATAGGATTTCTATTTATGCATGCAGCTTTATGTATTGCATTGTGTTCATCGATAGCACACTAAAAATCAAGATTTATTCTCTTTAGGTTGTTAATTTTGTCACATTTCCGATGTGATTACATATTCTAAGACCCTGATTACTATGAGGACATTGCATGAAATCAAATTACAATTTAGACTTTTAAACACTTATGAAATGTAGGTTTTGTTCTTAATTTAACTGTTTTTATGCTGTCATGGTCACACATTTCTTAAATACTACTTCTGAGTAGTTAAAGTAAGTAAGCTAATTGAATTTAAAGCAGCAGTAAAACAATCACTTCCTCTGCACAGACATCCAGCTGGGGCACACACAAGGACAGACAACATGTAGGTACAGTCTTATATTTGTTTGAATCCACACACACACGAAAGCTAGAAGAGGAGCCTGCAGGGATACTACAGCAGAATGTCACTGATCTGGGCTGATGAAGTGGCATGCCATTTGTTCAGCCAGGAAGTTCCCAAGGAGCAGTAGCAGTGAAGGAGCTCAGGGTCAAAAAGGGCATCGCCTACAGGTAGATTTGTTGCCCACACCTTAATTAATGTACTGTCCGCGTTGCCAGGCATCCCATTCATCCCCCTTGCACGCACAAAAGCGTACGTCAAACATATGTCAAGCCGCTGCACTACTCCCCGCCCATCCCATAATGCAGTTTGTGTTGGTGAGGCAGCTCGGGATGCGTCCCTGATGAGGATAGGAAGTGACACACACCAAACTCGGTGTGTCCCCAAGCCAGCTCCGGTGGCTCGGGGCCTGTCAATTCCAGCTCCATCAGTGGCACTGGCTCAATGGCAGTGCCTGTGACACATGTCACAAAGTTTTAAATGTCTGCTCTTTTCAGCAGGATGGCTGGGCGCGCGCCGCAGCCAGGGGAAGGATGACATTTTGTGTCGTGCGGGGGGGAACTTGTTGTGGCTCCCCTCTTCCTGCCTCCTCCGGCTGTCAGTCCCAGTTTCCTCTGAGCATATCAAAACACAGACAAATAAACCTTGTCATTTTGAAACGCCGGCACTAGTGACCAGGCTCCTGAACGGCATGTCAGCTGGAATATGGTCACACAGTCCTGTAGGAAGTTCTGTGTATAAGCACATGCAAACATGCACGCTTATCCCCACACACACACAGTCTTGTAGACTAGCAGAAATGCTTAAGCTAATGGAAAGAAAGAAAGAAATAAACAGATACAGACATATTGAACAAACATTGCATGAGGCTATCTCTGACCTTTCCTTCATCTGTCTGTGGGTGATTGACACGCTGGATTGAAGCTCAACATGGTTTCTTTCAAATCCCAAACATAGCAAGCCTCTGCTCACTATCTCATCTCCACGGTTTATTCAGCTACTTCACCTCTAAAGAAGAAACTACTTTAATGACACCTCATGATGTGACATGAGATTTGTTAGCATGTCTTCTTAGCCAAATCTGCAGATTTAATGACTAGTAATTAAGGCTGTCTGTAGGAAACAGTGTATTTTGACGACAGAAGGAATAAATGTGGAATCACCTGAGTACATAAACTCTGAATCAACTCCACAAGAGATGCATGTTAGTTTAACCCATTTAATCACGTGAAGACATCCAGATAATATAGTTTTCCATCAGATCAGCTATATCACATCATACAATAAAGTCAACATCTCAGGCTGCATTTGCACTACAGGTCTTGATGTCCAATTCTGATTTGGAGCCTATATACATTTTTTTGACTGTATTTAAAAAGTGACCCATATTCAATATCAGTGTTTACTTTTTTATGACTGAGGCCTGAAATGGAGCTCAGAATATCCAATTACATGTGCCTTTTTCTGTCTTATATATTCATAATATATCTAATCAGTGAAACACAGGAGAAAAAACATCTACCTGGGGAAGCTGATCCACATAGTGTAAAAGCAGCCTCAGACTGAAAGGTTGTCTGGATAACTTTAAAATGTAGTATATAAAAATACAAAAAAACAAAAGAAAAATGCATTTGAACACAAATGGGGCAACTGGGGTCGATACAAAACTACTTCAATATCATGTCCAACAGCTTATTTTTGATGTATCAATATTCAGCATTACTAATGATGGGAATGTTTTATTTTGAAAAACTTAACTGACTGAAAAAACCCACAGCGAGGGGCAAAACAACACAAAAAAATGGCACTATGATAACACATAGCAACACACTAGAATGCATATTTGGTTTAATTTCTGTTCTTAGTTAAAGCTGATATTGGTATGTTTTTTATTTTTAATTTTAAATGAAACATTCAACACCTCTTCCATTAAAATAACACAACAAAAACCAACCTAATCATTAATTAGACAAAACAAAGACAAATTGATTCAATAAATCTAATAAAAAAAGAAGGATCTGTATTTTTTCTATGAACAAAACAAGTCAAACTGAAAATCCTGAGTGTTTACCCAGGCTGTATAAATGTTTCTCTGTGAAAGTCTTTGCTATGTCTTAATGTTTTAAATCGCGGTCAGGTGTGTGTGTGCATGTCTGTGTGTGCGTGTGTGTGTGTGTGTGTGTGTGTGTGAGGAAACAGAAAGAGAGTGGGAGAGATGAGTCCATGTCAGGCCCCAGGTGTGTGACCGTCACCCCTTTCACCCTTGATTAGTGGTGGTAGTGGACGGGTGATCCATCATGGCTGTCAAAGAAAAGGATGCAATTGGCTGAGTCTGTTTGTCACTGACTCTGTGTGGGAGAGAGACAAAGAGAGAGAGAGAGAGGGACTGCCCTTGCGTGTGTGTTGTGTATGTTGTGTGTGTCTGGAGCTGTGTGGTTGCTGATGCTTACAGGCAATCATGTCAGTGGGAGTGTCATCTCTGACTCTGACTCGGAGCTGGAAGCAGGGAGGCAGAATCAGACCCAGCTCAGCAGAGGAGACTGCAGCAATGTGGCTGGATTACAAACTTTTAAAAAGAAAATGTTCCCCTTACATAACCGTATATAACATCTTCTGATGAAGTTTAAAATCTTTTTTTTTTCTTGCAGTGGGAGATCAGGTGACTCAAATATCACCAATGGTTGAATGAATATGAAATTTGATCTTCTTTTCTTCTGTTAACATCCAGTGTCATTCATGTCCCTCTTTAAGCCTCACCAGCTGTTCATCAGAGTTGGTCATTTCTGATGAATCTGTTGCCTTCTGAGTGCTTGCCATAGTAGATGTAGCGACACTTGGCGAATACCCCTAAAAAAACAGAAGAAGAGAAAGTCAGCTAATGTGTGAAGGTTTGTGGTACAATAAATAAGAAAATATTTATGATTAAAGAAAAAAAATGTTTCTATGTGTTAGACTCTCTGACTGTGTTCGCACTTGGATGTATTTAGTATTTACAGGTACCAACAATATGCAATGATATATAGACGAGTGATAATGTTCTTACAAGGACTCACAAGATAAATCTGAGGGGTCACCAGATGATCAGCACAAGAAGAAAACAGTCACAGTTTTGCAACACAGTTAAAACAAATTTGAAAAGGTCCTCTTGAAAAATGGGTGGCACAAGTCAGACAAGTCAAAAAGGTTGAGAAGCTCTCTGTTAAAACTTTAAAGGCTGAAAAAAATACATTCCTCTTTGTTTGCTGGAACAAGAAGACATTGTGTAAATGTGTAAATATTGATGAGGCTTTTCTTCATGAAACAAAGAAAAGAGTTCATAGCATCAAAGTGCATTGATTTGCCAGAAGTGATAAATTCTTTTTTGTGCTTTAAGCACAGTGATAAAAGTTTATTTTAATATAATCAAATACCATAGTATATTATTGATGGTAGAAACAGTGTACCGGATATTCTCAAAAAACCAAACCAGGTCTCTTATAATGGCCTCAACTCATAAGGCCATGCCTCATGAGCATGATGCCAGTGCAAGTTTTAAACATTAACAAAAAAGCCATTTTTTGAGGTAACAAATGCATCTCATGAGTTTGCTCGACTTCACGCGCACAGATGATTAGTTTTAGTCAGAAACACTGTAAATGGCAGCGCAGAACAGGGTCTGGCTCTGCTCTTTGTGGGGGATGAAAGCTGGTACTGAGAAGGGTGAACATCCTGTTCCGGAGACAGACCAGCATGGCCTCCGGGCAAAGTCCTGACAGGAACAAGCTCACTGCCACCCACACACAGTACACCCACATTCACCCACACTGAACCATCACAGAAAGCAATTATTCGACTATCAGCAGTCATTATACATTACAAATCAATGCTGGAGTTAAGAACCTCCACCTTGGTATTGCTAATAATAAAATATCTTGCCATGGTGAATTAAATGAAGATGATGCTTCATCTGATTAGCTTTCTGAGGCGGTTTGATCGAGGGCAGCCTGTAGCTTTAATGAGCACTGTGATTATTTCACTTATTCTGTCTCCCCAGTCAATAGGGGGCATTCAAAATAGAAGAGAGAAGAGAGAAGAGGCTTTATACTTTAAAAGTTTGAAACAACAACAAAGAATTGTAATAATCAGAGGCTCATATTAATGTGATATATCTATTTTATTGAATCAACGGTGTAAATTCAGCAATTTAAGCTCTTTGAATTAGATTTACCAGTCCTGAAAAACTAGACCGAGATTACTTAACTAGTCCTGAAAAGAAGCCACATTCCTTCTGTGCATCTCAGAGAAGGAATTCAAATGGCCAGCGTTGCATTCTTGTTTTAATGAGAGGTGCAGCTGGCCAGGGAGCGGGATGCCCAGAGCTCCAAGGCCGGTCTGCTCCGGCTCTGACGTCATGGCACTCCCGCTGCCACTTGATGAATGTGGCAGGCCGCGGCAAGGTGTCACCTCTCGCCAAATGAGGCAAGGACAAGTGGCATTAGTGCTGTCAATGATCCTCTGACAGCAGAACAGATACAGCTTTCGCCCGGCTTCTTAAATAGACATCAAGTGCATTACAGGAGGAGGTAGGGGAGGGGGCCTGGCCAGAGACAGGGTGGGAAATGAAAGACTTATAGGACAGGCAGTGTCGCAGAGAGATGAGGGGTGCTCGAAGCGCTAAGTCCAATCACATAATCCAAAGAGACATTGTCAAGGGCGGGGAGAGAATGGCAACTAAGTGACAGAAAGCAGAGACGGGGACAGAGATACTGGTGCCATATTAGTGCCAAGCATATTCTGATGCCACCCTCAATTCTAACCAAACCTGACACATCACTCTCTCTTTCCCCCACTCTCTCTGACTCTTCAAAGTAGGCTCCACCAAGTCGCACACACACACACACACACATGCACATATAAAGTACTCAGATGTACACACAAAAACACACACACACACACACCAGTCCCTCGCAGCAGTAGTGGGTGTTCTGTCAGGCGGAGGAGCAGCAGCAGCAGCAGCAGCAGCCCACAAGCCCGAGGACAAGCTCAGTCAATCTAAATCTGGACTTTGTAGTGGAGCAGTGCTCATTTCCCCTCATAGCCCAGCTACTTGAGGTGATCCAAACACTGAAGTGTGAGAAGCTGTCACCTCCGATAAAATCCGGGACCAGCTCCATGCCTGCCTGCTCCCCCGGTGTGTGAGGGATACATATACGTGTGTGTTTGTGTCTGCTATGTGTGTGTGTGTGAGTGTGTGTGTGTGTGTCTGCTTCTCTGACAGAGATGAGGTTGGGGCAGGGGAGGAAGAATTCCAGCTGCTGTGATTTGCCTGGGGATATAGGTGCCACGGCTGGAGACTGGGCTTGACACCACAGGACTCGGGGTGTCTCACAGCGCTCTGATCACATGGGCGCCGGGGCCTTTCACATATTCACAGCTTACCCGGCGAGAAACTCACTCTCTCCAGGAGTGAGGCCCTTAAAGAGATTACCCACTGAGGTACCAGAACCAAGGCTCCTATAAGACATCACCTAGAGGGGATATATTTGTAGGTTGCAACCAAAGCCTTTCAGAGATAACCTTCACAGATGAAGGAACTAAAGCTAAAGGCCCCTCAAGCCTTCACACTCTGCTGAGCTCGTCACTAGCCCGTGGGGACTGAGGAGGATTGGAGGGAACACATTCTGAGATTCTCCAGCACCAATCAGAAAGCTCTGGCGATGTGTGACCTGTAACTCTCCCAACAGTGCTTTTGGGGGAAAAAAAAAGAGAAAAGAAAAGAAAAGAAAAGGAAAAAAAGCTATATCTGTGATCAAAGGAGAAGAGGAAGAGCAAATTAAGGTAACAAGCAGAACAAAAGAACAGGTTGAGGTTGTTTCCCAGTGCGTGAAAAAGTGCATGAGCATCTCTTAATTTTCTGCGCAACTTGGCTCAATATCCAGATCCATGTCAGCATTACATTAAGGAGTGTATTTTGTGCATAAACACATTCCAGTTCGCTGCGTTCCCTTCACAGCGAGAGCTTGCTCTTATTACGCGAGAAACCGGGAGAAGGATGGGGTGGCTGGAGATAGAGAAGGGAATAACTGAGCCGCACTCACTCTTACATAACGCCTTCTGAGGCCATGCTCACGCCTATGGGGTTCCGCCTGATGAACTGATAACTTAATAACAAGTGGTACAGTGCCAAACCCAGTAGTCTACAATATCCTCTGTGTATTCCGAGCCACGGATGAGCACATTTGAATCAACACCCACACTCTCGACCATATACACATTATCACAAACCCGTACACACTTTCATCTCCTGCGCACAAACACGGCGCACAGTGAGAACAGTGGGAGCAGCCATTAAAGTGACAGATTAACAAAGCGATGTGGAGGCTAATGCTTTCATCATGCCCTTGTGGAGGAACAATCAGGCCTTTGTTCTGCATATGTCACGCAGCACCTTGTTGTTTTTAAGGGGGACCCTTAAAAAACCCTCTTGTCTTTATTAAAGGACTGTACAGCCTCTTGTATCTTCCTCTTGGTGAAGGCTGCAGTGTTGGTTCATCGTCAAACAGTGTGGTCTTTTCAGAGCTGATTACCCAAAGCATGTGTCCTCTCCACGGGGGCTTGATGGGCCACTCTGCCACAGTGTGTGAAAGCCAGCTGTACAAAGACTCCTATGTACAGTTCTCCACTATGAACTCTACATATCTGGTCACAAAAGTCTGTTTTTCTAGTGAATGTGGCATTTTTCCTTATGAAGTATAATCAATAAGGGCATATATCAGCTCTATAAATTACAAAGGCCACATAACTGATCCCTGCAGACAAACAACAGAAATCTCCCTACTTTAGCTCTATAAAAAAGTGCAATCAGTGATGCTTTATCGCCTTGTTGCAGAATATGACCATAACATATATTAAAAGAGGTTTACAAGTTATTGATCAATACTGTCTGTCACTCGGTAGTTCCTGAGGTTTCAAGATGTCCAGCTGCTTCAATAACTAAGCAGTCTCCTTGGGTAACTAGGCAGATTTACATCTCCCTAAAATGTTCTCAACTGGATACTCCGTGTTACGGGTTTCAAGGACACTTAATGTTAAAGCAATTTATGAGTTGAGAAATTAATTTTGTTTACTAAACAGATAGCAGAGGTTCTGTCTCCTTCAAGGCTAGTCTCTATTCCACTCCCATGACTGCGCGCAAGACATTGCTCTACACGCATTGTTGCAATTCACTGAGTTATTCCAGCCAGGTAAAGGTTGAAAGGGGATGAAATGCAGAAATATTACGACTCTGGTTGCTTTTTGATGGTCTGGTCACAGGCCAGGTTCAGGTCATAAGTTTAGACCCGAGCTGGTAGAGCTGCAGAGAACTGTAGTGTAGCATGTCAACAGGTTGCATAAAATATTGTCAAAATATTAATCTGGAGTGCAGATGTAGATTTAGGAGTACTACTTTGCTTGATTCTCCCCAGCTATAACTCACCATGTAGCATCCTTTTTTTATCCATCTTGATCATGCCAGGACTGTGGGTGGTCGAGATATAGGTATTTTTCTACCTTGACATAGGTTTTTGCTGAGCGGTTAGAGACATGTTATAAATCGACGAGAGAAAAAGTCCAAGTACAATTTCCTGAGTGCACCAAGTGGGGTGGCAAGTCTGAACTACACTGACAATAATAAAGTGGCCTCCTTTTGTCATTGGTGGTTTGTAAGGATACCGGTCAAATGGTGATAGTAATATACCAGAGGCTTGTCAGCACTGTAATTCCTTAAAGTTTTTATTGAATATTACAGAGATTTTATAGTTATTTTTACATACAAGAACTTCATCTCGAAAAATAACTAAAGCTAATTGTGTACTTACGTAGATACTTATCAGAGACAAAAATCATCTTAAACACTAAAACTAGGGCTTCTGTTTGTCTGATTGGACCTGTAGGAATGCCTGACCATACTTCTTCACAAAGCCTGCTTCAAAACTCTGCATTTAATCTGCACACGCACACACACGCTTGTGCATGCATGCACACCACACAAAAGAGGGAAAGAGTCAGAGAGGAGGAGGGAGATGGAGTGGGTTTAATGATTGTTCCCTGCATACAATCAGCTTGACTCTTTTCAAGGGCCATCAATATGTCACGGAAAGACACATCCAACGGATGTGGCTTTTAACATCAAGGTTATCTATTCTTGGCATGAATCCACTCCCTCCACTCCTAGTTTCTCGTCCTGCCTTTACACATCTATCCTCCCCTCTCGTTTCGACTGCTTCCACTCTGTCTTTCTCCTTCTCCAGACTCTTTACTCTTTTATTTGCTCTCTTCTATTGCTCTCTTCTATTCCTCTCTCTCACTCTCTCATTCCTCTTGTTTGCTGTATATTTTGCCTACTCTTCTCTTCTGTCCCAGCCTCTAGTTTTTGCCACTTAGCCAACAATTCCATCAGTGCCGCCATCCATCAGGGAAAAATGCAATGAGAAAAAAGCCAATTAACAAGGCAATTACACTTTCTGTTTTATCTCCAAGGGCTGAAATAACACTGCCGGGCAGGTGGGGGAAGGGGTCAGATGGAGCTGGGGAAAAGCATCCATAAGAGTTGGTGCAAGAGTGACTTATGAGCTTGGGGCGTAGGCTGCTGTGAGCCAGGGCTATTATTGTGGACACGATCCATCTCCGGCTGTCCTTTTATCAGTTCAGCCCAACGTCATGAGATGGAGTCGCCACCTCCTCTCTATAGGGAGGCCTGCAGATAGATAACCCCCCTGTGTCCCATAAACCAACAGCCAGTGGTCTGATTCAGCCTACCAAGAGGCGAGCTGGCACACACAGCACACTGCCATGAAGAGAAATGGAATTGTTTCACTTACTGTTGGTATGCTGGATATGTCTGTCAGTGTGTGTGTGTGTGTGTGTGTGTGTGTGTGTGTGTGTGTGTGTGTGTGTGTGTGTGTGTGTGCACTTGCTTATTTGCAGACTTTTCTTTCAATCATGTGGTATCTGTTAAATATTTCCAAAGAGAAGGAGATAAACAGTGATGCACCTCAGGAGCGAGCATACCCAGATCTCTTATCAAATTTGAGGTTATGCATTTGTTCCATGTTTAACTGCACAAAAGCAGGACATTTGAGGCCAATAAAATGCCCAGTAAATCAATCCTTCAGTGTAATTAAATTCTTTGTTCATGCAATGCTCCAGATGCATATTTCCACATTCTACAAAGAAGTACAGTCCTCAAAGTAAAGTGCATAACAGAAACACATAATTAAACCGTAAAAACTGGCTATACTTACTTTTTTTCTCCAGCAAACAATAAAGGAGCTTTCCAAAGCTTCTTGAATTTTGTCTTTGTAAAAACAATTCTTGGATCAGTTAAATTGCCTGGTTTCCTTGTGGTCTTTACAGTTTACAAAAATGACCTAAACACAATTTCTGCCAACTACAGTAGCCACCTACTGTGTGTTGTTGTTGAGTATGTCAGTGTTATTTGCAGTTGACCAGCGAAGAAAACTGGGCTCTGCTGTGTGCAAGAATTACTTCCTCATGGTCGAAAGGCTCTGCAAGTCAAGTCACAGTTTATATCTACGTACATCTGTCCAGCTTCATATATGTGTGGGAGGAGTTTAGTTAAAGAAAGAATTACTTATTGCTTTAAAAAATGCCCTGGAATTATGCTTCCACTGAAGTGTCTCATGATTTTTTTTTTCATCAAGAAATCACTGATAACTGCTGTTGTTGCATTGTGAGGTGGTGCTGGTGTTTCGGTGCAAAAAACTTTGTAGGTTTTCTGTGTTTTTTTGTGGAAAATTGATTATTATTAACTGGAAAAATGTAGAAAAAAAACTGCAGATACAGTTTTGAAAACTATAATTTCAAATTAACAAGAGAAAAGGTTTGTGTAACACATGGTCAGTGTACGTTTGTGTTTGTAGAAGAGAGGGAGAGAGAGAAGTTGTGTAAAAATACAGCGGGAGGAGAAGTCACTTAAGTAAAACATATTGATGGCACCAACATGAGGACGGTGTTATTATCATTTTTATGATGCACATTCCTCAGAAAAGAAGTGAGGACTTAATATGACGTGTTGAAACTAAAACCATCCTAACTCCATCTTTACTCTACTAACAGACTCCTTTGTCAATTAGTTAACCATTTTCACAGCTGAGGTGTCACCCGTCCCTCCTGGGTCTGAAAACAAAACTCCTGTGTGTAACTTTGAGAATGAAAGTGACATTTTGTCCTCACCCAATAAAAAATATTAAGTCCATTAAACATAAATAGCTGTCATTATGATGCATGCCCTGGGCCCAGGCCTTCCCTGTTCCCCTCCTGGCTGTTTACTGCGGCCAAACAACTGCAGCGCCTGCATGTTCTCAACTTCAGCGTATTGATTAAACTTTTAAATAGCTGCCATATAACCCTGGGACATCAGGAAGATTAATTTGCGTCAATGTTCATCTGTAATTCATTAGCCATTTATACTCTCCACATCCACACAGGCTATCAGGGAAATGCGCCCCATTTTTCACCCAGGCAGAGGCTGGGGAGAAGGCTGAGAGAAAGAGGGATGGAGGGAGAGCAGGAGAGACAGGAAGGAGGGGATTATACTGCCAACAATGGGGAAACTAATCTAACGAGCCACAACAACGCATGCAGGACAGTAAAACACAGAGCTTTAAATAAGTACTAAAAAAAATATATGCTAATACAGTATATTGAGCCATTTGGTAAGAACCCGCTTTTAACTATTAGTTGCCAGATTGATTAGAAATTTCTACAATAGCATTGACTTAACAAGCCACCGCAGTGAAATGTCTGTCCATCAAACTGGAGAAAGACAACCTATCTATTGCTTTCTCTGTTGACAACTGATGAAGCTTGGATGTCAAACTTTCCAAATACTTCTCACCAGGCAGCCTGGCATGTTGTATACTTCCTGTCAGTCAGTCAGTGGTTAGTCTGTCAACCAATCAAACATCATGTTTCTCCACCACAGTGTTAATACACACACACAAAGTACATAAGCACATTATTTAGCTTCAATTCGTTGTGATGTATTGTATTTTGCCTCCAATCTTTCATGGGGTGTTTATTTAGCTCTACTTTTTGATGTATAGTGGTAAATTATTGGGGTGGGAAGTCCAGAGCTGATCGAAAGAGAGATTTAAGAACAGTGTGCATGACTCAGATAGAAACAACAGACACAGAGGGCCAAAGAAAAGGGTAAAAAGTGGGATAGTGTGTGTGCCCATGCGTGTGTGTGTTTATGTGCAGGAGATGGATAGATGAAAGATTTGCTATTGCCAAAGGCTGATAGGCCGTCAGAGGAACGTTGCTAGGTCATGGCTCAACCAGCTCTGATCAATACCAAGTTGACTTTGCCATATGATTCTCCGTAAAGTGCAACAATAACACATTCCATATTATTTCAGGACCCCAGTATTACTGTAATAGAGTAGGCTAGCTGTGTGATTATGGTCACTGTTGATAGAAAGCAGCAGAGAAATGAAACTAACATAGAGAAAAAAACATATATAAATCAATAATTAGACATTAGTTAAATTTATATAGGAAAAAAATGACACTCCATCACTGTCAGCTCACTAAATGGCTATAGTCAAACACTTTAAATTGAGGATGGCATTATTCATTGATGGGTGAATTACAGTTATAAGTAGATGAATGCCTATCAGTCTTTGTACTTCCAACTTATGAGGATGAGAAGGAAATTGAATTCTGGGGCACATAAATTTTGACTGAGGAAAGAGATTACCGTTGTGGGGGGTCTAATGAAAAAAAAAATGGTGAAATTAATTTCAGTGACATTTATTCTACATGGAGCCAAGGAGAGAACACTGGTTACAGTAGCTCTGGAGTCTGGAGATAAGAGGAGCATGGTTTCAGGCGGGGGGGGGGAGTTTACAAAGTTCAAGTCCCCTTGGAGCGTCTTTCTCAAGGCTTCCTGTAGCTAACACAGCCCATCTATAAGAAAAACAACACACAAAAACTCTTCTGTAAGCAAAATTAGACAAGCTGGTTATTTACAACCGGAGTCACTGAAAGGCGTCGCCTACTCTTAAAGGCACATGAAACCACTAATGACGCCAGTAATCATAAGCGCTCATTTTCTCTGTCAACATGTGGATCACAAATCACCACTCATGGACACCACGCGGTCTGACACTGATCGATTGTGTTCTTCATTACACCCAGGATTTCTAATTAAAAGAAAAGCACAGATAAGTGGCTCAAACCTCTGACCGAAAAAGAAAAAGTGAAAATAGCAATTAGACGTTTGGCTGTGTTCAGTAATGGCGCCGTTAATAAGAGCGGCTGGTGAGTCACTCAATGAAGGTTTTAATCACTGGGACAGGATTCAATAACAAAAGAGCATAATATTAATCACCAGAGAGTGATAACTTCACTGTTCATCTCTTTGACATTGGAGGAAGGGATGAATTAATGATGCTCTCCATCCGAACACATTAAATAATAATTATCAGGCAAAACAGCATGAAAGGGACTGCATAATGAACCCCATTGTCAGGTCAATTACAACCACATAAAACTGTTCAAAGAGGAGTAGCTTGTTACTAGATAGCCATACTAGAAAGGACGGCGGTGGCTTTATCGGTGGAAGGTGCCGGGCAACCTTCTCTTATATTGGAGTTTTAAATGTGTTGAGGGGTTGAAATTCAGTTTGTACTTGGAGGGCGATGAAACTCTGTCAAGCTGTCTGGACAAGGCCTACTGTAATAAAAGGCTAGAAGCATGCAGCGAGGCATTCAGTGAGGAAAACATCAAAACTTGGTTAGCAAAAGATAAATGACAAAGCAATGACAGTGTTTTGCCGGCTCTAAAGCAATGTCAGTCGCTACGTGCCATGTTAACGAAACTCAGCTACACAGACAATGATGGACTTCACGCATCAGCGGACAAAATGGCACCTCGCTACCTGTCAGTGGCAATTTCCATCAAATCAAAGATGGCCAGCAAATTTCGCCATGGGAGGAACTGCAGATGGAGTTTTACACATGCATAAAAAAACCATGCAGAGATAATACATTTTGTGCATGTGCATTTTGCAGCGTTTTCTCTCTTCTACACAACCATAAAATTGACAGTGGTTGTCTCACAAAGGTCTTGCTTTTCACTCAGCGTCAGGTACATCAGGTTGTCCTCGAGCTTCTCTTTTTGAGCTAGACATCAATTACCACACGGCTGCTACAGCTCTCTTAAACAAACAGCCCGGCAACCTGCGGTGTGACACGTATCAATACTAATCTGACGTCTTGTTCCACAGTCGCTCCCCTCAGACCCTGGCTGGCTGCACCTGCCTGACCGGAATGCCCAGGGTTGGCTGTACTCCTTCACACTTCCTTCCCCTGCAGACATCAAACACTTATTACTCCCCATCCTGGCCCTGCTAACTGACTGGCCTGTCTGGGCCACACGGGGACCCCATTATTAGAGTCATTTCAGTGCCCATCCTGACGCCTGTTAGGCAGTTCTCTACCTGGGGCTCCTGCTCCCTGCCTGCCCGACTGAGTGCCTGGCCAGCCAAACAGTGATTGGACATGACATGGTGACAGAAAACAGGGGAGAAGGGCAATAGAAATAAAAGAACAGAGATGGCAGAGTGAGGCAGACAGAGATGGGGAGAGAGGAAGGTGGGTATGTTGGCCAGGGCCCTTGTGGCTCAGGGTGTGCCCATCAACACGGATGAGCGTTAGCCAAGAGCCGCATGTCACAATGATGGAGGGGCTGGATCATTCACATCAGAGCTTCATCTGACTGGAAGATATCAATCTCCGGGCCTAATCCAAAAGGACATGGTAAAATATCCTTTAACATTGCTCTCCAACCCTGCCTTTACGCGTCCCCAGCTCCAGTCTCTCTCTCCGTGCAGCTGAACACGTTTGTAACCTTCATTGTTGGACCTCAATCGACCACACTCATTTTCACATCCCATTTCCTCTGTCTCTAGCACTGACAGTCAAATTATGATAGACATAACAGCACCTTGACATATAGCATTTAGAGCAATTTGTCACTATCTGTAGCAAGGAAAAGGAAAAGAAGTAAAAGTAAAGATCACTATAAATGTGCACCCTCAAGATCGGGGGTTTTATCTTTATTTTGTTTAACAGGGTAATGAAGAAAATGAACATTTGTACAGATAAAGTGTGATAAAATCTAAAGTAACTGAAGCCAAGCCAAGTAATTTATATTTCTAACATATTTTTAAATGTGTAATTGATGCTAGGTGTTTGAGACCCAACCCAAGAGTGCTTTTTTTATTTTATTGTTTTTTTATTCTTGGTAAGTCATTATAATGGAGAAACACACATTTAAAGTGTGTTTATAAGTGTTTATATATGTCTATGTGCATATGCAAAGTGTGTGTATTAAATTATTCCTTTAATTGCTGCCTACTTTAGCAATCCATTTCCTAAGGCATAATGTTATCATTTATTCATATATATACTGCATATACAGCATGTGTATGTATTGGTATATCGGATTTAGAACATTTAGTCAAACTACTGTGAGGAAAATTAGCCAATTAGCCCAACACTGGCACATTTACAGAAACATTCTTTCATGTGTTTAGTTCTTACAAATCCAGAAAATCACTGTTTAATTAACTAGATTACTTTAACTGTAGCAAAGCATTATGTAAGTACTAGTAAATCTGTTGCATAGTGCAGAGCAATAAGTGAACAAGTATGTAAACCACCGAACACTGTGAGGTCGAAATAGTGAGAAATGTGTTCTGGTGACATCATATGCTGCTCAAAATTACGGTTGTGTCAGATTACGTGCCGTCATTTCCTGCCAGCATTCTAACTGATGAACACAAAGTAGCCAATCAGGTGCGAGACAGAGGTGATGATAGGTTTGTGTTGTGTGGAATATTTCATGCCCCTCTGGCCTCCGTGTGCCCCATTCAGACTGATGACTCCACTGTAACTCTACTTCTCTTAATTAATATGACATATCCCCTGTTCGTATGCAGAGAGTGAGGGAGGGGACGGAGAGATGAAGGTATGAGGGAATGATTAACTGTGGATCTGTCCGCCCTTGTGAGAAATGATCCTGCCTCTTCTGCTCTCCGCAGTCCTCCCTCCCTCCTCTCTTCATTTCCGTCCCCCTCACTCTCCCTTTTTCTCAGTGTCTCTCTTTGGCTCACTTCATTTCTTTTTGCGCCTTTCTCCTCTCTCCTTTTTTTTTCTTTTGCCTTATCTCTCCTTACCTCTCTCCTTCTCTCCTCTGCCCCTCTTCTCCCCTCTCCTTTCCCCCCCATGACACTCTCGGACTGTCCCCAGCCCTCTGCACATCTCCTGACAGGTAGAATAATAACGCTCGTACATCACTGCCCCGAAAAGTCCAATAACCTAAATCTTCACTTGCCACACACCCCGGGACTCAATTACTTTATTGACATGTAATCTTCATAAGGGGAGAAATATTGAGCATGTAAGGTCAGCCGGTTATGAAGACATATTATCATATTATCTGCATGAGGGTTGTAGGGGCTAGGACCTGACAAAGCTAATTATAATGGTACATGTTTCAGAGCTCAGAGCGTATTATCTGCTTGGCTGCTTGGTTGAGCCACAGCTGAGGTATAGAGAAGAAGGGGATGAGATTTCAAACCTAATAGGGGTTGGATGTCATCTCAGGGCATGGGAATTAATGAAGCCAAATATTATCGACTGCACATCACAGCACTAATATCCTTGATTTGTTCATTGTATTTGTCAGGATTACCTCGCCATAGTCTAATGACTAGCAGCATATCACAATACAAGCCAACCAAGAAGAAGCTATCCCTTCAAGTATCGCACAAAAAGTCCAAATAAGCTGTTAGTGCTGTAGCTTGAGCTGTTTCTCAGCCGAAATGTCACAGTGGGTTAGTGATGGCAGGAAGGACAGATGCCCGTGGCTGTTTCTCTCCCAAGGTTATCTTAATATTGTCCTTTCAGCTCAGCTATTACAATCTATTGCCTGCTGCATAAAGCAAAACAATAACAACAAAGGCAATGGTTAAACATATGTGTTTTCAGTACAAATGTATTTCTCTTTACCATCAGGGTATAAAATTAAGGAGGAAAAATACAACGCGGCTTGTTATTTTAGCCAGAAACACAATGGATCAGAGGGCACAAAACAAACCGTCGGCTAGCCCTGAGACATTGCATCTCAGGGTCACAGTGTGCAAACAAAGAATCCCACTGCCAGACATGTTAACATGTTCATTTCACTTTATCTAATTTCGTGCCCTCTTCTACTGTCTCTGTTATCCAACTGTCCAAATCCATAGCTCAGAACTGCAGCTGCCGAAGATGCCTAAAATGGTCTGGAGCGGCTGGCCAGCGCTGCCAAAGGTTATGTGTTAACACTTGCTAATGGTGTCAAATGAGGAGACATATTTTAGCTTTCTTTCAAGGGCCTCTAGGCGCTTAACGCTGCAAAGAGCTGAAAATCTCTTTTTGTTTGCACTAAAATAATTTGTTCACAGACTTTTTTATCTTTAAGTTTCTTATGATGCCAGTTGTAGTCTTCATTTTCCCCTGTGTTTTTTGTAAATGAAGCACATGTATCACAGCAGTAGCATAAAACACTTAGCTAATATGATCGAAAAACAAATACCACATCGTTTATGCAAGGATATAATCAAAGAATTGCCTCTTTCTGAGCAGATATGATGCAATTTGATGTCTAACAATTCTGAAGGTTTAGTTTTGAATGCATGTTTGTCCTGAGGGAGGGGAATGAAGCAGACTTTTAAATCACAACAATCTGGGATAAATTCATGTATTTGACCAAAATGACTCAGTCAATCCAATCACCCTGCGCTGCAGCGACATGCCAGAAACTATCTATGAATCAAATTATGATGGTGAAATAACTTGTCGGCTCACGTTAACATGACAGAGAAACCTGCTCCGTCTGTTTAAAGTGACTTAATCAGCAAATGAAAGTGACAGATTAAAAGGTTGTTTTGGACTTCCTAGCATTTCAGTGACCTCGCTCTTTTCATTCTGGTTGAGCTGGAATATTGATGCCAGTGCAAACCCCAACCTTCCTGTAACTCACTTTTACATTTTAAGCGAAATAAAAATGTATGTCAGCTCAACAAAAAAACTCTGAGGCTTACATCCAGTTAACCTCATGGACTTTAGAGCAGGGCTTGACAATCTGACCCACAGAATTTATGGCGCTGTGTCTGTGTTTCAGTTCAAAGTGGACATTGCTCATTCAGTTGGGTAGTGAATGTGAGGAAAATAGGAGCTAAGATCCATAGGACTGGAATCCCAGTGCATTGGATAATGGCCTTCTCACAGCCTGATGCAATGAATAATCTAAATGGCACTTAATGTGAGCTATGCTGATACCCTGACAATAGTTTGTGTTCAGACATCACAGCTTAGTGTCTCCCAATTGTATATTGATGCCGAGGCAGTTGACAATAAATCACTGGATTCACCAGTGAGTGAGAAAACAGTTTAGACAATGGCCCAATGGGGCTTACCATAATTGACAGATGAGTTCAGCTCTTTCCACCACAATAGCTTTGGAGCATTGAGGGTACCTGGGATTAAGTGTGTCAGTGTGTGTGTGTGAGCTTGTATTATATTTCAAGATCCACAAAACAGAACAATACAATAACAGTGCTTACAGTCATTTCCACTTTGAGTGACTGCACTAGACATTTGATGCTACACTTGTCATGTTAATGTATCAGTGAAAATTACCACTCTTAAGCAATTCAGTGTAATCTGCATTGTTGCCTTAAAAAAATAAAAAAAACCCTCTGTTTCAATACTATCTGTTGCCACATTCATTTGAGAATTCCCAGGTATCCTAATTTGAACTGTACCATCAGTGTGCAACAGTAAGTCTATTGTTTTAGTCAGTCCTGTGTATGACAGTAATGTTATCATGATCTGGGAACATAGCAACGTAAATTTAAAAAAGTCAGAGACAGAAACAGTTACACAGTTTTAAAAACCTCTTTCCAACTTCAACTCAATGCTAATAAGAGGATAGTTTTTAATAATACTCAAAGATCTATGTAATATTTCTATTTAAAGACAGTAGACTTACAGTATGTTATCATCCTGGCTTTTCCACATGAATCTTGTGCTTATTATAAACTATAAATTTCATTAAACTTTAGTGTAACAAGACATGTCTACGCATAAGCGGGCAGCGGTTTCACATGGCAGACATATGTTCGTGTGTAAGCATGTCTATCTGTAATGTACATACATATTTATCTAGGTAACTGGGTAACGCAGTTTTTTTCAGTGAGATAACCACTTGGAGCCTTTCCTTTAACAGGAAGCCACTTCATGTTGCTGCGTAAATTTTAAATGGTTGCCCCTTTTCTCACTGCATATTAGTGAATCTACGGCATAAATAGCTTCGTTGCGATCATGCCTGACAGAAAGGTTTAGTGATATAGCACAGCTGTTAAGCCATGCAGGATGTGTTGTCACCCAGCATGATAAACTGGCCACCAAGTGAATCGGAATCTAATTTGTTGGAGCCATTAGCCAGACTAGCATTAAGGCACGTTTTCATCTTGAATGATTACTGTGTGAGATCAGTTACCCTAGAATTACGATCTACAGGCTACTCAAAACATAATTTATTTAAAGCACCCTGATTAAGACAAATGATCCTACATAAACCAACAAGACAAATATACTTCACAAGTACTGCGTCTAATTTTGTGAACTTGCTGTATCATACAATCTAGAATATGAAATGTTGTGTATCTCTGTGTAAACATCACTGGTAATGTACAATAATTAAAAAGCTACAAGGACTTATTGAGGTCTGGTCCTGTCTCCTTTAGCGTGACAAGTTGTCCAGCATCTGCCAGCATGTTAGTAGCTATTCATCAGAATGAAGGGTAGCAAGCCCCCTCACACCGACAGACTCCGCCTGCTCACCGAGCAATTTGTTTCAGGGGGTACTGACACAGAAGAAAACTGGTGGACCCAACATCCATCGTGCTGTAAAAATATCCAAAACCATCTGGCAGCTAACCCCCATCCTAAATTACTATGATGGACTCCCACCTTTGGAAACCATGAAGGCTATAGAAACCTGCTCCAACTTCTGACTGAAAGTACGGCTGGAAAGCAAAGGCTGCATTTCAGTCGTCCCGAACCACGACTACAAATCATGCTGGAGAATGAATAATAGCATAGCTGCATTAGCAATACTAGAATTTCAGAGCTGATTCTAGCAGTATGACCTATCCACTTTGGGTGATTTATGTTGTGCTTCTTCCCTGAAAATGACCAGTGCAACTGGGAAGTAGACCAAGGTCCAGAGCACCAGCGGTATGTTTTTCCAAGAGGGCTGGGCCTGCTTGGAAGGAATTCATGTCCTTGTCTATCGGTCTGACACGTTTGGAGAAGAAGCCAACGCATTTCTTCAAACTTGTGTCTGTTTGAGCCTCAGTAAGTTTAAACGGGTGAGTCCAGTTGGGTTTGTATCACCATAAATTTCTACGGTTTGTCTGTAATGGTCACGCATGGGAAAGATTTAATAGGCTACACATCTTCCTGCTGCTAAGAAAATGGTTCAAAGTTTGTAATCATCATAGTTTAGTGGTGATGGATGGGAGAGTTCAAGAGCGTGAATGTGAGCTCTGAGGCTCAGCGTTCAAAACACTTAAAGTTCATTATAAAGTCATATACTGTAAGTGTTTTACAAAAACTGCAGCATCACAGTAATTTGTACTGTGACTTTACCTAAATAAAATTTTGGAAAATGTCTAATTTGATCTGTGACATCTTTGTGGCATCACAATGAAACTGCTTAGATCACTTCAGTAAAACCAATTCAAGCATATTTGACTATGAAATACTCTTGTTAAGGCAGAATATCACAGAGACAATATTTACTTTCATACAGCTAGTAAGGAGAATGAACAAACAAATATCTCGGAGTAGCTCTGAAGCTGACAGTCCTATCTTTTCACTTTAAGTTTTTGCTGTATACATCCAACATCAGTTTAAGAACTCAAGACACTCAGGAGACTCTCTCAGCTACATCAAACAGCAAGGTAAAAACAATAGTGTCACTGACATTTCCTCAAACCCTGCACAAACAGAATTATTCACACACTGTGAAAGGAGTGCCATCAGATAACGGAGAGATAATGACACTTGGTGGAAGGCAGCTTTCTCAAAGCAGTTTAGAGTTGGCACATCAGAGTTCGGCAGTTAAGCCTGTCATGGAAGTTGAGGAGGTTATCCTGGCATTTTAATCTAGCCTGCTTCTGAAGAAGAAAACGTAGAGGTGGTTTCCAGGGCTAGTAATAACAAGGACAGGCCTGCATCCAAAAATGAGCTCTCATCACTTTGGATGCAGGCAGCGCAGTGTTATGTGAAGCCACGGTGAAGGATTGCAGGCCAAGTTTGCCTCGTCCCCTCTCCCCTCATCCATCTCCATAGGCTGGCTTTAATGGATATTCATGTTGCGGAGCCAATCCACTCCTGGGAGGAATAATATCACATCATCCGACTCGCATAAAGGAAATAGAGCCTGTTCTCATACACGCTGAGTATAGACCACTGTGATGTGCAGCAGGCGCTACCTCACCGTTCCCAAAAGAAGAGATTGATGTGACTGTGACTGAATTTTCAGGTTCTTGTTCATTCAAACAAGTCTGGGCTAGTGAAATGTATTATGGAACAGGTTTAGCAATTAGTGTCCTGTTTCTGTCTGTTTGAGTTGATCTCACACACACATATATTACAATTATCGGTACCTATGCGCACAAAAGGTCATGCACTTTTGTATATGTGAGTCCAGTCATAGACAAAATGCTTTTCACGGCCTGAAATGTGAAATACTGTATTTTTTAATATGCAAATAATGACATAATACACTGAAATTCCTGCATTTTTTTTTACTTAAATGCAAAATATGTGAAGTTTCCCAGTCAAAATACTGAAAAAAAACCAGAAGCAATTTGATAACTTGAAGGGTTACATTGGATCACTTGTTTTATTTTCACTGATGCAAAATCACCCTTGCAGATGAAAAACTATCTGACTGACTCATGCAGAAATATTAAGAGACAGAGTAATGCAATAAATGTTTATTTATGTTTAATTAAGTTCTCTTGGCCAACTTCCCTCCACTCTCTATTATTGGTGTTACCCTGGAAGTTAGCGACAGAAGACAAAACGAAACACATTGTTACTTTAAATAAAATCAAGGATTTCTTGGAGAACGAAATCTTGTGCAAACATTTGTGAAAATATAAGTACACAGATATATAACAAAGATATTTTAGTTTATAGACATTAAATGTGAAAATGCTACATATTATGTTCACATCTAAGCACTGTACATATGTATTATCTACAAAAATAGAACTCACATATACTGGTACCATACAGAGCGTGATTTTAATCATATAGTTCAAGATTTTAAGACTTTTATGGTTTAAATTGCTGTGGCTACATGTGGAAGAAAAGTTTACACAGGGTCCTTAAACTAATCTCAGACACTTCATCAGCTTACAAACTGGCAAACACTGCAAAGAAATAAAACTTTCATGCAGCGATGAGTACTTGGGAAAGATTTTTATGAACTCAGTACCCGGGAAGAAGGCCATGTCTTTATTTTGTCAGTTCAGCTCAGAGCTTTGTGGAGAGTCTCACTCAACACAAGCTCATGGTATATAGCTGGCAGTAAGATCTGTATATATCATTCTCATGACAATATTTCCTCCTCTGTCAGTTCTCCATGTTGAATGCACGCATTGCCTATAATTTAGTTTATCATAAAAAGTTTATAGAAAGCAGCTATGCGAATTGTACTCTGGACCACTGCAGAGAAAAAGTGTACACTCTGTTTTTTCCATATGCTTCATTGTGTGTAAAAGTGATGTTTATCAAGGGACGGATCCTTCTGGTGTAACCATTATGAGTCTGAGTGAAATGTCTTGCAGAGCACGTACATGTGTCTGACTGGAAACTGCAAAGGTGCTCTGTCTTCTCTCACTGCGTTCCAGAGAGGACATCTCTGTTCTCATGGAACATGCCAGCACAGTTCAAACCAGGATGGGAAAATTGTCAGTAAAATGATGAGAGTCTTTATTCTAACTGCGGAACGACATTAAACACAAAAGAACAGAAATGCTCAGAAATAAGCATTGGAAACAACTCAGGAGTAAAGAAACAGATGGAGGAGGTATTATATTGATTAATTTGCCAAACAATTTTAAAACAGCAGCACTTTTCATTCTAAATAGCAGAAATATATGAACACTTGATATTTGCATTCATAACACTGTCTAAAACTTGCCGTTTTAAATAATATAATCAGCTCTGGCTTTTACACAACCAACAATAAGCAGACAATGGGGAACTGTAAAACTGTTTTGAAGCATTAACATTGTTTTAAATCCGTCGAGCTCATTTTTAGTTTTACTAAGTGCGTAGTGCAAAGAACATTAAGCCATCAGTCAGACCAACAACCTTTCCCTTCATATTGACAACAGTTAAGTTTCAACACTCGCAGTTTAGTCATCCATTCGTCATGTATCCCATCCAGATGTCTGGTGGAGGAAAGGAGGGGAGGAGGAGATAGCAGCAGGTGTAGATCTATCCGAGCCCAGCTGAGCTCTAAAAGGCAGTGCTTAGCACCCACAGCTCTGTCATCTGGCCTCTCCCCTGTCTCCGCCAGCCTTTCGACAGCCCATTCCTCATCATTTACCCCTTTTTGGCAAAGCCCAGAGCCCTTCTAATGGGCTGCTCTGAATGCTTCCAGATGTTTGTTTATTTGTTGTGCGGCAACTATAAAAGAGTTTACTCTTATTTTGGATCTTTTCCAGTTGCCTCATTTTCAGGGGGAAGAACTGAGGGAGCTCGGGTGAGTGTAGCCGGAGTTGTGGAGCAGATCACCCCGACATTTAATGAAAGCGAACTGCCAAACAAATGTGAGGCACACCCCACGGGTGTCATCAGGAAGGAGGTCCCCCCCCCCCCTTTTGAAGGCTGCTTTCCCCCTGGGATTTTAATAACAGTTGTGTACCATTTAAGATACATACATACAAAGTAGCTGGAAGCAGGCCCAGACCAACAAGATTAAAGGGCCCAAGGCTCATACTCTAAGGCAGATTTCAGGCATTTTTCCGTGTCTGTTTACTCTGCTTGTACAAAGATATCCCTTTCATTTAGTGCTGTCACTGCTGAGGGATGGCCTACTCAAATTTAATCTGATACCTGTAAAGAGGCAGTTGCTAGAGCCTGGCCTATTTGTTGAAATATACAGCGGAAATGAAAGGTACTTCATTAAAACCTCCTCTGTGCACATGGATAAATCAATCAAGTGTGAAGCATCTCTTTTACATGCTTCTGATATACAGTTATAATTAGATCTATGATTTAAACTTGTGAATTTTACTTCAAAAAATGTGTCACCTTAAGAAAATGACAATGTGGTAATAAAAAACATGGCATATTGTTTTACATGCTGAATACTTATTGTGATGGTAAAGAGGCAAGAATGCAATATGGTACTAGCTGTGGCTTTTTCGTGAAGTACACAGTACTTTGGGCTTGGACTCCATTTTGGACTGTTAGATTTAGAGTTGAGTTGACAGTTGGACCAGCATTGAGACTTAGAGCCAAGGTGACAGTAGTGGAGGATCCTCAGGCCCCTCTGCCAGACTATATACTACACTCTGTGTCACGCCTTCACCAAGACACGCTGAAGCCCCCACAATCCTCCTTCACTTTGTCTTTTGTCCTTTTGTCTTGTTTGTAAATCTTTGTTGCTGTTTAATGCTGGTCCTCTTAATGTCTTTTTCTCCCCCATTTATCTTACCCTCTTGTTCTGTCTATCGCTTGTCAGATCTGCTCTATGAAATCTTGATTTAGATCTTAAGCCTCCCTCCCTCGTCCCCCACTCCTGCTCTTCTCCTGGCTGCCTTGTTTTGCTCTAACTCCTCCAGGTTGAGTCCTCCACCAACCAAGACAGGAGCTTATCTTGGAGTTCTGTCCTTGGTTTCCACCCCTCTCTCCCTGGGCAGTGACCTGCCAACGCTGCCCTCCTCTGGGATCTCCTAGCTGCTGTAATTACCTCTGGCACCCAGACTCTGGGGCCTCCACACAGGTGACACTGTGGAAGGGGGGTGCGGTTAGATGCAGAGGGTTGAAAGGAGGAAAAGGAAGGTTCTTTCTGTGCAGCTGACAGCGTGATGTCAGAAGTGCCGCTGATCTGCCTGCTGCTGCAGGAGTCTGGATGAAACTGTGCAGCCTTCTTTGAACCCCCATTAAAAAGGCCACTTCATTAATCCTTAAAACAACTACAGTCATGTCACATACTGTATATTAAGCACTTAGAAACACTTAAGCTGCCCAAGAGGTGTAATGATGAGCTAAATTCATGGGTGGATTATACATATATTTTGAAATGACATGTTCAATATATGTTAAATACAGCAGAGTGTCTTTTATCTTGTGTACTGAAAGGAAAAAAATAACAAAAGGCAAACAAAAACAAGCGCTTGTGATGACAAAAACAGGATTACAAATTTTGAGCAAAACTGTGTAGTGAGTTATTTAATTTACCATATGTATCGAAACGTTAGTAACTTGAACAACATAAAATTATGCAGCCAATTGTTTTAGGCCTATTGTTGAAACCCTGAATTAAACCTATTTGGAATTACTGCCTGAAAATTTTGTTTGTTGTAACACTGCTTCGCCACAGCTTTGTTCTCTGTGAAAGAGGAAGTTACTGTGACCGTCTCCTACACAAAGAGAACACACCAGAATTTTTTAAGAGGTGTAAATAAAAGAAAAAAAATAACAAAGAGCTGGGGTAGGGGCTGGAGGCAGGGACATGAAGAGGAGGTGAAGGGCGAAGATGAGGGCTGTGTTATCTAAGACTGCAGCGCTGCATCATAAAAATAACAAATAGAGACTGTCACTGCTGCTCAGATCTTAGACAGAGGGGAAAATATTTCATGTGTCAGATCCCCTCACCTTTAAATGGACTGTTCTTAGCCAGGTCTGATTTTGACAAAGCACAGGGCCCTACCTGTCCCTGCATCCAATGAGAGCTGCCACCTTCCAGGCTTTTAATGACACAGATCTGTCCTTGGACCATGAAAGGAGCATGGAGATCTGCTGTGCTACCGTAGCGGTGGTCGGATCATCACAAGTGTTTTGCATTGAGACAGCAGTGATGAATGTCTCAGGGATAAAAACTGAGGGTTATTTTATTGCGAAAAGTCTGCTTCCAGATTAACAGTTGATTTTGGTTTAAACAACTCAGTCAGTCAGTGAAGTCTAGCAAATCACAAAGGTTGAGATCCGACTTAATAATTTTTGTTTTGCATGAAAATATATCAAAACATTTCAGTAACATCAATACATCTTTTTAATCTTTAACATTTCACAGCCTATCTGGTGTTAAAATTATGCTAAATTTTTCAGTGCCAATATTTTTTTATTATATTGACATCTATAGCATAAAGCTTTATTTATCTTATTTTCTTATGATACATTTAGTGACATCTAGAGGTGAGGTTGCAGATGGCAACCACATAAATACCCCTTGCCTCATTCTCCCTACTCCTACGTCCTGTAGGAGAAACTTTGGTGGCCACTAAAAACATGAATAATGAGAAAGGCCCTTGCTAGATCCAGTGTTCGTTTGTTTGTTTGTTTGTTTGTCTTTTCTGGGCTACTGTAGAAACATGGTGGTGTAACACGGAAGAGGACCTGCACTCTTTGTAAATACAGAAGAATCATTCTAGGGTGACAAAGACACAATAGGTCCTGTTTCCAGGTGATTTCACACTCACAAAAATGTAATTCTAATTGTTATTGCATTGAATTACTGCCAATAAATTTCCCCAAATTCTAACAACTAAAAATCTAACATTTAGTTACAAGAATTTTAATAAATTTGATTGCCAATACTTTATGCTAAAATCTCAAATGTGGAGGTGGACAGCACAATTAATTTATAATACTTTAACTTTTTAATATGCAATGTTTTAGTGCTTTTTCTCTACTACAGTATTTGATATCTAGAAGCTGCTGCACAATTACATCAACTAACAATGTGGGGTCAATATGAGGCTGAATCAATGTCTAGTATCAATAGATCAAGGATGTTTCATCTTGTTTATGTACCTTGGGCTCCCACGCATACATTGAGATCGCAGTTAACCTAGATTATTCAGATTTACGATCACTACAAACACATCGCACAGATGAGATGAGATCAATGAGAATAGACAACATAACTTCAACTCAGTCTCGAGGTCAATAGATTCCCACTCTCTGTAGTCGGCAGGGTTATGACTTATTTTTACATAATCTATGTGACTGCGTTATGATTGAAGAAGATAGTATCTGTGCTTGTTTATTTTGAAGAACATCTGTATAGATCTGTATGGGAAAATCACCTGACTGAAAACTTTATGTCCAAAGGTCTTTTTCTTACCTTTGTGGTTCTTGGCGTCTCTGGATCCTCGGGGTAGAGGAGTGTAGGGCGGCGGCTGACGCTCTGATTGGCCTTCTTTGGATGGCTGGGAAAAAAGGAAATGTACAAATAGAATAAGGATTTAGAAGAAAAACAAAAGGTTTCTAAATGACAAGTATCATTGTAGCTGACTGTGAGTGTCATAAATCCTCTGGAACTGGTACAGGAAACGTTGGAAACACTGCTCCTGTTTTATGACACACTGTGGCAGGTCATGTTTTATTACTTCTCACATGTAATGGAGCTTCAGTCCAGGCTTTGATGATCTGATCTACGACGTGGTTAGGGAGGAGAGGTCTTAACCTTCACTCAGCCGTGACCTCCTGCAGTGGTCAACTAAAGGGCAGACGTCACTCATTCTGAGGGGGTAAATGTAGCGTGGTTATTTGTGGGTAGTCTGACAAATGGCACAAAATGACCTCTCCACACCGGTTGCAAGAGTGGAAATACGATTTGCATTTTAAATTTAAACAGGCTTTCTTACTTATTGTCCCATAATTAAAATGTGAGGTAAATATGTGCATGCATTCCTGGCTTCACAACTAGAATGAGCTATCGATTGTGAGCGCTGTCAGTGGTTTGGGCTAAACAAGTGTGACAAATGCTGCTTTAAGACAAAGAGAAAACAGAGGCCTGAACTGCAGAGCATGTTTCCAAACAGGTCAAGAGTTTCTTGTGTTGTTGTTCTTTTGTGCACTTTCAAGGTCCAAAACATCCTCTTCCTTCTCGGAGCCTTTTAGCCAGTGGAGCAGGCAGTTTATCATGACACAGCGATATCTGATGCCTTTGCAGAAATACTTTCCTTTTCCTGCAGGAAGGAATTCACTGGGCCTTTAATCATAGAAAGAGACTCAACTGACAAATACATATTGGAGATGGTCTGGAGTTGCATTTTTCCCACTTTTATTGTTGTTTCTCTACATGCCCATGCATAACCTTGAGAAATGGAACGGTCTGCACTGTTAAACGGAGCCATTTTCTTCATGGGCAAAGAGAACAGTGTGAATTGAAAGCAATCGCATAATGTGCTTTCAGATAGCATCTCTGAAAGGCATTAAGGTCTGGCCGGCATGTGTCTCATATTACACCAGAGGGAAAAATGGCAAAATAAGCCTGTTTTGAGATCTCACTGCATATATGCTGGTGGACCGTGCTTTCGAAAGAAACAGCTTGGAATAGAAATATTGTTTTGACAGCAGACCTGCTGCTCTCATCCCCTTGAGTGGCTGAAACCTGTTAAGAAATATCACAGATCACTCCCTGCCTGTATGCTGTACTTGTATGGAATGTGTAATACAAGAAGTGAGACAAAATAAAAAATAAGAACATATCGTACTCGGTAAAAACTGACACGTCCCATTTGAGGAGAAACAATCAAGTATTCATACTTTAGATTTTCTTTAACTGCAGCCCTCACAAAATGAATGCTCGAATGGACCTGAGCAACTATTATGAATTTTGCCATTTGTTTTTAAGGGTATAATTGATGTTGGCTGTCATTTTAGCTATGTAAAGAGTCCGTCCATGCCAAACTACTATAAACAGAGCATTTTTAGCAATAAAGAAATGAATTGTGAGTTCTCTCTGTTTGATCGACCTCCGTGCTCTTCTGAGCCACCACACAGTTGCATCTCTGCCTGCCTCATTTCCTGACCTGCTTGAAAGATCACAAGCCTGGGCCTCTTCTGGCCTTCTTGCCCCTCAAAAGCCCCTCCTAATCCTGCTGCTTGCCCACAATTAATCTTCCTAGTTGCCACATTATTAACAGCACCACCCACAGACTTTTTAAGGGGGGTAATAGAGGCGAAGATAAAGAGGGAGGACCGCTGGGGTTCACTGGATACTGGATAGAACCTTGGGTTGCCTCCACATCCTGGTTTTTTGTCCGTGGGACGACCGTCTCCTTGTTTTCAGTATCACCGCCCACCCAGTCCTTCTGCTATGCATGACACCACCACTTCACCTCCTCAGTATCATGCCTGCTGATCAAACACCCAACCCATTCAACATCTATGGTTGTCACTTCCCATCCTATCCAGCACAACCAATTCACTCCACCCACAGAACATCAATCAGCCAGTTTTCCTGAGTCCTGATTCTCTCTCTTCTCCTCTCAGACCTTCCTTCGTACCACTCCATATGTGCACTCTTTCACTTAGTCAATGACCGGTCCAGAGAAGAAAGCAGCAATGTTTTTAATGAGAGAGCATATAGAAGTATTGTTTTAAAAGGACCATCAGATTTATGACTAATACTCTCAGATTTATACAAATGACAGGCTGTAACACTCGTCTCCACTTTTTAACCATTGCACTCACTAATCACACTCATGTTGCTGATGCTGAATTGTTCTAATAAAGTCAAAGTGTTAAAAGTCCTTAATGTCATTTTATAATAAATTACAAAATTAAATTCATGATCCATTTATCTTTTTTTTTTTAAAAAAAACACTAGATAATCATTTTGATAAATCATTATTCGGGATGTTTAATAGTAACACAATATTTTATTAATATTCCTTGGAGCATGACAGGACCTCCATGAAAACAGTGACACAATTTCCTCCTTTCCATCATTTACTACAGGATATAGAGACTTTATATAGGCTGCACACCGTGTTTGTTTATATTTAGTTTAGCTCTTAAAGGTCTAGAATGACAAAAATACAAGAATAAAAAGGGAGAAATCATCTCATTACATCCTTACACACCGTATCCTTTTCAGGTTTTCAAAACAATCACTTCATTTTTTGGCCTTGCTGTCTTTATTCCCCATTTCCTGCATCCTTTCTTTCTCTTCCAGTCTCCCCCTCTAGTTTCTATGGCTGTACCTGCACTGAACAGAGGGAGGTGCTGCTGTGTCGTCTATTTAAGACGCTCCTGGATCCCTTCTTCCTCTCTCCATCTCTCTGCTGTCCAGATTAGTCTGCTCATCAAGCTGAGCATTGTTTTAATTTGCTGGGCCTGGGGCATATGCTGAGTGTTCACATCATTATTGTCTCTGTGCAATGTGAGTTATCACCACAGCTTATGATAATGCGGCACAAATTTACAGGCTGGGGAGCACCATGGATTCTGTGATAATAAAGGGTGGACAGAGGGGAGTGGAAAAACAGAGAGAGAAATAAAGAAAGCGTGTGTCTGTGTGTGTTTATGTGTGTGTGTGTGTGCAGAAATAGAGAGAGAGAGAGAAAAAGAAGGAGAGAGAGAGAGGAATGGGTGATGGCAGAGAGAGGAAGCTCTGTTGGATGTCATTATGAAAGATGATTCCCATACTGGATAATACATCACACCAGTGCTGTCTGTCGTCTCCTTTTCTGTGTTGTTATGCGAATAAATGCTGATAAACCCAGAGGCAATAGTGATTATTACTTCCAACATATCACCATGAGAGAGAGGGGAGCAGGAGGAGAGAGACAGGGGGAAGACAAGGAAAGCAAAACACAAAGAGAGCCACACTAACAGAGCACATAACCACCTCCACAGTGGGGTTCCTGAAAATATAACTCACCCAAAAAAGTGAGTCTGGGAAGGCTGACGCATATTGAGGTGTTTTTTTCAGATGCAACTGCAACAAAGTTTACAAAGTTTTGCAAGCTTAGCTGTCGATTTTTAAATCTTGATGGGTGTTATATTACAGTGCATTACTCTGACATCTACTGATCTAGAGAGATTTCACTAGAATGAGATTATGATGTTGGCTGCCACAGTGTATGCATAAAAAAAGCACACAAGGTAACAATTTTGCAGAGTGTTAAACACACTACTTTCCTCTCTTTTTGCAGCCTGGCTCTGAGGTCTCACCCTGACCAGCTCATCCTGACACAGGTGGTTCCTGCTTTGCCTCACCTCACCTCCCCTCCTTAAGACTGACCAGCAATACAATCTAATTACAGCCGCGCTACAGAGGGAGACCAGTGTAAACACCAGCCCTTTTTATCTCCTTATACATCTGGACAAGTAGACAAAGTGCTAAAAGGAAATAAATGTGGCCTGACAGCCACATCAAAGAGTTCAGCCAGAGGCTTACTGCTACTTAGGGCACAGGAATGTTGTTGCTAAGCATCAGCCCACAACCTATCAGGGTGCAAAGAGGGCCCTGTCCTGCCTTAGAGAGGAAAAAGGGGAAAAGAGAGAGAGACGAAGAGGAGAGAGAAGGAGGGAGGGCGAGGAGGGGGGGGGGGGGATGCTGACATTGAGGGGAGGCTAGGGACTCAGGGAGATTTTTGTAGCTTAAAGCAATTGTTGGA
>JAQNCA010000003.1:14210816-14236848 GCA_029783725.1 Acanthurus tractus
CCCCCCCCCCCCCCCCCCCCCCCCCCCCCCCCCCCCCCCCCCCCCCCCCCCCCCCCCCCCCCCCCCCCCCCACGCTGACATTGAGGGGAGGCTAGGGACTCAGGGAGATTTTTGTAGCTTAAAGCAATTGTTGGAAGAAACAAGCCTTCTGTTTTGTTTTCTCTTGACACCATTTCTGCTTTTTGTGCTTGCAAAAGACATGTATAAAAATGTCTTTTGATATGTTTTCTCTTTGGGTCTATATCAAAATATTTCTTTTGTGTCTGTGCATGGAACTTTTTTTCACGTCTTGTCTCTGTAAACTGGTGCTGCCTTCTGATCATGTTAGGGATCAGAGGAGACACAACTTGTGAACTTATTTGAGTCAACATTTAATGCTGGCGTGACATGCTTATTTCTTCACTAGATAGAATCTTTTTATGATTCATGTCTCATACTTCTGAAGTTAGGGGTTAGGAACAATACAACACTTTTAGAAATAAACAATAAAAAAAAAGTGATAAGCAGCAGAGGCTTGCAGTGTCTTACAGCATGTGATGGCAATGATGAAATGAAAAATGCTCTAATTCACTACCAAATATTGCACCCCTGATATATGCACACACAGATATTTGAGGTAAAAATCTTTTAAATTATTATTTTTTCTACATTAACAATCACAACTGGCATGGTCTAAGCTACAAAAGTAGTTTTTTAATTCAAACACATTCTTTTGTTCAATATTTGGTCTTAATGATTGTGGCTGAGGCTGAATATTATAATGTGTTTTTAATTGTTGTTGTGTACATTAAAGTATTAAATCTGTTTTTTTTAGGTAAATATAGGGGGAAGAACACTTGATGTAATGGTGCCTGCACTTGTGGGTAGTACAGCAGTTTTTTCGCTCAGCAGGAAGACTGCTGAGCGTGTGTTTAATGATTTACCAGTTCTACTCCAATGAACTTGCTCTGAGTAAATGTATCATATGATCACTGATCACAAGAGCAACTGTTCAGCTGTTTCGCTCGGGGCACGAGGCACACAGAGCGAACCAGCAACAGTGAACATCGCCGTTTTGTGTACGGCTAAGCGTCAGACAGGCAAAGGTTGAGTGCTGCTGGACGTTAATCATCTGTAGCGATGACTCATAGATGGTAATAAGGCTGTATTTGTTTTTAGGTTGAAATTTAAGAAGTCACTCGACCTTTTCTTTGAATGTCTTGCAGAATAAGTGTAGGTGATTTAAAGCGGAAACGTAAGTCTACACTGCAGGTATGCAGTACAATTAGCTTGAGGCTATTTCTTATTTTGGTCTAGCATGACCTTTCCACCGGTACGGAGTCTAAAGCTACAAAGTTTCAAAGAATCACAGAGTGGTTTTCGCATGTAAAACAATGATTAAATGTCTTATTCAAACTTTTAGACAAAACACAACTGATTGTTTCATATATTTTCATAAGCACAAACAATTTCTTTTATCCCCAAAACAGAAGAAAAAAGGGAAGAGGTGAATGTTCTGATCTAGCTGAGACAAAAATGATTTTTGTCAGAGTTTTGCCTTATTTAACTGGTGTGAAAAGAAATATTTTCATCTCTCCTACTTAAACTATAAACTACACAAACACACA
Organism: Acanthurus tractus; assembly: GCA_029783725.1. Classification (NCBI taxonomy): domain Eukaryota; kingdom Metazoa; phylum Chordata; class Actinopteri; order Acanthuriformes; family Acanthuridae; genus Acanthurus; species Acanthurus tractus. The sequence goes on from JAQNCA010000003.1 coordinate 14,212,424, forward strand.
CACATACACATATACACAAGACCACAGCAACTAAGGGATGTGACATATCATGAGGCTTTCTGTTCTGATTAGGGGCTGTAGCTAACGTCAGGGCTGTTTTCTAGAGTGTAGGATGTTTAATAATTGAAGACTCTGGGAGCGGGCCTGTCACACCGGCTTGTCTAGAATGTTTCCTATGCAATTAGACGCCAAGAGACATTTGAAGAGGACCCACAAAAAGAGCCACAAAAAGTGACATGTGAACTTAAAGGAAATTAGCTCTTCACACGAGTGAAATGTGAAGGTTACTTAGCAATGCTTAACTCAGACTGTGGCTGTGTGAAGTGTGTGTTTGACTCAGCCTCGCTACGAAGATACGAAGACTGCGATTTTCTTTACTTTGAGCCGGCTTCAGTCAGTAAGATCACAGAGGGAATGAAAACTAATTTTGACTCAAGGCATACGGGAAGAAAAAAGAGGAAAAGGAAAAAAAAAACCTGAGATGTGTCGAAATAATGAGATCTCTTGATGTTTTCTGGGAAGATATGGGATGATGCAGACAGATGCACAACTCACATCTTCACCCAAGGACACAGACACACACAACCGTGGAACATTTAACCACAACTTCAAAACACACACATTTGCATGTGCGCACGCCCTCACATTGAAAAGCACACACACATACACAGCCTCTGAAATTATTTGAATGCACGAAACACTGATGCACATGTACATGTTCACTTATGTTCATGCACAAACACAAACTGATTAGTTGATTGGTACAGATGCAGACTTGTATGATGTAAATAAAGCAAAATCGCAATATCTGAATGTAAGAAGTCTGAACTGGACTCAATGCAAAATGTTCCGTGGTATTAAAATGAATCAAGCCTATTTGCTCGTGTTTTTACACCTCATTTTTAACAACTAAAGATCATATTACTGAGCATATTTGAGCTTTTATAATTTGAACTTTAACATTGATTGCATTATTTATTTCAAGACAATAAAAAAACTAAACTAAAACCATTCATATTGATGATAATTATGGCAGTAACAAAATTGGGATTCCTTTTTATTTCCTTAAAAAATTACTGCGTGATGATTGTAAATACAGATAGAGAATATGCTCAGCATCCATCTTTGCTCGTCTCCAAACCTCTGACAACCTTTCCAAGAAATTTCTCCCATCCACACCTCCGAGTTCCACGTTGCAATGATAACACTGTCATCTTGCACACCTATCATAAGTCACAGGCAAACGACCCAGATCCTCCGTCGCGAGACAGAACCCTCTGAGGGCCTGTAAGCTGTATCATTACACCATGTCATCTTTATGGCACTGAGCAAAGCCCAGCTCTCTAATTACACTCTGCCTACTCCATTTACCCGGACAGGGACAGGGCAGCAGGCAAACAATGCATTAAAAATGGAGTGCCTCCCTGCTCTTTGGATGCCCGTGTTGTTCTGCCGGTGGCCGCTGCCGCCATCGTCCCCTGGTTGTTGTTGTTGTTGTTGTTTCTATAAAAGCTGTGTAGCAGAGATAGCGGAGGGCCCACGCCACTGTGCCTTCCCCTCTGCGACTTCACCACCTCCTCTCCTCTTCAACCCTTTCCTCAGAAGGACTTATGAAGGTGAGTGGCTATGTGACAGGCCAGGAATAAAAGAGACAAACCAGGGATAAAAATTAAATAAAAAGTAGCTGTCTTAAACAGTAATTGCACTCCTTTGCTGAGCATGCTTTCAGATATATAAACCTGATTTACTGTCGGCGTTGCTGCCACAAATCAGAGGGCCCTCTGAGAAACACTCGTGCTATGAAATTGTTTAATCTCATCAAGTTCTGCTTTCACAGCAGGCCATAAATCACATAGTCTTTGTTATCATAGACCTCCATGAGCGCCTCTGAGGCAGGCAGTGGATCGTGGGTATATATAATCTTGACTGCGCAAACAGCAGGGTCTGAGCAGCCTGAAATACTTTCATATTAGCCGCGGTGCAGCTGGCGGAACACAAGCGCCCTGATGGATATCTCATTTCCTGCACTCTGCATCTATTTTCGAGCAAATTATTACTGCATAAATTTCTTGTCAACAGAAACGGCCAATTAATTAAGTTAAAAATGCACTCGTGATCACATCGACACACACCAAACAGGGGAGCCGGGGCAATTCTCCACTCAGTGAATTTACCACAGGGGTCACCGTAATGAATGATTTTAAACTTTGTCATAAAGTCACAGACGGGCCAATATCTACACGGGAGCCGTGGTGAGGACTAACCCCTGACATATTTGCATAAAGTATATTTATGTGAAAATGCTGGAGGACGACAGCCGGGGCGAGGAAATAAAGTTTACGACTACAAAACAAAATGTCCGCCAACCTCTGCCTCTCTAGTATTTCATCACAGACATGCATGGAGGATTGGATAGAGATCATAGCTGCACCTTTGCCATTTAAGATACAACATATACACATTTAACAGAGCTTGCAACCTGAATGAATTATTCATAATGTATGAGGGGCTGGGTGTTTGTGGGGGTGGGTTGTTTATTCAGCTTGGGCCGTTTATCAGACACTGAGGATCCCACGGCGGGGATGAGCTCAGAGATTTATCTCTGTTTGGGCTCCAAAGCAGATAAATCAAGGAGTGTAATCATGCTCTGAGTGGCCCAGCTGTGACCCCGTGGTGAACTAATGACACAGGGATGTCTAAGCCCCTTTTCCTGTTCCTGGGTTAGGCCCCAAGGTTAGTCCCCCGTCAGCCATGGAGCTAAAGAAAGACACCGCGGCACAGAAAAACTTAAGGCCCTTCATGTGCCTTTGTCCTGTTTACACAACACCACCACTTGTTCTACCCACCACTAAAAATAGTGTAGGAACAAAGTAACAGCAGAAGGCTACCGTTTAACAATGTTTGCTCAAACAATGGCAATGAGTATCGATTGCGAGCGTGCACGCAGCAAGTTCACTAGCTGCTATTCACAACAGTCCGTGTAAAAGATACCGCTGTTTGGCTGAGGATGTCTCCCGTTCCCTCACAGAGCAAAGGCTTTCTCCTGGACTGAGCCTGCTCTGATTTATCATGTCTTCTGCTAGCAGGCTGTCCGCTGATTAAGCCAGTGGAACTTTGTTTCACTCTCCTCTCTCTTTAATCTGTCTCTCAGCGAGATAAATTAGCCAGTGCCGTGCCAGCTCCTGCTCTCTTTACCTCCCTCCCTCCGTCTCTTCCTCTCTCTCTCTCTCTCTGTTTATCTTTTCTGTCTGTCACACATTGAGAAGAGAGCAGACACATCTGCTCCTACGCTGCAGCAGGAGATAGGGCTAGGCTACATCCTCGCTCCGTTTTAGCTAAGAGTGTGAGTGAGAACGAGAGAATGAGTGTGTTTTTCCTCTCTTTTTCTCTCCTTGACAACATTCTGTAAAACAATCCCCCTCTCCTTGGCCGGGCTTATGCTCTTTGTTGTTAGCTAATAAATCAGGGAGTATTTATGATCTGCAATCCCTATTCTTAGTCTTTTAATGGCGACACGTTTGTGGGTGAATTAAAGCGGGGTATTATTCACTAGGCTGTGGGCCAAAGTGAGGCCTGGGTGCCTCTGCCTGTGAATGTTTTCCCTTCTCCACTCTTGCCCGGGTGGTAAATCACACTCATTGTCAGGCAGTGCTAAGTTAGTGTGCGTCATTGGGGAGAGCAGGAAGCACTGGGCATAATTCTGTCCATCAGTTTAATTTATTGTATCGGTAGCTTTGTAATCTCCGCCCCATAAATTACAGGGGCTGACAGACAAGAATTTGGTTTTAAGGCTGTGTTCATCATGATTTTGGCCGGCTATGCTCCTTATTTTTTTCTCAGCTGTCTGCTCTTATACTGAGCCGTGAAAGTAATTAAAACCTCTCAGTGTAAGGGATAGGCTACTGTGCTGTTTACAATGCTATTTTCACAGTTAGAATGCAGACATTATGTGTTTCTTCAGATTATTATTTACAAGACTATTTAGACTGCTTGTTAGAAATGGGGGTAAAAAAAAGAGGAGGAACAAATAGAAAGAAAAAAGGCAGAGGGTGCAAAAGACGGGGTTCGAGGACATGACCTTGTTTGGGGGTTTTATTTCAGGTGAAATATAAAGCCTTATACAAGGGCACTGCCGCAGCATCTGCTTTGCAGATAGTGCACTTGGCTCCCCTTCTATGCCAGTGAATATAAATCAGGCGAGGCATCTCAATGCTAGGCCTGACTTCTAGAGGCCAACAAATCTTTAGCATGAGATTAAGGCCTCAGTGGAGTCATCTATCTCTGGGTGATAGAGGAAAATATCAGAGCACTCTATGGGCAATATGGTTTCACTGAGTCAGGACTGATGTGTACTAGAATGTAGAAAATGCTGTGTGTAATGGTCTAACAATTCATTATTTTCATACACTGTGAATCCTTTGTGATTGTAAATTTGACTAGAAATAACAAAAAAAATATGTTGAAAAAAAAGACTAATATTATAAAAAACAGCTAAAATTTTATTAGCAATTAACGAATAAAAAAATAATTCAATATTGAAATATAATGTTTATTCTGTAAAATATATGAGGATGACTCCAGGGAATATTACCTTTTGTATTTTCTACAGTAAGTAAGATAAAAAAAAAAAGCCCCTGAACCTGTATGACATGTGTTACGGGTATTTTTGTCTAATTATAGTGAATGTAAACAGTGTCAGCGGCTATGTGTTGACGACAAAGACAGCAGACCAAAGCAAGGCTGCCAATTATCCTATAAAACATGCATATCTTCCAAAGCATGGGTCTCCTTTGTGGGTTTAACCTACCAAAGGCAACGGGCGGTTTACAAGATGCTCACTCGGTGGATACAATTGTGCTTTGCATGAAAAGGAACACAGACTGAGGAGACCTAACAATGAACCATATCTCCCTGTAGCATTTTCAACGCGCTGAATTTACATATCAAGCCACTAGCCTGATATGTTAACAAATTCCATCAGATGCCACCATTGCAGCCAATCAGAGCCATTTCGGTCATCCTATAGCTGACACACTGTGTAGCATAAGACAAAGAGAGAAAGGGGCCTGAAAGAGACATCTCATGTCATCGCCCAAGAGAGATAATGGAATTGTTATACACCCTTGATCACAGACACTCTCACGGCATCTTGCTCTCTTTTTTACTCATTCTTTGTCTCAGTGCTCTTAAAAGTCTCTCTATCGCTCTCCCTCTCTCACAAATGTGCACACACAGACACACACACACGGAGCACACGAGTAAAAATTCCAGCACACTTCAGTGCGATAGCTCCTCTTCTCTTTCAGGGTTTCATCTCAATAGCTTTTTTATCTGAGGACTTCAATTTGCAAGCCTAGCTGGAAGGCAGCTCCTCCTGATATGTTAATTGCAGGGTACTTAAGCGCTAAAAGATTAACATAAAACCCTTTGGAAACAAGCTAATAGTTTATGATAATTCGTGCATGGCCTTTGTCTGTCTATCATTACATTGCCTCTAGCGGTAATTTTATCAAGGGGCTGTAAAATATCATTTAAACAAGTTCACTTTCAGATAATTAATAGTAGAAACGGCGCTATTCAATTGAGCCACACTGAGCCACCATTAACAATATGGCAACTAAGCTATAATTAAAGTATTTTATTTTATTAACCTATTCATAACGTTGTGTAAATGATGACACAGAGACACAGAAAGGCTTCTCTTTCTTTTTTTTTTCCTTGCCGAAGCACTGTCACCAGGGCAATTACAGGAGCCCAGGGTTGTCTCCTCAGTTAGCAGAGCTGATTGAAGCTTTTAAATTAGCAGGTGGGTGCATGGCTAGCATACCTCCCACACAGAGAGAGAGAGAGAGAGAGAGAGAGAGAGAGAGAGAGAGAGAGAGAGGGAAGGCACAGATGCAGGAGTCCTGCACACCAGCACAAGGAATCTGCTGAGCTGACAGATCGGAATTTGTGCTGTATGCCAGGACGGCGAGATTTAGATTGAGACAAAGGTTTTAACCTTGATTTGAACCTGCGCTGGGCGAGATGAAAAGATTCCAGGAGAAGAGCGGGAAAAGATCACAGCAGGAATGATCTCATTCAGGAACACCTAGCGGCTTAGGGACTGAAAAACTGCCATGCTGTGGGGATAATCAGGGGTGTGCAGTGACATGGGGTCTCTCGATTCAAATATAAAAAATCGACAATCATAACTCTAATAAATTGCCCAAGCAGTCATTAGTAGAGTAAATCGCCAAACCACAGCAGTGACACATCCATCGCTATCCGAACACTTTCAGCATGACTGTGTAGTGTGTGTGTGTGTGTGTGTGTGTGTTACAGTTGACACAGGCATACTTGTACAATGCATGTAAAACGTACTTGTGTGTGAATGTATGTGCATTCGAAGGAGCCACACGCACACACACTTTCTCTTTCAGACACACCATCCCTCTCATGAATAATACAAAAACCCCTTTCACCAAACAGCTCAAATAGCTATTCATTCATCTGCATACCTGGAGCCTCGCAAAATGATTGGCCCGCCATTACCACTGGAAAAAAAAAGAGAGAAATGTTCCCCAAACAATTTGCTTTAAAATGAGACAGGAATGATTCTGTTCTTTTCAACGAGACAGGCCCCTGTGCATAATGATGTTAGCGTAATGGGGTGACAGATAGACTGGGAGACCATGACATTAGCATGAGAGACGCACCAGTGAGCAGCCGCTCAACTGTGGTCTCGGAGGGCCCTCAGACATACACTCTAAACATCGTTTGTCTTACAGCTCTACGAGCTGACAAATGAAGACACGCCATGCTTTATGCCAAGCAATATACCATTCCACTTTAGCAAGCACATGACTTAATGACAGAGGAAGACCCGTCTGTGCATTATACAAACCCACTATCTCTTGTCTTATTACTGAAGGATAACCTCATTCAAGGTTGGATGGAGAACAGGGGCACGTTCGCCGCCTCAAGGATATAAGATGACAACACTTACAATTAAAAAGATACAGAGGTTAGCTGAATTAAATAATGAGAAGGAAGAACCAAATTAAAGTTCTCTTTGGATGGAAACTTTGCAACAGGTTACGAGCTGAAAGTAAACTGAAACCACAGCTTTGCTCAGTAAAGATATGACCTACAGTAAAAGCTATTTTCAGGCCTAATAAACTTAAGGCAGGCGTGACAGTCAGGTAGAGAACACCATGCAGGTCTTTATATCTTTATCAGTGTGACAAATTAGCAATCTCACCTTTTGGAACTAGAATTATAACTACAGTTTTTGTTTCACCAACTGTGAAGCCATAAAAAGATGCAGCACACACGGTGAGCTATGCTAAGAAACCAGAGCTTGCTAACATTGTTTTTGCATGGAATCTACCAGTGTAGCTAGTTACAGCGAACAAGAATTATTTATAAATCTCTAAGATGTATCTCTAGGCAAGGCTAACATGATTATATGTTTATAAAAAAGCAACGCACAGCATATAACTTTCTGTCAAAGACTAGATGCTGCAGACATGAGCCACAGCCTAAAAATGGTAGAGCTCTGACAGCCCTGCCATCCATGGCACAACACTGTTGAAGGGTGAATGCCTCCTGTAAACATTTATCTTCCCTGTGAGTGTGCGCCTGTGTGTGGTGCGGCCCAGCGACAGGAGCTTCTCTGAGGCTTTATCTGCAGCATGACAAGACAACCTGTAATATACGAGCATCTGGAGCTCCTCTTCAAACACAGCCTTATCTCACGCCAAACATTCCCCGAGGCCAGAGCAAAGCGAGAGTGGCCCAGACCAGACCAGACAAGACCTCACACCGTCTCACCGTACCCCACCCAACCCGTGAGCCGAGTGCCGGGCACACAAGCTGGGAACAGTCCATCAAAGTGCATGTGCGTGTGTTTATGCCGAGTGTTCTGAGCGCAGACCCGACAGCTGAGAACAACAGTGTGACATTACAGTGACGGAAATCATCTGCGCGGAGTTTTTCTTCCGTCCTGCTAATCGGGCTAGAGGTTAATGGCGTTGCACTCAACACAAATGGACACGATCCCTCTTCATCCACTGACTTAAACATAACTGTTGAGACTAGAACTAAACACCCATCACTCATGCGGCTGTTTGGAGGAATTTATTTTACATCAATCTTAAGATAAATAGTGACGGCCTTTGCAGATCTTTCAGAGGGCAACTTGAATGAGCTGCATGCTATCACTTTCAAAGTGACTGATCGCAGCATTCATAGGTTGTTAGAAAATCTTTAAAACAACTTTATCAAGATGACTGGGTGGTTAAACAACTGGTAAAAATCCCACGGAACTCCTCTATCAAAAGCTGCTATTCCAATAAAAGTCTCTGGAGTATGTATTCCCAGGAACTACTCTTCAAGGAACCAAAAGGTTCTTTTAGCCCATGTTAATGATGATGTGTCAAAGCGAAATGAACAGAAAACAGACTGGTTTTCAGCCACAGATTTTTAAAAAAAAGGTGACTGAAATAAAAAGCTGCAAGTACTTGAAAGAATGCAAGCATCACCACCAAAGTTACTGTACTTTTCCCTGAACTTTTAGAAAAGTACCATCTCCCAGGCAGGGACTTTCTGAAGGACAAAATAAGATGTTCCTTGAATGAATTTCTCTAAAGGTCCCTTGTCCCTGGGGAAAGTTCCTGCTGCACAAACACAGCTAAAGTGTATCATATATGCTTAAAACATTGCAAACATTAAATCAAGTATGGCGAGTTTGATTGCCCTGAGCAGTCTTTCTCTCAACAAAATCACTGTGCTGTGGGTGAAGAAAGTGTGTGAAGACAGAGCTCCATTCTTTTCTCTGTTCTCTGCTCCGTTCGGACCGCTGCCTTCAGCCAGCCTATGGGGGGGATGTAGTCATGCCCCTCTCTGGGGCCTGTACATACGGCCTGTGCCTCACTTCAAAGAGAGGGCACAAGGGCAGCGTACCCCCCCTCCAACTCAGATCCATTCGGCTCACAGCTGATTCCTCTATGTGTGTGTGAATGTTTATGTGTGTCTCACTTTGACTCTCTCTAGGCCCCTCTAGCTTTCATTTCAGACTGCTTTCTATCCTCTTGTCTTCTTGTTTTTTCTGCTTTTTTTTTCTCTCTGGAAGATGGATAAAGGAAGACGTGGAAGTACAACCCATAGCTTGTGTGTGGGTGAGTGAGTTTGTGTGTCTTTCTTTGATGTCTGATAATGAAGGGCAATACTGTTCAGACTCTAAACACGCTGTCACACAAGCCCTCATCATGTTCACAGCTCAATGCAAAGCGTACTGATATAACTGTGAAACAGGAGAGTTCAGCAAAAATCACAACAAAGAGCTGGTAAGATGCTGACCTCTGCACACCTTTTTTAACTATAATAATACTGGTTGCGAAAAAAGACAAAAGGAAACACAGGAAGAAGAAACGTAGTGTGTGTGTGTGTGCGTGAGGGAGAGGAAGTGCTTTTGAAAAGGAGAGCAAACGCTGGAGAGAGGAGCTGAGCTCAGTGGCTGCGGCACAGGGAGGTCTGGCCTTTACAAATCCCTTCTTTTTTGATCTCTTCATCCAGATGAAAGAGTAGCAGCGGGCAGGATTATGCGGGACAATTGCGCTTTCTCCCCAAACCCTGACTTGATCGGCTTTTACGAGAGCCCTAATCATTTTCAATTAAGCATATTTTCTGACATCCTGTAATAGCTACAGTGCTGGTCTTAAACTCTCCCGCTGCCCCAGCGCTCCCCTGCAGCCCCTTTCTCGCTAAGCCTCTCATTCTCAGACAGCGTGCCCGTAGTGTCTGCTGACAATCCGAATGGGCATGGACTGCAACTTGTTGTTAAGGCGCCAAATAACCCATCTACCAGATGCATGACAAGGACGTTATTTGGTTTGCTTTGATAGAATGTGCTTTTGTGTTAGTGAGGCACTGAATATGGGTTGTTTTTGTTTGTGGACAAGAATCCTTTTGGTATGATAATCCATACTACCAATTTGTATGAGGAACAGATGCTCCTATAAAATTTCTCCAATTAAAATTATATTCAAATATCAAATTTAAATACCGATACTGATACTGCTTATATGAATATCAAGGCTTTTTTTCCTTAAAAATATCTGCTGTTGTGGCTGTCATATTTAAAGTTATATGAATCTTTAGTTAACTGCAGCAAAGCATTTTTTTAACTGAGGATTAAACAGGCTTCACATGTTTAAAACTTGCACAAAACAAGCGCACAACAGTTCATTCTTCACAACTACAAAGTGGATATCTATAGAATTTTAGAAATAGTGCAATGGCAAACTGACAACTGCTTTTAAGGGTTTGAGGAAAATATTTGAAATTAAAGTGCTTAAATCCTTAATTATAATAATGATAAATCCCAACATTCATCCTGTTGCGATGCATGACAACACCTTTAAATCCAGCTCTAATAAGATTTAATTGTAGTTACAAGACACAATGAACATATCTATGGCAGCTGAGTCAACCATGTACTTATTTCCGATCAAATTTGGATCAAGGTTTCTCTTTAGGGACTCCAGGTCTCAGGGACTTGGCTGAGATGGAAAAAAAATTATCAGGCTGTGGATCAGTCCTAAACCTGACAACCAATCACAGTTGCGGATGGCAGGCAGAGGAATGGGTTTCCTTTTTCTCAGTTTAGTCAGAGAGAAGTGAAACAAATGTAGATCAGTCAGTCACTCAGTACCCGGTGCGACGGCTGGATTTATTCTGAGGATGAACATTTAGGGATGGAGAGACAGAGGAAAAGTTTGATTTGACAGAATGGGAGCTGGTGAGCTGGCCACTCAGATGTTCCAGGATGACATGAAAAGTCGACAAACCTCAGAAAATGATGCATGAATTCAGATGGAGGATAAAATGATGGTCAAACCCAAGCTAATCCAATTAAAAATGCATTTAGAATACAATTATCCTTGTACTGGATGTCTGAAACACTCTCTAACTATTGTTTTCAACTTACAAGACACAATGCAAAATGTGTGCATATGATTAAAATTAGTGCCCCACTTCATATTCAAAACTATATACATATTATATATTGTACAGCAATGTTTTTTGTGAACTGTTATTGTAGATTACAGTGGATATGAAAAAAATCACCAAGCAGTAAAGTTTTGAACTTACACAAAATAAATAATTCAATTTAAGCGCTGATGGAGGTCAACTAAATTGCAACACAGGATACCAGAGACAACCAAACCAAACAACCAAACAATTTGAAAGCGACATGTGAACTATTATTTTGTTTATCTAAAAACATCTGTATTGTATTATTATGTAACATTATTATTCAGACTGAGCTCAAAAAGTAAGCCAGACAGTCTTTATCATATAACATAACCCTAGAAACAAACACTTCCCCTTGTCGAGACCATCAAACTATTATTGTTGATTAGCAAATCTAATACAAACCCTCTTTCTCATGCACACACACATGCACAGGCATTGATCTAGCATAGTTTTGAGTCATGTCTGTCTGCCAGTGCCTGTCTGTCATTATCAGCTTTGATAATGTCTAATAGTGGCTTCAATAGAGAACCCAACCAGGATGAGTTTGTTTCCCCAGTTCTCTGCAGCTCATTGGCTGGGGCCTCTACCTCTAATCACCTTTCATTACAGCCTTCTGATCCCCAGCTTTCCTTTGTACATCGCACTTCGTCATCTTTATTTTCCAGTCTAATTGCATGTGAAAGATGCCCCCTTTGATTCTGCCTGCATGCCAAAGTGCTATCAGGGAGAGAGTGTCGAAAAGTGTCATGTGTGTCTGTCTACTCGGAGGATGAGGCAGCCGCATATTCACCTGCTGAGGACAAACCCGTTTCTCCCCAAGATATGACGTATCTATCACCAAGCTCAGAGGATATCAGCGCTGTCTGTCAACATAATAGCAAAGGGTAGGGGGTAACGGGATTGAAGAGGGGAGGGGTGAAAGGAAAAACATGGAGATGTGTGCTTTGAATTGCTTAAAGCAAAGCACTCACTTGTGTGAGTGTGTGTGCTTTATTTTTTGAGCAACGTGACGCACAAGCCTTGTCAAGTGTGGCTTCTTTTTACCATTTCTCTTCTGATTTTTGTCCAAAATTAAAACAATGATTTTAAAAAAAAAACACTGGCTTTCCTCCTGTACCTTTTTTTTCCTTTCTCCAAATGCCATCATTTGTTGCTTGTAGGTGGAGGTTGTGTACCCACCATGTTAGGCTTGTTCACTGTCAGTATTTAACCTTTTCAGTATGATGCCTCGAAGACCTTTGGTGGCCACTGTACGGTTATAGCGAGGCTTATTGTCTGTGGGTTTTATATCCCCCGCAAGAACTCGTTAAATGCCCCCCTCAGAGGAGGAAAACATACCGCATGTGAGGCACGATTAGATAATTTTGTGGCTCACCCTTTGAGGAAGTATCACCCTAACAAGGGTCTTATTTTGGTAACAAGTTCATGGAGGAGCTCTTGAGTGGCCTGATATCTGTTCATTGTGAAGCTATTGTTCCAGAATGGTGAGCGTGGTGCAGGCGAGACGCAGAAAGACCTCACGCTGACAGAATCTAATCAAGACTTGTCCCAACATATTACAACCGACTTAAGCTCTATCTTTCCTCCTGGTTAAGTCTCACTTACTCAGAATCAGACTAACCAGGGAGACAAAGATGAGGAGAGAAAGCGAGACACAGAGGTAAGATTAGGAGAGGGTGAGGGACAAAAACAAAAAAAAAACACATTGCTTTCTGACTGAAATGGAAGACTACTTCCGGCTCCAATTTCGGCATATGCCAGGGCGAGCTGCAGAAAGATAAATGAGCTCTCCAGTACCAAGAGGAACTGATTCTTTATCTGGCACGGCACTATTTACTGACATTAAGAATGATAATATCAATCAGCAAGCTGTCAGCAACCAAAGTGGGCTGTGAGGAGAACAAAGGTGCCACTGTCTCTCCTTTGATACGTTTACAAGGAGATGTTGATGTACTTGCCATTCAGGTGCAAATAATGTCATCACCACACACCCGGATCAGGACCTGCTGCTCCACCTTAGTGATGAGTAAAACTGCCCAGGGCCCTTTCCCAAAGCTAGTGTTCAGAGCTGGGAAAAATAAACCTGACGGGTTAATGAGCTAGCAATCAACACAGCAAGACGAGCAGCAGTGCACCAACATGTCTGCACTCCTCGTCTCCCTGTGAAATATAGCTGTGGGTAACAGATTTTTTTTTTTTCTTACCTTTAGTGGGGATGAGCGGGAGAAAACACATGGCAACAGCATCAGGGACGCGTCTGTGTAATTACTTTTGGCCATCTTTCAAACCTTTCTCTCTCAGGAGAGAGATGTGTGACAACATATGACAAGAAAGCCAACAGGCTTTCCATACAGAATAATGGAATCCATCATCACTGAGGCAGACACACCTGTCTGGCTTTGAGAACAATGCCACACTGCCTATTTATTAGGTGCCAGAAAAGTTTATGTTTGTTCGGTGACAGTGACAGCAACTTGATCCTTTTCATTTTTGGAAGAGGGATCTCAAGCTTTGGGGAAAGGAGGGAGGAGGGGAAAGTCTGACTCACATATTTTCTTCTCTCGGCGGTGCACAGTGAGTTCTCTTTCTTCCTGATAGCTGTCTGCTAAGAAGTCAGAAGACAAATAACAAAGACTGTCATTCTCCAGGAGGCTTTCACTAATTCTTTTTTTTCCCCCTCACCACAAAATGATACATATTATATCCTTTTGACACTTCAAGTCCAGCGTCATCTCAATCTTTCCTGGATTTGCAAGATATGGATTGCGTAGCAAAGAGGAAAGTGATTTAATTATTTATGCTAGTTTGATATCTGTATCCGGCAAGAACATCGCTGATTAATAATAACAATACAGACTTCATGATTGGCAGCCTCTGCCAAAACCGTTTCATTCAAAATTAGAAAACACTGACAATAAAATGTTGAGGTAACTTTAGAAATTTTACTAGATAATGATGCCTGCAAGTTTCCTCATGACGGAATTTATCAAAATAAAAAACACGTATTAAATAAATGCATATATTTACTGCAAACACCTGATTTTTTTTTTTAGGTACAATACTTGATGGATAAAGTATTAATGCATAATGAAGACATTTTTCAGTGCTTTTTTCTTAAGCTGGAAAAATTCCTACAATGGGTTTGTTTGAACATAAAAAATTAAACAAAAAGGACAAAGTTTAATTTAAAGTGTCAAAATATACTTTTAAAGATCAAGACAACTAGATTGAGCCGAACAGTTCATTATTGGTGTACGGCTGCTCAGTGGGCTATCACTTCAGTCTGACTGTCAGCCAGCCCTGTTGACAGAACAGCACTGGCTGTCATCTTAACAGTTAATAATTAGGCTTCCTCCAGCCACAATACAGAGTGCCACGGTGACAAAAGCCAATGGCAACCGAGGTGGCGGCTTGGCTGCCGCATTATAAATAGTCTGACCGGATGATTAATGAGAGGGGCCACCGAGCTAAAGCAGCAATCTCGCACACAGACAAAGGCTGCCTGCACAGCTGCCTGCACACACACACACACACACACACAAAAAAAAAATTAAACAAAACACAACAAGACAAGCCCTGTCCCCGGATAGAAACAAAAATTGAGGCAGAGTGGCAGGGAAAGTGGAAACATGCCAAGTAAATAAATTATTGAATTTCGACCGACAGCTTATGAAGACTTTATTTAACCTCTCAGCGCTTTTGGGGGGATCCTCATTAACATTTTGACACGCTCAGTTGAATGGTGGGGTCAGGCAGGTTCCACACTGAGGGGAAGTTCAGGAGAGACAGGCAAGTTCTTTTGTGATGATCTCGAAGTAGACATGAGAGGGAAAAAAATGGGAAAGGAGCATAACAGAGAGCCTAAATTAATTTAATAAATTGAGAGGCTGGAGTTTGTGGCTGTGGAAGCCTTAATTGACAAAAATCTAATTTGTTTAGAGGAGATATTCAGCTGCAAAACAAAGGTTGGTTGAGGGTGTTTTAAATGGCACCACAGAAACTTTCTATAATGCCCTTAGATTAACAAAGATATCTTGCGAATGCACATAATTTGTGAAAAAAATAGAAATTGCTCAGAATACATGCATGCTGGTTTATAGTAAAAAGTTTAAGTGTTGTTTGGCTAAATTATACTCAAAACGCTGATAATCTTGTTTTCCCTGGAGTGATATAATAAATCAATTTAAATGAAAAGAAATGTCTGGTTGTTTTCTTTGAAGATTTCAGTTTTGTAAGCTTTGACTGTGAGCCAAATTTTCTTCCCTGTTCCCATCACCTGCCTTTATGTCACTTCACAGTAATAAGGGTTGAGCACTTCGACTGTTAATGTTATCCTTTATCATTTTAAAATTACACTTATCAGAGCAGACACGTCAAATCAATCAAAGCATGACAGCAAATGGATAACAACAATGACAATGGTGACAAATATCTGTTTTTTGCTTGAGGGAAAGTTCCACAAACAAACATGGATGCTCTATTCCTCCACCGGTCAACAATTATCTTGAATATTTGGATGTGCGGGAGCTCCAACCAGGTTTTTCCATTTGATGGGCCTTATTCTTCCCCTCCACTTTACTGTGCTCAGCTGGCAGGGCTCTCAGTCGTCACAACATCTCCTTTTAATGCCCCTGACAGGGGGTTATTTGCTCCCATATATGTTTTCTCTCCAATTACACCATGGCAGGCTGGAGGCTGCCAAGCCACGATGCTGAGATGCTGATGGTCACCTCTTTGACTAGTCCTTCCTGCCTTCTGCACTATATTTTTCATCTTTTTAGATTCTATTAGAGAGGAGGACTCTCTCATTTGTCTGTCCTTGGTCCAAAGTGTTGTTTAACACCTGACAAGCAGCAGCACCACAATGCCAACAACTATTTGGTTAGAAAGGTAATATTGGACTTCTATCCGCAATTTTTCCTTCAAGGTGTATGTCTGGTAAGAATAAGGTATGAGCATTTCAAAATAAGAGTATAGAAATATTCTCAGGGAAAAAAGAATTTGAGCTTTCAGTTTGGGTGTAATATTGAAAAAGAGTATTTCAAGTTCAAAATAATTGTCTCAACAAACAAAGCAGCTGCAGTAGCATGAGCCGGGGGATTTAAATTACCACACACACTTTCTTAATTATGTTAAAGTGCTTCAACTTGAATACTTAATGCAAAGCACAATGCTAATCTTCACCAAAACCCATTAATTAAAATAATTTGCTTGATTCTTTGTGGCTGTTTACAGCAATCAGGCTGATCAAAGGCAAAGTAAAATGATACCAAGGGACTGAGATCTCAAATATACAAGATGCAAACCCTCTGAATCAATAGAGCAAAACAGACAGCATTTGTGAGTATAGCTTTAAGCTAAGTGGGTTGCCAAATGCAAAGGCTGCCATTGATACCACAATGAAAAATGCATGATTTCAGAGAGAGCGCTCTTTTATCTACGAGGCAAGATCAATAGTGGGAAGGGGTTATGGAATCAAAGTTGTTTTGCTGATGCGGTAGTTAACTGACACTCTTAAAAACATCTGAACACAATTTGAGAGAACAAAGCATGCTAAAAGACAATTGGAGGAGAGTAAGGTGAAGTTCTGTGGGTTGATAAACTTTCTTTTCACATTGAGGAAGGCGATATCAATCACTGAGTGTAAGGGGCAACCAAAGTCAGTTTCATTTACCTCTGACAAGCTCTGTGCAGGATCACTGGTGCACGTCTTTGTTTCTTGGCTTGAACTATAGCAAAAAAAAACAAAAAACAAAAACCCACCACGGATCACAGATTCTACATTAACGAGATACTGCATTTGTTGTTTATTGGAGATATATTCTTTTGTTCCTCTACAATACTGATACTCTAATCATCCATTTAGTTATACTGTTTTTGTGCTAACAAAGACTTTCTCTTTTTTTAAAAAAAGGAAATTTAAAAAAATGCATCTCAACGGAGTATGTATTGAAAGTCTTAATTCTAAACCAATTTTGCACATACTGCACTAAAATAAATCCTCTGGCCCACCCTCACACAACATCTGAACGTTGATTTCAACGTGACGCTGACAGAGCTAATTATTTTGTAACTCAAGCCCTGCCTCTGTCCTGACCTTCGCCCTGCAAGTGGACTGAGGAAGAGCCAGCAGCTTTCAGCAGAGGCTTGGGCCTGTCTGGCCTGAGTATGTGACAGGAGATAGACAGAGAAAAGAAAGAGGGAGCGAGAGAGAGACAGAGAGAGAGAGAGAGAGAGAGAAAGGGGTCACAGAAGGGAGAAATAGAGACACAGGAGAGTGAGACAGAGGAGAGAAAAGAAGACACAAAGAGAGAGGGGAAACATGAGAGAGAGAGCGGCAATGAAAGTGAGTGAGAATGACTGACAGACAGAGGATTCGTCACAGGCAAAGAGTGAAGGCTCTGGCCACAGAGGGACCCAGTGAGAAAGCTAACAGATAGCAATCTGAGTTATCACTCTGTGCCACGGCTAACAGCTAGCAGCTACCCTGTCACTGCTGCCTAAACAAGCCCAGTGTTTTCATCTCCATATACACAACGCGGCACTCTGTCTTTTCTTCTGATGGAGATAAGATGTATAAATTATGAGCAGCTGACAAAGTCTACTCCAGCGCCCCCGGCGTCTCATCAATCACTAGCCTGTGTGTCAGCAGGTAACTGACGTGGCCCCCGGAGGCACAGCCCCCTCTTTAGGTGTCTGAGTGTTTTTTGTGTGCAAAAAAAAAAAAAGAAAAAAAAAAGTGTGTGTTTGCAACTGTGCAATTGGGCTTTTGTACATGAGTATTGTGTCTGTCTGTGCATGTGTGTGTACGTGTGTGTATGTGCTATCTGAAGAGGTTGTGTGAACAGCTGATTCAGTCTTAACTCAATGCCGTAAGAGACAAAAAAGGAAAAGAAATACACACAACTTGCACACACCAGTCAGACAAAAAACAACTGAATGTGTGTGTGTGTGTGTGTGTGTGTGAACTCAAGGTTTTACTGTTATACCTTGGGGTTATCTGATGGGCTGATATACTCCAAAGAGAAACATAAATACTAGAAAGAATGAGAAGTGTGAAGGACTGATACCGGCAACAAAAAAAATAGGAAAAAAAAACACTAGATGAGAAAAACAAGAGTGAAACCAGGAGCTGGTTTGCTGGGTGGAGTCCTGGAGGCCTTCGAAGGCCGGTGGTGGACCACCCAGCATGATTATTAGTATTAACAATTTTTCCATGAACCTCAGTTTCCCATGTCTACAAACAAAACTGTGATCTGAGCCTTTGGTTGTGAAGGCAGCCATGAAAGAGATGCAGAAGCACACGTCAACTGCAAATCTATTTCATTTGCATTATAAATGGCAACACTTGAGTGTTTAACACATCATTGCTAAAGTAAGCAACATAATTACACCATGTGTCAGCAAAACAGCATAATTACAAGCTACCAGTTGTCAGTGTCTGATTTCACATTGTTTCCATTTAAAAGCCAATCACAGTCTTTTCACCATTCAAGTTTATCAGAATTAGGGTTTAATTTTATTGCAATAATTACAAGCTACTGTGTCCAAACAGCACATATTACATGGCAATTACACAGGGTTAAGGAAAATTATAGGAGAAAAAAAATAGACAAGAATCTGAAATTTTGGGGTTTCATACCAATAATTTGCTTTTGCAGCTTTTTGTAAATGTTTGCCTCTGGCACCCATATGATAATGAGTCTGTGTTGGTTATTAATAAATTTCCATTCAAGGGCAGTTTAAATGTGGAAAAATATACCTAGAAATATCTGCATTCAAAGTAACGTTCATTCCTCTTGGACTGAACAGGTACATAACCTCGAACCACATCACTGCAAAATTACACAATGTTTGTGTACACAGCCCAAAGCAGGTAGCGTTTGCTCGCGCACACAGTATCGATCGGCTGTCTTAAAGTGAAGTTCAAGAAGGAGAGAGCCAAGCAGAAAATTCTGACTCCCCATGGGGACGGGAGAAACAGCTCATCTCAGCACCAAAGAGAAGGAGGGCTGTCATGTTCTGTGTGATGAGCTGAAAGACTAGAGAGGCGGCCTGGAGCAGCGGGGTATTCCTTCCCCCATAAACAAACCTCCAAAAACAAACAGTTCCACCCCCACAGAGAAGGAGATAGGACAGTGAGACAAGAGGGAAGGGGCAGACAGGTGTCAGGAAAGAGTGACATCTGTGACAGAGGGCACTAAGAGAGAAGCTTGAGGAGATGAGAGGACGAGCTGATGACAAGGGTGTCTTTATGAAAGGAGCATCAGTCGTGTTGTCTCCCTCTCTCTGGCCTCCTGGTTTGGTTTGGAGTCCAGGCTAGGACTTTATATTTTGATCACCCTGATATCTCATGAATTATGTACCACACACCATTAGCATTAGTTAGAGCCATTGCAGTATCAATGATACTATTGTTTCGAGGGGGGTCAAGTCCTGAGACACATTATCTTTGAAAACCCCTACTGGAGAGACAGAAAGAAGATGTCTGGAATTCGGCTGACAAAAGCACTCAGTTGTCCTGAAATCTGATGAGTCTGACAGGATGTGAGCCCATCTGATCCACTGCCGTCTCAATATTCCCTTACAGGAGATAGGACGGACAGGCTGCTCCTCACCGCGCTTTTAGCACAGGTGTGATGAAAGTCAGAGCTGCCGCGCTCGGCCCACCTCTCGGATTACCCCGAACACGTCTGGTGACGGACGTTGCCAGTTGGCAGGCAAAAAGCTGGGAAGGGATGCCCGTCGCTCCCTTCCCATCTGCCCGCTGCGTGGAAACAGCATATCAGGTGATCCCAGGGGCTACTTATTATCATATCATATTAAATGTTTGGGCTATGGGTTACAGTTGTAGGTCCTAACAAAGTAAAGGATAGGTCTTTGAGAATGGGACAAAGTGGGCTGGTGATACAAGGTCAATGCTGTGGACATCTCTGGCACCCCTGGGAGCTGTTTATCACACTGAGATAATGGAGAACAGGGAAGACTGACAAACAGTGATAAAAAGAAATAGAGATCCGCCATCCACTGTCCACTCTGAATGGCTTTATTTGCTACCCACTACCAAGGCACAGTACTTCCTGTACCCTCTTAATCAGACTTGATAAGATGACAAACTTTTATTTCACACTGCCTGAGGAAGTTATCCTTGAAATAAAGTATGTGTTACTAATCATGACTCACAGTATATCTTGCAGGATCTCTTATTACAGACCTTTACAGCTCATTAACTTCAACTGAATTTCGTAAGAATGGCACAGTAGAAGTCAGAACTATTCTTGGAAGAGTATGAGGAAATCTGTCAGCTTTCGGTTGAACGTCAGCTGCAAACAGAGGCTGAATGAAACTGTCAGAGGTTAGAATGCCTTTGGCAAACACTAAGAGATGCAAATAATATGATCACGGAAAAAAATATCATCTTAACAGTCTCAGCCTCTATTTCAGCATGTGAAGGATTCAGATATTTTATTCTATTCACAATTTTCAGACAATGGAAGCTAATACCTTTGCAAACTCTCAAAGATCATATATTCTTTGCAGAATTGTGATACTAAAACATTGTGGCATTAAGGATCTTCACCCACTTCACTGCCCGTCTGTGCCCTGTGGTCCTATGCCAATCGTTCACAGACCTCTTCAACACATCCATGAATGACAGAAGAATGCTGTTTGAGTGTCACTTGACCCCTCTGCCCCTGCAGTGACCTCTGCTGCACCCCGAGCGGCATTCACTCTTTCACATATTTCCACTGCTAAACAAGAATGTCTGCCTCTCCTCCTCTGTCTCAGCTTCATTTCCTCTTTAGCGCCATCCAATTCTCCCATCGCCCTGTTCATCACCCTGCCTCTCTCACCCCTTTTTACTCCCTCTATTCAAAACTTGAGAAGGAAAAAACAAGAGAAAAACGCCTCTCAACCAGTAAAAAACACAGGGATGAGAGGCTATTCAGAGCGTGATGGTTGGGAAAATGGGGCCTGCTGTGTTTGTGAAATGCAGAGGGGAAGATAATATGTGGATTTTGGACACGTACACATGAGCTGTGCATGCTGTGGGGGCACACTTCAAACTTATATAAAAAGAAGGGCTAAACAGTCTCTTGGGTCTTTGAAAAGACAGTGTAGGAGGCAGCACACACAAAGCCTGAGACTGAACTGACATCAACAAGATTGTTATGCCAACTTGGAAAAGCTGAACTTTTGGACCAGATGCAATAAAGTCTTTCTTTATGTTCAGCGCTCATTAAAACCAACTCACTATCAACTCTTCCTAAACCCTTCTTCTCATAACATAAAGTGCTCTTCCAAGGCTGAATGCGTGTGGTACTGACAATACTGAAACTGCATGTTCCCTCTCTGTCACTCAAATGTGAGGTTCCTGACAGACTAAGCCCTTATTGCAACAGATTTGACTGGTTAATCCTGTGAAAAACCATCCTTTTTGTCTCTCAGGTGAAAAGGTCGCACAGCGAGGCCTGTCTCCTTTCAACCTACAGTATTTCTTTCTCGTCTTAGCCTCCAACCTAAACATGCTCTAGCCCTCATCATTGGCCTCTCTAACCCCTCCTCAGCCGTCTACCCACATGCATGCATAAGCTACAAAGCTGGAGGTGTCAAGACTACCTGTCTCAACAGCACCCCCCTTGCCTGACCTGCGGATAGCCCTCAGGGACATTAATTATAGAGTAGTCTGACTTGTTGAGAGGAAAGAGACAGACAGAGAAAGAGGGAGAGAGAGAGAGACACATACAGAGAGTAATAGATAGATAGATAGATAGAGAGAGAGAGAGAGAGAGAGAGAGAGAGAGAGCAGAAAAAAGATAAATGCAGAGATGTTGTTACAGAAGCTGTCACCTCCTAATCATGTCATCCTGCTGTAAAGAGGTGATGCTGAGGCTCTACTCGATCAGGTTTCCCATTCATCACCAGGGCTGACGGTGTTGGAGGATGTGGAGGGCCAGTGTAGAGTGGTAGGCTGACTAATTTTCCCACAGAGTTCAAATTTTTAACTTGTTATGCCCAAACCTGACCGTGTCTCGTCTCAAAAATAAATTTAGTCCAAAGGTTATAATTCTGTAATGTCGTGTCCTGTACAGTCCTTTCACATGTTGGTGTGAATCACAATGTGTACATTCAGTGGATGTGGTTGTTTATACAAAGCAAGGGCAAAACATTGCACCCTGCTTGTGTTTCTGTTCACGGACCACTTGAAAGGAACACGGAACATAAAAATGTTGCATCCACGCCAAGTGTTCAGTGCCGTGCTTGCAGGCAAAAAATATGAAAATATAAAAAAAAAATATGGATCAACGAAAAAATGATGCTTGGGTGTGTGTTTTAAAGATATCGTATGGATAGCAATGTCTTCTCTGCAAGTGTGGATAGACACCAACGTGCCACAGTGTGATCAGAGCAATCTGTCCAAACAAATGGAAACATCTTTTGCACGTTACTATGTTAGATTAGACGACTCGCGGTCATTTGATTCCCCACTGTCTCGACAGCTCCCGCTTCTAATGGACCGAGTGGGATTTCACAAAACGCAAACTAGGTAGAGGTCAACATGTTTGAAGGTTATCCCTGTCGGGGGAATCAAAATAAATAACGTTCAGGTGTGCTATTCTCTGTCAGGTGAGTGTCTTAATGATGCCAAGTTAACACATACTAAATAACAGTGTCTCCCTACGCACTGACAGCCTCAGAAATAATTGACCAGCGTGCTCCAAACGGAGACGCAGTAGGCAGAGAATTCAATCCTGCAGCTGACAGAACCCATTGAGCATGTCACAAGATTTTGCATTATACACAAAGCAATGTCAGGTCAGGGATGCGGCCTCCTGCTAGTTATTTGCGATTGCATCTCTGAGGGTAAATTACCTGGCTCTCCATAATATGGTCTAGTTAACTAATTTCCTGACAGCACGCTGTCTTATAAGAAAAGTCTCAGATTTACTGCCTGTCAAAAACATGATGACTGTTTTTTTTTTGCCTCTTTTCTTTTCTCCAAATGCTTGGCAGCCTCTCAACCAAGAGCTCATATTCAATATCCTCTCTCGCTGTGCCGAGGACATCTCTAATTCCAGACAAAGACGTTACGGCTGAAAATGAACAAAAAAGAAACATAACCTTATTATGTTTGAAGGCTACCAGCAGTGTGTCATTTCATCCACAAGTTCCCATGCAAAAAGAAAAAAAATGCTGCTGGGGGGTTGTAAAGCAATGTAGCATAGTCCTGAAGCCCTTAGTCGGGAAACAGGGAAATCTATTATCCATTATCCTGCCGACCTCTGCACATTGACAAGTGCACACATACAGTATATGGTGTCCTGTCATTTTGTTGTTATACATGTGTAAATCATTCACTTTCTGTCAGAAAAGATGCTTTGACAACGAAACCTCACCTCACCAACGAGGTCACGGGGAAACTGAATCCCACCAGAGACAAAGCATAGTTTTACCTGCGAGAGCACGGCCTGCCACTGATAGGGACAAAGATGACAAAAGCTCAGCAATGGTGTGAAGACTGCCTTTAAGCTATACTGCGCGGGGGAGAACAAAAGGACTCCCCACCACTGCTGAGGAACTTAACAGTGTCTGTTTTAAAGTTCACAATGCAGCGCCAAGGTCTGCCTACCCTTTCTTTTCTCTCCTTTCAGCCGGACGGTGTGGCCTATCATCGTCTCGACAATGACAGTAGGTGGAAACGCTAGCTTTCATTACACAAAGTATAAATAGTGTAATCTATCAGCCCTGCCAATCAGAATGATTGATTATGGGCTGTCAGGGAGGAGAGTGACACATTAGAAAAGTTTGGTTAACAATGCCTGTAGCTGGTGCGGGGCTGCTGCCACCCAGCCCAGTGATTAATGTGTTGTCAGCCTGTAATCCCACACCCACGCTTAATGAGGCAAGAATTTATCATCTCGGCAGAGTGGCAGATGTCAGGGGGAAAGGAATCCAAGTGGCTGGAAACAATATACTTTTTCTAGCCTGTGCTTGACATGTCTGACAAGCTCTAAAAACCACAAAGAAGCTCTGTGTAAGCACAAACTTCAGTGGAGAGACTTTCAGCTCTGGCTCCGTCCTCTGCTGTATGCTCATGAAAGTCGCTGCTGAAAGAAGACTCCATCTCCATTAACACCGAGGAACAGACATAAGTAGTGTAATGGATTAAAGCTTAAATGATCCAGCAAACTGAGGGACGGACATTTCTATAGCCAACGTGTTTGAGCATATTTGAGGAGAAATGCGTTTACAGTTTTACACAAATCAACTCAAAGTTTCACTGTCGTCTCCATGGTGAATCATAAACAAAGTGACGCTTTTATGTGGTCTATATCTATTTCATCGTGTGCAGATTTTGAGCTGTAATGTTCATAAACTTTTTTTTCTTTTTAATAGCATAT
>JAQNCA010000003.1:14251696-14297666 GCA_029783725.1 Acanthurus tractus
AGAGAGAGAGAGAGAGAGAGGCGGCAGCTTTAACGAGGTGAGGCGATGAATCCCCTCCTTGTTAAGATAATTATGATCAGCCTCATTGTCAGAGCTAATACTTCACACGGGCTGTCTTTACGCTTTGACTACCACTTAGCCTGTGTAAGCTCACCATCATACATCATACAGCTCCATGTGCATCAGTGTGTGTGCTTTTGAGCTTACATAAGCGGGGCATGTATGTGTTGAAAATATCTTCATTATCTGCTAAGATCCTGTCTCCTGAACACACAGGGTACATATATTAATACCTAGCTGGAGCAGCAAGTCGGTGCAGGTAGCAAAAAAGGATGTGAGACACCAGACAAGGACACTGAAGAGGAGACAGTGACCCAGAGAGGAGCCCTGCCAGATCAATACACTAATACTAATTCAGACATAGTGATTGATAAACCACTGCTGACAACACAGGGAAGAAAACTCTCGACCGTTATTGGCTGAAATGTCAGTCACTGCTGCCAATGGCGTGCACTAGTGTCATGTCAGATATCCCGAGGCAACGCATGAAAAATGGAGAACAGCAGCCTTGGCTCTTTTACATGTGTTACACAGTGTCCCTTCTTATGTCTGCTGTTTTTGAAACTGTCGCCAAGATGAATCATGTCTGGAAATTTAAAAAAAAAACTGTGAGGACAATAGGTGAACAGTGTTCGTCTGAGCTGTGCATTACAGACTTTTGATGTAAAACAACCTCAAAGCCATCTCTGTTACTGAAATGGTAATAGAGATCACAGAGAAACATCCCCACAGCAAGCATACCAATAATGAAGAAGTTCCTGAGTCGAATGTTTATTAAAAAATGAACATTCACACAGGCAAAAACACTTTGAAAATCTAGAGAGCTCTGGTAGATTCAGTCCACAGTAAAGGGCTAACGTCTTCTCAAGGTTTGCAGTGCAGAAAAGCAAAGCACTGTTATTCTAAGCGGAGGGCCAGAGCTGCAGAGGGACAGTCATAACGATGTCCTGTTCAGAAGGCAACAGATAAATGTTTGATAAATTGACCAATACTGGGGCCATGATGGCCTTCATATGTGCATAATGGACTATTCAGAGCACACTTCAGATTGCCTGCCAGGATAAGCTACTGTAATGAACGGGAAAAGGAACTGGACCTGGGAAATCCAGAATGTGGACTGGCTTTAATAAACGTAATAAGAAAGGTGAAAGGCAGAGGGCTGGCTAGAAAAAGAGGCAAGAGACTGAAGAACAATTCAACCATAAATAGCCAAGAAATATTCTGGTGGTTCTTGCAAATCGTTACACTCCAAATATCTCTCATTTACAAATTTCTTTCTCTGAATCAAGGTAATGCCCCACTGACTTTATTAACTAGTGCAAATCATCTTGTTTTAAAATTAAAATTAAAATTAAAATTTAAAATTTTATTAAACAAATGTAATTGGGTCACTTTTGTCATTATTTACTCTTAACTGACACTTAACTTAAGTCAAATGCAGTTGAAAGAAGTAGATTTATTTAATAATTAATTTTTTGATATTTTTCATGTTTTAGCCAAAACAGTGTTATATTGCATGTAAATAATTAGTAATAACTGATGTTTTGCTGTGTAATAAAGTGGTGCTGAGTGTAAAAGGTGCACTATAATAACTGTTATTCAGCTTTGCAGCAATAATGGAAAATTTAGGGATAAAATATAACCTATTCATACACAAGGTCTCTGTTAGTTTAACACAGTTGTATTTCATCACTCTAACCCAGAACAAAAACACAAATAAACATCAAAAAATACCAAAATACAGCATCAAAACACTATCAGGATTAGCTCATGGTAAATAAGATGACATTATCTGTAAAGCAAATTAATGCCCTGCAACCCCTCAAACCCCCAGCCAGCTCCCTCCTACCACCTCCACACAGTGCTGATCAGGTCTGTTCCAGCGCTCTTCCCTCCAGCTACACTTTATGGCCTATACGCATCTCTGTACTTGCATTTCTGATGGCGATGGTGAATTAGACTGTCATTATCTGTCCCTATCTTCCCCACAGCTCTTCCTTTCTCACCCCCTTTTCCGCCTCACATTTAGACAGTCACTGCTCAATGTGGCACTCCTCTCTGTGCGTTGCCAGGCCTCAGGTGGCAGTCATTTAAAGATCACACGTCCAGGACACACACAACACTCCCTGAATGCCTGTCAATTCACACATGGGAAAGGGATTACACGTCTCCTCCTAGGCAGCTGCAAATTACTATTAATGGCGATGCAAATCATTAGAGTACGTTTGGCGCCGCCAGCAAATCTCCTCTTTATGTGGGTTCACTCTTAATCTGTTTTGAATATTGCGCTACGCTTGCTCCTGACAGGCTATGTGTAAAAGCATCACTAGCTACAAAGCTGTCAATTGGAGGTGGCATGTCAGATTGAACTTTACACAGGGTTACATCATTGGCAAAACAAAAAAAATAAATTTTTTGAGAGCACAAACAAATTCGAGCAGGAAGAAATCTGTGAAATATAATTAGAAAAGTTCTTTGTTGATGAAGAAGTTAAAAATCACCGCTCATTACTTCAATGCTCTCCAAGGCAGTTATGCGAGGAGTGCAAATTAAATTGTTGAAAAATTGTCTACAACATGGTGTGTCCGTCAAACGTTTAAGCTAGCTTCCTTGTGTGTGAATGATAATACCACTGTGGATCATGCGGTGTCTGAGTTATAGACTACCCCCGTGGATATTCCTGCTGAGTGTGTGAGGTTAATATTCTCTCTCAATGTCATTAGCGCTGGCAGAGGGGCTGAGAGCACTGTGAATCAGACAGGCACTGATCCTGTCAATTCACACACGGACACACACACACACACCCGCAAAGAGCCAAGGCCAGACAAAATCAAAGCCACTGTACTGAGGTCAGCATCACCTGGCTTCGTGCCCCTCCTCCCCCGCCCTGCATCTGCAGTCCCTGTCTGATTAACGACCCTGGATCAACCCTGGTCAAGGGATAAGGACTTGACAGACATTCCTGTCAGGCCAAACCTCATAAGCCTTGCTTGACCCCGGTTTGGCCCAGGATGAAGTCTAAGCTCCAACAATGACCCGATTGAGAGGTTGGAGAGAGTTGCCTCTTTCCCCAGTGGAAAAAAAAAGAAAGAAAAGAAATGGAGAGATCACTGAAAAAGGTGAATGTCTTTTTTAAACTTTCAGCAAGTGAGGTTTGTTACATGACCAGACAGAATGACAACAGCTTCCCACACAGAACACATAAATTGTACAACGTGAAATACATCACTGGACAAGGGAAGAAAACGATTTGCCAGTGCAGCCGAGCTCCTTCAGAGCCTATTCAACACTTCCCTTCTCCCAGTGCCTGGCCTGTGCTCACAGTATGGCCATGCGTCTTGTGAATGTTTGTATTGAAAGATTAGTTGTCTATCCACATGACAAACACCCTCCTCGCTCAGTGAGCGGGAGCTGAAAATCAATTCACTGATGGCATCTCAGTCAGCGAGGACATCAATGCGGCACAAACAAGCGCAGGCGAGCTCTCATGCATGCTCCACAGGCTCACACATCTTTAAGTGTGTATAATACTGTAGAATTACAGTGACAGGGTCAATCAGCCAAGGCATATTGCAATAAGTACACTTCACATTAAACAATGAGCTTTTCATGAATAAAACAATGCATAAATATATAGCACATGTATACAGAATATGTAACTGGAAATGAACCCATGTTCTCTTGCAATAAAGTAAAAGGAACCATTAAATAATAGATGCTGGGATCTGTGAGGAAGGATCCGTCAGTGCCCTGTCTGCCAGTACGCTCTGTCATTACAGTGTTCAGGCTCAGTGCTTGTCAACATTTCCCTGAGAGGGAAGAGCCATCCCGCATTACGTTTGAGTGAGTTCAACTGTCAACTGCCAGCCATTTGTATGCCTCAGCATCCACCTAATAGCAAATAATCACTACCCAGCGCTCTCTTCATGGCAAATGATCGATGTTGTCTTGAAGTCTGATGGATGACCCTGCCACAGTGATGTCCAGGCATGCACTAAAAACCACCTCTATGAAATGCCTGTCAGTCTGATGAAGCGGCGCACACCAAATCACATGCGTGTGCACGCATTGACGCTGAGGAGTGCATGTGTGAGGGATAAAAGAGAAAATGAACAAAGTGAGGGGAAGCCATGATTCAATTCAACAACAACAACAATGAAAAAAAAAAAGTTAATTTCTTTATATTAGTGGGAAATTTTATAATGTGACGGGACCTGGGGTGTGATTGGTAGACGGCATTACCAGAGGTAGACTGCTCAAGTACCACCTGGGATGCCTCTTTTCCTCCTCTCACCCTCTCTCCCTCCTTCCCTTTCCATAACACACAAACAGCTCCCTATTACCCCTCAGTGTTCAGATTAAAATGCACAGCACCACAATCTTTGATCTCCCACTTGCTGACACAAATCCTTTCAAGGCTCAACATTTTCCTGCAAAGGTAATTAGTGCTAATTAAAAAGTTTCGAAAGCAGTGTACGGCTGCTGCTGTTGATGCTGCCGCTGCTGGTGCTCCGGCGCGCCCTCCGTCAGATCACCCATCTACCCCCTCCGCAGGTCTTGCGGATGTGTGTGTCAGCTGTGTTCCTGCCTCTTTTCTGCAAAAGCTCCCATAACTAGACGACAGCAGTCAGCCTGGAATGTTTGTAGAAGGAGGATGAAATCTGGAAGCCCAGTGAGGGGTCTAAACTGGTGGTTCTTCCCCCCAGACAAACCTGTGCTCTGCAGGAGAACATGTAATGACACATGTAACAAATACAAATCCCACAAATAGAACAGGTGTAGTCTTTAATTGGGATATCCTAGCTTGGGGGGGGGCTTGTAAACACGGAGTAATTAACGTGATAAGGGATTCAATTTGCAGAAAATATCACTGCAGAGAAACATATCATTTAGTATGGGCCGTGATTTGCATAATGTTAACAATCGTAAAGACTCAAAACTCTTGTGGCATTGTGAAAAAACACATTCATGATTATAGAACTTCCTGTTTGGTGTGATTTCAATAACATGAGATAAAGAATATAGCTTGAGCAGTCTAGCAGTGCTATCATTCATTCACCGGCCTGCCTTATTGCTTTCATCAAGCCATTATTATGATATAATTAGCTGCCTTTCCAGCATATTATTAAGTGGCTTGCTGAGTGTCAGGTACAGAGGCGTCTCAGAAATGACACACGCACAAAAAAAGCAATATTGTTCCACAATGTTTCAAAAAGATAATTACATAATCTCAGCATGGAGAGCATGCAGAAAAGTGATAATTAGACAAGTATTCCTGCCAATTAAAGTATCAAGCCTTGCTTTTTTGTGTGTGTGTGCATGATACAGAGCTTGCTGCAATTTCATGTACAACATGATATGATTACATTAGTCATGTAAATGAGTGTACAAAAGCTGTGCATTGTTGCGGTAACATGACCTATCATACATGTTTTAATGCAGCTTACAACACTGTTTACTAGAAGCTGGAAGATTTTTAGGTCTTTCTAAAGTTAGTGTGTTGAGCAATTATTCAGGATGAAAAAAAGCCAGGAATATGTTTTAGCTGTTATAATCCTATTAATAGGCTTAATGATTGACATGTAGGTGGTGCCAACAAGAAAAAGCAGAGTAACAACAAAGTTATTAATTTGACCTTTGGGATAGTTCCTTCGTTCACAGTTGTTGTTTTTTGCCTTGTCTTACACCTCCAAAGGAGATAATAGAACATGTCACCGCACAAGGCAGTTTGAAATTGAATGCCATCATTTTAATTTAAAAGTTATATTCTCAGTGACATATCTGTCAATGCATAATTGGCACTGGATGTACATATTTATCATTCAGCGAGAGACACTCAAAGACACCGACAGATATGTTACTTTGATGCGATGACAGTCACATGAGGGGCAAAAAAAAATGCGAATCAACTGTCGCGCTGCCAGTTAAGCTTTTTGTCACAAACTTGCACATAAACATGCATGATTAGAAAT
The DNA here is from genome assembly GCA_029783725.1 of Acanthurus tractus. Lineage (NCBI taxonomy): Eukaryota > Metazoa > Chordata > Actinopteri > Acanthuriformes > Acanthuridae > Acanthurus > Acanthurus tractus. The sequence goes on from JAQNCA010000003.1 coordinate 14,257,729, forward strand.
AGCAAAACAAGTTGTTGGCTGAAATCAGTGTTCTTGCTCCAGAAGTGTGTAAACAGGCTTAGTTGATCCAAGTAGAGAGAGTAAAATTCAGAAGGCAGCCTCAGTAGCAAATCATCGTAAATTAGGGATATTTCTTGAGAGAACAGCCTTTACAGTATGACAAACATCAAAGTGTGAGAGTGCAATTACTTATCACAGAGCAGCAAACAAGGTACACACTCTTCAAAAATTACTTATATGGAGTAAACATCAGTAATATTGCAGAAACATGTATTTAACAGTCTATAAAGATAGAAACAAAGCCATAACATCCAGTGCAGTGATCCATTTGCACACAACTTGGGTAAAACATCTTCAAAAATGGAGATTTGGCAGCAGTCTCTGTTGATGGAAGATGGCCCTTCTATAGTTTTTCAAACAATAACCTAAAGGGAGGTATGTGATAACCCATCTGCCCATTGTAAACCACAATACAGCTCCATGAGAAGTAAAAAAAAGAGGAATAAATCCCTCCCACTCACTCTTACTTTCTCTCCGCTGTCTACCCTCCCCGCGTCTTACCACTGGCCCATTACCTTAACAGAGTGAGGCTCATTAAAGAAGGCAAGTTGAGTCAAATCCTTCTGTAATTCAGCAGAGGTGAATTGCTGTCAACATCATTAACCGTCATTTCTCCAACTCACTTCAGTACTTATGAAGTGTTCTTTATTGTGTAATGATCCAGATCTCTTCTCTAAATCGCCGCTCTTCAAAGGCCCTGGAGGACATACCACCCATGCAGCCGACTGACATGCTAGAGGGCCAGATTAAACGTGGCTCCATCATTACTTTCCTCTTTGTGCTTAAACAGATCCAGCATTTCATCCTGCGCTTCAGCTAGCAGGTACCATTCCTGCAGAAGGAACAGAGCGGAAGAAGAGAAGGACTGTGGTTTTCAAACATGGCTGTCTTGTCTATGTTGAATCATATTTTTTTATTAATAGCACATCATTTTAATTTGGTTTGCAACATCACAGGGCCACGTTTCCAGCGATATCCCTCTTCCCTCCCTTTAAATACTGTTTATTGATAGTTCAGTAACCTCATAAGGCCATTGGTCAGGCTGGCTCCATGGCTAATTACAGTGAGAGCTGCCCTGCTTGTCATGCTAGATGTCCTCTAAGCCCTGTCTTAAGAGAAGCTTTCTTTGTGCCTCCGCCATTGTGTGTCCCCTAGTGCTCAGTATCATGCTATGAGATGTCCTCCAGGCCTTGTGTAGGGGTAAGCGTCTTTTGTGGAGGCACCATTGTGTGTCCCCAGTTCTGAACCCCCTGCTAGGTAGGAACACAGACACAGTGCAGCAGGGGGATGCTTCTCAGGGCCCTAAGACCTACAGTAAATCTTCAAACAATTTAGACAAACAAAAACGGCTGCTGTGCTGCGGTGAGAGTAGACAAGGAAAAGCAGATGAATAAGCAACATCAATTACTGGGGCTTTGACCTGCAAGCCCCCACACCATGGCACACATTTCACACCAAATCGCCCCAGATTGAAGTTGACACTGCTGGAGTGGAAACACTGACCCCTCACAAGGCTAGCGCTTCAAACTTAAGCGCAGAAAAAGGCAGGGGGGACTGACAAACCACAGAAACCAAGGCCAATGTGGAAGGGAGACAAGGAGGAGGGGTGAATAATAAAAAAAAAACACAAGCATAATAGGTCCTAGTTTGTTTCAAAGTGAGACAAAATGGCTCAATTTGAGCACTTAGGCCATCGAATTGGCCCAGCTGAGGTACAAGAGGAACATGCGAGGGGACAACCGCATCAGGCCACTGATAAGGAGCCTATAAGGGGAACAAAGCCGGATGTCCAACAGGCTTACCAGTGAACCTGAGTGGGACTGGACCCTCTTTAAAGCTTGTTTTAGTCTCCAAGCTTTACCCCCAAAAAGTGCCGCTTCCCCTGAAGCCTTTTTCCTTAAGCACATAAAGCCTCCCACTACTTTGTAAGCTTGGACAAAGGTAAAATAAACACATGGGTCACATTTGTTCAAGACATAGTACACTGCTCTCATAAAAAGTTCCTCAAAGACCCTTTTCAAGAAAAGAAATGCTGCTTTGAGTGTTATCTCTTACTTTACAATTGTGCATATTAGGAAAAGTCTTTTTTTTTCATTTTCACTTTGATTGAAAACCAAGAAAAAGAGTGTCTCCAAAGGTGAGAAAAGATCATGCAATCCTATCACAGTTTGTCAATACAGTGTTAATTAATCTAATAACAAACTGCTCTGGAAAACATGCCCCAAGACATGTAGTCTCACAGCAACGCCGCACCACATTGACACATTTGGGGGCATCAGGCTGCGGATGGAGACAGTCCTAACAATCTCCCAATTAGCCAGGGGGAAAGCAGAAAATATGTCTCAGGTTCACAGAGCAAGCGTGAAACTTAATAATATGACATGGCATACACAAACAGAGCATGTCTTTTTATAGCCACATGTGAAAATGAAACAAAAATAAAAAGACGGGAACAAAAAGGAGAAGGTGCTTGTCTTCTTACTGAAAAAAATATAGAAAAAAGGTGTTTCTATTTAATAGCAGATTTAAGTGGCATGATAAATGTGACACAGTGAAGCAATAAAAACCATGAAGGAGATAGATGCAACAATTATTAAAAGAGAGGAAAAAAAAACTTCTAAAGGGGCGATACTGCAGAACTGGAAGTCCTCAAAGGTTAAAATGTACATTCTCATTCAAGATCATTTAATATGAACATTATGGAGGTCATTAGCAAATCTAATGAAAGCCTAAAACCAATTTGGCCTCCATGAAACCATGACGCATTGACAGACAGACAAGGCAGTCTGTCAGATGGAGCAGTACATTATTCACAAAGAACATAAATATCCCAGCATTGTCACAAACTATTTAACCCCATCTAAAAGCTCTACTAATGTATTGGCCTTAAGTGTGAGCACCTGCTTCAAACAATGGAGCCAGTTGCATCTTTTTCTCCCAGATCGCAGACATTTAAAAAGAACGATAATGGACCCTATGCCAGTCAGTCAGTCAGTCAGTCAGTCAGTCAGCCGTCTTTGCAAATGGAAATCCAGAGAAAGGTGGAGATGGGAATCATTTTATCTAGTTGACACACATTACAACAGAGAATTTCAAAAGAGTAAGATGGAAGCTCTCAGGTCAATTATGGTGTCAAGGCTGTCAGACTGCAATGAAATATATACCTTTGAAGAACACTTTACTCGAGGGATGGGGTAAAAAGGATGGGAAGACATACTGTTTAACCCAGAGACCACATAAGAATATCAGAGATGATGGAGTAAAACGTGGCATGATAATGGACCATTTTTACTGAGCACACTTTGTCAAAAAAGGACAGACTACACCCTCCTTCTGAAGGTTAGCATCAAGGAATATTATTCTGGTGACCAACGCTGATTAATGGTGTCAGCTGAAACAAAGTGCTTGGTCATTAACAAAGTCGTTAAGATAATGGGGGAAAGGTGATTTACAATATGAATTTTTAAGTTACATTGTAGTTAAACCCGACACAGTTCATGTTTTTGTGGGGGATTTTTAGGATTTTTTAGAAAATTAGGCTCGCTAAATATCCACACTAAGCCACTGAAAAGTCATTTAAATGAAGAAAGGTTTCAAACAAACATTAAAACACACACGCAGAAAACTTAGTGCTTCTTTAGTCCCTTTTTATTCCAGCCTCCAAATGTAAATGTCCTCACCCTCCATTCAAGATATAAAATACTAACCTTGAGACAGTGAATGACAGAGGGAATTATGGGTAATTGTAGTGTCAGAAAGGGAGACAGCTGTATGATGAGATTCTGTGTCATTTAGACAATCAGAAACTTAAGAGGCAGTGTGACACATTTCTCCCTCTCCCATCCGACAGGGCTTCTGACATGGCTGGTGATAATTTCCAGGAGAGAGAAACGAGAGACAGAAAAGAGTGAGTGGAGGGAGCACAAATGAAAATGGAAGTCACAGAAAGAAAGGTGTGATTTTTTCCCTCTTCCGTATGCAGCGTGGGTCGAGTGATAGCCCGTGTGCTGCATTCATTGCTGGAATCAAGACGAAATATCCCCTTACATGTCAACCTGCCAGGCAGATAAGAGGTGTCTGAAGCTCTGTATGAGATTAATACTTCCCAGCTAGAAATGCCACAGGATGTGAAGGGGGACTTTTGATCTCTGTGGTTTGAAGACACTTCAACAACAGTACAAGATTTACAGCCAAAGATACATACTTCCTACTGAGGTCAGATATGTGCATGGACATGCTCCGACGCACAAAAAAAACATGCCCTGTAGTCTATCTAAACCACAAATGGAGAATAACAACAATAAGCGTAGTTGTCAGTTTACACACGTTCACTCAAGCCATAATGAATAGGATATAAATGAAAGGATGAAGTGCCTGTCAACATAATGAATTCAATAAAAGCAACATTGTCTGCTTTGTCACATTTCAAAAGCGGTGACGTGTAATTACTGTTATTTGTAGAAATCGCTTTCATTATCATCAGAGAGGGCCCTTCCGCTCTAACCACTGGAAAAAGGCTCAGCAACCTTCTAACAGAAATAAGCTATGATATTGTTGTCCTGTGTAAGAAGTAAAATGTTCTTGTTATGAAGAATTAATGTGAAGTAGTTACAGAAAACAAAGTTAGTGCAGCTCTATTAAGCTAAATCTAAAATAGTCTGATGATTTAGAAAATTGCAAGCTTAAGTATGAATTTGAGGATGTTTTGGAAGGTTTATAAAGCTCTGCATTGTAAAAGCAGTTACACATGTTGTTCTCCAGTGCAAATACATTTTGATTTGCCAATTTTTTTGTTAGGCAAAACAAAACAAAATGGCAGGCATTAGGAAAGCTACTTCTCCAGAGCAAAAACAACATAACTAAGGCAAGGTCAATTGAATCCCATGCAAAAGACTTTCCTGATTTTAAGACCTGACACATGTAAACATCTTAGCCTTATCAGCCTTATATGATAAAGGTAGTAGCCCTGATTATTAAAAAAACAATAATAATTAAAAAATATAAAAAAAGGAACTCTGTTGGGCTATGGTCAGCTGTTGCACCTCAATCCAGGAGTTGCTTAAACTACATAAGGAGGCTCCATAGCTAAGTAATTACATTATGAGTGTTTACACTTACAGAACCAAAGAACCACTATACAGAACCTTTGTGTTCGAGAGATTGTATTCACATGATAACCTCAAAACTTGGCAAAACACACCAAAAAATGCTGATAAACAGTAACACAGGTAGAGGCAAAAAAGAGGCACTTCTGGGGTGTACTGTCCCCTTTGAGATCAGCAAAGTTACATCTATTAAAATACAGTGAAAAATCAACATTCGGGTCATTTTCAGAGCAAATTCTGTGAAATCATTGCCCTCTATCATGAGTGTATCAACAGTGTAAAATAATGTAAACATGGCATTTTCAAGTATGTAGGTAAACTTAGTAGCAAACCAATTTCGGGGTTCAAACTTTCTCACCACTGCTTGCAACAAAAAGGTCAAGGAAACAGTAAAACGTCTAATAACAAAGTTTAATTACATCACATACATAATTAATGCCATGATGTGTATGACATTTTCATCTACTGTTTCTGTGGTGCTACGAAAATGAACAGGTTACATCCTATGCAAACCTATAAAATGATTTCTATGCCACGGGTATCAACATAGAGATCCTCCAGACAGCTAAAACAAAACTACAAATTTGACTTTGCTTTGATGCATTTAGGATTTTTTGGCTTCAGATTGCCCACTTAATGTAGTTGATGCATGCATATTCCATCTTTTTTGCACAATCACAACCAACAGCCAACCACTTAATGGTAGTTGTTAAAGGCCGTAAAGAGCCTGAGACTCTGAATTCAGGGGTATAAAATCTATATATGTACATTGTAAAATGACCATCATCTTTGAGAACAACTATTAAGAACAAACTAGGAGACTTATATCTTATACATGGTAGAAAATTGTATCTTCAGGTTTTTAACAACCAACCTGATGTAACCTGATCAGTTTAATACACAGAATCTTCTGAATAGTCATCCTTGGAGCCTGTTTGGAAAAGGACTGGCCCTTAAAAAAACATACACAGCATCTTCAACCAATCAATGCTATAAACCAAATGCTATAGTTGAAGCCAATTGGTAGAAGAGCAGAAACATCTTTTCCATAAAGGAAATCCTTCGGTGCTGTTGTTTGCTCCTCTTTCAATACAAAATACACTCCAGTTCTAAAATAAATGATAGCAAAATAGTATCTATGCTAACCTTTTAAAGAGTTGCCACGGTCATTTCTGAACAGTCACTTTCTGCTGTCATCATACTTAAAACACACCAATGGGGAGTAGCTCCTCTTAGGCAGCTTATTGGTCAGAACCAATGTGGTTCAGCCACAGCAAACAAGTCTTGAAGGACAGCACGATGAATACTTGCATGATCTTTTTACCTGTGTATCCGGCAGCTTTTTGTTAAATTTGCTGAAATCTCACAATGGCACTGCTCCATTTTACTTTAAAGTGGTGGAATTAGACCATAAAAAGGTCTGAAAAATCCTTTGGCAGTGTGACCTTCAATTACAATTAATAGCATCATCAACACTGGATTAAAATCATTGAAGTATCTTTGAAAAAAGACAGACCAAAGGGTCAACTTAGCTGACAAAACCCAAATGTCTGAAGCCCAACAAAAAAGAGCTGCTGTGGTGTAAAGACAGATAATGCTCTGAGCAGAGAGAAAGAGAGGGGGAGAGAGAGTGAGAGTCCTTCTTTCTTTTCTCCGCATTTCATTCCCTCCTATTTTTTCTTCCCTCCGTTCTGCAGTTGTGTGTCCTGACCTTGCAGCTTCTATGGCCCATCCATCTTGGGCTGCTTAGCCATTTCGCTGGCTTCATACTGCGCAGATTAACACAATTCATCACCACAATCATCCTCCATTCATCACCCTTTCCAATGAATGTTTTGACATCCAGTTAATTTTCTGCTGATGATTTATCAAATTATAATTACCATGCTCTGAAGGGCTCATTTATTATGTTGATACATGATAATGATGCCAAAGTGGATTGAATTTTAAGTAAGTTCTCCCTGCGATTATAACATATGCATTATTGTGAATAATGCTGTGCGATTTGAGTCTTTACAGCCTAATGACAGTCCTAATGTTATAAAAATCAATGCAAAAAAAAGGGGTGAGACAAAGTGGGACTGTTAATTCAATTTTTTTACAGAACAAATTGTTTGGCTGGGGTGCAGCAAGCATGAAAAAGTTCAATTAGATTCAGAGCTCCCATCTTAGATGCTCAGTAATTAAAGAGTTCACTAATTCAATCAGTGGGTAGGACTTGGGCAGAGGGAGTTAGGTTGTTTCTTAATAGGTTATAGGTTATTTCTCACATACTGCCCTCATAGGCACTTCATTAGCCTTCTGCTTTACAATTCACTCAGCTTTTCAGCCTCATTATTATCCAGGTTTATTAAAATCCAATGGCTGCCTATCTGTTTCTATTACTGAGGAGCTGACCAGCCTAATGCACCAGGTCACTTTTAAGGGCAAACACACTAACTGCTGTTTATGAGCAGTGAAAGAGAAATAGTAATGGCTATTGAAAGTGTGTTTTTTCCTCTTTCTGTATTAGCACACAGTGGTGTAAGTATTAATCGGCTACTGTGACCTTAGGAAAGCTCATATACATTCTCAGTTCCCCTCAACAATAACCTTTTAGGATATAACAGAAGTTTAATTCTTTTTCAGTACTGCAAAAAAATTGGATTTCAGTTGGTCAGATTTTTTCCCTTTTGTCACTGCTATTCTTGTTGTTTTTACGCATCTTGCATAGGCGGTGGCATTTGATCCTCTGACCTATGCTTAGATAGCACGCTAAATCACTGGTCAAAAGATGAAGGCAGTTTTTGCAGAGCTACGGTGCATTGTGGGGCACAGGCAACCAGCTCAGGGAGATGAGGGCTTAGGAGGTGTTAAAGGTTATTGAATGCTGGAGAATTCTCCTGGCGGCAGAAGCATTGTTTACAGCTATCTATTTTTTTGACTCTTTGCCCTTGGGCTGCGGCCCATAAACAGAGCTGCTATCCCCCACACCCGGGCTAGTGGAGAGTGCAGAGCATAATTGTGAGTCCCCCTTGGATGTCCCAAAAGTGAAAGATGTGTCTGGTAAGTGAGAGAGGTCAAACACGAGCATGGATATTTATTACATGCACTGCAACCAGATGGAGGCGGCCCATCCATCAAGTAGAGCTGTCACGCTGGTCACAAACGTTTCCCATAAAGACACCCCACCACCACCAACCCCTCGCAGCCTCTCGCTCTTGCTCTGTGAAAGCAGGAGGTCCATCAGCATGGGAGGAAAGAGAGAGATGAGAGTGTGAGGGAGCAAGGAGACTTGTTTTGCACAGTTATGAACTTTAAGACCGGCAAACCACATCCTCAGTTTGGCTGCCTTTCCATGACTCACTGGCACAGTGGCTTCACTCTTTTTCTCTTATTAGTTTTTTTTCTCTCTCTTTCTTCCTCTGAACTGGATTTGGCCTATTTTTAGCAGAAACTTTTATCAAAACTGCTGTGACTGGCCGTGTGGACGGTCAGAAAAGGGCAGGATAGGAAGACATGCGGCCAGGCAGCTTAGGGAGATATTGAAGGAGTAGAAGGGGGAGCAGTGGAAGGGCGTTTCTGACACTTGCTCCCTCATTCATCAGGCCCTCATAGGCCCGTCGGTGACAATGAAAAGATTTCACAATACAGCCGCGGCAGAAACTCATTCTGGCCCTCATCCATCATGCTCAGCCCGCTAGCCGTTCCACTGACCTAATCTGTGATGCCTCGCTGCCTGCACCCTGTTCCTTAAAGGCAGGCTTCATTACTGTGAGGGAGAGCAGGAGATAGAGGCCAGGGGCAAAAGGCCACGGAGAGAAAAAAAAAGGGGCCATGGTAGTCAGATACACACTGAGACTTAAGGTACATAAAACACGGAGACAGCCAACTGTCAAGATCACCCACATCCAACAGAAAAGAGAGCTGCAGTACACATTGTCACAGATGATACGGCCTTTGGAGGAAAAATATAAATATAGCAGAGAAGTGGGGTGGAACTGCCGGTCAATTTAGTCTGATTAACTTTGAAAACAATCTCACTGTCATGGAAATGTCCATCGAACAATCTAACAGCCTTCCTCCCATCCATCAATCAAGTGATTAGGCAGCTTGTTACTGTCACAAACAATTTCCAAGTTGATGACTGATAGAATAAGAATCAGAAATGCCAAACTAACAGAGGCAGTTAAGCAGAGTTTGCTCGAGATGCAATCACTGCACTATCAGATACCTTTTTCTTTCCCATGCTAACCCTTGTTCTCCCTCCCTCTCTAGCTTACACCCACAGTCCGCTGAGCTCGCTGCTCCAGACTGCCAAATGTTACTTAACCAAAAAGAGGTTGAACAGGGGGAGGTTGTCTACCTGACCCTGGACCTGCTGTTATGGAGCTTTATTCCCCAAACCCCTGCTCTGGGTCTGAGGGCGTAATTCACTGGTAGCTCCCCCTCTTATCTCTCTAACTGGCCTGTCCCCAGACCCTGTTGCCCACTGCCTAATGGAGCCTGTCTCTGCACCCAGAGACAAATTCAATCAAGCCCCTCACTAAACATCTTCAAATAACATTGCTCCAGCACTGTGGAAAAGTGAACATTGTTGCTACTGAAGTTTAGCGAATTGTCCAGGTAGCCATGCTATTACTACTCGACCAGCACTTAACATGGAGCAACTCCTTAGACTCTAAAGCAGAAAGAAGGACTGGTAGCTTTTACAGTATTATCACGATGCTCCTTTGAAGTCATTTCGTTCCATGCTCAGCTAGTTTAAAGCAGTAAGGGCTCTGCATTTAAAATAATCGCTAAACATTCATGCATATATTTTAAACATATTAGAATTTATATTCTTTTTTAAAGTAACATTGCCACAGTTAAAAAAAAAACATGATGGCATGCATGACAATTAAAAAAAGGAATAAAATGGTCCTAAGCCAAAGTAATTAAAAAAATCAAAACAACAATGAGTATTTTTCCCCCCTAGCTCAAAAGCCACTATAACTTGTACCTGCAGCAACAGTAGGGAAGGTCAGTAAACTACAATAAAATAGCAACTGAAATAGCTGCAAAAGTGATTATAATTTGGTTCCTGGCAACACTAAACTGAAATATAACTTGGTTACAATAATGTATTGACCACTATTGTATTACTGCAGCTAGTTAGTAGTGTCCCAAATTGTAATAGATTTTCAGAATATGTGATTTTTATAAAAAATCAGTACAGTCCTGCTGTTTTGTAGCATCAGTGCAACCTTATTTTTCACGCTTAATATTACATTAACATCAACACAGTATAATGCTATGGTGTCCAACATGATCCTATTAAAAAAAAAAAAAAAAAAAGGGAAAATATCTCCAACACATACCAAATTGCTCTCAACATTCACTCAATGATCACATAACCATCAGATCACTTATTGCATCATGCATCCTCCCATGTTTGGGGGCTGGAGATTAAAGAGACAGCTAATTGATAGGCATGGCTGCCCAGGAAACACCAACAAGACAGATCAAACTGATGGGAAATGTTTACAAGCCTTACATCAGCACAGATAACATCTGAGGAAGGGATTTTCTTCAAAGCTCCCATAAATCAAACATAACAAAATGCATACCATTGTGTATTTTCTCGAACATATCCAAACAAAGTTGCAGTGAATTGTACGTGCTTGCACTCTATATGATGCAGCATTATCTCTGATCGTTTAGTATTAAATCCTCTATTAAGCTACTATACTGTTAAGAATTTACTCCATGTTGCTCTTTTGCTATTAGTATTCTTGCAGTACTTACCCTTTGTGATATTACTGTTTTCAAATCAAACACTATATTTGGTTACAAGTCCTATTGTTTCTATTGTTCTACGTCTGCAATGCAAAAAGAAAACAGCTTTAGTATCATATTAGAATCCATACACGGCATGTCCTACCAGATGCAGAGCAAGAAGTCAATAAAAAGCACTGTAATTCAGTGAGGATGGGAGCATTTTCTGTCTGATGGAGATGCTTTTATAGAAAGCCGTTAAGGAAGAGCAGAGTCCTCGAGTGATTTTTTGACAATTTAACTGGTTCTCCTGACACATTAAATGACTATGCTGACAACTTAACTGCGCTGCCAATCAATATTTCCTATTACTCTCATTGTCAGAGAGAAAATAAAAATATGATGTTGAGGTCAGCCCAGAAGTGACAAGGCATTGAGGTCCTATCAGTGCTGCTTGTTAATGCAGAAAGCCCATCAAAGACAGAGAAAATACATGCCTAATGATGCCCATTTACTTGTTTTCTTGAGAAGTACTAAATGAAAATTAATATCAAAAGTCCTTTGAGGTATAGATTGAATTTGTAGATTGCTGGCAGTGAAAATATATATTAAATAATGTTGAAAAATTATTCTTAATTGTATTTCTTCGAGCATGGTATGGCATAGTGGCTAACTAGTGCCATTTTTTCTTGTTAAAGCACCATAAGCTTGCCTAGTGAAAAAACACAAATGGTGTTAAATGCAACAATCCCATAAGCTGCTTTACTCCACCCACAGCATTACAGCCCAGCAGTTTTCACATCAATAAGAGAAGACAATTAACCAGGGGTTTAACCTGCCAATCATGTCCTGTCAACCTATCACACATGCACTTGCAGGTCCGCCTCCTACTTAACTCTCTCTGTGATATGCTGCTGGCAGTTTGGATGGCTTGACTGACGGCAGTCCTGATCCTGGCGCTGGGAGGCGCCTCTGTGGACATCTTGGACATGAGAGAGGAAGATTGGGGCGGACGTGTGAGGGTGAAGTGAATGGGCCTTAAGGATAGAGGGGAGGGCCAGAAATTTGCTGTTCTGTCCTAATTAGATGTGCAAAGCAGCATAGGGGCTCTGCCACCGTAATGATGAGAGCGAGGGAGGGCCGAGGAGGAGACAGTTTTTTTTCCTCTTTCTGTTGACCTGGAAAGAGTGCAGACTTTTAAATGAATTTAGCCAAGAACTGCATTTAACACAACTAAACACACACAGATGTACATGGAAACAGGAACAAAATATGCAATATCAGGCTAAGCTGTCCATATAAAAATCAATTCACAGCATCCTCTTCTGCTCAGTCTAACCATGTCTGTAAAATGCAACTCTTCCAAAATATTAAGCTTGTTCAAACTCATAAATTAAAAAAAAAAAAAAAAGATCTTGCATTAGTTTTAAATTGTCAAACTTTATTCTCGATGTTATTAGGCTATTAAAAATCTTTAAAAATAGTTTGGTGAGAAAGGTTAAAGGGAGAGAGAGACACAGAGTGCATGTTAGATTAGCTGCTTGTAAGCAGAAATATGGGCTGAACCCGTTGGCTGTGTATCCCATTACTTTGCTCTCTGCTTCCAACCCTTCGGATTCCATACCGTTCTGTTAACCATCAGCAATTATCTCCCTGTCAGAGCTAAAGGTAACAAATTTCCCCCCATCCAGCCAGCCGCTATCATCCTCTGGACACCAGCATCAACTGACAGCAGCTAAATCACGCCAGCCAGCCAAGACTCCTGACAGACAAATGCACTACCTTGGAAAACCTGGGCCCATCACTCCAAGAGGGGAGGGGTGGAGGAAAAGGAGGGGCAGATGAAAGAAGGAGTCTCTCCCCGCTGACCTTATACTTCTTTCTTTTTTCCTCACCCCCGCCCCTCTTGCTGTAAGAGATGGACTGCCCTGTATTCTGTAAGCACAGGGCCCCATTCCCAAATAAGAGAATTATTAATGGAGCTTTCCTTGGTGCTGGTTTATCTTGTACCATCACACCAGGTCCAGGTTTCCCCCTTTTACAGATGGACACAGAGAGCCGGGGCTATGAGTTATCCACACTGCAACCGGCAACAACAAAACAACACTGAGGCTCCAACTACAAACACCATATTTTTGCTACTTGAGAAACACGTGATTTCTTTAAGGGGGATGAGAAGCAAAAAATTAAGTTAAGTGTCCCTTGAATATTAAGAGTTATATTCATTATTATGTCAATACCGTGTTACACAAAAACAGCAAAGGTGAAGTTAGGGCAAAAAAAAGCTGATTCCTACCCTAAACAACATGACCTGTTTTGTGAGTCAAACATATTCAGTATAAAAGTCATTGACACATCCCTGCTGCTAAGTGAATCATCCCTCCCATCTCTGCTGCCATTCATTTAGGCCGGCATTTAGGTCTTTTCTATTTAAGAATTTAGCTCTTTGAATCAAACTGCATGATCCAGCTATGCCGCTGTGCAAACGAGGTAAAGTAACATAGGCAAGTAGGTGTAAATCAAGTTTTCTTTGCATTACTGTAAGTGGTTCACAGCTCTAACAGCTCTTCCCATCAGATTACATTAGCATACTCATGCAGGTAGATTTCTGTGTGTGACACTCGGTATCAGTAGGGGTGAGAGAGGAGGGGAGCTGTACCTGACAGTGACCTGTCAAGCCAGATAGGATGTGTTTAACGATAAGCTGTCTGCATGGATCTCACTCGCACAAACACACACACACGCACACGCATCCACATCCACACACACACGCACAACAGTCAACCAACCAGTTTAAGGAGAGCTCAATGACATTTCGAAACCTCAAAGGTTAGATGTAAGAAGCAGAGCACATGTGATCTGATTCTGTTTTCTAAATATCAACTGTCATTACTTGCAAAACATAATTTGATTAAGTAGGTATATAATACCAAACAAGCTACATATAAAACAATAAAAATAATCATATACAGACATTTCATTATTGGTAATGAAACTGTAAATGGTTTAGGTCTGTGACTAATATTCCATTTTACACAAGGATCAAACAACAACACAGCAACAAAGTGTCTTCTTTACACTGCTTTTTTTTACACTTAACCATGCAACATTGGCATGATGCCCCCATAGTGAGGGGTTTTATATAGCATGCTGGCGTCCAACATGTTGGAAACGTATTCCACCATCATAGTTGTTCTACAGAACAGTATGGTGCAATAGCAGGCTGTGTATAAGGGGCTTATTATAAACAAGAATCTGTCCAATTTGTTGTTGCATTCCCAGGGTTCATGTCGATGTTGTCAAATAGCATATTTTCAGTTAATTAACAGTTGAAATTGTCATGATGACACAAAAATGAGGGAAAAGTGGCAAATCCTCCCACTTTATAGTAAAATGTGTCAACTAGTTAGTATTTGTGAATTTCTGAGGAATCACTTAGGTGATTGCTTGGTTTTCAAAACTGTTTTCAAAAGTGTCCCACAATATTCTGTAGTTAGCAGAACAATTAACTGATGAATCACTTCAGCACTAAACTGTTTTGTTATAAATAATAACAGCAGTGGTAACAGTAATTTTAGAACAAGAAACAGCAGTATTACAACATAAACAGTTTTTCCATGACATAAAGTGAACATCTCACTGTAAAAACTGAACAAAAAGAAAAATGCAGAGGCAAATTATTCATCTTGTTGATTTGGCATTATTCATGAAAAATGCAACAAGCTAAATCCATCACAGTTCATTGATCTGCCTGCAGTATCTTTACAGCCAGAACACTCAAAGTCACAAACTACCAACAACAAAACTTACACACAGCTGGTACGGCAGCAACTATCTCACTTCAAAACAAGCTCAGCAGTTAAACAACAGGGGCCAAATCTTAGGTAACAACAATGATACAATTGTACTGTAGAACAAGCCTACCAGGGTGTACCAGTTTGGCTGTAGTAATTGGGGGTCTACACATACAGACTCACACACAGCAGGCCCCTAGGCAGGATCAATATTTGTTGGGATTGCACCTTGTTCCAACAATGCAAGATTTACGGCAGGCATGAGGGATTTACACTTTGTCTTCTAAGCAACTCATCAGTGCAACCCAATTACTAACCCCAGACAGACAGCATTAACATGGGCCCCGTCTCTGCTTTATGGCCCCTCAGCCCGTCTCATTCCAGCCTCTTCAGGTGCTGCCACCATAACGGATACTACACTTAAAATGTGCTCACAGGAATGAATTCTAAGTCTTTCATTACCCCTACCTTGATTTACTTCATATCATTTTGCAGCTATAGACAAAGATAACACATTGTAAATTACCCCCATCCTGTCTGCTCGTTTCAGCACTGGGGGAGAGTGGTGGTGGTGGATGTTGGAGGTGAAGCATGGGGGGGTAGTGGCATCTAGAGGGGGCTCAGGTGTTTGTGCAGATGCATCTCTGTCAGAGAAAATCGTTCTGTCCTTGTCAAACTTCTTCAGTGGACTGTGTTGAACATTGTGCAGTTAAAAATGCCCGCACAGACCAAATTTGCATGTCAAAAATTTGTAAAAAAAATTGTTTAAAAAATACTGCTCAACAAATAAGCAGCAAAAATAAAAGAATGTTGACTGATAAGTTCCTGGTTTAAGGTAGGGGGAGATAATTTATACACTCATAACACATGCAAGGGCAGCTAAACTCTTTAAGCGTTTATGCAGACAGTTTAAAGTTAATAACGTTTGTAGTATTTCTGTTAAGGGTAATTAAAAATTCTAAAAATCTAAATTGCTCAAGAAAATGGACATGACTTAAGTGCTGGAGGTTGAAAATTTTGGAGGTTGAAGACATACAACAAAACACAGTGGATTTTGTTCAAAAGAAATGTGTCAGGTTTTCCAAAGCTGACGCCCTCTAACTCAGACCATGAACTTACCAATCATCTCTCATCTCTTTAATAAACTCTACCTTAAATACATACAACACCTGAGTTGCATATGCTCCATGCAAGACAAAAAACAGTAATAATGGCATGTTATCATGACAGCAGTTATCATAGAACTGTTGTTTGTAAAACAAGTGTCATTTTTAGGCCTCAGGTCATTGGCACAGGCTTGCAAGGTGCAAATACTCCTCTGGCTACTTCTGTCATTAATGTGTGAGTTTAGGTAAGATCATGTCAGTGGCTTTACAGTTACACCTTGAACAAACACATATGTAGCCACAGGGGCACAGTTTCTAACAAAAGCTCTGAAGATCCTGTTAGTCACTGTGGGAAACTGCTCCATCATACACTTTAATATCACACCATATAACATTATGACATATAAAAGGTTTCTTTTGGTAAAATCAACTTTTCACACAATAATTTACACCTCAAAACACTTAATCAGTCTTTTTCATTCTTTAGCAGTAGAATGTCATTTACCTCCAGACCATCAATTATTGTACATAAATATCTCAATGTTACATTAAAAATATAATCAAATAATCTGCAAATACAACAAAGCATTTTTCTTTAGGTTAACACATTAGAGAAACTAATTCATTAAGTATGGGACGTTCAAATGACATCTGGTGACTACAAACTTTACCATTCCATCTGTTCTCCAACAACACACATCTGTATGTGGCGTCACTGAGAAAACACACTGATGTGGGCTGTAGGAGTACCCCCCTTGTCCTCCCTGCAATTTCCCCCACCCTCCATCCTATTTCAGTGGTTGATAACTAAGAACATTAGTTTTATGCCACTTGCCAGGCTCAAATGAAAAGAGAGCTAACTTTAATGACACCGCAATTAATCGGCCCAATAGACAGACAGCTAAAAGACGAGATATTGACTTCATTAAGGATAATGTATTATGTCATTAAGTCAGTAGGGTCACCTTGTGTATCATACAAGCCTGTTAATATATTGGCATTTTCCATGAATAAGATAAATTCAGATGTGAGAGATAAAGCTGATTAGAAAATGTTTCATCCAGGGAGGCGGGGATGCCTGCTAGTCAGGGCTGGTGTTTGAGACAAGGGGACTTCCAGAGGGAGAGAAAAGGGATAATGTGCCACCAGTCATACTTTATCAGGGCCCAGATTGATTGGCTGCGGCAATTTAATCATTATTGTTTAGCTCTAATCTACAAAGAGGAACACTCCAGGCATGAATGTCTTTATAGGTACATGTCATCAGCCTCATTCATTTTCCAGTGTTACTGTTGTTTTAAGGCTTTAAACAACACATTACAGTGATAAATATTACTTTTAAAGTGACCTTGTAATGCATAAAAAAATCAACAGACACTATCTTATCTTGTTGTAAAACTTTAACAGTTTTGTAAAAATGATAGAAGTATTTTGTGAAGACATTTACAGTTTGTATGGGTTAATTAAAGGCACTGGACATGCTATACCTTTCCATTTATGTCCACTGTCTAATACAATGTTGACAATGATATTAATGTCTCTGTCTTAGCTGTATCTATCTCTTTCCTAGTACATCCTTCTCTAGAGTATTGAGAGGTATTGGAGCTCCACTACTCTCCACTGCGACCTTGCTAGTTTCTTTTTTTCTTGGGGGGTGTTGTGCGATTATCGGCAGTTTCTCATCTGGTGGAGGCTCCGCTCATTTGTCATGATTATTGCTGAGTTCTGGCTTGTCATTGGCTGCAAGAGATCAATGGCTTTGGACTCTCCCTCTGTTGTATGGGCAGGCCAAACAGCCTCTTTCTTCGCTAAATGAGGCTCTCCCTCCATCCATCCATCCATTCTATCCATACAGTCTTACTTCTCTCTTTGTCTTTCTCTCTCTCCCCCACCTGAGTCAGTTCATCAATTTGGTAGTCTATATATCTTTTTTTTTTATCAATCAGCACTGACATAGTCTTCCTCTGTCTGGTATTGGAAAGTTCAAGCTGTGGAGTCACAGCTACCCACCCATGATTTGTTAAAGGGTGCTGCTTGCCTTATCTTCAATAAAATTAACATTAACCACCCTAAATGTCAAATAATCACCAAGTGAACAAAGCTTTCTTTTGTAACCTTTACAAAGACATGCGTTCCGAGTTGATGTGGTGGAAGATAATTGGTAGGTAGTTGAGTCCTGTTGCTTTAGAGAGAGCAATTTAACATAGGAGGTGTGTTGATCTACATATAAAGTATGTATTACACTGATCTGGGATCAGTACCTTATATGACCCTACTTCAAAAACCAAACCAACTCTTTAACCTGCTTCACATAAACCCAACGCTTGTGTCATAACATGGGTCTAAGATTGTGTGGATGTCACATGCCCCAAGTAATAACTTTTAAAAGATTTTTTAACAGTACAAGCAAGAGGAGCCTCTAACCCCCTCATTAAAATCCATACACAGTCTCTCAATCAAATACTACTCCTGAATGCCGCATGGGCCTGACAGAGTATAAAGTTCATGAGTGAACGTATCATTATATCATGATCTGTAATGATAAGTTCTCAGAATAACTCTTTTTTGATTATGTGAATCAGTGGTTAGTGGCCCCTTTAAATATCACGGTTTATATTTGAAGAAAATGAGAGTGTAATTTAATGTGCAAAGAAGCTACAGAGAACTTTAATTATGTGCCCTTAATGACGAACAAATTATGGCAAGACTAATTGCTTATGAATGTGAGGACACAGATCAAGGCTCCTGCTCTACCGCACATACTGAAGCTGCGGCAAGACGAAGAACTGATCTCACTATAGTTCAAGGTTTCTTCTTTAGATTATGTGTGTATTGCAGTGTTGCCTGGTGCACATTTAGTAAGCATTATATATGAATATAAAACACAGCACTGGATGTATGAATAAAATCACATCATGAAACTGTCATTAAAATTAGTATCCATAAAATGAGGCAAAAACCATGATGTAACACTAGGTTAGTGTCAGAAAAGTGACAGTGTCATTATTAAATCTTGACATGCCGCATCAATCATGTGCCGTATAAAACAGAACATACATGGAGCCCCACCGCAGAGGCCATGCAAAACAAAAGCCATTGCTCCAGATTGAAAAAGCCTTTGTGCATATATTTGTGTCAGTAATCAGCACACGGGCCTCTCAGCGTCTTCTCATGGGTCACAGAATTAAAGTGCCCTTCATACAAGGTCAAAACACAGCAGACGAGCCTTATTAACACATATTCAACCACTTCATGTCAATGAAAAGGGGCGATATTCTACAGTAATTACCAGCTTTGTCTTTTTTCCCAGTCCTTTCGATAGTCTCAAGATCATACAAAAGCATAACTTTTTTTTGCATGTCACTCAGTTTGCAAAAGTAGCTGGCGATTGGAAAGATGGCTAAATGGTTGACGATGAAGAAGCAGCGATACAGGGAGACTGGGACACAGCAGATGTTGTGCAGAGTTATACTGACTCTAGTTACGAGCAGAAGCAGCTCTGCAGATTGTTAACGGTAGCGCAGAGCTAGTCCAGTGCCACCTGGAGAGTGAGTAGGAGAGCTGATGAGTTTTATCACCTCGCCAAAGCCGTCTTCAGGAACTTCTAATTGACGGCTGAGCCTGTTCTTCTGTCCCACACAATTTCCCGTCATGCCTCTTCTGCTGCCACACAGCTCTCACTACTCGTACCCGAGTTTTCCACCTCCCTCCTCCTCCAATCTATCCCTCACTCTTTTTCTCTCTACCTTTGTTTTCACCCGTATCCGTTCTCCATCTCCTCTCCTTTCTCCCCTTCCTGCCGCGCCTTGGCTTGGCTGAGCAGGCCTGACAGGCGGATTCCTTTGCTTTTCGCCGTATTAAAGCCACTTTCTTGCTCTGACAGCCTGCTCTCTCCTGCCACCTCATAGCTCTGGCTTCACACTTCTCTGGGCAGCCACTGCCTCTTGACAGACCACTGTCACTTCCCATCATGCTCTCTGCTGATCGCACCTCCCTCCTCCACCGCTCTGACACCCCCCATACCCACCCAACCCCTCCTCGGCAAGCTCGCGCGAGCCCACTTCCATACCAGTGCAATTATTTTTTTGACAAGCCATCCATCAGCCTTAACTTTAAAAGCACTCTCCACTGATATCCATTGTTAAGCCCCCTTTGCAGCTCCTGCCTTCTCCCTCCAGATAGAGCTTGCATGAGAGAGTATGATATCAGACATCACCAAACCTACCAAACCATGTAAATTTACTTTGTTCTCGGCTATGTTTCCAATTTCACGTCCAATTTTTCGGTACATTATGCGTAGTTGTTGTGCCTAATACAATGTTGTCAAAACCCATTAGAGTTTGTTCCCTTAGTCTCCTGTGAAAAAAAACAGGTTACAATTGGTATTCTATATGTGTAAGGCATCGTCTGCAGTTGTATCTTATTAAAATTATCTGTTCAATTCTCACGTTCTTCGGTCAGCGCAATTTGCAGGCATTAGCAAAGACACATATGAAAATGTCAGCATGTCAACTAATAACAACGAAAGCAAAGGGAGTGCATCGCTGCGAGTCAATAACGCTGCCTTGCTGGTGACACAAATTTGATGGTAATCTAAGAAAATGAATAAGGAGGAAAAGCTCTGTGCTGTTTGAATGGGAATTTTGTCCTGTGTTGAATCATTTGGCGCTCTTCCACTTGGCCTACATCTCAGCCTCGCAGTGGAAAAAAAAGGGGGGGGGGGGCATGACAACAAAGTGCTCTCCCATCACTGCTGTCTGGTGCGCTCAAACAGCAACACATTACATGTGCATGATGAATTGGCTACATTATGCACAGCTCAAGTGACTGTTCTCTTCATCTGACCAATGTCTGCAATGGAACAATATGAAGCTGTGAGTAGATACTGGAAATGGCTGCCGAGGCTCCAAAAGTACAATTAAAAACAGTCTCAGCGACTTCCTGTCATTAATTTTTCAAATAATGAACTGTATATTCTGCATCCACGAATAAACCAGCTGTTTAAATGTCACCAGGAAGAATTTATGGATCAAGCATAGTTATTTTGCTCCTATAATAATGCCATTCTACTGTGGCAGACATGAAAATAATAACCAGTATGCAGTGTAATTCATTTAGTGACCTATTAGATTGTGAACCTCATTAAACAGAAGGGGCAAACATGGTGAAAAAGAACAAAAAGTCTGTGAAGTCAGTGAGTGGAATGTAGTCGTGACACAATACAGGTTATTCACTCCAGACTAAAGTAAAATGGGTTTGGGCCAAAGGACTGTGCATTTTCAGCAGCAGTTCATAAAGAATATTGAAGACAGGCAAATAAGAAGTGACAAAATCGCTATAGCAGCACAATGGAGCTTGGCTGCCACGCTACAGAATCACTCAGCCAAGTGAGTTTGTAAACTTTAGGCCAATTGCATTCAAAAGCCACCCTTCAACAAAAAGGAAACACAATTAACAAGCTGATAGCAGCATGTGTCTGGCTGACTTAATGAATATCAAATTATACACAAACACTTATAAATCATCATTATCCTGCAAATCTTAATTGATCCCACAATTAAACATGACAAATGCTACGTATGGCAAGTCTTGACTTTATTCTTTCCCAATAAGGGACTATTCATCTTTCTCTTTTCCTAGTGCGTCATAGCTAATTTCACATTGCGTGTGCTGCTAATTAACAGGGACAGACAGACAATTTTAGTGGAAGGTAATTTCTTTTGTTTACAGCAGGGAGCCTTCTGTTTCGAATAATTTCCAATGCTCGGAGGGAACAGTGTTTTGCTCCTAATGGCATCTATTTCAACCTTGCTTTAAGTTTAGCAACAATTTCCTTTGCTGTCATTTTTCTCTAATAGATATGTGTGCCATTTAAACTTGATATTCTTATTCAATAATAAGAGTTTACAGGAAAAGTCAATGTAAAAAAAGTGCTGAAATTTAGTGTGCATTCTTCTAAAGTGATTATTCTAACAATAACTTATTTGCAAGAGTAAAGGAATGTGTTTAATTGTCTACATATCTGATTGTTGTGTACAAGCATGCGTGTGTGAGCCGTCATGTTTGTTTGAGCTGCATTGGTGTTTACACCTTGTGCAGATGCTGAGTCTAATGCACTGCAGGCACCTGCCACTGTCAGTGGCCCTGACAGCTCTGGTCTCAGCAAAGCGAAGCAAGGCACCACCATATGGTTATCAATGATCCAGATGGCTCCTGCTTGTCTCTAGACTGACAACTTTGCTCCTTTATTATCAAACACTAGTAATTAACCATAATCAAGTAGGTGTTAATTAGACATAATGAAACAATTTCTGTTTAGTCAGAGCCTACTATTTGCCAATTACTTGTAATTATATGCACTAAGCACTTCAGTGTAATCTCTGCCAGTCAAGCAGCGGGGCTGTGTCTGTTTGCACGACTGAAGAGCCTTTTGTTTTGTCTAAAAATTTGGCAGATTTAAACCTGCAGCCCTCTGATTGGCCAGCCTGTCACAGCTGCCTGAGGGGGGAACAAAGGGAGCGTCATACTTCTTGGTGACAGCGCCAGAAAAGTTTGTCATTCCTGTGAGTGGGATGGCTGTTAATCAGAGTGACCCCTGACCCCAACCCATGGGTCCCAGCACCACCGCTGGTTGTACACACCTGGAAGCAATGCATGTTTCTGGGGAAATTGAAGCTGTAAATTTGCTTAGTGAAGATCAGAGAAGAGATACAGCTTGGAGAGAAGCTGTGAAGATGTAATAAACAGGAGACAAAGTTTGAGAAATTTCAGAGCGGAAAGGAAGATAGATGAAGCAGAGTGCCGACCAAAGAGGAGTAAGGATGAAAACTGCATTTGGCAGACTGACACTGCAACTGGTGTAACTGCATGTCTGTATTTGGAGAACACAGGAAGGAATGACGAATAAATAGATGGATGGACAATATTTGTGTATTTCATGACACAGAATTTATGAGTATTTTTGAGTATATTTCCTTTACAAAGCCTATGCAATTAAGATAGAGGAAAACTTAGTGTTTTTGTAATTAATGATTTCTTAACACAAGTTAAGACTAAATGCTTCATAAAATAACGGTTCTCCAAATTACTCGTCATAAAAAACACCCAAAAGTCAATGAAAAGTCAATATATCTATAAAAATCGACTTGGTGCATCCTAATTAACTAAAATAAGACAAAAAATGCAACTAGTGTAGCAACTGTTTTGCTCAGTCCCAGTTTAGCTAAATCTGTGTGGCAGTTTTATTTAAAACCAATTCAAAAGGTATGGACCATTACGGTTGTTATCCAAACTGATGATGATAACAGAGACAAGGCCTTCCATGACCCTGTGGGATACGGCCATGTACAGTAATTCAATATCAGATTAAACCCTTTATAAAGACAGGATATGACATTTCTGTTCATATTTGCCTGATAAAGAAACAGGTTGTCTTTTTTTTATCTTAGATGGTAGAATAATTGCTTGCCTCCCAAAGCAAGTGTTGGATTGATATGTTCTTTTGCAGAAAGTCACTTTTCAAAAAATGCTGAGATGAAATTAAAAAATGGATAGAAGTCACAGAAAAAAATAGCAATAAAAATATGTTAATATCGTCATAATGTGTAAATTAGTTAGGTATTAATTCAAGGGTGCAGACTCTTCTATGAAATCTGTAGGTTTTACAAGTTAAATTAACACATTTCTAAGCTGAGATAACATATAAAAGATTCAGTAAAAGCTACTGTAATTGTACTTGTAAGTTATTATCCCTACTAAAAAACATTTAGCTTGGAGCAGAGATGTTAATTATATGCTATGACAGTAAACTTCTTGTGGGAGATAATAAGGCAGCCCTGCCTGTTACGTTCTGTACAGACAATAAGCTGTTGACATGTCACTTTCTTCATGAGCTACTCTGTTAAGCAAGCTGCAGAAAACAGATCCTAGCTAAAAGAAAGAGCAGCATTTAGGCTAACTTTGGAACAACCTCCACACTGTGCAGCTATCCGTGCTCAAGGACCATACTGTATGCTTGTTTTTCTTTTTTTTCTACTTATCTGTCATCTGCGCTGACTGGGTGTCTAAATCTAAATTCCACGCAAGTCCACTGTAAATTTGAGTGTCACCAAAGTTGTCCTAATTAAAGAGGGCCAGAGCAGTAAAAGAACACGGTTGTGTGCGGAGGTACTCATTTCTGAAAGAGGCATCAACAACACTGTAAATAAGTCATTTACAGTGAGCTGGTAATCACAGAGGCCATAACCCAGAACCAGCCCTCGCCCATAATTACTGCGGTCCAGTGTGATCAACGGCACATCATCTGCTACGAGCTGGAAAAATACTCACACTTACTCCACCCTGCAACACAACACCGTCTCCCAGGACACAGCCACCCAGTGTGTGGGAATATATTAATGTGTTCATTTCAGCGCTAAGGGTTATACTTAGACACACAGCTTCATCTAACATAATGCTGTCAATGAGTATCCTGACACTGATGACAGAAAGATTGAGTCTGGGTTACAAAAACAAATCCACTCTTGCCAGTTGTTTCGTTGCACAGAGTCATTTATCATCGCTCTGGGATTTTTATCTCCATAATACGAGCATGTTCACTGAAAACTTCTGGCACTTGTTTTATGATAAATGATAGCTTCAGTGTTGCACCTCAACCCACATTTTACTTAAAAAAATTCTTCTCCATGGAAAACTTGTGGATTATGTTGGATTTTTTTTTCATGTTGTTTACAAGATCAAGTATGAACCTTAGTTGTTGGTTTTTTTTTTGAGTCCTCTGCCAGGTATGATTGAGAATGTGGCAAGCACTGACACAACCGAACAGGATTGACCCAAACTCTGTAATACTCAATCGATATCAGTAACATTAAATAACCAAAACTTATATACGAGATAAATCTCTCAAAAAGTCATCATGTGGGTTGCTTGTGTTCACCTGGTGTAGTAAGTTCCTCTTCTTCAATGTTTGACATTAGCAAACCTTGAATGATACAATCCAAGGCAAGCTAGCTGCAATTTAACATCTCATATTTTTGGGAAAAAACATCAGAATGTAAGAAAAATCCGCAAATCAAACACAGGAGAGCAGAAATGTATGGTGTGTCACAAATGGTCCTTTTTTAACAGTGACAAAAGCATTTTTCCTTTATGTTGCTTTATAATAATTGTAGCCTGGCATCAAATCTTTGGGGCACAGAGATAAATAACATGTCCTGCTACATCTGAGAAATGGACTCAACCTAAATTCTTACTCAGAAGTGAAGCCTTCCTCTCTCTCTTCTCCTTTGTAATGACATCGAGTCATGAGGAGGAGTGGATGGAGGGCTGCTGAGGTGCTGAGGCCTGAGCTGCTTGTCAGTGACTTGACTGATCACCGAGGCCAACTCTAAAAGGATTGCTGGTGGAAATAAAGACACCAGCATGTCAGCTGTAAGCTCCTCAGAAGGACCCATCAGACAAGTGGATGCGTATTGACAGGCCAGAGACAGAAAGAGAGAGACATTGAGAGATGAAGGGCAAGACAGAGAGAGAGAGAGAGGAAGTGTCCTGAAGTCGCTCACCTTGGCACAGGCTGCAATGTCAGCCGACCCGGTGGCCATCACTCTCCGGCCCTGTCCAGGGTATTATTTAAAGCCAAACAAATATCGGGGGCTGAATGTCACCACAAGGACACCCGGGCCTCATCTCCACCAATCAGTGTCCAGGGTTTCAAATCACCCTTTCTCCTTCCCTCGCCGACAAATCCATCTTCCTCATTCCTATACCCAGCTTCACACCCCCATTCGACCCCTGACTACCACATTGAGGGGCGGCACTGAGCAACAGATTTACGATCCCCCCGTTTCAGACCGAGCACGATTTATTGACATTAGTTGTCAGCTTTCTTTTTGAGAAATTGCACATAGAATTAATTTTAACTACGTCTTAATGTTAAATATCCTGGAAACACTAAATTTCATGGTAGGTGATGCTCAGAGCCGCATAAGCATATATCAAGTTCTTGGGCTTCACTGGAAGACCCTTTTTTTAGACTTTAATTTAATAAGAAGCAGCTCATAACCGCTTCATCTCAGCTGTTAATTACACATCCTTTATGCTGAGGAATGATCTTGGGACACTATTTAATGCATCAAAAGTTTAAGTAATTTAATTTAATTGTTTTTATTACTTAATCATGTCCAAGGCCACATAACTTGACGGAGAACAACCCGAACAAGGTATCTGAGAGTGACATTTTGAAAGGAGGAAAAAAATGGACTGCTGTTTAAAAAATTTTGTCCTTCAAACTATATGAAAAACAACAAAGACTTAAAACTATCGAAGCTTAGTGATCACATTTTGGTCTCAAGCATATTTTATTTTCAATATGAAAACATCCAAATGAGACTCAGTCAATCTGCAGACCTCATAATTTACATAAAAGAACATATACATAACTGAAGTTTAATTTGAAAATCCCCATATTTTGTTTCTTCACTGATTACAATTCAAAACACAGGCTTGGGTTAACGTTAGATTAAGGTTTGGCTGTCTCACTATACTTCACTTGGATAATGGATTGTGCCTTTACATCATAAAACATAATGTAAAGCTTATGCATCAGTCAGTTCTTGTATATCATAACTTTTCATTTTTGCGTACACAATGCAGTAATACATTTACAAGATGAAAACACAGTGTAACCTAATGCATGGGCTAAAATATAGGGGCTATGAAAATATTTGCATCAGGTTTCTTGGTGCCTTTGACGACTGACTGAAAAGCAGTTCTGCCCAAACACAAAAACACGGTAAAATAAATCACAATCTTGGCAATAAACATGTAAATCTTGATCGATATGTACTTGCCTTTTTCTCTTTTTCAATAACAGCTGCCGTAAAGGCCTGCTGAGCACAAGCGGCCATAAAAGTATGTAAAATAAATTAGGAGAGCATAATGAGAGGCTCCAGCAATTCCCCCATAAATATAACATAACGACCACAACTAAAATGTCAGGGAATCCAATAAATCAATTTCTCAGGGACAGGCCGGCCTTTATGTGCAGAGCACACAGTCATATTTATAATTCTTTTTTTTCTCTCTCTCTTCGCCAATGGATCTCATTTTTTTTGGAGAGAGGGCAGCCAGGGAAAGGGTGCAGCTCAACACAGGTCCCTCTCACATGAGGAAGGTTTAATATGTGTTCTGTGTGATTCATCACCGTGACACGGACACCTGAGGCCTGGGCCTGCTCCATTTCTACTGCCTAAATGGTTTCTTTGGGACTTTCCTACACACATGCACAAACACACACACATAGGGTACAACATAGAGAGAGAGATGGGTAATAGATTGACAGAGAAGGCATCATTTAAAAAGAGAGAGCTATTTTGTCCTAGCCATGTAATAGATTGTGAGTCTAGAGTCGTCCAGTGTCACCAGTGTAGGAACTAATTCACTCGTGATGTAAAGAGAGTGGAAAGATCCAGGGGGGGAAAATGAGATGATTGAGATTACAAGCCCATTTCAGATAACCAACACACTAAGAGAGGAGTATTCATAGAGGCACAGGGGTTACAGACCCATTACATCCGGTGAGAGTTACTTCAAGCTAAATAACACTATTATTTACCCCCGCCGACTCTTCGGTTTTAAAACTTCCCATGTCCACAGTGAGCATGAGTACAGCTGGCAGCTCGGCATGCTGACATCAAAACAAAATATCTGCGACCCCAGAAACAATATTGAATCTTTTCTTACTGTGGCTCTGGTCCATTCCATTACTGACATCTCCACACAGACATTTACAGGCTGCATCAAGTTGTTGTCTGACCTCATAAGAGCTCTGCGTTGTAAAAACAAATAAATCTAGCAGAACAGCAAACTGCATAGGAATGCAATTATTCTAATAGCATCACCAGTGAAATGAGTCCAGTCAGTTATAGACAACCTAATAAGGAGTGTGTGATTGATGGCTGAATCATGCAGCCTTATAGAGGAGCATGCATGCATACAGTACGTGCACACACCCATGGCTGTGTTTTCACTGGGAAGGAGTAGTGCTCTACATTTATAATTCCAGGAAATGTGATATTTTTTAAAGACCTGGCTGGATGTCAAAGGTAACACTGGGGTTAAGATGTCAGAAAGCAAACTGCGTCAGTTTGGTAAAGGACAAAACAGACGGGAGAACAAAGAAATTGCCTGATGTATTACAAATGTGTTGTTTTGATTCTCTCTGAACTGCGATTCCCTTTGAATGATTAACAGTTAGTGTATTTTTCCACACAATATAACCCCAATTTAAAAGCTGAAATGCTTTTAGTAACACAGCTGAATACAATAATCTGCATCAAACTGTGTTTAACAAAAATGGCTTTATGAGTGTTCTGAGCCCATGTTGTAATATCCTTTATATGATCAAGTTTTACAAAGAGGTAAATCTTGGTTCATCCTTGCTTATGGACAACTGAGCCTTTCCAGGAAGCCCCTTTCATACCCAGTTGTCATTATATCACCTGCTACCATAGACCTCTTTAACCGTGAAACTTTCCAAACAGGTGTTTTAGGAGATTTGCACAACCTTTCAAGTCTTCTGTTGCCTCTGTATGAACTAGTTTGAAGTGTGTTGCTAGCATAAATCTCAGAATGAGCAACACATTTCAAAAATTAATGTATTTGAAGAGGTTTAATATTAAAAATATTGTTTTGATTTAGTTTCAAAATCAGTTTAAACCATAAAATGAAATGAAGATAAAGGGAAATAAAGGGAAAAATAAAAGTTCAACCATAGATAAACATTTCTCAAATTGATACTGGTGGGGAATGGAAAAAAGATATTTTTACAGATGAATCAGATTTTGAACCTAAACTGTAGTGAAGTTAGCTGATTTGAGCCTCACGTAGGGAGTTTACATCAAGTCCACTGAAATCTCTGAAAACATTTGAAAACATCTCATATAAAACGTACCGTAGCATCATCAGACAGTTTTTTGGGATACTTTTATTTCTGGAATTATTTTGACATCCAAATTCTTGAAGCTTTTTTATCAGACCAAATATAAGCTTTGATAAAAGTACCAAGAAACAAGGACAAGCATTCAAACAACATTGGAACATCGTGTAATCTTGTGCGAAAAATAATAACTTTGACAATAACTTTGTGTAACCCTTCTTAAAAAATGATGAAACAAGAAGAGGTTTTTTTTGGACTCTAATCAAACTGTCCAAACTATATACAGTGCAACCTTCTTCCACATTTTCCATTCTGTTCTTAAACTCTGTCCATCAGCCTCAGCCTCTAGAGGTGGCTTGTTTAAGAAACAATTAGGGGGGTATACAGAGCCATTTGCAGGCAGCAGGCCTTGCTGGGCAGGCCAGCCGGCTGGAGTACCTTTCACAACTGATTTATAACACTGTCGCCTTGGCAAGGCAACATAATTAATAGGAGCATGGACTTCTAATTCCAATGACTTCCACACCAAGTGGTTTTCATTTGATTTATGATGGCCGGCAACTTTGCATTTTATCAGTTCATTCAGTCATTATTTATGCTGATGATCAATTTCAATGGGCCGCTATCATCTAACTTGCCACTAATCAAAGAGAATTAGGGTTCACTGCATTATTTAGAAGCTGCTAATTTATCTTTGAACCAGGCAAGAGGAATAGTTGTAGGAGCACCCACTGCAATACAACACTGAGGACACATTCAGTGATCACTGCAATGTGAATGCATGCGTTCATCACAACCGTATGGAAATATAGTCCAGAGCTGTTTGTTAAGAAGGTTTCCTGGAACAAAGCCAAAGGAGCTGAACCAGAGGAATGGCACATTCATTATATGAATTTATAGCAACTGGATGCAAAAATAAAAGCAGTCCTAATACAAATTAAAGAAAAAGATGATTGGGATTAAATGAAAGCATAATGCATGTGTGCAGAATCGGGAGTGAAGCCAACATTTTTTAAGGCATTAGGTCATTCATTAAGCTTAGTAAATGGTTGTGTCCATAAAAAATATTCATGTAGAAAACATTTTTTAAAGAGCCTGTTAGAGCTAGGATAGGTAATGTACTTTAGAAGCATTCTTTTGTTGCGTTTGTTAAAACTTCCCTTATTTCCCATCAATCAATCAAATGAAAGGCTAGGAAAAGATAAGGAAAAAAATCCAGTATACAATGCTGTTTGTTATAAGTCAGTCCAATTACTTTGTTTAGCCAGAACAAAGTGATTGGATGGCCGATCTGCATATCTACCTGTGCCGGCCCTTATGCACACTCTGCTCATGCACCCGTTGCACATGACCATAGTCTTTGACAAGGCTAGGCAGATATGTAGCTGAAGCTTTAGTAGTGGCAGAGAAAGTGACGCCAAAGTTTCCAGTTCCAAACGGGCTATCACATTGACACAGCCTTACATCATGGCTGCTGTATCTGATGTGTTGTGTTTGGGAGGGCTGACTATTATGTTTGCTAATATGGTGTTCTGCCATGAGAATGAGACAGTAAGTAGTTGGATATGGTTCATGATAGCAAAAATGTGCTGTGATTTGTTGTCCAGCAGTAGTCAGACAGTGCACGTATAAGTGTTTTGGGGAGGCATCTTTGAAGGAAAAACGTGATGTTTTCAGGTAGATACTTCTGGTTTAACTTATATTACCAACGCCAGCTTTAACATCACCACTTTAGCACCACAAAAATGAAAACCTGGCTGACTAATATTACTGAGCCAACCTTTATCTTTGTAAAGTAGCAGGTCAATCCTTTGGTTATATATTGAACTTGACTTGTCTACATACTCAAAAATAAATTGGGGTGGAGTAGTGAAATCGTGAATTCAAAAAAATTCCACCTCCTCAGCATGCACTCTAATTGCACTTCAAAGGTGACATATTCCAAATTTATGAATGATGAATCTCAGTTTGGCGAATCAGTGGGCATCACGTTGACCAGCTTCAGCCCGAAGGCACTGATGGACATATCAAAGCAAAAGGTCTCTCAAAGTGTCAATATCTGTGCTCATCATATCAACACACACATACAGACACACACTCGCACACAGTTTTCGTTAAGATGATGCACAGCATTCGTGATGACTGTCCACTGACTGAGAAACTTGATATACATGAGATCAGTTGATTTATAAGTATATTTTCCTTCACTTCAAAGGCAGTTAATAGAATTCAGTTGGCAAGCATGAAAAATGCAACATGTAATTCACATCAGGCTGACTGATGCAGCTTAAGCTTGAAAGTCAAGCAACTACACATTGTGAATACTTAAAGGTATGACTTCTTTAAGTTTTGTTTTTATAATAAAACAGACATTAATCTCTAATGTATGGTGGTCTGTTTAAGAACTGCACTCAACACCATACAAAAGCTACTAATACTTGATAAAAGCAAAGGTTTACATACTAAATGCACTAAGCAGGGACTCTACCAGTCCCTTAGAAACAAACACACAACCAAGTGCAATTTACTGTACAGAAAATGAAAAATGCACTCTTCAAGTGTTTGACGACGGGTCCAACGCAAATGATCAGACTCCATTTGTTAGCCTATTCCCTTCCTGTGATTCCCTGAGTGATAAATTGCATTTAGCGAGCTGTGGGAGGCTAAGCATTCTTGACATTTTTTTATTGATTTGCATGAGCTATATGCATGTAATCCTGTTTGTAGGTAAATCATGGCACTGGCAAATTCAAGTCACTGTGGGTTTAGTTTGGGGAAAGAAAATTGGAGACACCGCATGGGAGGTGGAATGGAGCTTGGCAGGGTGGGAAAGAGATGTGGCCGCCCATTGGAATCTGGGAACCTCTATTAAGATTTATAGGTGTTGGGATTCTACGGACCTGAGGCATTATTCATGGTAAAGCTTCTCTGTCTGGGCCTGTTTATAAGATGAGACAAGGCTGACAAAGATGGAGGCCCTCTACAACAGGGCCAAGCTGCCTGAACATGGGGCTCAGTCACCTGACATACTCATGGCATCGGCTGCAACTATTCAGCATCTCCCAGAAAAACACACAGGCCAGCTAGAGACTGACACACTACAGTACAACACCAAGCATTTGTGTCAGTTTGTATCACTGATACAGTTCAATGTTCTCAGTGCTTTCTGATTGAAAAGTACAGCCTTGCAGTTGAACTTTGCATCTCAGCTACAGTTGTAGATGCACCGTTTCCTATCCCCAAATCAATGAAAAACATGTGACTTTTCTTTTTGAATTTGTATTCGTATAACTTTTTCCTGAAAATCTACTCCTCTAGGACCTCATAAGCGTGTGCTGACTAATACATTTTACACTCAGGTTTCCTAACTACAGTGTTATGTAGCCTAGAATTACTGCAAAAACAGGCAGAGGACCTTGGGCCCTTGTTTGAGAAACCATGGCAATATTCAGTTTATTCAGCAATTTCCTGAGAATCCCACCATACTTTATTTGGTCTTATTAGATGAAAACACGAGGATCACCTTCAACTTTATTAATGATGGTACTCTGGATGAAAGATGCTGGTGAAAATCTGCAACATCTGTTTGCTGCATTCACTTCTCAGCGGGCTCCACCTATTCCTCATGCCTAATGATGCTGATCCACACTGCAAGTTTTACGGACAAATGTGTATTTGGCCACATTCATCATCCTGAATGAGTGTTCCTGATGAGCCATCCCCTGGCCTGTTTCACTCTTTCTACCATACGTTAACAAATGACAACTCATGCCACATGTTTTCCATTTGGGAGATACAGAGAGAGGCAGGAAAGAAAAAAGAGGTTGGAGGGGTTTCTGAGGGCTAAAAGATGGGCAGCTTCAAGGGAAAAGAGTCAATGATGCCTGCTCTTAACAGAATCACCCCCCATGTGCCATCAACTAACCGCGGCACCATGAAAATACATCAATTATGTAATGCCTTCAAGGAACAGTTACAGAACTGATCCATGTCACTGCCACGACCCAAACCCGAATCCTTCATGAGTGACATTAGCAGCCAACATACTCATACTGTAGGTGGACTATAACCCCAGCAGCCAGTGGATGTATCCCTGCAGAACCACATGAAAGGGCAAACAGAAAATATATGGATATGGCCAAGAATGTTAACTTGGATAAACAAGTCGATGGTCGTTCAAAGTCCTGGGGAGTTGCACCCCTAGTAAATCATATTCCTTTTGATGTGCAGCTGGTTACAAGTTTAGAAGAGGGGGGATGGTTAGAACAGACATGAGTCAGGCACCAGGACACACCGCCTGCTTTTCTCAAAGCCGGGGAATACAAGTTTAGTGAAAACCCTTGGGACATGTGAGAGTAGTAAATAAGTTATAAATAAGGTCATGAGTGAAAACAGACTGTCAGACATCCTTGGATCAAGTTGTAGGCAGTAAGAGAAACAATGCCTGATAAGATAATTTAACGACAAAATTAGATAGAGGACTCAAAAAGCACTGGCCAAGGGTGCACCACACAAACAGATCTCTGAATACATACAAATAAAAAAACATAAAGAGTTTTAAATTATGCAACAACTATTTGCTCTGAAAGATTTATAACAACCTTTGGGTTTCATTCTTTTAATTTTGTACTGCATACTGACATACAGTAACCCCAAAACATGACCCACGTTTTACTTTTTGGCTTTTGGCTTGCATGTTGGATAAAAGTTTAGATACTCAGAGAAGCATAATTTGCATTAAAACTCCAAAGGGAGCAAGGGTGTAGAGTGCTGGAGAAAAAAAAAAAATGCTGGCGTTTGTAACTGCATGCGCCTAAGAGTCCTACAGCAGTGAAGATGAATGCTCACCAAAAGCAAAGCATATTCAGCATAGAGCAGCATAAAACATCCGTCACACAAACAGCTGGAGACCCTCAGCTGGACCGACAGGGATGAATCATATCAAGGAAGCTACAGGCACAGCCTGATGTGAAACCCTTGGCTAAAACGCTTGACAAATGTACAATAAATGCAAACAAGCTTGTAATCGTCCAGGATTTTACTCACATTTTCAAAACTACAGCCGGTCAACTGATGTCAAATGCGTGCAACCCAATGAAAAACTGTTCATTATTTGTCTCATTTTAAACTGTTTGGAAGGTTTGAAGCATGAGAACAGTCATTCGGAAGACTGCAGGGACTTTCCTGATCAATTTGAAAGAAGTACACTTTGTTTCTTTTAAAATCAAATTCACGGGGCAATTATTTTATTATTTTGCCCCATAAATAGGAGGTAAAAAGTTTATATTAATTATCTTTTTTTTGCTTGGACAAAAAGGTCTTTCAAATTATCTCGGCTCATGTTGATTGCTGAGCCCTGCTCATTCATTTTTGAGCGCTACATTATTTAGCAAATTTATTTAGCAGTTTTTAAGCATCTTATCAAAAACATATGTGTGATATCACAGTTTATAGTATTATTGATTGTTTTTCTATATTGTGTCATTTTTTTTGTTAAATATATATATTTTTTTATCCCCTTTTCCCGTCACCTAAAAACTTGTAGTTAAAAGTCTGAAAACTTATGAGTTAAACTTTAAACTGCATCTCCCTCTTATCTATTCCCTTTCCCACACTATCACAAGTTGACACTGTTTGGTGCGATTCCCCAAATACATCAGGGCCAATTAGAGGTCTTGCTCTATTTAAAGTAATAATGCTAAAAATGATTACTGCAAAAAAAAACAAAAAAAACAACCAGAACACATGCACTCAGCTGACCTCCAATCCCCTCTAGATCTTAGAGTCTGAGAGACGCATATGTCATCCCTGCTGGGTATCTAAGTGTGTAGCCCTATTATGACAAAGTCATTCCTGTGCATTAATATGAAAACTGACTTTATGACAGTAAACTCATTAATGGTGAAACAAACACAATCTCAAAGTGATACATGAAGGTGGAGATGTTTATTATGGCATGTTCTGCATTATGAGCTGTGAATGATGAATCAGAGAGAGAGCATATTACTCCAATTTTCTCTGGGCCTTGTAACAACAAAGTTCATAGACACCAAATCAGTTTCAAGGGAACCCGGGGGCTACAAGTGCAAGACTGCTATATTAGACATTCATAATTTATGTGCACTTGATGTAGTGATATGTAAAAAACTTCTGAGGAATTTTAATGGGCTTAAGGCTGAGAAGGGAGAGAAAAATCTTTGAGATGGTTGTTTCGCCCCTTTTTTTTTCCTCACAGCAAATCACTTCTGCACCAAAAGGAAAATGAGAAGTTTTTGAAATCTAACAAATTCAGCCATTGAGCCTGTAATCATTGAGAAAAAGGGAATTTCATCTTCTTATTTCAATGCTTTATTGATCTGGTGGCTTGGTTCTCATGAGCTCCATTACATGGCCCAAGCAGTGCCTGGCAACACTGTCCAATTCAGTCAACAAAGGAAAGCTATTTCCATTGATCAATGTCCTTCCACACAAAACAGATAGAGATTGATAATACACTTCAGCCAAATCCTACAGTCAATTAGGGCTTGATGAAAACAAAGTTCTGTGCAGGGACAACAGAAGGTGTTAATAA
This sequence comes from Acanthurus tractus, assembly GCA_029783725.1. Taxonomy (NCBI): domain Eukaryota; kingdom Metazoa; phylum Chordata; class Actinopteri; order Acanthuriformes; family Acanthuridae; genus Acanthurus; species Acanthurus tractus. Next base: position 14,293,035 of record JAQNCA010000003.1, read on the forward strand.
CCAAGAGCAAAATAAATCACCAAAACTGGAAAGTCTATCCCTTCTCTTTGAATGAAACCATAATTTATTAATCTTTCAGACAGATGGCCTGTGTTTGTGTAGGCTATTGATCAGCAGTAACCTTTTATTATTTGTTTTCTCCATTAGAAGCAAAGATTAAAACAGATGAGAATTGTTTAACTCACTAACGCCCAGCATTAGGTTGCACTCTCTTTACTCAGGGAAGACCAAATGTTTTCACTAATGCTCATGTAGAAGAAATCATTGCAGATATGGTAGAGCTTGCGTGTTAATTTGTCAGCCCAAGAGAAAAACCCTCTCCTGATGGTGATCCAATCTAGTCTGTGGGAGCGTCCATGCCCTCCGAGCAGTCTGATTTGGATCAGCTCAATGCCAGGTCTGATCAGGTGCAAGAAGACTGAGGTCAGGTTAAAACAATAAGACAGGGGGGAAGAAGATGGAGAAGAGATCAAGCAGACAGAGACAAGAAATAAGTCAGCACTGTGGTACAAATACAATCAATATGAAACACAAAAGCTTGTAAACTGATCTGTTAAAAGACTGAAACTGTGCGGAAAGATAATGAAGAGATTAAGAGTTTTATCTTAAGCCTTTTGTAAATTCATATTTATTAGAAAGAAAGTTCATAAGAACAGAGATAAATAGCAACTGCAGCCGAGCTGTTGACATACAACAAAAAATATTCTGTGCAACCAGACCAAGTGAATTGAATTAAATGATATAACTACTATTCAACCAACTGTAGTATATTTAAAGTTCCCTGAATGCTAAGCCATGCAATTGAGTTATCTGTGTGATTTGCATTACAAGCAATACTGCTGTATCTTCACACAATTTGACTGTCCTTCATACTAAACTGTACAGCAGGGCCTGCAAAATCCCTCAGCCAATATCCACAAACATTGGTCTGCAAAGACATGAGGGACTCTACTTTAAAAATGGGCCTTGATTGTGCCATGTGGGACAAAAAGCATCACTCAGGCTACAGTTCCTCCATCTTTCACTGATAAAACCCACTTTCCATTCATTACCCTTTATCATAAACACAAGTCTACAGGGAAACAGGGCTTAGAACTGGCTAAGCTTGTCCCTGGTTTCTTATTTCTAGGGAGCATTTATCTGATGATATATATTCCTTTGGTAAGTGAAAGGAGTTACTCTGTTTCCAACAGGAAGGGCATTGATAGGGCATTAGGGATTTGTTTATTTCAACTCCAAAGCCATAGCATTTATCCAAGTGTATATTTTGCTGCGGGCTCAGACCAAATTATGTCTTAAGGCAAGATAAATCACAAGGCACAAGTCAAAATGCCAAGCGTTTCATGATCCTACACGGATCCCTGACGGCAGGCTACACTTTATTGAAAGCTATGTGAATTTTCAGACACGACAGCCTACGTGTTCCTGCTTGTTTGTGACTAGACTGTGATGAATATGACAGCTGTCATATGCACGTCAGCTGTCTAGGTTTTAGACATTCAACAGAATGATGGGATTTGAAAAGAAGTTCATCTGTCTCCCTAATAAATCCATTGTCTTGTCTCCCTTGAACAAGAAATGTGGTGATGGACACTTCCAACATTGCCAAACAGGCTTGGTGAAATATTGTACATGCAGAGAGCTCATTCAGTTTAAGTGAGAGTGAAAAGTAAGTTGATGTGCTTGAGTAAACAACTCAACATCACTCTGGCAAAAAAAATGACAGACAGGACAGGGTGTGTTGACAATTTAGAAGATATAAATTACCTACAAACATTCTAAAATAAGTTTGTACACACATCAAAGGACATCTTTTCTTAAATAGGTATTGTGTGTTTGTTCAAATGGCAGGCAAAAAATATATCCCTGCACGTTGCCACATAGAGTGTTGTGTTGTTGTGGCCTGGTGTCTTTCACATGATCTGTCAAGAGACTGTGAGGCTAAGCCAGTTAGAAAGGGCCTTCTTACATAAACTCCTAAACTTAGCATCCCTCTGCTGTGACCCAGGCAACAATGCCTCCTTCTATGCCCAAACAGAAGCTGTTGAACAAAACTCAACAGCTTGTGTGGAGAGGAGTTGAAGGGTCATGTAAACTTGCAGCGGACTAGGAGGCTCCAGAGTGAAAGGAGGAAGAATCCTCTTTTCAGTCTCGACATTGTTTGTGGAGAGGGATCCCTGCCATCACAAACATCAACCCAAATTTCTTTACAGACGGGGCAAAGAGAGGGGAGAAAGGGGGTCCAACAACATGATACTGTTTTAACATCAATGTGTGTGTGTGTGTGATATGTTAAAGAGATCTTCTTTGCTACCTCAAGCTCAGTAACCACTGAGGACCCCTGGGGTTTTTGGAAGGATTTTCTTTCCGTCAAAGAGCTGGACCTCTATAGAAGGATGCAAACACTGATGAGCACCTTTTTAATAGCCCAAAGCAGAAGAGGCATTTCATCCAAAAGGCTTCAGTCGAGTATAAAACAAATGTCATCCCGGGAGCTCAGTTGACTATGTTACAGATGTAGAGTGACTACAGTCTCACATGTCATGTCCGTGTCTAAATGTTTATGGGCTTGTCTGATAAAAGTAAAGAGCTATAATTTATCCGGTGGTGCATAAACTGTTCTGCTTTGAAAATGACTTTGTCCATTTGAGGTAGCACAAGTGGAAATTTTGGGAAACCGCTGTCATAAACGGGCAGCAGCTGTGGGTTATTGTCTTTGTTTCAACAAAACCTTGCAAAACAGCATGCATTGTTATCCCTGTGAATATGAAATGTCAGCCTAAGTGGGATCAAGGACCATGAAAAAAAGAAAGAAAAGGGGAAAGAAAATGAAACAAAACTTTATTTACATCTTCTGGTACCTCAGATAATTGACTTTCCTTTGTTTCAAATCTTCACTGAGCGCACTCCTCTTGCTTTTCATCATGAATATGATGCAATTACGAAAATTATAACACTATCAAAACAGTGTTTCTGTAAATCAATAGGAGTAAGTCAAGAAACAAACTTTTAAGACGGCTAAAAGAATAAGGTGGATAATCATAGCCTTAAAAACCATGTCAATTAGCCATTTTCTCTCTCAGGAGTTTAAATTTTAAACATATCTACTATGTAAACTTCAATCAAACAAAGGGTCAAACAACATTTTCTAGCATAGTAAGTTCTTTTGAGCTACAGTGACTTGAATATTGTTTTTAAATATTAAACTGTACTGCACCATAAATACAAGTGAATAAAGCTAACATTTACACATCTTTGCAAACATAGAGCTTATTGGACAGTCAGCATATTTCTGATGCCATGTATATGCCTTGGCATTCTGCATCTCCTGGACAACAATATTATTTTACTAATTAGAGGAGCCAGTCTGCTTTCATTCACTCTCTCATTTTCATCAAACTGCACTGTGATATGCACAGCTGTTTCAAAGGTATGAGCTGAGTAATGACCTGGATGAAAAGATAATGATTGATCACCACAGCTGTCTATATTCTCCTTCATCCAGCATTTTGTGTTAGGTGTGTATAAAGTACATATTTACTTTACCATATATTATTTTTTTAAATGAGCCATGAATGAGCCAAAATATCATTGGGACCTTTTCAAACTAGCACAGCTGCCATATACAGTGTTTATGCATGGGAGTAGTTCAGCTTTAAAGCAGTTATTCAAAAACAAATATAAGTAAGTGTTCTGGCAAAACTTTGAGCTAAAAAAGGCTGGAAAATTCCTTCAAGCACGTTATGTTGTTTGAAAAGACGTTAAGTTTTCCAGAATTTGAATATATTTGAAACAGTTTTAACTTGGATGCTCAGCATGCTTGTGGTCAAATCCATACTTGCATTTTCAATTCTCACAAGTGTTAGAAATACCCATGGCTAACTTAAAATTGTATGGCATTACATGACATTGTAACCCATGAAAGAGGTTACAAAGAAAATGAGGATTAGAGCATCTTAAAAAACCTTTCCGCCCACTTCTCTCTGCCATGTGTTACAGAGTTCCCGGTGTCCACGGAGAGCCAGACATCTCGCTGCTCTGATCACTAACTAGCCAGCCAATCAAAGCCTCCTGGCTATGGAGCAATTATCTGCTCTCCACATAGGTGGAGAATGAACCAGGAACCCCTGTGGCCTTCTCTGGGTCTCCTGAAATAACTACAAATGCCGTATATACTCTTACACTTGTATGTAAAACAGAGAGAAAAAAGCGATTGTTTTCTTCAGACTCAGCTGAGATTACATTAGATGCCATGCCAAGTGCAAAGCCTTAAATTGCAGGGGTGGATGTTCACCTCTTCACTGTTGCAAGGCATGAATTCTTGTGATTATATCAATTTATTTCAGTGTCATGTGTGTGGGCTAGAGTTTGTCTAATTGAATGAAAGATGACATGACTCACATTGGACATGACTTTATTGGCCTTTCCAAGCCACCTACTGTACTGAAGAAAAATAGCAGAGTTTTGAGTGCAAATAGTTCTTTTCACTGATAATCTGAAGGCTGAAATCATTTGGAAGATTGAAGAAACAATTGAAGCAGCACACATTTTGTCATATACTGTTGAGAGGTACTCAGAAGTCAGACTTTGGAAAGAGTGCTTCCATTTTTCATGGGGGTGCTTCACCCTTCT
>JAQNCA010000003.1:14315698-14354977 GCA_029783725.1 Acanthurus tractus
ATATATTTCCTGTATTATTTCTGTTTCCCTTCGCTTAGTCGGTGTAAGGAAGAAAACAATAATAGCTTCTAGTTTAACAAGCAGACTCCATTTTAGTTTCTGTGTATGTAATTTCTCATAACTAGTTGCTAAGTTGGGTCATTCTGATTAAGAGAACAAAAAGCTACAGCTTGTTTGTAATTCAGTTTTTTTCTGTAAAAGAAATCACAATCTCTTATAGTGGCTTTAATTACATTAAAACTACTCAATATACTTGCTATACAGTATATTTCCTCCTCTCTGACAGGTACAAGGATGCAACTCTCCCCTCTCTTTTCCAGCCTGAGCAATACTGTCATTTCTGTGATAGAGTCGCCATGGTGACAGGTGCTAATTGATGGGCCTATCATTCATTATTGAGTGACTGCCACCCTTGTACTGGCCCTGACTGGCATTCTTCCGGACGGCTGTCACAGAGGCACTCAAAGTAGCTGTAACCTTATTGAGGAGGTACAAACACATAATCACGCACACAATACCATCCAAATGCACACACGCAAGCATACACACATGAACAAAAGTCAAGTATGCATGTAACTTGCACAAGCACATATGCTCTTAAAGCTCACACTGATGTGTGTAAGTACGGCCTCCAAAAATCCTGAGAGAATCAGCCACACATGCCAGGCCACAAACACGCACTCACACCCTACACACTCACTCAATCAGCCCAAATGACATGCGACTTACACATATTGACCGTCTAATCTTCGTCAGGGTCCATGGTAGTTTGAAAGACCCTCTCCATCACGCACACGTAGACTTACACACACAAACACTTCTAACTAAATGTTATCAAATGTGCAACACATGTCCAAAACACACCTACCAATATTAGGCTTTGGTGTTTTCCAGACATTGAAGCAACATGCAAACTGAAGCACATTCTCTTTCTTCACAGGTTAAACAAATTAAAAGCCACAAGGAGAGAGAGTCAGTCAATTAAGTGGCTAAGAGCCCGGCCTTCAGGTGTCCTTGGAGGACAAGAAGAGGGAGCAGTGCAGTTATATTACTGTGTGTTGATGTGTGCGTGTGTCTGTGTGAGTACGGGGAGGGCAGTGTCTCCCCTCCTTTGACAGTGGGGGCTTGCCCTGCCTCTTGTACTGTAAAGACGAGGGCTTTAAATTGCTTCCGTCACTGGGCTCTGAGTAATGAGTGTGATTCTAATCGCAGTTCCTGGGGCCATCGACATTAGTCTTAATCTGAGCAGGGCGCTCCAACACCACTGACAAGTAATGCAGAGCAGGTAGGGGCGTAATGAGAGGACGCACGCACACATGCACACACACACAGGTTACCCCACCCAAGATGCAGAGGAAGCCTTTTGTAATAAGAACACAGTTACTAGAACCTCTCTCCCATCTTTCTCCTAAAGGGCTGGTTAGGTATGCAGGGGCTGTGAAAAATGGCTCAAGCCTTCTACACACCACTAGTGTGCAAACACACACTGCTGCAGAGAGATGCAGGTCTTTGGACGTACACATATGAAATTGCAATACAAAATTTTAGCCTTGTGTTATTTAATAATATGAAACTACATAGCAAATATTGAAAGGCTACACTCTAAAGCTGTTAAATTATACATGTGCTTTGTTTGGAATGTAAGGGAGATGTATCCGCACTATTTCATTTGAGTTGTTTTGAGAAACAATAGGTCAAGTAAATCAAGTTTTCATCAAGCCTAGACAGTAAAATCACAAGTATGCAGTGTGTTTTTATGGTTTGGATAAACACAGGAGTGTGTTTATTGTTTTTTGTGGGCACTAAATTCCTTTGGCCTCTGCATGCTGTCACAGTTGTTCATATACACTGTGAACAAACAGGTAGCGAGGCTCAGAGTCCACTGGCACTGGGTTAGTAGAGGGCTAAATTGCCGTGGGGCTGTGAGTGGCTGCATAGCCGAGCAGGTCGTTCCTCTCTGTCTCTCTGTGTTTGCCTGTGTTAAACTCCCTCCTCTGCCCTCATCCATCCTCTCATCCAGTCTCCAGCTCTGTCCATCTATCAATCCCAGCACTTTGTCAGAGCCCACTCCATCCTGGCTGCTGCAATAACAAAGGAGAGAAGGCTGGAGAGAGAGAGAAGGAGAGAGAGAGAGAGAGAGAAAGAGAGAGGGTGTGTGTGTGTGTGTTTGTGTGTGTAAGTGAAAGAGAGGTGTATGCAATAAAGCGAGAGACAGATTCAGAGGGGACAGAGGAGGAAAGAGGGGAGGGCGGCCGTGCCTCCACCATCAGCTACTGCTTCCAAGCCCTCGTCACTGGGGAGCTTTTCACCTCCCATCTGCATCGGTGCTGATCTGCTGACAGAGGCCCTGACACGCGTCGCCTTCTATTGCACAGGCAAGCAGAAACACTAATGCCGCACCCCACCCCACCAAGACCACTCACCTCTGCTCAAGCAGCCCGAGACAGGCAGCTGGCAAAGAGGAGTTGGAAGGTGGCAGGAGCTGAATGGGTGACAGAGGTGAAGACAGGTAGCAGGAGGAGGAAGAAAGAAGAACCCGAGAGGGATGGTGGAGAGGATAAACAGCAGGAGAACAGTAAAAACAAATGCAGAAAATACAGCAGAAGAGGCTGGCAAATGTTTGAAATATAAGAAAAAGTTGTCAATAGAGGAAGTCATATACTAACCTAACAAAAGACTTAGTAGTAGATGCACTCAGAGAGAGATTAGTGAGTGAGTAGAGTATACTTAATTTTCCTGCAGTCCAGTAGGAAAGTGACTCAGTTTGTTTTTTTCCTCCCCTGCATCAATAGAAATCACGGGGAGAAAATGTCTCCTTAATTAAGGCTTGATCAGCTGCATGTCAGTGGTGGTTTGGAGGCCGAGCAGAGTTGTGGAGCCTCACCGACCCAACCACTCAGTCTAGCTAAGATGCAAATGAGAGGAGGTTGCTTTATACTCCATCACCAACAGCGCAAACATAAAAAACTCATTGTGAATGTAAAATATTATACACACTTCTCAATCATTCAAAGCTTAAAAAATGGTTAGAAATAGTGGTTTTAAAACACATCCCAGTCCTGTAGTTTGGAGCACATGCCCATTTTTTATATTTTTTTTCCTCAGCTGCATTGTGCTATTATGCTATATTTGGCTTTTCTTTAAAAGTAACCACACTTTGCAGCAATGCCTTAATGCTAACTGACTACATTGAGAATAAATACTTTGCATTAAGAGCTATTTTACTGGCTTTCTCTATCATATAAAAAACTTTATTATAAAAAGGAAGATGAGTGTGAGAATGTGGCTTAAAGGTTCAGATAAGCCTCACAAAGCCCGAGTGTTAAAATTACTGAAGATGAAATACTGAATCTCAAATGCAAATCGACATAAACAAAAAAATCTTTAGACAATGTGGTTCACCTGAAAAATGTTGCTGGAACACAGGCAAAACAACAGTAGTAAGTTTGTTTGCTTGTTTGTTTGTTTTTTACTCCACAGAGCTGTTCTTGTGACACACGCTGACGTATAATTAACTGAAATTACTGGGTGTTGTATGATCTGCGGTTGTCGGTCTAGCGTTATATCAAGGCTTAATCTGCATGTTTGACAGCTGCAGCACATGATGCACATAAACAAACGAATGGAAACTAACCCCTATATTGCAGACAAATTACTGGATCTGTCTCGATAATGTCTGGCGTATTAAAGATTAGTATTAAATAACACTATCAAACCATCTATTCAAAGTCTATGTCAGTATATAACAATCCCTGAGCACAGCAAAGCTAATAGTCATTGAGGTAGAATTCCTGCTCATTTCTCACTAAGAAACTGAGTGTGGCCACTTCTCTCATGCACATGTGCTTAGGATTCGACTTGCAAAGCAGAGTCATTACATGTGGTTTTACATTATAGAAAAATCTCAGCCTAATTTTGGTTTACAGGTTGTTAATGATCAAACTTGAGTGTGTGCATCTTCAAAGGCAGATACTGGCGATGCTGTAATGACTGATCAAAGGGGAGTTACAACCCCGGCTTATGGTTAGATTACCAGTATAATACAGATATGGGAATATGTTGAATGTACACATAAAACTTGATGTCTCTGCAATAACCAACAATATAAAGAAAATGAATAAGTCAGATGGCACCACTTGTTACTAATGGTTGGTGGATTTAGCCTTGTGCTTTCACACATTAAAAAAAAACACACCCTTTTTACTGCAGGGAACATTACTCACTCTCAAAAACTCCCAATTCTGCTGTTTTTAGCCTCCCAACGCTGCACACACTAAAACAAAGCAAGCAAGTCTCTCTCCCTCGCTCCTGACGCAGTTTCCAATCAGCCGGCACTAATTAGACAGCAATAAACTGTTATTAATCGGCTGGACAGCATACAACGAGCCAGATATAAATGGTGGCTGTCAAGGCCTTATTCAGAAACCAAATGAGTATTCTCAGTTCACTGCCTGTGTGAGGCATCACCACCTATGTCCTCTAACAAATGCTCACTATTCAGCCTACTGGTAATAGTGTTGGCCCTGCACATCCACATGCACTATGACGATAATATACTGTCTCTGAATGTAATGTTATTATGAACAATGTGCCCAGAATCACAGAAAGCAAAAACCATCACACTCACAGCCTTTCAGACGCTGACAACAGGTCCTACTATTAAACAGCTCACCGAAATAAATGTCTCATAATTATCGTCCCTCTTCCTCTGTCTGGGTGATGTGAGCTAAGCGTCTTCTTTGAGACCTCTCCCAGTCAGGCTTGCAGATAAAGGCCCTAATAAATGAGAGCGCTATTTACAAAGTCAGCTCCACTTTAGCCAATCTGTGCCTGGAGAGAGCAGTTAGGGCCGAAGAAATGAAAATGTGTATTGACAGAGAGAACTGGAACCAGCTCCTCTAAGGCAGCCAAGACAATCTATTAAGGCCATGTTTTTCTACGTCTTGATTTCGACCAGTTTATCAGGTCCGTGAATAGCCTCACAAGAGGAGCATTTATGATGGAATGTGATTGGATTACAGTGAGCGCTAACCATGTGTGATTGGTTTAGCTGAAAAATATTAAATTCCTGTCTAAATGGACTGGAGGTCGATACGTCTCCTGCTCTGGAAGACATGGTAAAGGGAGGTGAAATTAGGAAATTTGATATTTTATCACTCATTTCATACTTTAGTGCAGCATAGAGACTGACACTAATGCACTAGAAGGACATGATGCTGACAGCACACCAACATATTCATGTCCGATCACCCCTGGCTCAAGAATCTCCCGCACTGAGAATAATCCATTCTGAAAAGATGAAGTGGAAGTGGGTGTGTTCAGCTGTTCTCCTCATAAGTGGTTTTGAAAAGAAAAAATGAAGTCATGGCCAAAAGGATTTGAAATGACAATGAAATCAGAGGAGAGGGGGAAAAACTGCATGGGCGTGGGATTTCTTTATTGTTAAAGGCTACGCATTCTGAAAATCCCTGAATGTGGAAAACAAAAAACAATACCTACTGTAGAACGGAGGGAGGGAGATAAATAGAGAAAAAAAGAGAAATCCGTGAATAAATTTAAACTTTGTGTCCTGTGAAGAGCAAATATGAAAAAAAGGGCTTAGGAGTAATGAAAGATTGTTTATGTATTCTGGCATGAAATGGCGGCAGGCGCGAGGAGACGGATGGACGGGAGTGACAGGCCGGTATTCATCCTGCACGCCCCAGCGGCCGGACTGCTACTGGCGCTCGACAGAGCAATAAATCACCAGCTCTCCAGTCTGTACCTACAGCTTATTACATCCAAGATGACAAATAAATAATAATCCCTGTCACGCCAGGCCTTTGCTCAAGGATTGAGCCAGAAACCTTTTGCTCATCACTCCTGATCTTAAGTGAAAACACTAGAACAAGGGAATTGAAGGCCATGCTTTACTGAGCTTATGAAAGTTGGAGTGAAAGAAAGAGGAGGGGGAGAAGGAAAGCGAGACAAAAATGAAGGGAGAGAGAAAGCGAGGCTTGGAGAATGATGCTGCCACTACAAAGCCTTTCTGGGTGTGAAGGGAAATGATCCAGTAAAGAGGGGGAGAGAAAGGGGAAGTATATGGGTGTGTGGGCGTGTGTGTGTGTGTGTGTGTGTGTGTGTGTGTGGTTGGGAGGTGTTGCCCTTGTGCTCTGCAGGATGAGTGTCGCTCATTCAGTTGAATAGGGCTCTGGAGGATAAAGTAAATCAAAAGCCTTCATCACTAAGCAGGACCAGCAAAGTGGCCACAAACAGCAATGGCCATTAAGGTTCGAACAGCCTAAGACACCCATTACACTCCTGACCAATTGGTAAAATTCAATCATAAGATATCTCCTATTGCTCCGGGTGAGACATACAATTGAGACTTTAATTATAAAGCACTTGTTGCTGACGATAAACGAAACAATAAAGAACAGAAAACATTGGTAAAGGCAAGTGAGCAAATGACCTCGATACAGCTCTATTATCAGCGGCCGGGAGCTGACTAAGTATAGTATGAAACTATGAGTAAAAATACTCTTACATAATGGGCTTAGTGCTAGTTCACTGTGTCATCATGCAACAAATTTCCACCTTTTTCGTCATTGTAAAAAACACTGTCTGATTGTAGATCAGGCTTAAGAAAGTCTGCACAGGCATGAAATGTCTCATACTAAATAGCAGTTTTCTTAAAAAGAGTAGCCCAAATAGAACAGCCTGATTGTTCGATACCTCTAACTTCTACCCTTTTAAAAAACAAGCCCTCTCTCTTAAACAAGACACAATTTACTTAGTGCTGTCCACCATAAAAATTAAAAGCCTTCAACAACAACAAATGAAACAGCACCGGGGTATTGTAAATCAGAGTTGTCACTTTCACTAGCTCACCCAGCCTGGCAGTGTCCACACTGTGTGTATGTGTGTTTTTGTGTGTATATAAGAGTGTGTGTGTGTTACTCTACAAAAGAAATAGGGCCGTCTGATTAAAGAGTGCACTGTCATAAAGGTTACTGAATTGCAAATGGTCCTCTCCATCTTCCCTGTAATGGAGACTGGTTAAGAGGGAGAAAGAGAGCAAGTGTGTGGGTGTGCGTGTGCGTGGGTGTGTGCGTGCATGAGAGAGAGAGAGAGACAGGCAAAAAGAGGTGCGACCATGATAGCAATATAAACAGCGAGTCATAGCCAGACTTAGTCTCAGTCCCTTCACAACCACCACAGGAGACATTAATCACTGGATCACCAAGCCATGCTTAATTGCAAGTTGTATATCAGGGTGCATTCAGTGGCTAAAGGGGGAAGGAAACTCATTATTTCGGTTAGCTGGATGCAGAGCTGGGTGCGCCTCATCTGGACTCCACCACCTCTCCCTTTCTGTCACAGTACACCTGGGACCAAGCTCAACGTGACAAGGAAAAATGGAGTATGGAGTCACCTCCTAATTAATATAGCTCTGCCACTATTGTTGTACCGCTAAGGACATCCAGGCCTGATCATAAATGTACTCAACCGATCACACGCAGGGACATCAGCAACTGCCGAGGGCTCATGCAGTGTGACTCATTCTATTAGCCACCTACGTGCTATATTTTTTTCTCATCACCTTTAGCAGAGACATCAAGACCTCTGCCTTTTAAGGAGCAGTGTTTGCAGTGTCAATAGTGGAAGCTATATTAAAGTCAAGGTCGCAAAGGCTTCGGAGGGAGGCTTTTTTTTGCAAAACGAAAAAATGGAACCAACTCCCAATCGGCCACTTTTATTTAGATTTCTGCGAGTGCTTCTGTAGGCAATATGCTAATGAGAGGGACTTGATGAATGGCTCGTAATATTTCCCAGACATTTTGCTTTCCCTCAGAAGTTTGCCAATCTGATGTAGCTTGAAGATAATAAGGAATACTCCGTCATTATATCAATTTTTGTTACCCAGATATTTCAGCCCATGTTAGTAATGATGAGCAAAAGGCAAACGAACCAAGGGCAGAGCCTGGCACCATTGATCAAACACTGTCATTTAAGTACCACTAATCCCACAGACACAGTGAGGGACACACACACACACACATGCACACACACACCCCACAAATCTGTGCATGCATCTATGTATACACATGCATGGATGCACCAAAATACATGCATAAGTGCACATACTGCACAAAGAGAAACACACACAGGCACACAGGACACACACACAGGAACAAAACCTAATGGGGTGTGATTATGGAAAATTATATTCACCATGTATACTGGGTTGAATAAAAACATTTCAATATTTCCCAGAAATACATCATTAGTTTATATGTTTTCTTAGCAAGCAAAATATACAGTACCCCATTTTAATGACTTACAATGACATTAAGTCTGTTTAGATCTAGTTAATAGTCCATAAATAGGCTATTAATCAAGGCTGCCAAAGCTTTGCAATCATACATGATATGTTGCTCTTGTTCTGTGTGTACTGTATTCAGGCATTTTAGAATATACAGTACAGTTTAATGAATATTTGCGTCATTGTTTTGTTCAATACATGTCTTTCTGAATAAGTGAACACATTTGTTTTACTTTTTGGTAGCCTCTCGTTAAGCTCTCAACACTGTAGTGTAGAAGTATAAAAGATTTTTTAGTTCCAGTAGCTAGGAAACCTAATTTATATGTATATATCTTTAATGTTTTTAAATGTGCAATATTTAAATATATTTAATTTTTTTATATAACCATATAAATTAAGTTTAGAGTTCATTAAGAAAATCTTCGTACCAATGCATTCTGCTAAGGTCATGTGCCTGGGGCTTCCCGACTCAAAGAAGTATGCCTGACCTCTCCCCAAGTTTAGCTCTTTGCTCTGAGCTGTAAAACTCTGTGACCTAGGTGGGAGGAGGACGCATAAAGGGTCAAACAACTGCTTAATGGTTAGGCAAGAGGTGAGGGACAGGTTCCATATAGATGTAAAAAAAGGTAAAGGCCAAATGCCTGAGAAGTAGTCGCCCAGGGATCAAAGTGCACACAGAGTTCACTGGGCCGACAAAGGACATGGAGGGGAGGAGTAAAGCAGGCACAAAGGAGAAACAACAAAGAATGCAAAACTGACACAGAGAGCTTCCTTCACATAAGTTTTCCTCCAATTAGGGATGCTGGAATGGGAGGAGGTGAGGATGAGATTAAAAAGAATGAGGTGGATGTTTTTACCCCCCAGCCACACAAGCTCTTTGATCTGCAGAGAGAGAAAGAGAGATCCTGTTGTAAGGGCCATGCTGTCCATTGCTACTTACATGTGGACAAAACAAACTCCTGGCTCAGGCGGCTCGTCTGCAGCTTACGACAGCAGTATGTTTTCTCCAGAGATCCAAAATATTCATAACAGCCCCTCAACACTTGTCAAATGAAATTGAGCAAAGGCGACCTCAAACACTAAGTTAGAAATCAAACATAATGGATTTTACGTAAAAGGGATGGAGAAAAATAAGATCATGGACAAGATGATTGCAATACAACCCATGACAGCTACAGTATACATTCCAGTAACCAACTACCACTGACCACTAGTTATTTCCACATTACAAAACATTCTGCTTTCAGACAAAATTATCTGAATGCACAAACACTGACGGGTGCAGTAGAAGAGAGTGGTACTTTGCATGACTCATGCCATCTCTTTATCCCCAAAAATATACAAGAAACCAGGAAACACAAAGTTTTAAAGGGGACACACCCATTTACTACCAATCAAACTACAAGACAGTCAACAAAAACATAAAAACCAATAAGTGACAGTCAGGACAGGGATTGGATTAATGGGAATAAAAGTGTGGTGTTAACTCTTTTTTTAACAGGGGGCGCTTTTCAACACATTAATCAACATGAAATTAAGTTTAAATATTTTGGCATTAAGAGTAATTGCACTAAAAATCTCAGATGGCAAATGCATTAAAATAATTTAAGTAGTCCCTTTAATTCTGAGTCTGTGCAAATGACGTTAAAGATGACGTTGCAGTCAGTGCTGCCGCAAATAAAGATATTTCATGAGTTAACTTGTGCAAGTAAAACACTGCAGGGGCAATCTCACAGGCCATTTGCACAGATTTAAGTCTCTGCTCTTAGTAATGCAATTGATAGTTCACCATAATTAAAGAAGCCACTTAACAAGCTAAGTATATCCCCTGGAACATGACACGGCAAAGGAAATATCTTTTCAGCACATTATTAAAAGAAATGCATCAACAGAGCAGGAGTACAATGGGTAATTAACAAAGCTCCAAGAAGCCATAAATCCTTCATTAACAAACAGTCCTGTCACACAGTGCTGTGGTTGCAAGCAAGGCCTAAATTCCTCACCAGTCAGCCAGGCTTATTTTGTTAACACGAGTCTATGTAAGGAGCCTAGAAGCAAATGTAAACAACATTCTATGAGATCTCTGAGCTGTCACTTACAGGGGAGATTGCCCCTTCTGATTAGAACCGAAGCATACTGGCTTAGCTGAACTAATATTTGTACGGCCAAGATAAATCACTCAAGCTTTGTTTTACCACATGCTAGTCTCTCAGTAGTAATAGACACAGTTATGCCTCCCCGTCTGCCAGGCCTCATGTCCTCTCTGACAAAGAACACTACTTGTACAAGGTAATGAGCACAGACACCAGAGCAGATCAGATGAAACTATTGAGAAGATGATGAGCCCAAAATCTACGATTTGGAAAAGGGAGTGACTCAATACTGCATTTTTCATGTCACTTTCATTAGGTGTTGTTCTACAACAACTTCCAGATTAATAAAAAAGCTTCTTTAATGAAGCTGTAAAGGTTCACAAAAATTCATGTTGATGAAAGCCAATCCAAAAAGTCTGCTGAGCTGTTGCAGAGCTGTTGCTGTATTACACTACACTCACAAACTTTGTCAGGCAGTAAATCAGTCAACAGTAAATGCCATCTTTTATCAGATCATAAAATCTGCTTGTAGGCATTTAATTTTCCCCCTTCTTGTTTTAACAGGGAAACAGGCAGCCTAGAGAAACCGTGTTTTGTTTTTATAGAGGTTACAGGAAAAGTGGAGTGTGTGTAAACAGGGCTAAGCCAAGCACTTCTTATGGATTTGTTTTTGCCTGCGAGCGACAACAACACGGGGAAGTGCCACTCTTGTGAAAGCAGGTATGAGTGTTCTACAGATTTTACTTGACAGATGAATAAGGGGAAATCGCAAATGAATGTTTGTTTTCAGACAGTTACTATGCTAATGCTTCAAAGCAATATCGATACTGCCATCTTGATGTCTCAGAGGAAGCCTTCAGACTTAAAATTAAGCTTAAGGCAGTGTTGCATATTGTTAGATTAACCCTCATATTTAACCCTTACGCAATTCCAAAGCACAAATCTCTTCGTGGGTGACCTAGTCTTACACATTGTTTGATCTGTGTTACTCAGAAGGCAACGTGTTGATAGAGGTGTCAATCAAACTATATCAGATCTCAGCCAGTGCTGTACTCCTACTTGGCCTTAAGGGGCAGCATTTACTTGTCTCACTTCTATTAAAGGCCTCTGTGTCTGGAGCAAATTGGCTATGGAGAAGGCCTTGCCCAAGCCACTGCATCTCCCTACCTTTTACTAAACCCCTCTGGCCTCTTAGAATGGCAGCCCTTATAAACACTATTCACTCTGCTCCCTTTTACACTAGGTGAGGTCAGAAGTTCAGCCCCCAGGTTTTAACAGTTAAGGCCGAGCTGTGAACTTGTGACCTCCTGGAGTGAGTAGGAAGGGGGAGTGAACAAGAGGGAAGAAAAGAAGAGAGAAAGGGGGCAAGGGGAGGGGGGGTCATTTCTCTTCAATGCAGAATGGCTGGATTTACAGCTGCATGCTGACTGCATTGCAAGCACAGCAGAAAACACCTGATAGCATCTCCTTGGGGGAGGGACCGCCCGACCCCTTTGTTGTCTCACTAACAGTCATCCCAGCACCATAAATCATGTTAATTACTTGACTGATGGAATAAATCTTTTAAAAAGTCAGTCTGTGGCAGTGAGTCTTGGAACAGGAGGTTCCCGCACCACAGTTCTTGCTTGCTCTGCGTTATCTGTCAACCCAAAGTCACTGTGTAATCCGTCCATTTGTCGCTGTCTGAGCGGGACTTTTGAAGAGACTGAGGGAGGGCTGGGTGTTTGTGACACAGACATCTTCCAGTAATCCATCTTCCTGCGGGTGGTCTCCAATGGTGCATTTCATAAAACAAAGCTAATGTTAAACTCAGGGTCGGCACGTTGTTGTGTCTAAAAGCACACAATGCAACTTTCTTCATCATAAGCCCAAGAGTCAGACAAAATTATGCTTTTGACGACAATATTTCTGTCTCCTTTTGAGACAAAGGTCTAAAAGTACTAAAAGAAAAGACTGTAGGAAACTATTATTGGATGAAAACAAGGATAAAGTTATTTTTGAAAGCAATCTCTGGTAAAAGCATCCATAAATTACATATTTATTTCCTATTGCTACATGCTGCCTGATTACATGGAACTGCAACAGTCCGACTCAGAGCCACAGAGCAGCATGCCAAAGACATGAAAGGTCATTCACACACAATAACAATCCCTCTAAGAGTGCACTCACAGGCTTGTGGGTAATTACAGTTCTTTCACTGGAGTGTTTTGTGTTTCGCTTTGCTAGTTCTGTCTCAAAAGCTAACAACCACTCATTATTCACGGTTTGAGTTGGGCTTTTTTTTTTTCTTCAGCCAGGCAAATTACACACAAGAGTGACAGCTCTCAGAGAAAGACAGGACCAACAGCCTTGCCGGGTTCTGGTAAGTGCAGTCTTAAATCAAGGGGGCAGGGACGCTGACTACAGCCCTGCAGTCTGTTGACTTTGTGGCAAGGGCAGCAGAGGGTTGGAGACATGGATATACTGTACTCTTACAGTGCCCACTACAATAAACTGCCTTCCATAGCAGCCATAAAGTCTCCATGATATACTATTCTAAGATACTTGTCCAACACTTCAAAAACTGTGCAATCTAACCACTGCAGGAGCTTTTAGCACAAACACAAAGGGGGGGTGTCCTAATTTTAAGACAGAGAGTTTATTGAGGCATGTATATCTGTGTGTGTTTGCAAAAACTTCAGGCCCTTCAGGCTTTCGCTGGCACCACACACGGGGAGGTTAAGCACAGATAACCAGATCTTGCACAAGCTTCCACATGCACACAACAAAACACATGTAGTAGTACCTGCATGGCTAGTTTGAGGAATAGCTTCTTCTTTGGAAGAATAAATAACAGCAAACAGAAGGTAATGAAACCCAGAGAGATATTTACTGTCAGTGACAGAGCTTATTATCCCCAGGAGGAAAATGGGGTCGACCAGAAATACTTGTTAAAAAAACTGGGTGTTGTCTCCTCTCTGAAAGGCACAGAAAAACAAGTCTCTCCTCTGCGTCACCAGAGTTCAAAGACCTCAAACAGTGAGGTCAGTATCAAAGCATCAAACATTTGTAAAGCAGCAATAAAGGAGAAATTCATGGAGAACATCTGATGTTCTATATGCTTTACCGCAGCATTTTGCCAGTGGAGCAGTGTTTAATTACATTGCTATGGTCTATAACTTTCAATGTGCAGCTGATGTGGCATCTCCCTCTATTTAAAATGTACACAAGACCACCATGTGAACATCAAGATGATTTATACTCTGCATGAGGAAGTATGGACTCTGTCTTACACCCACTGTCAAATTAAATGACAGAACATTTATTATATACAGCCATTTCATGGCTTAGGCGGTGCTTTAATTTGACCAAAGACATAACACTATTCTGACTGCCTTATACAGGCTTGCTGCCCCCACCTAACTAAATGGAATCACATTTTAATAGCAATCCACTAAAACATCATTGTATGCTTGCTTGGTTACAAACAGATATTGATCACTGGTTGCAACTATCTCAAGAAAGGGAGATAGTACCTTGTTTTCATGTAAGCACTGATCACAAATTACAGAAAAAATGTTGATTTCTCAGGTTTATGAATGCTTTAATCCATTGGAATGATTGGAATCATATATAAATTGTGTGTAACGGTATTAGTTTATTTTTACAAGATGATAAGGCAGTTTAAATATGCATTTACTTTTTACTGACTAGACCTTCAAATGGACATTTCACCCTTACAAAGTCACTATGATCCTGCTCCCCTTTAGTCTATCTCGCCATTTTCACATACAAGGATTATCGTGATAATGCAAGCCAATGCTGCAGTATTGATCACAGCATTTACCTTGACTGCTTAAGAAAGGCTTGTCAATACAATCAAGCAAAAATGAATGAGCTGTCCAAACAAGCTTCTCTGCAGATAATTTATACATCCAGAAGATCATAAAAGCACACAACTGGATTGGATGTGTTCACAGTGCAACGACAAAACTCTCCTGTGATGCTTAGTTTGAAGAGTTATACAGTGATATAATACGAAAACCAGACGAGTGTTTGGGGGAGTTGTGCATTCATGCTCGACTCCACTGAGCCAGAGCCCATGAGTACATTCAATTATTCTTCTCCTAAGCCATTACAGAGAGAATGGCTAATATTATCCCCGCCTAATGGCAGATAATACACAATATTCGGGAGTTCAGTGTACTAAGCATTTGCAAAAAGCCTTAGTAAAGTCCCGTACTTAATCATCCATCTAGTACTCCAGGGAGTAGGTTGGAAAACCAGAGGCAACATTTCTGTTGGCAGTGAAGCCAAGCTAGAGCAGAACTGCACATGTTCATCAAAAAGCATGGGGAGGATGCAGCAGTTTTTCTTGCTGCAGAAGTTGTAAGATTTAAATTCAGCAAATGTATTTTTTTTGCATCATTAACATTCTTGAACTTAAAGGACAATAACAGCTGAGGAGGAAGGATTAGGCATGTTAAATTGTGACAGATATGACCAAACAGCAAGACAAAGACCACATCTGACCTAAGTTAGGCAAAGCACGTCATGAATATCAAACAGCTCCTCTTAAACTTGTATCCTTAATTTTGCACCATCATTTCCTCTGAGGAACATACTTAAATAGATCACACTGGTAGAGATGCATTATCCATCACGGTATCCCCATTCATCTCAAAAGCATAATTTCCATGGGTGATGTGTTGCAGTTCCCAATGCATCAACATTATTTATGGTTTGACATTATAAAAGTAAGTGCATAATTTATGGGCCCAAATTAATGCACTACCTTCCGTGTGCCGTCTGTATTTTAGAGATCCAAAGCCAGATTGCAGCATGCCAAAACTATGGAGCAATCCCATTTAGAGCAGAGAACCCACAGCAGCCTTGATTTATGGCAGTAAATTAAAAAGAATGAAAAATTTATGACAGCAATTTGAGGGCAGTCATAAAACTATTATAGAACTTTGAAGTGGCGTTTTGTCCTTTTGCTTGTAAGTGATGCAAGATGATCCAGTGTTACAGAAATATCGTAACTCCATCTGAAAAAGATCAGCAATGTGCAAACAGTGTAAATCAAAGTTGGGAAATTAAGAATAATAATAAGAGTGATGTTTTAAAAATCAACACATCGCTTTAGTCATGCCGGCTAAATGTGTATTCAACTTCTCTTTTGCATGAAATCGAAGCCTCGGCTGGCATTTGAGTGGATGCCGAGCCATGATTGAATGAAAGCCCATCCTTGACTGACAAATGACATATTAAGCTTTCAGTCAGCAGGGGGGAGAAGCCAGGCATGTCAGTTACCTGCTACAGCAGAAACTTCACTTGTCAATCTGCCATTGGCAGGGCTAAACAAGATCTGAAATGTTAAAAGCCTTGCACACCATAGTTTTTCACTTCCTTGTGCGTCCCAGGCACTCCAGACATATCAGCCATGTGACGGCTATGAATCAGTGCCTGCCATGAATGTCAGAGTATCGCATTCATAAGTGAAATACCATTTGTTAGGCCTGTGGGCATGCTCCTCCGGTTTCATGCAGGATATAAGAGAACATCCAAATGACAGACAATTGACTCCTGAATATTAATGGAAAAGTGACCTTCATGAGGAAGAATACATCATCGGGTGCATTGTCATGTCACATTTCCCATAGGCAAATTAGACTTACCCATTTAAGTGGCAACGTTAAAGCTAGTATTTGTGTGTAATTATGTGTGAGTCTAGCCCATGTGTGGGCCATTAATAAAGATCTGAGTGTGCATGTGACAGAGGTTTGTGGCCAGTGTTGGGCAGCTCTGAGTGGCCTGCTCCTTGACTCTGAAGGTGTTGATTATAGATGATTAATGGTGTAAAGGAACAGGGAAAGAAAGGTCATCTCCTGGGTTTTAGAGGGAGCAGCTACTTTGGGAGTAATTAAGACACTTGTGTAAGCATGATTAATACGCACACACTGAAGCTGTCCACGGTAAATAAAGCAACCAGATGGTTGAGCAATGGATTTTGAGTAGAGCAAAATAGAACGGTGTCCACATTTCATGCTAGAGTCCATTAAATTCAGGTACTTGGTTAACAGCTTACCTATTTGGAAGAAATTGATCCAATCAGCATTGGACAGGATCCAGCAAAACAGGCAGACATGAAAAAGAGAAATGTATATTTAGCATATGTCCATTAAGGCATATTATTTACCAACATCAGTTATACACATTTGTAACATATTATTGCATTTAAATATCTGACATGTTCATGCTTGCATGATTAATACATACATACTAGCCGTCCTTGGCTAGATTACATGGCTATAGCGGTTCAGAGTAACATTTGAAAATGAAGACGAGCCAACCTAAGATGACCCATTGCCTCAGAAAATCAATCAACATCAATATGTTCCCACCGCAGTCTTCTCGAAGATAGAACGCATCAGCACATCCTGTAACCACCTTTTACTCATATTACACCAGCCTTAATGTATCATGTAGCGTGTAGTCATGGTCAACATATCAAACTGAGCTTACGCTACAGCAAGGCTGTCATAATTATTCACCAAATGTCTTGATGTACAGTGATACTAACCACAGATGTCACGTCAGCACAAGAAAAAATTATCACAGTATTTTTTATATTTCATAACAGTACTAGCTTTGAACTGTTTGTAATGTTGCTTCAAGCTCATTTAGAAAAACTAAAGCCCCTACTGAGGCCTCCCTCACCCTGTGGTCCTCTCTGTCATGTGACAGGCTTCCACAGAAGGATTAACTTCACAGTGCACATGAGTTAGAGCAGTGTGCGAGACAGGTGTCACTTCACTCCAGTGAGCAAAGCTAACTTCTGCGCATTCTGCTGTCTCATGTCTCCACGCCTGATTTATAAGTCCCTACCGTGCAGAACACCAACTTACTGCAGAGTCTTAAAGGTTTGTCAGACAAACAATGACATGACTGCGTAAGTTTAGATATAGAACTTGGTACTTTTAAGGACCGTCGGTACTTCAGAGAACTGACTAATGTTAAATCAATTGTGCCAGATTTGGAAACTCAAACACAAATCTGGGTCAGAGAGTCACTTGGAGAATAGACAGAGAGAGAGAGAGAGAGAGAGCGAGAGACTATGTCACACCTCCAACTTGCTCATGTCATAGCGAGTAGGGGCAACAGCAAGCCAAAGAGGTCATAAGTTGGGTTACTTTTCAAAAAAATGTTTCTGTGACACAGCTAACATTCGCACAGCTGCAGCCAGCAATTACTTTTTACTAGCTTAGCTATTGACTAGCGTTAGCTGGAATTCAGACACTAGCTAGATCCAAAATTTCTTACCAACATTTTAGCGAAAATTTAGTTTTTTACAACTAAAATGATATTTTTGCAACAAGAGAGTAAAGAACCATAAAAAAGGAACATTTTAGTATCAATAACAAAATTCACTTACTGGTACCAGTTGAAACATGAATGGCATCCAACACCTATTGTTAAGGACCTTTAGTTTGTAAAGATAATACAGAAAATTGTTCTGATTTCATTTTATGTGTGTAACTGACAATTATAATGACCATAATGTTGTAAAAACAAAAACACACCACAATGTCGATGGTTAGACTATGTACAATTAGGTTTTTAATGACTGATGGTCACCAAGGACTCATACTAATAGCACTATTAAATAATAGCTGACAAAGGGCTTCAGCTGTAGCTTTTGTCTAATAATCACTGACAGTAGAATAGTACAGCTATAATCACTCTGACTAAACTCATTATGAAGGCACGGGGGCTTGGAGGGTCTAGTTGTTGAGAAGTAAGAGCAGAGCGTGGGGAGGAAGGACAATGTGGAGAAAGAGAACCAAATGGTGGGAAGTGTTAAAAACAGTACATGTCCAGTGAGACAGTGTGCAGCTGGGAGAGACACTCAGATTGTCCACGCTGTTCAAACACCACCTCCTTCCCTTCCTGTTACTCATCTGTATTCCGCTCACACATGAAAAACAAATATTTTCAAGTTCATTCATTCTTGTAAAGTTAGCTCAACATCCATGTGATGTCCTCCTAAATAGGCAATGTAGTAACAGATTTATGCTCTATGAGATAACACGCAGCTGTCTCCTCCTGATACTTGTCGGGACAGAAGGCCCTGTTGTCAGCGTCTTCTCAAGTAAATCGTAAGTGAGTTCCAACATCAGGCCTCGAGTATGCTGCCCGGCTTCACATGTCAACAAATAGAGGACTACCGGGGCTGACAGTCACCAAGCAGCTCCACACACTAACCCAGCCTCCACCAGAGGCCCTGTGATGTGATAGCACCACAGAAGACAAAGGGATGGGCTCCATATGGCCAGGAATCACAGCCTTCAAAAAGAAAAAGAATGGAAGCGTGAAGAGAATCTGCATGACAGCGCCAAGAAGCAAGCAGCAAGGAAATGGGCTGCTAGCCAAAACAACACTGATCTGGTGCTAAACCTGTTTATAATGTAAAGAGTGCAGGGAAGACCAAGTGCTTTAATAATTCTATGTTTAAAAGCAGGGGCAATAAATTAGAGTGAAATATGAGTGAATTTTGTGTTTTTAGGGGTTTTTTTTGAGGAAACAGTTTTAGCCACTCATATATCAGGAGCGGCCCTATCTGGTGCACATTTGGACAATCTGGAAAACTCTTATTCCTGAGGAAGATAGAAAACAGGACTTTTCACATCCTAACACAAAGTGCATACAAATGTTGGCAGTATATTTCCTGTTGGAACCCTGTGTCTCCTTTGTCCCATCCAAGTTTGTTAAACCGCTGTCATTTCAATTGTTCTGCTATAGAAAAATTATAATCCACCTGTCAGCAATGACAGGGTGTTGGAAAACTTGGATAATGGATAGTGTAGAGCCCTGAAATTCCAACCAGGCCACTTACTGCCAACTAAAACCATTACAGAATGACAATTCTTTTTTGGGTTTATTTGAAAATTGCACTGAATCACCACTGCCTCTCTGACCATCTAACCACAATCAATTCCCACAGCCAGACTTTGATTTGAATGAGAGGGAAAATGAAATATTGACTTGTTTGATAAGAGGTTTAATCTCCTTCCTTTGTTGACAACACAATAAAAACTCCATCTAGCACACTTAACAATTGCAACATCATGTAGATAATACGAGTGCGACTCAGAGATAGTGGACCTATATATAGGGTTACACTGACATTGGACTAATAGTTTGATTCATGAGGCTATCCTGAGCTATTTCCATAGGTAATCAACCTTAAAAGGGAAACAGTACTGTCCACAATTAAAGATTAATGCTGCCTTTGGCCAACTCGCTCACTGGCGTCATCAAGGTAATTAAGGAAAGATAAATTTGTACAGTTGCACATAACAATGAAAGTCAAGTAAAAGACTTTGACTAGGTTTTGCTTAAAGAGGTCTTCACTTTGACTATTAAACTATTAAATCCTGATGGAAAAAAATCAGTACAGCGCTGATTTGTACAGGTACATGCTGGTAGTTCACAGTGTTGTGCAGGGTTGGTTTTGTTCACACTCGGGGCCTACACACCAACAGCCCACTGACAAAAGCTGAGAAGGATCTCTTTGATCTCCATGCCTCGCTAAATCAACACCAGACAAGGTTCACACAAAGGTCAGTAAAGTCATCTGATAGTCACATTCCAAAACCAAGTATTTCATGACAGCCATGCACTGGTACAGGTTAAATGTCACTGAAAGTTCAGGCATGACGACAGAAGATGGACAAGAGGCAGAAATATGGGTTTGTCCCTGTTGTCAGTGGGTTTCAAGCTGTAAGATGGCATTTATAGAGCCCTATGAAATCAGTTGTAATGTTTTCCAGATTCTATTTTATTTTTTTCTCAAAAAGCAGTGTTTTCATTTTTTTTTCCTAATCATGTGTTTTATAGCACAAGGACGTTTTGTCATCAGAAATTGAGTCTAACCATGAGAAGAATAAATAATTCTTTTAACAATATAATGATTCTTTTGACAATATAATGATAAAATGTTTACCATGCTTGACCAGAATTGGATGTAGCATTTTTCATTATTTCCAACAGACTTTCTGACTCCTTGAATACAGCCGCAAAATCTTCAATGAATTAGCATCTGTCCATGTGGTTGCACTTCTGAGAGTTTGTTGAAGTGATCAGTTCTTGCTAACATACTCTCTATCTCCCTGAGCAGTGTCTTTCACAGGAAATGCACGTGTTTGAGCTTGTGGGTGTGTGTGTGTGTGAGAAAGAGAGACACCAAATCATATTAGGATCATTTTTTGTTTTGTTTCTGTTCACTAGGCTACACTGTGAAAAAAAAAACCTTATAATTATAAGGGGGAAAAAAGTAAATTGCATCCACATTTTGACAATATCTGACAAAATCTGCTATATTTCACAAATACAGTTAATTCTATTTTTATAACCAAATTTCGCAATTCCATCCGTGTTTGCTTTGTCACACAAATAATAGTATTACTTGTTCCTTATTTACACCACAAACTGAATTTTCTTTAAGAATTGTTCAATTAAAAGAGTGACAACACAAGAATACTAAGGAAATTAAAATACCACCTAAAATGCTGGTTCGGGTATCTGCAAGTCCAGGCACTGATCTGACACCATACAGTTAATTTATTTATTAGAAACAGGATCCTGCTACTTTCCAACTGCATCCTGTACTACTGTACACAACTTAACAGATTTTTTTACTGTACAAGTATCTAGTATCTATAAACAGCAAGGGACTTGTTAAACTTTAAGTGCATCACTAGCATGACATCCATACAGGATTACTGTAACATGTTAATTTTTTAACCAACTAGTATCAGATTGGTAATTACTGTGTTAACAGGGTTCAGGTATCAGAAACAATAAAATAGTATTTATACATTTTAATAGAGTAGAACAGTAGTGAATTTACAGATCAAGAGAAAGGCAGTTTTGTATCTTTAAAATACTTTAGCTCTGTATATGCTATGTAAATAAAAAATGAGGCTAAAGTGGATGTGAGTTTACATCAACTGCATCACACCATTCAAACATACTGTAGACACATTTTTCAAACTCTGATACTGAGCAGAGACAAGGACAGCAACAGTAATACAGTCCATGTTCAGATCACACAAACACAGAGGTTCCCCTGTACTATTCAGCTATTTACACAGGGTCACTAGTCTTCACAGGAGACCAAACCTATCATAACACAGCTGTGAGCACAGACCTCCTTTGTATTGTGAGGAAAAGAAAGAGGGGCAAAAAGATGATCCAATTAAAGTTGTATATCATGCGGCTTTCCTCTGTCAGTGCATATTCCTCTGGCTCTATTAGAAGCCAGCTCCTCCCTGGCAGGCCAGTATAGCTCTGTAATTACACCTCTTCCTCTGACAACCTGCATGATTGTTTTCCCAACACTGTATTACTTCGTTAGTACTTTTCAGTGTGCGTTATTTTTAAACTGTCAGTCTGGCCCGACTCATCCTCCCGATCTGCACTCGTCTGTTTATCATAACAATCATTAATAACTGTCACTTGCCAACAACCATAGAACAAACTCATTGCCTCATTACCATGTTGCAGCGTTTGTTCCGGCGCAGCGCCTGTGTATCGCTCACAACAGGGCCAAGCCAATTACTTTGCTGAAATGGAATCGCATTAATCAAAACTTAACAAGGTGGCGAATTTAAAGATATCACATTGCAAAAGACAGCATAACCAATATGTCACTGTCAATTGCTGCAGAGGTATGTATGCAGCAGGCAGGGACTAAATATATCGCCTTCCTGGGTCCATATGAATTTTGACATTTCCTATGATCTAAGACGTATTACAGACAGAATGGACCGTGTACAGAGCCGAGTGCCGGCTGCTTCTGAGGACTCGCTTCCAAGCAAAAAGACATACAGAGGGCAGGAAAGGTGGATGAGTGCAAGAGAGTGAAAGAATCATACAGACAGAAGAGTGACACAACAAAAGTAAGTTAAATAAACCTGAATAAAAGAGGGAGGACAGAAGTGGAAATCATGGGGGCAGTAGAGAGACTGGAGAGAGTACAAGAGGAGAAAAGTGGGAGGAACAGAGAAGAAGAGGGAATGTCGAAGAAGGCGCTTACAGACTCAGAGAAATGGTAAGAAGAAAAGAAGGTGAAGAAAAAAGCATAAAGGGTAGTGGGATGGACGGGGGGGGCAGTGAAGTAGAAAGGAGGAGAGGGAGAGGGAAAAGGGGAGAGGGTGGAGGAAGCGTTGAGCGTGTCTCTGAGAGCGCCAGCAGGCGGCAGTTCATCATGTCTCCCTTCACAGAGACGTTTTCTTTTACACTTTAAATGATGATACTCATCAATCACAGGCTGACAGCTGCATCAAGCCAGCTGCAAACATGCAAAGGCCAGCAGTGTGAAACCTGCTGACGCCACCCATCGCTGCATACAGGAGGAATCAGTCAGCTACTCGGCCTCCGCCCAGGATTTATCTGCTCTCACAACACACCAGCTTGCTTTTTCTCTCTGGCAAACCTAAAGTAAATACGATCCATTTTAACAGAAGTAGCTCACATGGGTTTGAGAAGTGACATGGAGGCTCATTTTCACTGAACATGCAATTTGCAAATTTGCAAAGTATTTAATTAATAATGACATATTGTACAAATTTACTGTTATTGTTATTATTATTATTATTATTGAATTTAAAAAAAAATTAGCAGCACAGCAACCCCATGTTTAAATAGCATCTTTTCATCAGTTCTATTTTATTTAAAAAATATTAATTAGGAGCATGCAGAAAATACAATGTTTGTATTTTTTTGCAGATAAGATTGAAGTCTAGACATAAATGTCCACTGACTGAATAGACAAGGTGTGAACCTGGGTTTGATCTCACTGGCTGCGCCTTTTCATTATCAGAAAATTACAGCGGCAACACTTGTGTTTCAACACATGGCTGCAGCTCTCATACACTCACCATCAACAAAAACAAGTCAGAGATTTTAATTCTCTGCAGGATCTTTGGCAAAAATCCCTATCTGGATCGAGGTACATGCTGATGGATGTTATTTTGTGACAAATGGACATATTGTCTTAAAAGTAAGAATGAGAACTAAAGTTTTCAATAAATTAAAGCCATCCTGCAGTTTGGATTGAAAATAAAAAGGGCTTTATGTGTAATCCTACTGCGGCTAAGAGATTCAAAATAAAAGCATGGTTACTGTAGCTGCAATTCATCTGCATTATAAATCTATCATTCATGGAGACAAAAGGCAGTTCTTGGTGCCAGAGGTTATCCATACACAGCTCATGCACACTACTGGTCTTAGATTACTCCCTTCAGCCATCCTTCACTTTCTCCTCCTCCTCCTCCTCCCTTTTATTTAGCGTTCTTAGTGACTGCTCATTTCTAGCACTCAGACAGAGGGGGGTTGAGCCGAACAGAGCCAAGCAGATGGATGCGAATTCAAAGTTTCCTGATCTTTAGCAGAAGTTATGGAGGGTTATCTTTGGCTGTATATCTAGGCCCTGGCAGCTCTCCCCTGGTGATGAAGGATTAAGCAGCACAGCTGTCTCTTCCCAGAATGATGCAGTGCAGTGCTCCCCAACACGACAGCATCACTTAATCTTAATGTCCGCTCCTCCAGCGCAGACGCACAGGACAAAGCCAATCAGCATCACATGCCACGGGGATGGACCCTGCTGCCTGGCCCGGGAGTCTCTCACCCTCACAGGCCGATTAATCAACTTCAGACAGCCCAGTTCAATCTCGACCAAAGCTCCCCCTACTCTGATCTGCTCACTCGCTTTCACACACACACAAACACACACTCAAACTGTTGTGATATATAGAGCAGAGGAGGGCTACTATGCAGGAACACTTATCAGATTGCAGTCCACATTATGCATGTCTTTGTGTTACACTGGGAGAAAAAGGTAGTGAGCAAAGAGGGAGGGAGTACAGAGTAGAGCTGGGAGGGGGGGTGGGATATTGAATGCTTACACCTTATTTCTGTCACAGGCCACCTATTTGTTGTGAGATCCATGAGCTCCAGTAAGGGCTTTAAGAATAATGACTAATGCTCATTTGAACAAATGACTGTCTGGGAGGTCCTGTGCAGGGATTTAAACCCGATATGACAACAGAGCCTTTACGAGGAGACAACACACTCCCTTGCATTGCCGTCTTAATGTCTCATTTCATATGATAGCTTAACAACCTGGATGCAGATCAGAGGATTGCATGAACGCATGTTGCAGACAGACAAACCATAGAATATGGCTTTCACTGCCCCGGAGAAAGGAAATCCTCTGAGGATCTGCTCTGACATATCAAATGCAATTCATCAAGTCACCACAACAATTACAACACCACCATGAAGATAGACAGGGAAATAATATGCATGGCAGAACGATGTTTGGGAAACACGCCCAAGTGTATGTTTATGACGTCCTGTAGAGCTCTGGTTATGTGCAGATATAGAATATTAGCCCCATAAGTTATTCTCAATTGCAGTCAGTCTCATTACCCACAGGCATTTCCCTGTTTCATGGAATGATGAAGAGCATTTCTGCTTCAAGTAGAATAGTGGGGTGTATACAACATTAACACATGCAGGACTCTCAGGCGTCCTATCTGAAAGGCCACTATGATTTAGGAGAGCTAATTTAGAGCAATAAGCATTGAACACTGCAAAAGCGTCACTGCGCTACTGGTATACAGTATGACCTTGAATAAGTAGTAAACTAACATAATGGGATTCTTTATCTGAGGAATACTCTAATCTTTCTTTCACACAGTACCACTGTATTTAATATATGTGTGCTTATATAGCGCCTTAATAAAAGACATAAAAAGGGAGATGTTTACATTATTGTATCTGTTTTACCGCTGAACTGCAATTCATAACGGAAAACCACTCTATGTTTGACAATAAAGACTTGTTTTTATTGCAATAGAGTTCATGGTAATAAACAAAAGGAATTCATCTTATAAGTGATGTTATGAAACAACTTCTAGTCGGATATACAGTGCAATCTGGGCTTGATTTCTTTATCTGTCATTTCCAATCTCTTCACAGCGCAGCCTCTTAATCTAATAAGTTATTCAGGAAATATGATATTCACCAAGCAGCAGTGGTCATTTACACATAGTTAAGTTGTTTCTACCACAGTAATTGCTGTTGGCATCAGCACAGCGTACCGCTCGGGCAGTTTGTGATGGTGTCTTAGAGTGATTTTGCAGCGTTATTGTCCAGAGTAGGGGGAGTGTTCTGGCCAGTTTGAGCAGAGTCCTTGGCAGATCCAAACCACAGCTTTTCCATGAAGAGCTCACTCTGTGAAACAGAGCAAAATGCAAAACAAGACTAGGAAAGATAAATCTTATTAACTATGGGACACTACTCTGCCAAACTGGGCACAGCCAATTTTCTGTGCATTATTACAAATCGCATGACAAAGATTCTTCTTCGTGGAGTGGAAAAAAGCACAGATACAGCAGCCGCATGGTTATGGATGTTGTGGTCCATCACTGGCTTGCCTGATGATCCACAGAGGGGCATGCAAATTACAGAAAGATGGGTTATAGTTCGCGTACAGTACCAACTGCAATCTCACAATAACTGTGTTGGTCATGGACTTTTTTCTAAGAACCTCAGCACCACTAACACATGGATCTGAACACTATTTGATATTTGTTTGAAAACTCCTTGCCTTATTTCCTTATCCACTGTTAATTGTGATGTGAGTTATTAGTGGGCTGCAGTGGAGGCGTATGAAACCATAAGTCATCTCATATGCAGTCTAGCCCTACAATGTGACACTTGGTTTAGGTATTTGTGGCTAGCTAACCATGAAGCGAAATCTTTTGAGCTTAACAGCTATGACAACTTTTGAGGTCATGTTCGTAATGTTTAATTTTTAGTGTCAGATACGAAAACAATAACTGTAAATATTGAAATGATTTTACAAATGATTTGTCTTTCCCTCATAGTCATTGTTGCTGTGTGGCCATTGTTGGAGTCTGGCTGGTTTAGTAATCCACTATGAGATTTTTCTTCAGAAAGAAATCATCCACTGCTGGTAATGTTTGGTTAGCACAAAGGAGAGGCTGATTGCTGTATTTAGCACTTATCACAGGTTCAAAGGTGTTTGTTCCAAGTACCGATATTTCCATTTTATCTGCAAACGTTTGCATGGGGACTTTACTGAGCTAACACTATAAGTACTACCATCAACTTTCACTGTAGCTGTGAAATGTTGAGTGCTGTTGGGTTTTGGCAGACAGTTGTTTCTTGCACAAATCCCCAAGATGAAGACAAAATAAGTCACGCTCAAACAACACGGACAGAAGTCCAAACAAGCTATGTGATTTCATGGACTATGACTAGCATCTGTTGAAAGTTTTGTTAGCTATTGTAGCTACTTCCTGAGCACATAGAGTGCCTGGAAGGATGTTTTTATAGAAGACTCACTATTCAAACGTATTCATCAGACAACAACAATGACAAAAATAATGTAAATAATAATAATGATGATATCCAACGAATACCATTTTATTCTTTCTTTCATGTTTCTTTTTATCCGTTTTCCCTAAATTTTTAAAACTAATTTTTAGAGTACTCAGAAAAGCTTTGATCAACTGGCCGAGTGGGCCAGTGGGGAGAAAGTGTAGTATTAGACCCTGAATAATAATACACCACTCTAAAACACAGAGATGGACAGTATCACTTAAATACAGACTCACAGAATGTTGGTGTTAGAAATTAAGGGCCACGGTTTGGTTATATCTGTGGGCCTGGAAAAAATGTTAAAACAGGTCAGTTCTTGGACCACAAGTCAAAAAACTGTAGACGGAGCAGAAACTTGAATGTTCATGGAACTGCATACTGCAACACATGATATAGTGCAGATAATATACACTGCCTATATATTACTATGCCATTATACTGTTATAGATTTCTACCTGTGGTGTGAAACCATCAATGGTCTTCTAATGATATGATGATAGAGCCAAGACATAGATCCATTAATTTATCATTCTATATTCTCCTCCACAGCTTCCAGAGACCCTGCTAATACAGACATCATCTCCTGTCCCACTCACATAATAAAGGCCTGTCAGATCCACAGCGTTATTAATTAGCACTTCTCTGAGGTGAAATTCAATCAATTGCGGGCCCTCTGATAGCTTTTTAGCAGGTTATGCAAATCGAATGTGACCAAGCCCTGTCGCAGCCACAGAGGTAGGAATCCTAGCCGCACTGCACACTCACTCACTCCTCACTCACTCCTCACCTCCTATTCCTCCTCCTTTGCCTCTTCTTGCTCCTGTCTTGGTGCTAACACATTCATTACTTTAACATTTGAGCTCTCCTACTTCTGATAGCATCAGGGAGAGTGAGAACGAGAAAGGGAAAGAAGGAGAAAGGAGGGGGTCTTAATGTTCATTTAATTAGAATTAGACATATGGCGTATGGAGCAGAGAGGGTGACAGGCCCTGCAATGACTCACCTGAGGCGAATGGAGAGGCAGCACTCAGACACCATGAGATCATAGGAGTACAATAATGGATGGATGGAGGCATTTGATCTGAGTGGGTTGACTACAGCTGCATGCTTTAAATTAGTATGGATTTCTAACAGCACAACAGGTTTATTTACAAACGTAATACATGTTTAGCATGCAGGTGAGCTGCAATAGTTTCTACAGTTATAGTAATAATACTTTTGATATCTAAAAAGGCTGCTAGTGCTAACTTCTTTTACTTAAACAAAAAGTAACCTGTACATGCTTTAAAATTGCTGCGCCAAGACAAAAAGAGGCAAACAGAATGTAATGGTTCTTCTTTGATTGTAAAGACAGACTTGGGCTTTGGCTATTGTACAGTCATACATCACCGCAAATGCACACTTGCATGAAAACATCTGAGGATGAGGACATTTAATGGCTCCAAAATCTCTCCTAGGAACCCATGCATTTTTCATGTCGCCGTAAAAGGGCTGTCTGTGGCAAAGCTAACGGCGTCGGACGCTAATTGATCTGCACCTTTAATGCGTGTGAAACAAGGGAGTGCCGAGCAATGCCGCAAAACTGTCATCTCAGCCTTTTTTCTCTAATGCGGCCATAAATCCTGCAGCCGTCGCCCCCTCAGTCAGATGTTTTCATTACCACCATATCAGTTTTATTGAAATTACTGACATCTGCATGTTTCAATAATTGTAGGTCCCTCAAAGCTGTTGTAGCAATTTTAAAGGGGGAGGCCCCGCTCTGCATTCTGGATCAATTTTCTGCTCTCAAGGGACATGAGAGGGAATGTGGTATTGGAAAAGGCACAGAGGCCCTGATAGATTGTGTGGTTACCCTGTGAAGGAGACAAACAGTTTAATCCGGTGTAAATCGGCAGGCGCAGTGTGAGATTGTTTTATACAGAGATGTAAATTGCATTGTCAAAATCAGTCATCTTCCAGGTATGGGGCTTAACAGGAGCCACTTTAGAATGGGAAAGACAAACGCTTATCTCACTCCGCAAACCCTGGGGGGAGGCACAGAGCCACCTGGAGCTAGCTCTCTCTTTGTGAGGACAAAACACCATCAAATGAGAGGAAGCACAAATACCTGCTGAATAAGGTGTTTGGGATTTATCAAAGCTGAAAACTATGACACAAATTTGTACATGTAGCTGGCTGCACTGTAGGTTCTTATCATTTCACTGTAATGGGATCCCGGCACAGCGCAAAACAAACAACACCACAACCTAATATAATAGACAGTATGAGACTGGGAGGTTACAGCGCAGAGGTAATGCATGTGTTCCTCCTGTTTGAATTATCTATGGTCTATCTATGCATAATGCATACTGGGATGGGTCCCATTATTATGGCGTAGCCAGGCAAATGAAATATCCCTGGAGTTTTCTCGGCGACACAGTCCACTAAATCAATGCAGCACTTTGATAAAGCTGTGTGTCTAGATAATAAGTCAGCAATAACTACTTGCAATCATTTCATTAGGTACAGTATGGATGATACAGTTAGGGAAATGAGAAAAAGAGGGTTGAGTCTCTAATGTGGAAAGTGCTGGCTGTGTGTGTTGGTGTGTATGTGTGTGTGTGTGTGTGTGTGCGTGTGTGTGTGCGCGAGTGTGCACACAAGTGAATACGTACACACTGAGACTGCATCTGGTCTGTGTTGCTTTACTTAAGAGCTTAGACTCTGTGTGTATGTGTAGGCTCCTGTATGACACACAACCATGTGTGAATACCCAATGTGTGTGTGTGTGTGTGTTTGTGTGTGTGTTTGGTGTGACTGGGACTAGACTGATGAGGCTTTAGTATATCTGTCAGGCACAGTTTGGGGATTGGAGGAGTAGGCGTGCAGGAGCCGGTGGCCATACATCTCTATTACACTAGATGGTCACCACAGTGGCCAGCTGTTTATTCTCATTAGCTCACACGCTGGCCGTCCAAACGGACTCTCTCTACAGCCTTGCACAAATCCAAGTCCATTGTGGTCCAGTTCAAACCAGTCCAAAACAGATGTAGTCACATTTGAGGCGTGTTGTTTTTCTGTTAAGTCAAAGCGGATTTTAAGAGTCAGTATGCAGGAAAAAATGTGCACTGCAAAGACTGTGAAAATACCCACAAAGGCACGCAGAGCAGAAAGTATAACAGCAAAAATCAATATTGAAGATCAATTCTACCTTACGGACGCTCAATAATTCCTCCCATATTTCCCTTTCCCTCTCGGAGAAGAATCACAGGTTTTAGATATAATATCCATTTTCTACATTACAATGGTTGTCCGTCGTGTGCTGAAAATGCAGCCGTGTGACAGTGAGGCAGAAGTATTAGCAGGGACTCTTGGTGTGGGATATAAGAGAAAGGGCTGCTTTTTCATAGCCGTGCACAGACAAGGCTGCAGTGAGAAAAGCTAATGGCTATGATTAATGACAAAGGGCCAGAGGAGAGCCGGGACACAGACGCTACATATATCATCCTCTCCCATCAGCCAGTGCACCTCCCAGGACCCTCTCGGCAGAGAGGGGGAGGAAGGAGGAGGAGGAGGAGGGGAGGTGAGAGAGGGAGAAACAGAGAGAAGAAGGAGAGAGAGAGAGAGAGAGAGACAGCTATCTACTCCCGCTCCTTTACACACAGGAATTGCCTCTCTCTTTCTTCTTGCGGGAAACTGAAAAAAACAAGTGACAAAGAGGTGATAAGGTGAACAAGAAAATGGCGTGTAAAATAACTGGGAGATATTCTGTGAGAGAGGGAGAGAGCGAGGTGGGGGGAAAGGGAGAGAGCAGTCTGTGATCGTTCCTGATTTCAAGCAACTTGACTCTTCGCATGCCGAAGCCACATTTCCAAGGTCTTATCTGCCATATGGTCTGCCCTGTTTAGATGATTTATTAGGTGAGGAAAAGCGCACTGATAAATTTTACTGTGTTTCCCTGCATAGGCAACCCATGGTGTCAATAACAAAACTCAGGCGTCTTTAATGAAAACTTTTTAGTATCGAAAGGGTAACCATCTATTTATGAGTCCCTATAATATTACACCAGCAAAAAGAAATTATCTGTGCTTCTCACGCACCCTACAAAAAAAAGGCCTAAATCGGAGCAGGGGGAAGAGCACAGATCATATCCATATGTCAGCGGCTCCCAAGCGCCCTGCATTTAACATGGCGCGGGTGTATTTCTGCTTAATTGAAGCATTCAGCTGTTTACAACTCACACAAAAGCAGCAAGGGTTTATTTATGGCCAATTATAGAGTAGTGTTTTGAGTGAAGGAGGCCCATTATGGATTCCAGCCCTTTTGATTCTAATTAGTCACTGTGTTCAGGTTTTTAGTTTACATGCCTGATTTAGTGGTGGGTAGGCGGTGGGGGTGAGAATTAATTTCCTATTAAACAACATATGCCCCTCACTAAATCAGACAAAAGCTTGCTGAGAAACAAGACGTGAAAACAATAACTGTAGAACAACCTGCTTCAGTGCCGCAGTGTTTATCTAGTGTTGCAGTGTTTACTTATCAGCTCTCCTTTTTATGTGCAGGAATTAAGAAATAAAAAAAGCAAATGTGCGACAAAAATCTGGCTCTTCTGTTTCGGTCTAACTCAGTTTACACTTGGTGTGTAATTTAATTGTTTTATGTGCGACATAAATATTGTAAATTAATTGGAAAGTTTTGGTTTTATAGCTTAAAATACAATACAAATTAATAAAATGATTGAAATAACTTTAAACTATTTGTTTCAAAATTTGTAAATACAATGCAGGGATATTGGCTCATTTAACATGACTAACTACTCAAAAGAAATTAAATAAAATAGACATTGCAGATTTTTTTTAAGGCTTGTATTATTTTTTGATCATTCTGTGAATGTAAATGTGATGGGTCAGCGGATTTTCTTTTCATTATTCTGTCTTTATAAGCTCATGGCATGTTTAAGCTATTCATTACGTGGAAACAGTTTGCCTAACATGTGCCAACAGCTCCCTAACAATGGACTGTTAATTTGCAACTAAATGGGAGTCCAGAGCACCTTTAAGATTTCATTTGCAAACCAAAGTTGGCCCTTTGAAGTACAAATATCCTACATTTAACAAGTTAGAGTCACAAAGGTCAGAGAGGACAAAAGGACTCGCTCACAGAATCAGTGTCAATATGTTACTACGATCCTTAAACAGCCACCGGTTTTCATAATAAAACACAACCAACAGTAGTGAAATATTATGGCACAGCACAACATAAACTTTTATCTAAAATCTAATTACTAAGAAAAGAACATAAAAAAATAATGGTGCATAAGATTTAGTGTTGTTCTCTTGTTTTATGATCAATGGATAACCAGCAATGTTCTACTTTGTTCCTCTCTTAAAGCTTTTTGACTTATTTATGGTGACTGTGTAGCAATTAATATTGCACAGGCTGCATTGTCATTTTTCAAGCCATTTCCCAGGAAATGTTCTACACCCCGTAATGGCCCCTCTAACGCTGTAGCTGTCATGTCCCGGACAGCTGCATTTTTACAAGACAAACTCAGACACGTCACACTCATCTCTCTGTGGACTAACTTGCTGCTCATTGCCACACGATAAACACACACACATACACAGCAGACCCACAAAGAGGCCAAGGCCAGCAGCTGTTAATAGCTGCATGGAAAACTTTGATTAATATTTCACCCCTTGTTGCAGGGCTGCTGAGCAAGTGTCACCTTCCAAACAGTGTCCCATGAAACCTTTTCTTTCAGAGACCCCGCTTTGCCAGGTGGAGATGATAAATCTGTTAGACGGATCCCCCAAAACCTCATCAGGCTAATTACAGTGTAGCCATGCAGTTCTGATGCATGTCGGTGCCTGTGTGCACACATGTTTAGGTGGAGGTTTGGACTGCGGCCAGGTTAGCAGTGCAGGAGCTTGCTATGTAAAGAAATTGAGTCCTCAGCTTTCAAATTAGCAGCTCTGGAGCAGGGTTTCAAATCACTTCCCGCATGTACACTTTCAGCCTCCACATGCTTTGGTCAAACCGTTCAGAGGGCCATACGTGGTCTATGTCAGGGGAGGGAGTTTGGCTGTGATACATAACAAACACAGGCATGAAGGGTGTGAAAATAAACTTGGCTGACACACCTGGATGTAAACAGTTCTATTCCACTGAGAGCTTTTTTTTTTTACTGTTGTTGTCATTAAATTGAAGGGGCAAGGTGACATGAACTTAGAATATCAACATCATGTATGGTTTCACAACTGCAACATGCTGGCAACAAATATGACAACATCATTAAGTGGGAGCACAGTCTTTGCATACAATGTTTCCAGTGTTCAGTGCAAAAGGAAAACATGCATAGAGGAAATATATGCCACATCCTGGATGCATTTCACATGAAGGAAAAAAAAACAAATAAAGAGAAAATAAAAATCAAATTTTAATTAAAAAAACACAAAATATCAATTTTAACCATATTTATGTTTGTATAGATCAATACAGAAAACATAAAAAGGTGTTAAACCTATGCAATTAAAAATTCAAATGATGACTTCAAATCACAGACTTGAGACAGTGTGCTAATTATATGTTATCTATAGTAACATGTTCGTTTCCATCTGCTCCTGTAGACTGAATGTGACAACAGCACCAATAATACCACAAAGACATGTGTATGAGAGAAATATGAGCATATTTGTGTCATCCCACACCTTGGCATGTTCACTGTCGAATGGCACAGCTTCTCTGTCAGCTGTTGGCTTTTGTTTCCACACACCTCACACTGGTTGCAGCACCTGTCTTTCCCATTCCTCTGTGAAGACTGTGTAGAAGGATGGAGGAGAGAGAAGGTGTGTGTCACCTGGGGTCCTCTGACTGAGAGAGGCTGTCATGCCCATCACTGCCCCAGCAGGCCCGCCAATCACACACAGGCAGGCCCACGCTGAGACAAGGCCAGAGAAAACAAGCAAACAAGACAACAATCGACAACAATCTTTAAACACGCTTGTCACTCTCCTCTGAGAGATTTCCATTTCAGCTACTTAAGCGGCACATAAAAACACGACAGCCATCGCCAACAATCTCTAAACACAACTCTGGTGTTCTCCCTCCTTGGAGAGATTACAGATTTCCAGCCATTTAGTAGGGAATGAGAGGCATCTGCAGATTGAGGGGATTGGCACAGCACGCGTTGGCGTGTCGCAGCCTGACTGGGTTGAGCGCGGTGTGGCGTGTCATTTTTGGGCGCGCTGTTGCTCAACATCAAGAGAAATCGATGGCGTCTCCACAGGGGCAGGGAGGCCTGTGGAATAGAGGAGCTTCTCAGGTCTGTTTGAACTCATTTTCTTTTCTGGGCGGTTGCCCCCTCGCTCAGCCCCCTAAGGCATCTCCCTCACAGCAGGCCCTGACAGCTTGACACATTGACAGCTGCCGCTGAATGACAACTGATTTGTACAAATTTCAAGCCTTATAAATCTACCTGTCACAACAAGAGCATAAAAGAGCTCGGACCCAGCAGGTAATTCGGAAGTGGTGGGGGAAGAAGAAAAAAGGCCTGCTTCCTCCTCCTCCTCTTCCTCACACCTGACAGCCCAGTCTGAGAGGGAGGGAAAAAAAGATGGGAGATAGAGAGTAAAAAAAAAAAAGACAATATGCCTCTTTTTTTTTCCTTTCTTGTCAGAGTACCATCATCCTCTCCTCAGGTCCACTTTGAATAAGAACTGGTGAAACCATTTTCTTGCCAACAGGCGATCAATCGTCTCATTTAGAGATTATAAAGAGCGGACTGAAAATGGAAAAGTGCAATTTTGTTTTACGCAATCATTAAAGCAGCACCACCTGCTACTCACAGGATTATCACATCGGTCTGCTTCTCGAGGCTCTCACTGCGTAAATGAGAAGGCTCTTTTACAGTATTTAAACAATATCAAATACTGCACCGCTGTAGTGCCCCCTCCCAACCCCCCACCCCCACCTTTCATCCGTTGGTAATGGCAGACCTGGCGGGCAAGGCCTATAGCTGCAATAAATCCTTTTCAGGAGTATATCTTATAGCTAGATATAAACTATGAGAGACGGGGGCAGAAGAAAATCAATAGAAGTGACAAACAGAGAAAAGGGTTTATAATTCTAAATGAGTTGTCTTTCTCATCTCTGCGGGCATGATGGCTTATCTGTTCTGCAGAGTAACAGCGATTTAATACCAATTATTCACGCACATAAACATAGTTGTGAAGACCTATAATCATTAAGTAAATTTACTGACAAACCAATTCTTAAAATTCCTTAATATGGAATTTATAATGTGACATGCTGAAGACATTAAGTTATTGTAGCTGCTAATGCCTCCCCCCCGCAAAAACCACCACCACGCTCCCAGCTTTCTGTAAACACTTCATTAAGATTAAACACAGTGATCTAACACGAAAGACAATCACACTCGTCTCTACCTGTGTTTAGAAAACACTGAAAAGCAATGTGAAGCAGATCAGGTGGCAACAGCAAAGAGGTCATACGTTCTCTGTGCTACAAATCATCCATACTGAGCTCAGCATGCTTCCACTGTTAAACAGGAACCACATAACTGACCAATGACACTGTTTATCCGGCGGTGATGGGTGCTGGCTGTTGGTTATGCTTGGGACTCAATCTGCAGTGCAGACTCATGCACTGTTTGCATGCAGTCTGACTATTGGTGATATATGTTTTGAGACTAGGCATGGGTCATATAACAAAGACTGACTGCAACAATTTTCACAAAGTCAGTATATGCAACAACATTGGCAGATAAACATGTTGGTAAGACGTGTTCTGATAGCATTTTTTCCCTCCCTGTATGATTTACCATACCTAAACTTTGCCTTTTGATGAACACTGAATCAGAAACTAGTGTGTTGACAAAAAAGCATTATTATTATGATTATCTTTAACTGCTGTATACTAATAACCACGTATGATTGCAATATATGACAGATGTGTCTGAGGTTTCACATGTTGCTTGCTGTTTACAGATACTGAAATATTTGCACAGTTGAAAATATTTAAGTTTCCTATAGGTGTACAGAATGCTGCTAAAAGTAGCAGATCCCCTTTCTAATAAATGAATTCATTGGTATCATATTGGTGCATAGACTCATGCACTTGCCAGTACCTGTAACAGCGGCTGTATGAACTCAGGTCCGTTGGGAAGCAAACAACTCCCAGCTTTCCTGAACTAAATAACCTACTCTTTCAGTATTGTAGAAATGCCTGCTTAACCTCATCTATTTGCAAGTAGGCAAAACACTCTAATCCTCCATTTGTGTGTATTCATCCCTGTCCTAAATGTGCCCTTCCGCACTCTAACCTTCAAAGACCCCTCCCTTCATGCAGCCACCGACCCTGCTGTTTGATTAAGATTTAGCCCACTGCTTTATCCCTGGACAGGACCCCGGCTGGGCCAAAAAGCACGAGTTAAGCAAAAGGATTATCAGTGCCACTCCCATCGAGGCAGTCAAACTGTCACACAGATCAAAGCGGTTCCCAGCTGACCCTCAGTCATTTAAGGCAGGTGTCCTCTCATATTCTAATGCGGCGACAAGTGCATGAACTCAGCTATTGAAAAATAGTACAGCAGGATTGTTTGCCTGCCATAATCGGAATCGCTGCCGTACATCATCTGAGGATTTGTTTCCGGTAAGTCTTGTTGAATGAAGTGTAATGTGCAAAGCTGGATCGGATCGTTATTTATCCTCATTAATCTTTTGTACATTTATCAGCAGGACGTATAATCTATGTGTGTGCCTCTGTTAAAAAAATTCCATTTCCTTTTAATTACAAGTTTATCAAGGTATATGTAAAAAAAATATATTAAACACATAATAAACCAGAAATTGTTGCTATTGGTTATTTAACTTGGATATGCACTGTAAGATTGTAAAATCAATGTTGTTGCAGTTTTTTGTTATTTTTATTCTGAAACACAGAGCAGCAGTTGAGCAACAGTCAGATGTTTTTACTTTGAGACTGCAGTTAATGACAAAAGTCCGGTTTTGTTTTTGTAAATTGAAAACTTTGGCAAGACAAGCATCAGTGCCAAAAATAAATGATCACAGATTTTGACCTGACACCTCTTTGGGCAACAGAGAATGTACGTCCTCCAGCACTCAAAAACAAAGTGGCAGGGAAGAGAAAGGGAACAATGAGATGAATAAAGATTTAAAATGAATAAATAAATAAATAAATAAAAAGAAAGGGTGATAGAGATGTTTGCCTAACAGTCACAAAAGGGCTAATAAATGTCATATTTTTGTCGTAAAATATGACAACATTACAAATAAAAAAGAAAAATCGAAACAAAACCCTTAGTTTTAATAAAGCAATTAATTGACTAAATCAGTTAGTCTTTTTAACGAAAATGATTTTCTCTAATAACTATCTTTCTAGACAACAACCTTAACATACATACAGTAATAAACTTTCTTGTATATATGTATTCAGACCTCTAAAGCAGTTGCCTCTCCCTGTCTGTAGTCACCACTCTGAAGTTTCATTCAGTGTCCCGCCTACAGCGCTATCTTATTGGTTACACGTCACATTTAAGAGCTTATTAACACTGGAGGATGCTGTTTCACAGAATGAATGCACAGATTGTTGCTGCTCTGGTGAGAGAGCAGAACCGTTTGTCAAAAGTGAAGCAGCTGAATTTGCAGTAAACATCACAATCTTTTATCAAATGTTGGCTTAGTTGGTTTATGTAAATATAAATGTTATGAATGAAGCTTTGAAATATTTGATACAAACCTAAGTCACAAAATCATTAAATGGCCTGAATGGTTCTCATTATGGCATCTGAAGCCCAGCTGGCCTTGGATGCAGCAGGTCGGCTGTAGTTCAACTGAGGGTCTTGTGATCCTGGGAGGAGGAGGAGACTTGGCTAAAGCGGGAGGAGTTAGGACCAAGGGGCTTGGGAGGGGCAGAGGGGTGACGGATGGGCCTCTTGGTGAATGCCAAAACCATAAATCCAACCTCAGCCTGACCCCAAGTTCCTATAAAGTTTATTTACATTTTCACATTGCATCCACCTCTAAAACGTCTATGTTTAGACATCTCAAAGCAGTGTGACGCGCCCATCTATCTTGCCACCAAGCTTTTACAGGGGACAGGA
Organism: Acanthurus tractus; assembly: GCA_029783725.1. NCBI lineage: Eukaryota > Metazoa > Chordata > Actinopteri > Acanthuriformes > Acanthuridae > Acanthurus > Acanthurus tractus. The sequence continues at coordinate 14,353,674 of JAQNCA010000003.1, forward strand.
ACTGGGACCAGTTTATCCAACCCTGACCTGACTAACTATCTGCTCACATCCTTCTCTGTTCCGGGATCAACCAAAAGATCTTTTATTAATTGCGAATTTGTGTAGGATTTTTCTATTTATATTATCCGGCAGCTGCCTTTACAGCTCGCTTACTGAGCTGTGATTACGCTCTGAGGCATTTAGGGACTTTTAACCTTCTTCATATTGTGTTTGATATCTTTTTCCACATGTTATTCCTGGACTCATTTACTTATGTTTATTTGCATTGATTTAAGCCATCATTTAAAGATTGAATTAGATGAACTGGCAGACACTGGCAGTAAAGCACTAACCACAGTATTACGTTTCCTACAGCAGGGTGTCATGGGGATCGTGTCTATTTACACTTCAATTCCCCTTAATGATTTTCATTCAGAAATCAGTTTAGTGTTTACACTCATCAGTCCTGTGCAGAATGATTTCTGGCAACTTTGAACACAGAACTACTCAACTGTAATTAGCAGTAGCAAGAATTTACTGTTTTCTGCCAAAACACAAAACAAAACAAAACAAAACAAAAAAAAACCCCTCACCATGCCAAAAGGAGCTCACATGCTTTTAACTCCTTTCTTCTGTTTGTGAAAAGCAAGATAAATAAATAACTAAAGGCAACATCCTGCCGTTTCACTTTCCTGCAGCCCCCATACACTGCTCTTTTTGATTTGGGCGCCTGTTGAGAAACCTTGTTTGGACAGCCATGGGGTGGAGCTGCCAGGCCTTTAAGTCTGCCACAGAACACAGGCGCAAACAGGGCAGCCCGCAGGGGTCCTCTCATCGGCAGAGGGAGGGGATTCTACCACCTTAGCGGGTGAGAAAGGCACAGTATTATTACACCCCATCAAGGAAACTCCAGCTGACAATAAATCCCTGAGTGCTTTACAGTGCAGACAGTGAGCATGGAAGAGTGCCACTGAGAGCTGAAGGGGAGGAGGGAGAGGAGACAAGGCGATGAGGGGAGGAGAGGGGGAAGAGGACTATCCCTCAAAAGGCCATAAAGCCTTCGGGCTGTCATTCAGGGCAAAAGCCATGGCAACGGAAAGTGTTTGGAAATTCCTTTTTTTTTTTCCTTTTTTTAAACCTGAAAGATTCTCCGAACACAGTTGATCGGTCACAGTTATTACATTCCTTTTAAGGCTAATAAATGTCTGATTTTATGAGGCAATTAAGAAATAAAAGGAACTCTGCTGAATCTATTTGTATTTCACAAGCTCCATGCTTCCTGTCTTAAATACATGCTAACAAGTGCAAAATCCTAATTTTATTTA
>JAQNCA010000003.1:14355032-14368029 GCA_029783725.1 Acanthurus tractus
ACAATGTTTGGGGCTGTTGGCTGCAGGCAAAACCATTACTTGAAGAGTGTCCTGTCAGAAAAATCTGCCAAGAGCTGAAAGAAAAATACACATATAAAATAATCACTGATGACTCTTGGCTGGTTTTGTGGTGGAGACAGCGCTGTATGGCCTTGTGTGAGAAAACAGGGAACATGCCTAAGTTATTACTGCAGGAAGGCAATCTGTCAAAGCCAGGCTGTTCTGGCATAGCCAATACCACTGGTGAGATCAGAGAGTCAGATTCTGCTTGCAATTACTGCTAAAGGACCTTGGATGCAGGCAGCCTGCTATCAATTATTTCCCTGGCCCTAGACACTTGGAGCTGTCAAAGCCCTACTGTCTTCTGTTTTGTAACAGAGGGCCCTCTGAGGCTCAGAGGAAGCCTAGTCTCTCTCCGACAGCAAGGGAAGATAGTTTGTGTCATTAAGTGGCGCTATTACAGATTCACACACACTTCAGAGTATGTTTTTCTCCTACATTTCTCGCTCTTGCCGATATGTTACTGTACTTTACCACGCCGTCTCTGCTCGTATCTGTTTCACTCTCACACTCACTGCATGATGAGTGGATTAAAACTAAAAAGAGAAGACAGAGCACGTAGAGAAGTGTTCTGGCTGACAGCTCTGACCTGGGTATTTATGGTGAGGCTCTCGGCTCTGATATTCACCCTGGGTGCTTTATGTGAACTGTACACGGCCCTTCAGAGATCCCCTGTGCCCAGCTGAAAAATTTCCATGGTAACTTAAATTCTGTCCAAAAAATGTGCAACTCCAACACAGAAAAAACAAAACTGTGTTTGTTTCGCATTATTTCACAAAATTAAATACATATAATAATATGTTCATTTCCCCTGGCTCAATTTTCAATTACTGCTAAATTATAATGATGAGGCAATTAAGCAATAGTCTAATGTGATATAAATGAAATTTACATATGCACCATTGAGCCACTTATCTGGCTGCATGTTGTTGTGCATCCTTCCCTCCTTGTGGAATAAAGGATAGACAGGGATAGATTAATCATTTTTCCGCAGGATGACATTACTTTGGCCTACTCAGTCCTGAGCTGTCCCACAGGGCAAGCCCCTGGATCATCCAGGACCGGAGCTTTGGCACAAAACGACAGCCCCCCCCCCCACAGCCTCTGCCAAGTTCCAGGACCTTATCACTGAAAATTACATTCTTATGGTAAGCAAATGTGCTCTAAAGCAATACTGCAGTTGCCAGTTGCAGGAAACTGTCAGGGTTGGGAGGAAAGGTCATTTGCTGTGTGGGTTTCAGCAAGTAAAATATGGCACGTACTCTGTGCCTGTGTGTGTGTGTGTGTGTGTGTGTGTGTGTGTGTGTGTGTGTGTGTCTGTGTGTGCGTACGACTCGATGTGTAAGTGCATACTCATGCACCTATAGCTGGAAGAAGCAGGGTTCAAGGGATGATAGCAAGGTTACTGTCATAGAAGCTCTTCAAGGTCAGCTGCCATCATCAGCACAGGTATAATCTCCTCACACAGACAGCTAATGCACTGCAGCTTTGTCCTTGATATAAAAGGCCATCAAGAGATGGTGAAGCCATTTTTTTATCTACAATTGGACTAATGATTTTTTCATGTGTATCCTTAAGTTTAAAATGATAAAAAAAAAAGTAACTATCTGTGTGTTTTCACTTAAACCAGAGAGACTTTGATAGGATAAGAGAAGAGTCCAATGAGTTAACCAAATGTTAATATATTACCAGCTTTTGAGACACAGAGACAACACAAATGGAAGGTTGTCTACTCCTACAAGATGCTTAACAGCTTAAATGGCTGATCGGCTCCATTGTTTCCCTCATCTTTGTCAATGAGACAAAGAAAATGTATAGCACAGCGAAGTGAAATGCCCCACTTCATTTATATAAGTCTCCCACCTTCCCTTCTTCCATTAACAACTCTGTGTGTAAGAAGTAAAACAAGCTGACTCAACACTTTGCAGTATATCCATACAAATCATCAACCAATTTCATCTTCCTCCTGGAATAAGATGCCGAAAATCCCAAACAATACAAACAATTGATGTTGACAAAACTATGGGAGAGGAGTGTCAGTCAAACTCAGGTAGATATTTATTTCATAGGGGGGAATTCTGACAAACATGGAGCAGGTGAGAGGTTTAAATCCGCCTCCTTGATTGATACCAGATATTTGTTTTCACGGGGAAATTAAACTTTTGCCTTAAAGCCAGTGACTTTCCTTATCTCTCTATTCTTCAGTAGGTTTAGTCAAACACAGGGAAGGATCTCAAAACTTTCCAAATACACTCAGAGATTTGGAGGAACTCACTCTGTCACAACCTTTTGTGCAGGGTTTACAGCTTAAAACCAGTGCCCTATACACTGGTGACCCCTTTTCCCCTCCAACTCCAAAGTTTCTCCAAACATCAAACTCGGGATTATCTTTTGATTTCCTTTTAGGTGAAAGGAGTTCTTAAGTCCACAGCTGTGCGGTCTGACAGACAAAGGGGGAGGAGGAGAGATTGTTAAGTCACCATATTTATCATGACTGGGTTACTTTTGCTGTCAGAACCTTTTTTCTTCCACATGCTAATTGGCAATATCTTCCACACTTCTCCAAACCTCCTCCATGAGCCCCCCCTCCAACCATCCATCCTGCAGTACGCCCCTTTTTAACCCGCTTTCCCTTTTCTCTTGCCTCTCCCCCTCCTTTCCCCTGCTTACCCCCATACAGAACCCCTCTCCCTGGCTCGAGGCTGTCCCTCTCTGGGGGGAAGCAGGGTCTGTCAAATCAAGTCGAAAGCCTATTAGCATGCTAATCCACAATAAAAGCTTAAGATCTCCTGGGCTATATTTGTCACATCCCCCAGGTCCAATCAGACATATAAGGAGGTGTTGATAACTTGGACCAAATTTAACTGATTTGCTTTTACGCTGCACTCTGTATGTGAGCATGTGGTGCTCAGATACACAACAAATCCAATAAAAAGGTGGACTATTTCAAAGTAAAGGCTCCTTAAAATGCTCAGAGAAAATAAATAAGCAATGAATTAATTAGTAATGTACAACTGTGAGTGTGTCAGTTTAAAGGATGGTTGCTGGAAATACTGCGACATTCATAGCAGGCCTACAGAAAGAGAGAAGGGTCAAATGAAGCCAAGGGGGACATCATGATTCGTATGCAGGCCCAAAACCCAGGGGGGCTCTTTATTGACAGCACCAGGCTTGAATCTATGCTGAAGGCCCAGACTATATTCACATTTGAAGCTCTATAAATTCTAAAAAATACCAGCTCTACTGGCATCAAGATCTATGGAAAAAACTTAAAAAAATCATTTAGCTTACATCAAAAATTCTGACATGTAAATAAAACCCAATGTTTTTCTTTTTCTTTTTAATTATGCAAGCCATGTGAGTTCTTATTACAATTCTTAATTCATGTCAAAATAATTACAATATAGGGTACATCATCTGTGCCAAAGTATCAAAGGTTTTGATGACAGCATCAGAAGTTTCTTCTCCATCTTTCCTCCAAAGCCAGCTCATCTTCTCAAATGATTAAAATTTCATGCATCCCAATTCATCATCTATTTTCTGAAACACAGACACAGATATGATGAGAAATATAAGCAATGTGTCTGGCAGCGGCATTAACTTTTAAAAAAAACTTCTCCAGTTTCTCAGAGAGCGCCAGGCATGGCTTGCAGATAGGGAGATCTAAGAACATGGCCGCTGTGGTTCGCCTGCTACCATCAATCAGACCCCAAATGGCTTCCCTGACACCACCACTACTCATTTTAGAGTGAGCCTTATGTGGCCAACATCTTGAAAAAGCAGCGAGGAAAAAACTGGTGAAGAGGAAGGTTGCTTTTTAAAGAAAGGGGACAGTGAGGGGTTGGCTAAAATCACTGCCAAATATTCTCCTAAAAGTAGCTTTCGTAACAGATCTGGAGAGGTGGACTGTAGATGTGCTCCAGGTGCAAACCAGCAGTGAGTGAGTCAGTTCTCTTGTCAATACTGTGTTTAAAATTTTTGACACACGCTCACCCCTACCTTACCCCTCCCTTGTTAATGCGGTCCTCCCTCTTCACACTCCTCGCCATATCTTATCCCGTCTCCCCTTTCAACCCCCCCCGCCCCTCCCGTCCCTTCCGTGAGCTCAGGCCAGAGTCAAATTTACAACAACTGTCAAAGTCAGGGATGACAGATAAATTAATCTTCTCTTCATGAGTTTACATCCCAGGCATCTGGGCTGCTGATCTGGCCCCTAACAAGCGCAGGGTCTCAGCGAGCTGTCTTTTAAAGCTGATGTTTTCATGGCCAGAGATGAATTACCCTGTCACGAGAATCTATTTATACAGCAGTTAGAGGGTGGGGCTCTGGATGCAGGACAGCGTGGTTTCACGGGTTAAGGTCCCCTTGAAAAATCTCTTAAATCTGGTTCTGTCAGACACACATCAGCACCGGGTCCATTTTTGGAGTCGTTTTGGTTATAGATTGTGTTTACATTTGCGGACTTGTTGTTTTTATCAGATTGGTCTGCTAGCTGCAGTTCATGGCTGGCTCATCCTTTGAACATTCCTCGCTGCGTCTGTAGATCCAAAAAGTTAACTTTGATAGTGGCTCCATTAGAGACATTACATTAATGTTGAGTATAAAAGCATATTGAGCAAATGTAAATTCACATTCATCATCCCAAACCCAGGGATTGGATGGAGCACAGGGGAGCGAGCTGCCCCAGTGGATCATGGACCCATTACCCAATTCAAACAAATCCAGTGGCTGTAAATGTTCTGAGTCCCCAAATTGAGTCTCAACTGACAGACAGGTATATTTTGACAAGGATTGAGAGCTTTTTGATTTACTGGTAACATTCATAAATTACTTTTTTGGGGCCTATTTCTGTAATCAACGTAAAAGCATCAGGATTGGGCAAAAGCAAAGGGAGGAGATGGAGGCATAGAAGGAGAAAATAGGAAAAGGAAAAAAGCAGCAGAGAAAAAGACAAGGAGGCAGCAAAAAAATTAGAGAAGGAGAAGAAGAAAAAAGATATAGACGAGAATGCAAAAGAACAAAACACACACCTGCCAGAAGTAGAGTTTTGCTTTTTTTGCACAAAACATCTAAATCAACCTTTACCTTCATATTTAAAAACCGAAAAGTGAGTCATACCATTCACTTCAGCTCAAATAGGGTAGGTCAATATAGCCAGGAAGTGTATTTTAAGCAAAAATATAAAGAAACTGACTTTCTTTCACAAAAAATGTTTTTGCAATCACTCATAGTGCCAATGTAACCACAACTACAATGTGTTTTTACTGCAGTACCATGACTGGCCACTCAGATAATTAAGCTCTTTTTACATCCAACGTAATTCACCTCTGTGTCTTTTCTGATCAGTAACTGGTCATTTTCTTCTCTGACCTTCTACAACAGATGTTGCACTGCACGACAAAGACACTCTACAGTCCAACTATTGGACAACGAAAAGGACTAAGTACTTGGAGAATGACTAAGGGAATCAAGCAGTGGAAAATGATAAAGTGCATTGGCTCTTAACTGCTAACAAAACAATGGAAAACTACAACATTGGATGCTCAGGGGTTTCTGTTCTTGTCCAGCACTGCAGTGATTTGTATTAGTCCTAAAATTATCAAATGTCCCACATTACCTAAAACAGGAAAGAAATGTGTGTATATTTCACCCGAAAGCCTGTGATCATTGGAACTAGAGGTACGAATGTGTAACTCATTCCTGAAAGTGCTGATGACTTTCCTGTTTCAGGCTCTCTCTCTCTCTCTCTTCCACACTCTCTCTCATTCATCTTAAAATGGATTGCTCTGTCACCTGGACTAACACTTTACTGAGAGCAGCCATCAATACTTTTTGTCAAAAACTGCAGGCTGCGCCAGACGTGTCATCAATCACCATTTACATAAAACAAAGAGCTTTCTATGACTGCCAGTCAGAGGCAGGACTGCTCTGACTTTGCTAAAGATAAAAGGAGCTGTTTCATAGGTCCACAGAGACACTGACTGCACTACAGGCCTACATGTGTTGTCAATCTCAAACCAATCGCTATTGGTTTGCAAATAGCAAGCAATAAATCAGTGAACCAGAGCCATTTGATCTCATCCATGAGACTTGAGGTGACCCTACAGCTTTAAAGAACTGCTCTAAATGAAAAGACTGGTTAATGTTTAAATGGATGAAAATAGCACCAACAGGAAAATTATTGTTTTCATGCTACTAACAAATTCCATGGTGAGAGAATGTCAGATTTATAACGATTAAAACAAAGGGCCATGATGACAAAATGCAGCTGTAACATTTCATTGGTTCAGCAGCATCTGTGACATGTCAATGTCCACCTGTGTTTGGACGAGTTCATAAGTCAACAGATATAAACAGCATCCTCTCCCCCGCCATCCATCCCCGGCAGATGGAAAGAAGCCAGCTTTGATATGAAACACAAACCAGCCTCGGAGGCCTGGCTTATACATTCACAGTTTCTGACACCCAGAGGAAAGCAAGATTTCATATCATTTATTTAACAGAAGAATTATGGTAATCTTCCTTAAAATTGTTCCCACTCCAATCCATACTTTCCAGACAAATAAAGCAAGCGGGCCAAAAAATTCTGAGATAATCTATTCAGCCGATATGGTTTGTTATTTTGGAAGTAATGTATTGCATAAGCACTAAAAACTGATTCACTAGAAACTAACAAGATTTCTTCTGTTTTCCTCTCACCTAAGGTTTAGAAAAGGCTCACACATGCATGCAATGTGAGTGTGTGTGCATACATACACATGCACACACACAAAGAATTCAATTTGGAAACCATCATTGGAGCGCAGAGGAGAACTGGAAAGTCATATTGCTATAATGCTCAGATTATCAATCATTCTGACATTTTATTGGCTTTATCACTGTACATACCATTAAAATGATGTCTGGCCCAGATTGTCAGGGGGCAAACATTAAACAGGCCAGGATTAAAATGCAGATCCCAAACACCTTCCTCTCTGCTGTTGCTGAAATTGCACAGGACTAGGCAGCTGACTTTGGATGTGCTGTCAGAGGAGACATCGCATCAACACGGCGCTGGGCTGACGAGTAGATAGATAGTGTCACACTCAGGAAATGCAGAGGCTTCCCTCTATTTATCACATGCTGTAGTCAGTCAATGCACTAAAAGAGTGATAACAAATGAGGAGAAGAAACATCTATTAATCTCCCCTCACACTCCTAATCAGAAATCCTTGGCAAACTCCTTTGCACTAGAATGACATGCGGCTAGCCTACTGCTCATGAAGGGACATATTAATACCAACACTTGTGCTATTAAAAGTAATTTCGGTGGCTCTGAAGCAGCGAGGAAGGCAAACATCCATATTTCAAAAGATCTTGACAGTTAAAAGGCTGTTAATGGGCATTTAAATGTGCTGTTGCAAGGCTGGCAAAGAGGGCCATAAAGAAAAAGGAATGTCTTCTCCTTCTCAAAACCTTTAATCACAGTACGGTATGTACAGCAAACATACCACTCTGCTGCCTGTTTGCACCAACAAGGAAGGAAAAGTTTTTACAAACATCCTCATTTTACTTTCTTCCAAGTGTGTTTAGTCAAAAAACATCCATGTTATGCCTGACTTTTTGGTTATTCTCAAAAAATTCATGCCTGTGGTGAAAATAATGAAAAAGTTACTAGTTTGATTTAGAGGAAATTTTGACTAATACATTTGGGATTGTTTTGGGCATTTTTTTATTTCTAACCAACAAGCACAGGCTGAGTGAAATTCTAAGAAGACACGATAATGTGCTTGAAAAATGCGACACACTGTGCACTTTCATGATGAAAACGAAGTATGTTACCAGTTATACAAAGATGGATGGCTGACTCACATCCCAATTCAGCTCAATTGTTGCCTTGTGGAGGAGGTCAATATATTACATCAGGAAGTCCAATACAACAAGTCTGATGACTGGAACAACTCTAGAAACCAGGACTGAAACTGTGGCACAAATTTCCATGGCTTGAGTTGCAGTTCTGTTTTCCAAAACTTTTGGTACAGCCTGTTAAAACCTCAAAATGTTACCCAAACAAAACTTGCGTCACAAAACTAAATTTTAACTTCTCAATTAACACTTTAACAAATAAAAACAAAATAAACAAAAATAAACAAAAATAAAAGAAGAAGGTGAAACCTGGAGAAAGTTCCTGCAATGGATTCAAGAGTTTGCACCGTAACTGCACCATGGTGTATCTAGTCTTAGACCACCTCTTTTTGTTACACCACAATCCAGTTGTTGGGTCTGAACCTCAATAATGGAGGCATTTCACACTAAATTTTTATCCGAATCAAATTAGGTGATCAGAGAGTCCAGACCAAACAACCTGGGTGTGGAAGCTCCAAGCTATTTTAGAAACCTTATCATAGACTGATAATAAGATACAGGATAACAAATGAGGTTGTGTGCACAGTCAACGTTTCAGTGACCAATCAAGGGAAAATATTTGACAGTTATGATGATTATTTGATTTGTTTTCTGTGTCTGTCATATGATAAGAAGAGCTGGCACTCTTCCTACTGTCACAAGAGTGCTTTTACTGCTGCTTAATAGACTGCATGGAGTTGTAGCTGCAGATGCAGCAGCATAAGAACAAGTACAGAACTCAGGGTTCTTTTCAATTTCAAGATTTCATACGTAGTTAAATTTATAGTTACGGGACTTCATGACACATACAGCAAAAAAGGTCCTGCTGAGGTTGCATTATTCATCATCTCTCCATTTCCATTTCTTTCAGGAAGCACATTAAATATCACTTCCAGACCACAGCCCTGATGTTAGTCATTATGTAGGAGAGATGTGTACAATATGAATTTGATGAATAAACAATAAATCAGTGTATTTTAAATCTTTATAATCTCCCATTGCCTAAAAAATCCCTGCTACTTTCACATGTGAAAATGTCTTTTCTCTATGCGATTAGATGTATATGTTAACAATACAGATGTAGAAATAAAGTAAGCAGTGGTCGAAAAGAATGGAATGACAGTATAATGCATCAGTGGCAGACAGGAGTCAGGATATTTAAGTTTCCTGACAGTAAACGTCTCCTTGTTCTTCAGAATCCAGAGATGGAAGCAAACAGTCAAACCCAAAGGTCTCATGACTAAGCACAAGATTTTTCTGTCTACGTCATGTTGTTATTAGTCATATGCCCAATGAGGACCACAATAAGATCACAAAGATTTTACCCCATGGCATCAAGCTAAAATCAATCATCACTTCGGGTTGGCTGGTTTAAACACATAAATCGGTGTGTCAAGTCCCACAATGGTCTGAATAAGCTCTTATCTACAGTATCACATCTGATCACTTTAACAGGGTTAAACTAAATGGGCAACAAATGCTTAGATAATTGCAGCATATAGTTTTGATCATTCTCTAGCCTCTCTAATGAACTGTCACAGTGTGAACGCGGACGCCTGCCTGCTTGCGTGTGAACTTCGCAGACAAATAGACACAAGTCCTCCTGTACAGGGACTTTGAAGCCTGTCAGAAAAGGCTTGAGACAGCACTGTTCCTCTCATTAATCTCCCAACAGAGGAAGTGAATAGACTGACTGCGCTCAACATTTTTTTGTTCTCTCATAAAGAGAAACACAGAAGGGCTCAAAATGAAAACTCCACACATTATAAAAGCTATTATCTTCAGCTGCCAGTCTCGGTGAGAGAGAGAGAGAGAGCTGGTAATCCAAAACTAATAGGCAGAATGAGAGGTGCAAAAAAAGTAGGGGACTGGGTCAGATCATCTCTCTCTCTCTCCTCCAATTACTGACAGACAGTTGAGAATATGAAATGAGACCGAGGATGAGAAATATTCATATTTTCTCTGAATGGTATTAAACCCTGACAAAGTAAAAGGAAATGGATCGTAGTTTCAATTTTGACCATGTATCCAATCTGACAAGATATTACACTGATCTCAAAACACACAGCTTGTCTGTATCATCACCAAGGCAAAATAGGATGTTCTTATCTTGGATCACAGAGAAGATTTATTACTAAAAAAGACACAAATTGACTTTTTTTTTTTTTTTTTTTTTTTTATGACAGACACCAAACTAGTGGAAATAGCAAGCATGACATAACTCAAACTACTTGATCTGCAGTCAGTCACTGCAAACAAAATCCCCTTAAATCCTTGACGACTGCTGGACACTCATCCACCACACACATCCATCATCGCAGAGGTTGCCAGAAGGTCATTGATGGATCTCATATAACAGACTTTCCAACATCCAGCAGTATTAATATGCTTTAAAAAAAATCCCCCAACATTCACTCATGGATTCTTTTTATTAGGGCCTTTTGTGTTAAATATTATTTGAATGACGGATATAATTCTAAGCTTTCTTTATGCAATTATTTTTTTTTAAATTTGACTCATATTTGTGACAGTGTGAGTTCTAACCACCATCTCATCTGTTTTCGATTAAAATATACACAAAAACCACACTCTTGCATCACAGACACCCCATGAGAAATTTGGTCATACAAGCCCTTTCTCGCTTCCGGATATTCTTTTCAATTCTGGGTACCTCGAGCATCCTCCACTGGATCTAGCACTTCAAAAACACACCTCATGAAAAAATCAGTAGGCCTGTCTGACATGTGTCCCTGTGCCCTGATGGCATGCCAACACCAAAGACCAGCATTGATTTTCTGTAACGCGGGGTCGGATTAGCTCTCTGCAGGGATTAGCTGCCTGTGCAAGGCCTCAGGGTTCGCTATAAAACTAATAATTAATTTAAACAGCCGAGCCCATGGAAGGATATACTCACTACATGTTCCCAGCATGAGGGGTTGAGTATGAGTGACGGACTGTCTGGCGCTGCCTAAAAGGAACAGATGTGTGTATATTTACTTTATATAGGCCTGCTGTATGTTAAATTTAGTTTTGATTATGATCTTTGTAGTTGCACCCAATGGCAAGCAAATGCTATGTTAAAGATTATTGTGTACTTTCGACCATAGGTTTCTTATTTTTGGCTAGTTTCATGATTGTTGTATAACCTCATCAGGAGCCAATTATGATTGACAGAGAGGCGTTAAGCTGATAAGCACAGACCGACAAGAACACAAGCTCCTACACTCACACTATTCTGAAATCACGGGAAAAGGTCGTAAAGATACAGCATTTACTCAATAATAGCCATAAATGTCAGCAAAAGACAGCAACCATGCTGTTCCTGGTAGGGCTGTGTGAGGACAACAGGATGGAGAATCTAATTACAAAACAAGACAGCAGTTGTCTCAAGGCCGTTAAAATCTCTAAGGAGGTTGTCAATCAACAATGTCAGCTATTAAGAAATAGATTTGTTAATACTATTTACTGCAGTATGAAGTCACAAAATAGAAAGTTACAATGACAGTTTAAAGTAACAAGTTCTAAATTAAAAATGTCCAGATACACAGGCTACTGCAAGGTATCAAACAGGGCAATGTTGTTTTTAAACCAATAAATATCTGATCAATTCAATTTTTTATCTTAAAAAAAAGTTACATTATAAACAGTAAATTAGCCAAAGATTTACTAATTTATTTTAAGCAAGGAACATTGAAAAAAATTCAAAAGCATACTTTTGCTTTTATTGAAAATGATCCCAATAATTAGAACAAATTATGTACTATGACATAATCTATCAGATCAGATATATCAATTTATAAAGTATTCAATATAAAAAATAAGCTTTAATAGTGTCAAAAACCTATGACTCCTGAGTCTACAGATAAAATGCAATGACAAAAGGCACATAGATAATTTATCAAGCAGACCTTAAATGCTTTAACAAATAAAGAAGCTCCATTCGGGCTAAAAGCTAATTAACATTTAAAACATGTAGAACACAGACCACAAGTCTGTGCAGTTACTGTCAGCACACCTGATTAAAAAAAAATAAAAAATTATGAAGACATTGTACAGCTACTAGAGTATGCCTTTTCTTTAATCCAGATACCAAAAATCCTTATGTTTTGAACTGATCTCACTTTAAGAGGACTGTGTTTACTGTAAACATACTCTTGCAGGAGGAAAAACAGCAACGTCCTAATTTATGAAAACATAAAATCCATTTAAAAATCTGTTTAAACAAATCTCCTTGCCTTGTAACAAATGTGTTTACAATAGTTAGTTTAAACAAAGAAATATACTTAAGCTGTGTAATTACAGCTGGAGTAAGTCCATGGGCTAAAGGGGCAAATTAAAGGAGCTCTATTTTGGAAGACAACATCTGCTGCAATGTATGTGGCATGTTGGTATGTTTACTATGGAATGTGATGACTGACAACAAATACTATATCTAACACCAGTGACATGTGGATATGGTTGCTTACAAATGTAGACTGGAATCTCTCATTGGAAGAACTGACATCTCCTTAAACCCACCATTGTGGATTCTTTTCACCTGAATTCCTTAAGCAAACACCGTTAACCAATATAGCATAATGCAGAGAGGGTTCTTAATGGTCTGATTTGTTTACAGTTAGTTTATTAATTTAAAAATGCCTATGTTTGCATTTCATTGTGTTCAATGCAACCAAAGCTGTATGAACAAAAACGGACAGATGTGTTTTTTTTTTTTTACTTCAAGTGAAACATAAACAATGAAAACCATCACAAATTGAAGCATTTCACTGGAGCCCTCAGTCATCCTCCCCCCTCCTTTTACCTAGCTGCCAATAAGGGTTGCCATAGTCAGAGAAGGTAAAGGGATTTCTCCTTCCCTTCAAAAGACTTTGATCTGACTGACACACAAACGGCCCTCAGATCACAAGTCTACAGACCCTGTTGGGCCTCTCTGCCTGGTCTTCTTGTACATGTACACTTCGTCCCTGTGAGGATTCCTTTCCCTCCTCCCATTTCCCTTCGTCTTTCCTTTATCCCTTCTTCTTCCTCCTCCTCCTCCTCCTCCTCCTCCTCC
>JAQNCA010000003.1:14376213-14388666 GCA_029783725.1 Acanthurus tractus
TACATTGTTTCTTTCAAACTGAATGTGCAACAAGTATCAAAGTTATAGATCAACTCAACTGACGAAAACGACAAAAAGCACATTTTGGTTTTGTGATGAAACGAAATATGTTGCACATTGGTGACAGCTAAAAGTTTCACGAAAATTACTTGTTTTGTAGATATCAGTAAAGTTTTCCAATTTTTGTAAATAAGGGGCCTCATAGGAACATTCTTATGAGGATCACTACCAAAGGGGGTGTCATGCCTTACTTAGCATATAACTTTATCACGTTGAGCTGCTTATTGACCTCCTTGCGTTGTCATGTGAGCACCAATTCCTACAGAGAACAAGCTTAAGAAGTACAAGTGGATAAATAGGCCTAAAAACAGTATTAGGTTAGTAATATATATATATATATATATATATATATACATATATAGAGAGACTTCTAGCCTTGGACACTGTTTAGGCAGTTTACATCAAAAGGGAAAGTTGGTTTTCTTGTTACCTAAAGTTCTCTTGTGGGAATCTGCTTTAAAACATCTTTAAAGTATCTTCGCAACATGAAGAAAGAGTAAAAATAAGCAGAAAATGTATGAAGTTGTTTGTTGAACGATAAAAAGGAAAACTACCTCTCTTGACATGTTTTAAGTTTGTTTGCCATACAGCATGTTATTAGTGTAAATCCCTCAAACATGATGCCTATAGGAGAAAAAGATGAAGCACTATGTAACAGATCACTTTGCCCACTGGCAAACCATCAATCAATAGTCCACCGATATGAGCCCCAAATGGTCCGAGTACCACTTCATTACTTCTGCATCGCTACTCTGCCCATAACACCCTTTGAAGTTTAGTAATGATATCTGACATGTGAGATTAGCCAAACTGAAAATGAATAATGAATTAGTAATATCTGAGTCATAAATATTTGATTCTAAACATCAAGTCCTTAACATGACAGGTTCAAGGGAGAAAAACATAATGTCAGCCTTGATCTCCCTGAAAGCAACACATACAAGGGTTGTTTCAGTCAGATTTCATAAAGCTGTTTGCAAAACTTAACAGCCTTTTGCTTCCTCTGAGGTAATGCCAAGACAACTACTATTCAGCCGTCCAAGTATTTGCACCATGCATATAGCAGCAATGATCTGATGGCGATAAATCTGTGCGCAGAGGAAAGATTTATTTACCAAAGCACCTGTTGAGATGTAGTTTCTTGTTTCTTTGTTGCTGTTGGGTGTTTTTTTGTGTATGGGTTTTTCACAGTCTGACATTGTCTGAATAACTGCCAATTAGCGTATTTGCAGTGATGCAACCTAACACATAAAGTTTAGCGCAGACCTGTGCGCACACACAAATATTAAGATCAGGTCACTATGTCAGGGATTGTATGTTTCCTTGGGGACCAATGGTTCATTTTATTTTCCAGTGCTTGTGTCACAGTCACAGGTAGACAAATTCAAATGTCTTGCTTATAGGTACTTCGACAGTGGGTTCATTTATTCATTCACCTCTCAGCCTCAAACAGATTTTTCCGGATGGTCTGAACACTGTGTGCAAATGACAGATTTCGCAATCTGTCACAATGTCAGTCAGTTTAATTGAAGACTCCACATCTCCAGTGCAGGCAACTGCCTCAAGACAACAACTTTCAACAAAAAAATTGCCTCTATTCAGACGACTTCACGGCCTGACAGTCATGAAAAGGGTTCAGAAACAAAAGCACCTCATAACCATCATCTCCTTTCTTTTACTTGCCAGATCGACTATGATAGTCCTACAGTTCAAATGGCAGCCCCCTCTGAAGCAGCTGCCACGAGGTGTTCCTTCATGTCCTGACAGAGGAATCTTTTCTTCTATTTGCCCCCGAATTAGCATGTCACATTTATCGATTGCGCCTTTTATCCTGCCCCAGCGTGGCATCAGCCGAGCTCTAACACTCATTCAGCTCTTTGATGTTCTGATGACACTCTGACCACCTATAGACCAAGGGCACAAATTCAATTGCACCTGATGTAAGAATGCATGTCTACCAGTAATTGGCAAAGAAAGAGAGAGAGGGAGAGAGAGACTGACAGACAGACAGACAGACAGACAGACAGACAGACAGACAGACAGACAGACAGACAGGTGATTACATGTTTGCAGACTGTGTGTTTGTCATTTACCTGAGCTGATTGAAGCTCAAATCCAGCCTTTTTGCAAAGTGGCCATATGTGTCTCCAAGGAAATGTGGAATATCTGTACAGTCATGTCCGATGTAGGAAACCTTAAAAAATTAAGAAAAAGGAAAAAAAACAAAACAAAGAGATAATGGTGAAGTAAGTAGCAATTACACATCTACGACCCTGTTGTAAGCACAGCAACACAACAGTAATTTGGGACCACCAATTCAATTAGTTTTAAATGATCTTTTCTTTAAAACTTAAGAAAAGATTTTTCAATGTTATCACCCAAGAGAGTCAATACCACAGTGTAGAAATACTCCAATACCAAGTATTAACATCATAATGTACCTAAAGTACTAAGTAAGAAAAAAAAATATTACTCAGAATGGTCAATTCAGTGATAAAATATGAATTTTACTTAGTGCATTTATGTGTGAGCTCAGTTGGCAGAGGCTATGTTCAACATCTTAATATACAGCTGGTTACATTAGTTTATAGTGATAATGATCACTTATACAATGCACTTGTTTGGCATTAATCAGCTGATTCTGAAGAGAAACTTGTAACTGAAGCTGTCATGTGGACTACTCAAATAGTTTGTCCAACAAGTATCTGAAAATTCTACCTAACTACAATATTTGAGTAAATGTACTTAGTTACATTCCATTACTGGCAATGCTATTAGCTTTACTAAGATTAATCATTTAACATATGCTTTCCAGGAATAATTATATGAATTACACCTTATGTGCCTTGTCCATGGGCAACGACAGGGAGGCTTTACTCTCTCCAGTTAAAGGAGCAAGCGCAAAACCGAAAGTCATGACTGTAACGTTAGTAACTATGTGTCCCATGACACCGGTGGTGTCGAGGAATAAAGTCCGTGCACACTTCAACTCACTTATATAATCAGTCGAGCATATATTTAAGCCTAAATATGCGGGTAGCAAAATGCGGAAGAGACAGCTTTCAAAACAAACTTACTTGAGTTCCATTCAAAACGGCCAACGATTCGTCATGAGCCATGACTTTCTCCCTGAGACTGACAGCAACTCTGTTTCCTGTAAATAAACTATCTTAGTCGATATCCAAAGTCCTTCTCAAGTAAAAAACCGGCTGCCAACAACATTAAATGCTGACGTTTGTATTAGAGGATGGAAAAAGTAGATCTACTGGCGCTTTTCAATTGACTTTACAGTTTCCGCGTGCCGTTTCAATCAGCTGACCCGCTGTTGTGCGGAAGCACGTGGACACAGTTTGACACACATAAAATCTGAGTGTTGAGGGCCAGAGGAAGGGTTGTGCTGCTTTTCTGACTGTTGTCCGATGACAGAAAAAGTATCAAATGATCTTTTCCGTGTACAACAGACTGATTCGTATAAAACTGCTTTTAATAATAAAAACATATTTACATCTTAAAGGAAACAGTTCAGTACGAAATAATTTTTCCGACATTATGACAAACTGTGCGACCATAAAGTTCTGTTGAAAAGCGTTCAGCAACTGTTTTCAGGGGCTATGTAGGAATGAGAAGTTGTGGACATCTTTCATCACACTTTATATAAAAATGTATTGACTTAAATAAATTCAATTTCACTTTAGCCAAATAAAAGTAAACTACCATAACTCTTTCAGGAATTTAACCACTGGACTGTATTGGTGGTTCAGCCTACCAGATACACACTTTCCAAATTCATCTGTTCATCTCAATTCTCCGAGCACTTTTCTCCTTAAAGCCCTAAGCATACTTGGAAATAATACTTAGCTCATTGCCTCCCATACAGCAAGTTGTGTTTAAAGGTGCAGTTCAACAGTTAACAACATACCGTGTGTTGTGTGGATAGCTTAATATACGTGTACTATTTCAATACTGTGAGCACAACAAAAGCTTGAAGCAAGTATCTAAGTGACAGACATCTCGGACTCTAAAACAAAAAGCTATATTTTCACAGTTACAAAGTAGAAGAAAAATTGTGTTTTTTAATGTGTGTGTGTGTTTCGTTGTTGGTTTTGTTTTGTTTTTGTGCTTGAGGTAAATTCATTGATATTTGGAACCAGTGGCTACTTTTTGATCCATGGCTGCCAAAAAGAATTACCCATTCATGTTTACCAGTGCTGAAACTACTTTTAAACAACCCATAAATCTTATAATTGCTGAGGGAGTAATAGCTTTTATATGTCTAATACATAATGAGTAAACTTCACCTCCTCCAGTTAAGAGCAATGCAAAAATGCTGCAGCTAGATGTTAGCATCCACAACATCTGTTTAATTGGATGAGCCAATCTTATGTGAAGCTGAAGTTTCCTTGGTGAGCTTTTTTTACACTTTGATCAGCAAAATAATAAATGTTCACTTTCCAGTGACTATCAGACCTGGCAAAACAGCAATAACTACAGTCAGAGTGATAAAGCATAAGAAATAGACGATTTAAGAGAGACTAGATAAACAACTAAGAGAATCATAACAGTCCAGACTTTTAATAGTAAACTTTGAACAATATATTTTTGAGTCTTGTGGTTACACTGAAATTTATACTTGTCGGCTCCATTTAACAAAGCCACCTGTGATGTGGAATATACAGTGTCAGTTGTTCTAAACATTTGGTTAACGTAGGTTTTTGACATTATGCTTGTGGTTGTGTTTGGCCCAGACCCCATCAAGAAACAAGGAAATGCAATAGTTTCAGTCTCAATAGAACAATGCAGTATCTTTAAGACAAAACAGTACCTGCATGCAGTCAAAAGCAGAAGTGTTGGCAAACCACCACCACAATAAGTGGGAGATCACACACCTATGTAAAGTTTGGGGCTTTTATATTTAAAGCTTAACTGTCCCTAAGAAACATTTTAAAAGGAAAACAAAATGAAATGGCAGCATCAAGGATAGAGACACAAACTGGCACACAAACTGCCTATTTACATGATGTAAGAATTTTGCTGCAGTGATGACGTTTTCCAAATGAAAGAGCACTTTAATAAGTTTGTGTAAACAATGCATTACAATACATTGGTGTGATCTTGTGAAATTACTGTTTTGTGTGTCTGCTTGCTTGATTCTTGAGCAGGTTTAACACCAGCAATTCTGCAAATCAATTTTATTTTCACACTTTTAAAATTCGAATTAAAGTTGTCATTGTAATGGGGATTACCTGAGCATAAATTTGTGACAGAACTGCATAATCCTGGTGGGTGGGTGGGAGTATGTGTGTAGATACCAACCAAACCAAACTACTGTGTTAAACATATGTATACTATAACCTTTTAACAGGTTAAGGTTTGGTTTACTTTATATTTTCATTATTTCATTATTCTATGTGCCACTGTGCCCTGGAAGCATGCATGTGTTGCAGCAAAGCAGCCAAAGAATCTTCTCTCACTGTTATAGCTATCCCTCTTTAATTGAAGCTATGTCAATATTGAGCTTTTAATAAGTATTTGGGGGCAAACTTGGGTATTTTGCACAGGGCCAGGGAGGATTAGAAAGTTTGGGGACACCATATTGTTCCTCTGCCTCAGTGCATGGTGTGTGACGTCACGCGGGACCTCCCATACGCGGAAAAGCTCCGTTTCTTTCCTGCTGCTCGCCCGGAGAGGGAGAGAGCGAGAGTCTGCATGGCTTCAGTCTCCTCTGTGCTGCTTGCGGTGCTTCACATTTGATAAAATGTAATGTTTTCTGTGTTTGTGTGATGCAAAACTGTTTCGTTTAGACAGAAGGATTACTTCAGGTTGTCACAGGGTTATTTTTTTTAATCCTTTTACCTCACTGACTTTTTACATCGGAGCTTAGTAGGAAATGATTCCAGGTAATGTCGTGTCACGGACTTTCCTGTAAACCTGTCCTGTCCTCAGAGTTTTAGAAAAAAATGCTTTCTACTTGATGCATGCGTTTTATATGTTTTAATCCTCTCTTGTAAAGCTTTACCTCCTTTATCTGTTGCTGATATTTTCAGAATATGCTCTATTTAAAACACAGGATTAAGGTTACGACTGGAAAATGGTCTTAAAGTAGTCTAATTAATAGTGTAAAAACGGACTGAGATAAAATTATAATAACACTAACTTTATGCTTGTGAAGAGGTTCAAAAACAGTCAGTGCCTGAGAAAAAATATCTTTTTAAATTATAAATTAAGGTAAGATGGTCTGCAATTTGGAAAGTTGTTTGGTTGCATATTTTATTCTTTTTTTATGTGGCTTCATAAATCAAGATTTAATGTGTTCTCCCTCGCTTTCATAGCAAGAAGTCGGCCAAGCACATAGCTCACAATAATCCTGTAAGTCCAACATATTTCCTCAAGAGATGTAAATAGTTATATTTGCATGAGGAGAGTGATTCATAAACATGTCAGCGTTATGAAATATAAGGGGATATTAAAACTTTCTATTTAAATATCATGAATTATGGTCGCAAAAATGTGTTCCCATTTAAGGGGAATGCCGAGTATTTTGGTGTCTGGTGCAGGAGCCCATTCGTCATACGGACAATAAAGAGGGTTTTCGCCTGACAGTGAAAATTTATGGTTGCCCTTCTTTGCCCTAATAACTCACATATTGTGTCACGGCCTGACAGCCCTTGCAGAAAACAGCAAGCCTGTTATCAATCAAACATCTTTGCATATTGTGAAACGTCCCCTTTTTTCTGCCAGACAAAAACATCGAAAACATTTGAGGGAATAGAGCTGCGCTCATTTTGACTTTTTACAAACTCACTTAAAATTAAACTGTTGGCCTGATTTGGAGCTGTGGTTTATATTTATAGGCTATATTAAACATGATTTCAAAAAACATGACTTAAGCATTCATAGAGAGAACAATTACTGCTTGTTTTTATTTATTCATGCACAGTTTAAACTGTAGCCAGTCATGCAGTGAAGGCCTGTAAACTAAAGCTAATCTTTTTCAGTTGTAGCTGAAATATGGCTTTTCCCTTTTAAGTAACAGTCAATTTTATTTCTAAATTGTTGCAGTAAATTCTACTTGTTTACCAGTTGGATGAAATGTCTGTTTTATTGAATTCAGTGTAAACTTAAACTCAAACACATTTGCGGCAGTTTATGAAGTCAAATATATTATGTGTTTTATTTATATAATGTAACCTACAGTTTGTTTTTTTCTTTCACCCAAAAAAACATATTTTGGCCCTTGACTGTCCACTCCAGGTTTTCTTGCTCTCCAAGTTGACCTGTCAAGCAGATTACCACAGAAAGAGATTAATGGCAGAGGCGGGTTGCAATAATAATCGTTTTGTTTGATGTGACAACTTTGATAGGCGTTGATTTACTTACAAACTGATAGGCTTTTAATTGAGCGCCTCCATCCCGATTGAGATGAAAGGAAAGGCGCATTGAAAAGCTGCCCGATTGCCCTGGAGCCTCAATACTGATTAGCCATCTCAGCGGTGAATAGTTCAAGGCATTTTAAACTTCTTTTCTCAACGGCCTGACAGACCATTTCTCTTCTTTTCTTTCTCCCTGTCCGCTTTTCTACCTCTTAAAGAAAATAAATCATTTTCATTGTATGTAAATAAAATCGAGCTGACATCAATATAAAATGTCTGGATTTCTTTTTTGTTCCCTGTCTTTGTTATTCTTGTTGCAGATGACAGTGTGCCCGAGTCAGATGACAGGTTTTAACAACACAATAGCAGATGCGTTCAGGCAAAATGGACAGGGCTCTGTTTTTTTGAGACCGTGATGTTTCACCGGGTTGTTACACATAATTTTTGAGTGAATGTTTAGACCAAACTTTTTTCCCGAAGGATAGGCTTCATTAAATATTGCGGGTAATGAAATAATCCATACATAATTAACTCGTCCTTTTAAACTTTCCATTTTTATTCATATGGTATTTGTTATTTTTAATTACGTACTTTTTTGTATTTTAACTAAACGCGTTCCCCGTGGTCACGGTGGTTTTCCTGTTTTCCCTTGACATTACAAAAACCAGCCGATTTTAGCCAAAGCACTTCAGCACGCTCAAACACTAACAGCAACTTCATAGAACAAATGATCTTGACTGTCTGCAAGTTATTAAAGTTTCATCATGTGTGCCACCTCCGATGTATGATGAATAACTCTAAAAGTTACAGACTTTGTTGAATAATCGACATTTTGTAGTCTAGATCACAGTTTTGCCGTTTATTTCTCACATTGCCCGGATTGTGGATGTCGGCTATACATCTAAAAATTAAATCTTAACTCGAGAATCGATTTATTTCCTGTGAAAACTTGGTGTCTCTCGCAGAATGTCTCTCTCCCCATTTGTTTTTCCCCGCAGTCACACTGGCATGTAATCAGCCACAATAGCTGACATAAATCAAGCGGTGGATTGACAGCGTCTGACAAATAACTGATTGATTGCGGTGGAGCAGAATTGACACTTGACGGAGGGGTGGAGATAGAAATAGAAGGGCGGTGTATATTATACTGAAAACATGTGACATTCACATCCCTCCATCACTACATTGGTCTATTCCTGTCAACGCTTGTCTGTTTAGGGAATTCAAGCTGGAGTGGTTGGTTTTATGGTTGGCAGTGGAAAAAAGTCTCACCGGTGGATGTGCGTAATAGGAGCTCACTTTGTGCATCTCTCGGGTTACAGACTGGTGAAGTAAATAAACACTTAAAATCAGCAAATAAACAAATAAAACACTAGCTGAAATGACAGGAGGGTTCTACAAACATATTCCAAACAATCTACTTTATGAACAACTATTCTTGTAGCTATTCTAATGTCAGTGCAGCATTGAAAAGTCAATAATATGTCGGTTTTTCATACGTATTGTCATACTAGACTAAGACGAAAAACAAAATATTATTAAAACATTGTATAATCAACATGTGCGGTGTGTAAACTGCATTTGATTAACTATTCATATACAAGACTTTACGTAATTCACATTGGACCTAAAAAGTAAAAATGTTCAACGAGTAATATATGTGCTAAAACTCTGATCGACGACGGATTGTTCATGTATTTATATTATTCCCACACTATTCTGTTTCCTGACGCGCACGGATCCCATAGCCCCAAATCTAAAACAGCGCAAGCGTTCACACTAACCAAAATATTGTAGCCTATCTCCTCCCCCGAGCTGTTGAAATAGAGGCGCTTACAAAGAGGAGAACGTCACATCCCCTTGACCCTCCAATCACCTCAGGGTCCCATTTGATTGGAAGGCGGCAAAGGCTTTAATCTCGGACTAATTCAGCTGCTTTTGAAGTGAAAATTTCTACCAGTTCGTACTTCGGGAGTACAGAGCGAGGACCTGCAGACAGACGCACACAAGGCGCAGCGCTCATGGTGCAAGACGTAGCCACGGATCTGCGATAACCTCGCACTGTCTCCTTCCAGCTGCCGCGCCTTGCTCCTTTACTACCAGGATTACCTTTTTTATTGAAGCATTTTACGATTCTTTGGCTCGTTCCTGTTTTCGATTTTCTTAATGAATCTGACGAAAGCATCGCCGTTTCATTTCCTGACAATTGGGACATGATCACGTCGCCCTCGGCGTCTGCCCTGAAAAATAGTGATATTTGTGTAGCCTGGGAAAGCAGCAGTTCTCGGAATAGCAGTTTAGCGAGCATCAACAAGCCTTTTCTCCACTCCGCACCTCCGTCTGATCCACTACGGCAAGCAAACCGACTTCCCATCAAGGTTTTAAAAATGCTAACCGCACGGTCGGGACACATTTTGCACCCGGAGTATCTTCAGCCTTTGCCTTCTACCCCGGTTAGTCCCATAGAGGTAAGAGAAAGATTTTAATCACTTAATGTCAGAGTAATTACAATGTTGGATTTTTGAGTTTCGGTGCTTCGTGCGACAACGTTGTAGGCATCTGTCGCCAATTCTCTGCTTATCAGATCTGTCAAAAAGGGATTTAGGTGAAACAGTTTAAAACAGTTATAATGTACAAAACCTCACAATTTGTAATAACCTAATCAACACGATTATAGCTTTGTTCACGTAAATGCCGTGCGTAATTGCTACATGTATTTCCGTTCGGAAATGTCAGTGAACACCTTACTAAAGAATATTATATTTGAGCTGTACACTTTGAAATAATAAAAAAAAACCCACTGCAGTCGATGTGCGTTTTGATAGCGTTTATCAACATTTATTTTATGTTTTTGCAGCTAGATGCCAAGAAAAGTCCGTTGGCTCTGCTGGCGCAGACCTGCTCTCAGATCGGCAAACCGGACCCACCACCCTCCTCCAAATTATCCTCCGTAACAACAAATGGATCTAGTGAGAAGGAATCTAAATCTGGTCCTTTGAAACTGAGTGACATCGGGGTGGATGACAAATCTAGCTTCAAACCTTATTCTAAACCTTCAGATAAGAAGGACTCGGCTTCGGGTGTCTCAGGCGGAGAGAAGTCTGGTTTCCGAGTGCCGAGCGCCACCTGCCAGCCGTTTACGCCGCGAACAGGCAGCCCTCACTCCAGTACTTCAGCCTCTCCCATGCCATCAGATGGTAAATGTGGGGAAAGGGATGAAAAGAAAGATTCTGATTGTAATAAAAATGGCACTACGGACGGGTCTGGCACCACCAGTCACAGCAGGATAAGCGTGAGTTGTGGTGGAATTAACGTGGAGGTCAACCAGCACCAGGAGACAACGCCTGGCACCAAAACAACCTCCTCCTCGGAGTCCCCATCTGTAACTTCTGTATCCTCCGCATCCGTTCTTGGGTCTGGACTTGTGGCGCCGGTTTCTCCTTACAAACCGGGGCAGACAGTATTTCCTTTGCCTCCTGCCGGTATGACCTACCCAGGCAGCTTGGCTGGGGCTTATCCCGGTTACCCTCAACACTTCCTGCCCCACGGAGGCAGCCTGGTAAACGCACAGCTGGCTAGTTCTCTGGGCTGCAGTAAGGCTGGATCCAGCCCTTTGGCCGGAGCGTCTCCACCGTCCATCATGTCAGCCAGTCTGTGCAGAGACCCTTACTGCCTCAGTTACCATTGTGCCAGTCACTTAGCGGGAGCAGCCGGTGCGTCCTGCACGCACGACTCTGCAGCTGCAGCGGCCGCTAACGCCCTCAAATCCAGCTACCCACTTATGTATCCGACACACCCCATACATGGCGTTCATTCCACGGCACCATCATTTAGCGGACACCCCCTGTATCCTTACGGTTTCATGCTCCCCAACGACCCTCTCCCCCATGTTTGTAATTGGGTGTCGGCAAATGGACCGTGCGACAAGCGTTTCTCCACCTCAGAAGAGCTCCTGAATCACCTGAGGACACACACTGCCTTTACTGGGGCGGAGAAGTTGATATCTGGTTATCCCGGGTCTTCATCACTTGCCAGCGCTGCAGCAGCGGCCATGGCCTGCCATATGCACATGCCACCGTCAGGAGCCCCCGGGAGCCCCGGAACTTTGGCTCTGAGGAGCCCGCATCACGCGTTAGGACTCAGCAGCCGCTACCACCCCTATTCTAAAAGCCCCCTGCCAACCCCTGGTGCCCCTGTTCCCGTCCCCGCTGCCACCGGCCCCTACTACTCCCCTTATGCACTGTACGGCCAGAGACTCACCACAGCGTCAGCGCTTGGATACCAGTGAGGAAAAAATGACTTTGAAGAATTTATAGTACTAAGAATGCAAATATAAAGACTTTTATATTAACAGCGCTAAACTTATGGGCGGGAACCGTGGACTTCAACTGTATTTATTTATATGTCGGCTTAAAAGCAGGCAGATAATAGCTGCAAATTGAAAATATTTGAGCAACTCAAAAAGTGCATTATGTTGAAACTGAACTCTATAGGTAAAATGAAAACACACACATGTTAGAGTACTAATTAAAGTAGGGGTCTTCATTTCGATGTTAATTTGAAATTGCTATGATTGTATTTGTTCTTATTTAATGTCTCATTGAGAAGAAAATAATTTACATGCATGTTTGTTTCTTAAATTTCAGAAATTGTCCACATTTTAAATTGCCGTTATTTTTCAGGTGTACACCTTGGAAAGAGAATTGGTATTTTTTTGTATGTATTCTGGAAAAAAAAAATAAGAAGCAATTCTGTTCCATATCTCCGTGTGCCTCATTTTCTGAAGTATTTGCATTATTCAGTTTGAAATAATATTCAAATTTATTTTCCTCTGACAGTTTTTCAAATTGGTTTGTTAAATTAAGGAGAAGAAGAAAAACCTCATTAGATCATTTCCGCGACATATAGGCCTATACATTTTCCAAGCTGTCATACATTTTTAAAACAATTATATGACTTATCAGAAGTAACAAGACTATTTGCTGTTGTGTATTTTCTTTCTTTCTTTCTTTCTTTCTTTCTT
>JAQNCA010000003.1:14397033-14415658 GCA_029783725.1 Acanthurus tractus
TAAATAAACTACACTTATTACATTTGCCAGTATCGCTAAAGGAGGCAGAGGAGTAGCTAAACATGTGGCACACAGAGTAGGGGAGCGAGAGGAGGGGGGAGAAGCCATCGCTAGCTACTAGGCTAACGCTAATTAGCACAACCGGAGAAGTTGTAAACAAGCGTGTGATTAACAGTAACGCTGCTTGTATAGGAGTCGCAACAAGTGTTAAGGCAGTACTAATTCAGGAGTAGATTTATTAAAACAGGAAATTAGTCACAGAACAGAAAAGGAGCAGAATTTAGCAAGTTTCACTGGAGCTCCGAAAAGTTTAGTCAACAACACAGGAACAGGAAGTGACGGAATACGCTTACCGCAGGTAGCAGGAAGGAAGTTCGGCCTGAGAAAGGTAACACATCTGTCCAAATGTGCCATGTCCTGTGTTAGACAAAGAAGACTTGCGATGTCTGTCTTCATTTCCCGTGGCCAGTCAAACAGAATTTCACAGAGGTGGACAGAGCGTCCATCTCAGCTGCAGACCACATGGTACTGTGTCGGCCTGTAAGATGTTACCCCTGTTTTCTGAGGCTGCAGACATAGTAAGGCTTTATGAAGTGAGTCTGATGGAAGCAAAGCTGTTGCAGTGGCACGCCAGGATGACTCCTCTTCACCAGCTCTAATTATTTATATTTAATTTTATTTGGTTGTAACTGACTGCAAAGAAGACACTCAAAATAACAAGCTAAAAGCTAAAAGTCACCCATATAATGAACAGTATTTAAACAGCAGAGATTTATATGCAATACTCGACATCCCCCAGAGTTTGGATTAAGTGCAGCTGTTTTATGTGACAAGAAACTGGCTTTTCTCTCGTCTGTGTGACTTGAGGTTACAGAGCTTTGTGAAAGCCAAAAGTGTTGTGACAGCCACTGGTTGAACTGCTCCCCCTATAGACACACAGTATATGAGTAAGCTCGGGAGGTCACACAACACACAGGAGCCTGCAGAGTGTTTTTTGATGAGAAGGCATGTAATAGTTAATTTTCTTTAAGATGCAAGCTGAAAAATACAAGCTATCAACCTTTAAGGATTTAAATATTATAAGAGAAGAAGCACACATTTACACATGCACACAGGGCACACACCCAGGGAGTCAATCAGAAATAAACAGATGAAATCTACTGAAAATTTGAAGATAGAAAAACTGTCACCAGGATGATCCTCACCACAAAGAAACCGGGAAAGACAAGTGAAGGGATCTTTTGAAACCTTAGGTAAATAAGAGGAATCAGGCGTTGAACATCCAGGTAATAACTGATGTTAGGACTTGGCATTTGCTCTGACATGCATTTGAGACAGGAACATTAAAAGATATCCACCGTTTGACAGGTATCACAGTTCCCCCAGGCAAGAAGGATTCTCATTTTGATGAGTGTGTCAGTCACAGTGAAGCCTGTCGACAAGTCAGATCTCAAGCACTGACGTTCAGGAATAACTCTTGCCACAAAATTACAAATGGAATATTTGAAAAGCTGTGTGAAGGCAGACTGATTATGGCTAAACTACAAAATGTTTAGTTTGGGGTGTTGAGGTTTAAGCATTTCTGAAAATACATATCCTAGCAAGGCTTTGCTCACACACCCATTAATACCACAAAATGCTGTCAGTATACAGTTCATCATACGATTCAGACTAAACATAGTTTTTCATTTACGATGCACTGGAGAGCTTTTTTCTGTTCACCTCGTTCTTGAAACATAACAATGCGCAAAAGCATTGATTTGAAACATAACATAAGCCCCTGCTCCCAGTGTACATAAGCTCAATACTCAGCAGAGTGCAATTGTACAAATTCCCAAAATGGATCATTCACAATCTACTTCAATGAATTAGTTGTGACTGAAGTTGACAGGGCTGTGGAGAGATGGCGGACAACACGGGGTTTTAAATGCCACGCTCAGCGCCATGTGTGAATAGTGGCTCTGTATGCATTTTTCACTCCAGCATGTGCCATGTTCAGTATATGACACTCACACTGATTTACTACCCTCTCCCAGCTAAATAATTTACAGGGATATGGCTCTCTGTGCTTTTAATGGTTGTTGTATAGACCTGCTTGCCTTTAAAATGTTCCACAGGCAAGCAGCCATATGCCTGGATGGATGGGAGACCTCTCAGCACTGATTAATAAGCTGCTCAGTACTTCACTGCAAACAGGGCGTCGTGAGCGACTGCATAACCAGAAGCAGCCGAGGTGCAGCTGAATGTACTGTGTGCTTTAAATGCATTTGTGAATAGGCCTCAGTCCAGGACTCCACAAGTAAAACAACTGATCTGATGTAGAGTGTATAAAAAAACTGGGTCTGTTTTAAATTTTGATGTGTGATTTACCCTTAGTGCTCACATGGGAGCCCTATTATGAAATATGAATGTGTCTGCTTTTTTTGGCAAATGTTTGTGTTTGTCGTTCTAAATGCTAGTTCAAAGAAACACATTGTTAGTTCTATGTGGGAGGCAGGTCTATTGGTCTGCAAACAAAGCCACAGCTATTATTCATCACTTTGTCATTCAAACTCCATTTCATGGAGGCCGCCAATCAAAAGGCATTGTTCTACGAAATATTATTCTCTGTTAATGTTTAATGTCTCCAGCAGTGCATTAAATTTTGAGCATATTCTTTTGGGAAAAACCAGACTTGATATGCAAACGATTAATCATCCAAGTGTTTACTTTTGAGCACCTGTTGATTATGCCCTTTGATAAGAAATGAGCCACCCATTCTTTTGATGAATGTACACATATTCAACCCACAATCATTAATAGCATTAATCTAATTTACATTTAAACCAGTGGCTTGTTTAAAGGAACAGTTCACCTTATAATAAAACTTCAGTCATTATTTAGTTACATGGTCTACAAAACATATCTAGAGCTTCACAGCAAAAAAACATTTCAGTATTCTCCCAGGTAGCCAGATAAGATGGGGAGTTGTTTTTAAAATGTAAAAATAAACACACAAAAAAGACAACATTAAATGGCTCATTACAGCTTGTCTAGCGTAATCCAATAAACTGGTAGCCATGGGATTCAAAATTGATTTGAAAAGATGCTAATTATGCTTTTTTAGCCAAAATATTCACTCTACCCACTTAGCTAAATGTGTGTACCCTTTCTAAAGCGGGTGCACTGGCTTTAACGCATGAATGTGCTGAGAGAAATTATCAACAGGAACTTATGATCTTTGCATACCTCAGCATTATCTAGAAATATGGATCAAACAACATAGAGGAGGGAGCTCTGCTAAAGTTTCAGCAACAGTTGATCTTTTATCTAACCTTTGTAGATTCTTTAAACACTACTCGTACATTAAAAAAAAGATCTTTTCTAAGATGCTTGTACCCTTGTATGAGCCTATGCAACTACTTCAGATGGAGCTCTAATCTTTTAGTAGCTACACAGACAACTGCAGTCTTAAAAAATATAAAAAATAAGGTCTCTTTTTGATCAATTTGGGATCTCTGTGCTCTTAAGTAATTTTGAATCTTAAATTGTTATTGACTGAATTTTTGTTTTGGGTCAACTGTACCTGTTACAGCAAGTCAGGATGATTTGGAAGCCGCAGATAGTAATGAACTGTACTTTTTCACTATAATTTTGATTTTGGCAGAATTAGTAATATAATACAAATTATATAAATAACATATTTCTCTGAATACTTTTTAAGTGTTTGTGACACTCAGCATCTTTCCTGTTTACAGTTAAGGGAAAGATGCATTAGTAAAGAAAAAGCCTGTAGTGCTGGTTAAAAATTGTAACTCAACGACTTTTAAACATTTTAGAAAACTTGAGTTTCAACAGATTTTTGGTTATCTGCAAAAAATACAACACACCACAGCTGGAAAAAAAATTATATGAGGAAGCAAAATCAGTATAACAAAAGATATGTTAATATGTTTCTAGTATGCAGTATGTGTGGTGGAAATTTATGTATAATATGTATATAGTTGAGAAATAATATTGTCAGACCTTAATTTGATTTAAGTAATTTCTTCCTAAAAGTTATTTAAACAAGTTATGAATCTGAAAATGGTCAGTGAACAACTGAATAGTTAAATAGTTAAACAGACAAAGTCAAAGCAAGACTATTCAGCTGAATAGCAGTAGAGTTTCTTTTACCCAGAATAAGATTCAGAAGTCTGCTGCTCCATCTATCTTCATACAGAGTTTTTATACCAAACAAGTTTACACAAAAATGGGATGATGTTTGCATTTTCTCTTCCATGTTGGCAAACAAGTTTTCCTTTAGAAAAAACATAGATTTGTTTTTCTGTACATCTGTACTTTAAACGGAATATGCATGCATACCAATGTACTTTGTTTATGTCGCCTGTTTGTCAGAGAAAAACACTGAATTCAGTGAGTAAAAAATTAAATCTTACAGGCCACGATGTAATTTTCCACTACAGTTTGCATGCTAGTGTGCATGAATGCATGTAACACAGGAATATTAGTAAAATAAAATTCACACGCAAAGTAAACAGTGAGTAGGAGTTTTTTTTTCTTTTTTTGAAACAAGGGCACAAACCAGAATAGTGTGCACATGGAAACATACTTAAACAATCTAGTATTAAATCAGTGGCAAAGATTTTACCCCTGTGGATGTCAAGAGGTGAAATCCTGCAGGCTGCAGAGTCTGTGGCCTAAAGTGTGTCTATCCCAGGTTCTGTGACATGAAAACGTTTGAAAACCACTGCTTTAGACTGTCCAAAACTGCAGGGAGGCAGCCAGCATTTTCCAGTTCAGAGCTCAATGCAGCCCAGCATGGTTTCGACAGGTTGAGTGCCTGCATGCTTTCACTCTGAAGGGATAGAACAATATCCCCTTGTTCCCAGCGAAAAAGAGAAAGAATCAATGTGATGGCTGTGAACAAATGTGAAGATGATGGGGAAGTCAACCATGCGAGATGTAAAATACTTTTTTTTCCTCTCCCTTAAATCTCGTGAACTTGGAAGCTGTAATCGCTAATTTGATCTGTGAGCTGTGTGATACAGTGTCTAATGGCAAAGTGCTCTGCTGTCTGTCAGCGTGTCAGTTCGGAGTTCAAGAGGATCACATGTCAGGACAGACACTACGTCATTCCCTGTGTGAGCATCTTCTTAGCTATGAAGACCAGACAACTGTTTTTAATTAACAACATGTATCTCTATTTCTGTCCATAGCATCGATGACAAAACTTACATTGATTGTGTACATAAGGTTTCACTTTAAACTATGAGTAAAAATCCCTCTATGTCTTACTGACAGGCAAAGAAGATTGTTGCTCTACCAGTTATTAATTCTGCTTGTTTTGCATGTTCACGCTTGATATTCTCCTTGAAAAAGCACAGACACATACACAAGATTCATTTTTTTAAATAAGCACTCACTAGGGGTATATCTCTCTTGTCCTAATTACTTTGAGTTTTTCCACAGACGTCTCTCAGACTATATTTGGCTGAAATACACATTAAAATCTCAGTGAAAGCTGCAGCTTTTGCACAGAGTCAAAGCACAAGTGTCCTGTATTTTCTGTTTGTTGTTCAATGGTTCTTCCACCTCATCTGTTCAGCTAAATGTGCTTGTTGAAAACTATCTGAGCCTGAGCTCCGCTGCAGATTTCATTTCCATACACAGTGTGTTCTGTGAGCTTTTAGCTGTTCTGGTAGCTCAGTCTCTTTGGAGTGAAACCTGGCTCTTGGCCACAAAAAGTCTATCGTTTGAGTATCACATGCTTAGTGGTGTTTCCTACGGCTATATTTATGTACTCTGACTGTATCCCCTTTCATTGAAACTCTAACCAGTGGGTGATTTGTCTCCATAAGAAAGTGCCATTTACAAGCAGCCATGCTGGGGTGGGACCCCAACTGGAGGACTTGTTAATAGCATACATCCACTTCTCACCAGATGCTGTCCAGAACAAACCAACTTACACTGAGAGACATGTCGAAACCAATTTCCAGTGAATGCTGACCCACAGTGGTAAAACTTTCAGTGAATTTAATGGAAAGATTTTAAAGAATTCCGTTCAAGGGGCTGTCATGGTACCAGAATTCCCAATAATGATACTATCTATAAAATTTTTTTAAAAGGATTATTTTTAATTCATCTTCAAATTTTGTTTACAGATTTGTTTTCCTTCATTGGAAAAATGCACAAAAGAAACAATTGTGCTTAATGAATCTTTCTGTTTCATGGTGAATTTTGACAATGTTGTGGTTCATTACTGCCACCTACTTTGAAAAAAAAAATGAGAAAGAGAAAAAACAGACATGATTTAAGAGATATTGTATTATTTACATGAAATCATCAACACAAGGGGCAATACCTGTAAAATCTAAACCTCTTATACAATCTAAAAGAAAAAAAGACAAAAACAATTGTTTATGTTTTAGGCTTGGACACAACATGTTTAATAATTAATAATTTTCCATTGAACATACACAATAGCAGAGCTTAGCCTTTGAATGGTTTCTTTATGATATTTTTTAATATATATCAATAAATCAAGATAGCATAAAGGCCCTCTGACAAACTTGACTAGCAAACCTTTGAGCAGTCTTAAGCGCTGGTTGTTTTGAAGTTTTACCAAAAACATTAAAAGTTAAAGTCCAGGAAATCTTACTTTACGCCTCAGCCAAACACCTCTGGGTGTTAAAGACATTGGCTCAAGAGAGACTTGACTTCACTGTTTGCTTTCAGTCAAATGTCCAAAGTATTTTCCTGTCAGCTGTGAAAACAGAAAAGTCATGGATGACCTTTTGACTTTCGTCAGTTTCAACTGCTGTTATTCTGTGTCAATGTAATGTTCTCCCCACTTTCACGTCCACTTTTATTACCATATTTATGTCTTATAACTTACCACATTTATCCTCCAAAGTAATGTTTTTTTTTCCCCCTATTTTCTGTTTCCTGTTGTCTCTGTGCTTGATTTGATTCTGTAATTTCCTTTACAGGGAAATGACCATTGAAGCACTCTTGAATCTCTTGCATAAATGTTCTTACAGTCATGAATTCTTACAGTTATTGTATTTGACTTTGTGATCAGTGATGTAGCCGTCAGTCGTAATGAATGTTTATTGGTAAATGCAAACTGTGGTGGCAGGAGTTTACACGACATCTGATGGCAACTCAGTCTTTGTTTTCTTTTACTCCTTCTGTTTGAGTTGTTTGTCATTCTTTCACTATATTTGTCATATATTGATCAGATTAGTGAGGTTTTACACATCATCCACCACTAATGTGAAGTTATGTTACATTGTGGGGAAATGTTTTGCCAGCTTCACCCTTAGTAGATAAGATCCTGACCCATTAAGTGATGATAGTCCATTTTCTCAATTATGTGGGGGCATATCCTGTAAATTGGAAGCTTTTTAGATTCACCAAAGCCACTGAGGGAAATCTTAGACACTATACATGCCACTCTTCACTACTTGGATCAATTTTGAAAGTCTCCCTCTCTTGATGTAATTGCCCTTCATTTCATAAAAAAAAAGATTTATTGAAAATCAGATCTCAGGTTATGGGCTCTGATGACAGCAAAAGAAAAATGCAGAATTTACTGTCTGCTTTTACAGCCGGATTTCAGGAGTAATTGTTGCGGGACATGACGGTGAGTTAGCAGTTATAAACCTGTCCTCCATATAAATTACCTAATCAGGAGATCCCAGTGGTTATATAAATTGAGCCACTCATTCGTCTTCAATGGCCTGTGTGTGCATATAAAACCACAACGACCATCATACACTTCACAGGAAAAGGGGGTAGCCGATGCTGTTTACAGAGTTAGAGGGAAATGGATGACTTTTTGCATGCTCAATCAACTGTGAAATGTCCATTTAATCATCCCCAGAAACCCCCCTGGTTTATTTGTGCTGCAGCACAGATTTACATTTCCAAACATCCCCCATATTAATCATTACTTCATCACGCCCTCCAACTGACAAGAAGCATAAACCACCTCAGTGTACTGCCCTGTCGACTAATGTGTGTATGTTTCTGTCTAGGAGCATGTGCATATGTGGGTTTGTGTGTAGGCCATGTGAACACTTTGAATGTGTGAGCGTGTGGGTGGGTTGGTGTGAGGGGAAAAAACCTGCCCTTTGATTCACTCAGCACTCACAGTATCCAGCAGAAATATAGAGTTTTAGTGGCATGATTGCAATTTTTTTTTTTTTTTTTGTCCTCTGAGATTCTTGAAATACAACTTTTTCGGGCCAGAGAAGCCAAATGGGAGTCACTCACATGTAGTTTTTCTTCTCCAGAGGAAATTGAAATGATTGATGTTATTTTTCAGGAAATTACATCAAAGAAAAGCACACTAAGTAAAAATGTCAAATATTATCGTGTTTTTTTAAGGGTGAATTAGCTTTAAAAATAGCAAACATTTGGTTTGATCGTTTGGACAAAACACCAGAGCTCTTACAAAATGTAGATGATACTGGGGTGAGATTTTAGCTTGTTACATGAAAAAATTCTAGCATCCGGGTCTGTCCTCAGCATAAGACAGCTCGAGTGATTTACACATACTGTACTGCAGCAGGAGTACCTTGGTAGAGCCTCTCTCTACCTGCCGCTGTAATGAAATTCAGGATGTTTCACCATCAACAATGAATCCTTCATAAAAGAGTGAAGTATGAGTTTATCACCCAGGATGAGAAGCATGTTAAATTTGCCACTTTAAACAAGATGAATGGGTCACTCAGCCATTTACATTCTCATACATTTTTATGACTCTGCCATGAAGTGAATTTGATCTATTGGTAACAAGATAAATGATGGGCATAAAGCTTTGGCAGTTCTGACTTTAAACAATCTTTCATTTGATGCCAGTCTTTTACTTTTACATGACGCACCGTCTGTCTCCACAACCTTGTGTTCAAATAGTTGTGGAGTAAAGAGGAAATGGCAACCTTCCTTTTTTCTCTCTCTGTACATCTAGCACAAAGATTTTAAGTTAACACCACATATTTTCTGTGTTACATGTATGTGTTACTCGTGACGGGAAACAGGTTGACCTCAAAGCTGCACAAAGGGATGTTTTGTTCAACCTGGTCGATGGAGACATTTAGCCAACCATGGGAGTTTGCCCTGCAGTAGCATGAAAAGGAGCTGAAAGCTTCACTTTGCAGTTGCCAGCACCTTTCCAAACTTTTTTTTTCCTCTTGGAATGATGCTCGTATGTGTACACTTGAGCGTACATTTGGAATTTAAGGAGCACTGAAACAGGAATAGGTCACAGGAAACATTCCCTGTCAAAGAGTGATGGAGGACAGTGAATAGAGCTGTCCAAGGGATCAGAATGATGGAAGAAGACATCCTCTCTGCTGTCCTTCGTCTCTTTCTCCCTTCAGCTCTTGTTGCCTAGTTATTTTGCACATGGCATTGACTGGTTGCATGCACCTATTGGAACATTTTAGGGGAATAATCTGTCTCTGACTGTCACTTAGATGAACCTTTTAGCTGTATAGATGGCAGATTAAAAATGTTGCCGTCAGAGCGCCATGGATGGATCCTTGTGGAGACCTCAGCACCTCTGTGTTGTAATTTGAAAACAGCCCAGGCCCATTTAGTCACTGGTGAGCGAGGGCGTTGCAGTGTAGACAGAATGATGTATCACCTGGTCCGGCTAAATGACAATTTTATTTCTCACCTCCACTTTCACTGCAAAATATTACCGGCACACTTTCTCCATGGCAACTTTCGATTGAACCCAACGTCAGTCAAGCTAACTAGCGAGTGATTTTGCCACCAAAACACTGACATCATCCTCTAGTGTTGATTTGTTGATTGACAATAAATGCCAAGCAGCACAGACAAACGCAGGACATTTTGGCGTGTGCACACGCGCTTAACTGTGAGATTTGTTAAGTAAGGTTGAAGTCATCCACAGTAAAAGAGGCATGGAGAAGGCCACTGGGAAGAGAAACAGAAAATACAACAGACGGCCTTTGTTAGAGTAACTACAACAAGGCCTTAAATTTCTACCCTAATAGGCAACGCCGTTGCCACTCAAAGCATCGTCGCTCCGAGGGAGTCGAGGAGAAAGAAGGAAAGAGCTCTATCATGGAAAAGGGAACTCCTGTCTGCTGCAGTGGTCCAGGACAAAGCTGAGAGCTCCCAGACGCCCTGTATGATTAATGACTTATGGCCATGCTGTGTGGGAGCCTGGTAATTAGCTACAGGCTGATTAAAGACAAGTAAACTTCTGCTGATAACCCGATTCTGTTTCTCCCCAGCGCCGACACTGGCATGTGGAAGCTCTTACTGCCAGGGTTGCAAGAAACAGACCAACATTGAGTATGATGAATGTAGTCTCCAACAGGCGTATACAGGCTCTAATTTAAAACTATTTAGCGTGTGACATATTGGCATTGTGCTCTCTCTGTCTCCCTCCGTTCATGTTCGTGGCTTGCCACGGCGTCCAAGTTTCAGGGGGCTGTTGTTTTGAGTCTGCGCCTGACATATTCATGAATAAAGTTTTGTGCTGGCTGCCTCCCTTTACTCCCTGAGGTCTTTTCCCTGTTCATAGATTTTCCTCCTAACATTTGCATTTTCTATATTAGTGAACAAGGAGAGTGGCAGTCTGCCACAAGAGTTCGTCAGCTACCAGATTTTACAGCTCTGGTTGTCCAGAAAGAGACAGGCGAGCTAAAGCTGGGCCAGAAGGTGGACAGCATTACACTGGATTTACCTTATGAGACAATTGTAAGCACAGTTAGTTTAGGCATGAAGAGCATGAAAAGGCCTCCAAGTACTCCAACAGCAGCCAAAACGACCCAAACAACCGTCCAAAGTCTGTATTTTCATGGAGTGGGACTATTCCCCTAAAGTAAACAGATGGAGCAAACGAATAATGGAGAGCACCATTAAATAAAGCTGATGTCAGTTGTTTTGCAGTTGAGCTTAAAGAGTCCCTCAGATACTGAAATTAGCGTCAGTGTTACTTAATAAATACTGTGCACTGTCATCATCCCACTCTGATGGGAATATAATGTCATAACAAGATGTTATGCAACAGATGTATCCATTTCTTCTCTGAAAATGTTACATTAGAGACACAAGCCAGTTTTGCAGTGGATAGTTTGTTGCAACTAATCTTGCAACCCAATTTGCTTGTAGCAAGTGAGAAATAGGCTCTCCTCAAAATGAAACACAGGGCTGTATGTGCGCGCAATGGTGTGCATGTGTGCGTGTGTGTTTAAGGGTCTCTGGTAGGGAAAGGACAGTGCCACAGGGCAACTACATGCATGCTGAGATGAAATGCCCGACCACCCACTCCTCTCCTTTTATCACCCCTCTCATAATTAGGTTGGTTAACATACTGCCGTGTATGCAGTCATATTGACTGGAAGCTTAATCATATTAGTATTGAGTTCCTGTCCCTGCTTGCCCAAGGTGACGCTTGTAAGTCCAGAGTTATGGCCCTAACCTATGGGAGGAAATTAGCTGTGGACACAAGTTTGTTCGTGTTCTCCACACTGTGTGAAAATATTTAGCAGGCATGGCGGGCGACAACACTGTGAGAAATGGAAGGGGAAGCATAATGTTGTACATAGAGCACCAGTCTAAGGCATGAAAAATGCAGGAAGAGCAGAAAGAGGTGCAGCGTGTGTTAGTTTGGCTGGCAGTCCATTAGGCCTGATAGACATTTCACTTACCAAAGTCAAATATAACAGTCTAGCATTTATTAATATGAGGAAGGGTCCGGGGAATCAAACCCACCATCTGGTTAAGACGACAGTATAATCTACAACTCATGATTAGGTCTAAGGAGTGGAATTTCACTTTAATCTTTTTCAGGGCTTGAAATTTCCATCTGCACTGTGCGGCACATCATTTTTCTTCAAGACAAATGTGCTGTTTTTCATGTTCCAAAATTAGATCAGAAGAAAACGATTAATCATGTCATGGCCTGGGAAAGGAAACAAAGATCTGATTTTCCTCTCTTTCCTCTCTCTCTTTCTTGCTGCACCCACAGCCCTCCCCTTTCCTCACCTCTTCCCTCTCCTCTCATCCCCTCAGTGAGACCTCCCTCCCTCCCACCCCCTTCCTGTATCTCTTGCCCCCTGCCTCCCCTTCTCTTTATTTTCACCCATGTTACGGACGGCGTTCCTGAGCCATATCTTCCTCCCTGTCGTCATGCGAGAGAGAGTTATTTGTCTCCTCATCGCTCGGCCCCGACTTCAAAAGAAAGGATACGTAGGCCCGATGATTAATACGAGATGACGAAGCGTCTTCAATTAGCATAGCCTTCCCTTTTCTCCTCTGCCCTCCCTATGGCGGCGAACAACAGATGGCGGCCTGTTTGTATGTGACACCACAACCAAATCTAAACCGAAAAGAGTGCAAGTCACTGGGACTGCAAATTAGTGAGGCCACACAACTGTCAGGTGCTGGCCTCCTCTGACAGTTGTAGCCCATTACGGGAACATTGATGTTTTCACAGTGTGACAAAAAGGATTCCTTTTTTCTCCCTCCTTACAGAGGACCTGTCTGTCAGCCAGCTCTCAAGTCATAACAAATCACTGGCACTCAGCTGAGGCTGAGCATTGGGAGCGTCAGGGGAAGATAAATGACCTGCAGGCCTTTGAAGTGCTTTGGCAGTTCAGATGGCTCGGCGGCGCTGACAGAGAAATATACACAACAGCGTAACCAATAATGAGAACATTAAACATTCCTGCCTCCTGACAGGCTGACAGGAAAGCCCAGCCTGGCATCAATCATCTTCCGAGGCATAACCTTGACAATTAGTCTCCTCTCTGCCTCCAGCTCTCACCCTGCACTCTCCAGACTCCAATACCCAGACTGCACTAGCTGCCAGGCTCAAGGCGGATGGGGATGGTGGGATGAAGATGACAGCAGGACGCCAGAAAGGAATGAGGGCTGCAATCAGTGGACCAAGACAGATTCCCTATATGTAGGTGACAGCGGATGTAGACCCAAACATCCCAACATGTCAGGGCAGCACATACGATTTATAGTGTCATCTTATCCAGGATGGCAGTGAAGACTCCGCCTTCTGCTCACTTTGCCTTCACCTTGTGTTCTTGCCTTTCTTTTTTTCTTGGTTATAACCAATCTCATATTCACCAAGAATATTAAATTTTAAGACTCTGCTATAGACAGTCTTTGTGCTATGAGCCTTTGTTTTCTTTGGGGGTAGTTTTAGTTCAGTATTATAAAGTCTTGAATTATTGAGAGTATTTTTTTAGGTTTTTTGTTTTGACTGTGACTGCTGTTTGAATTTTTTGCAGCCGTTTGGTGCTGATAATACAGTAAGTATTTTACAGTTTGCTTATTGCATTTGGATAGTTAAAAAAAACAAATACAAACTCAAACTGTGGATTTTATGTGTCTAATTTCTTCGACGCAACTCGTTGAGTAGGATTAAACATATTCTATTGTATTTTGTCTTCATTACAATTATTCCATAGCCTGCAGACCGGACTAATCTACCAAGCTCATGGTTTGTTCACCCTGGAAGGTTCTGGTCTCATTCTGGCTCATGTCGGAACGATTATGACCACTTATCTAACATGGGTCATGTATGATATGATGGCTGACTGAGGAGCGTCACCAGTCACACATTTTGCTGCTTTTATTGGTTGTCTATTGAATTGCCTTAAATCTGCAGGTCCATCAAGTTCAACCCAGCTCATAAAACTACGATCAAACGGTCAAACTAAACAATGTTGATCAAATATCAATCCAGATTTTGTTACTTAATTCCCAATATCTGACCTTGAAGCTTTTTAGAAACACATTTTGGTATACTGTGTTTGGTTGAAAATCTGAGAGTGTTAATGACCAGGCTAACATTTTTTCTCTGTGCAACATTCTATCCATTTTTGTTAGATGCCTTTTGGTCCATGTTCACTGATAAAGTCATTTAGAAATTGAAGGTAAACTGAGAGGTAAACTGGACTAATTTGCATTTGCCGTTCATCTGGTATACTTGGCTAACTGTGTCAAGATTACCTCTAAATATTTGGCTTTGTTATGCAAATTAGTGTATCGAGTGTGACAAGGAAGCCATAATGCATTTCATAGCTGAGTAACACAGACCAAACATAAATGTATCCCCTAATAATAGGTACTGAAACAGCAGGAACAAGCCAAGCCTATACTGTTACTGAGTACAGCATTTCACTTGTGTTTCCTCCATTAGCTATCCGCATTTAAATCAATACAGACAAGCTGACCCCCAAAATGTTTATGTTCTCCGGTTTCAAGCACTTGCGCACAGCCCTGGCCGAACATTTTGTTGCCACACCAAAAGAGATGATTTATGTGGAATGAAGACATTCCCCCTTTGACTAGCACATTCGCGAAAAGGTATGTCAAGGATGTGTGGAGCCTCGTATGGGCAACCTTTCAAGAGAGTATTTTTTACCCGCTTATTGAAAGAGCAATAAATATCTGGGCGACAGGACCTTCTCATGGTTACAAAGCTTACCTGCAACTGAGCTGGATAATTAGCAGGCCCTGAAGATGATGTATGACTTTCATTACCCTTTGGGACGGGGCAAACTAAATGAGGACACAGCTAATTGCCGTGCAAAGCAGTCTGGCATGATGGGGAAAAATGCAGACCCTGCCTCCCTCTCCGAGTCCTCCTCTCTCTCTCTCTCCCTCTCTTTTTTGCACTGTTGAAAAAAAAATGGAGGCCCTGTTGCGGTTGTGGGGCTGTGATCTCCCTCTCCTCCCTACCACTCTGCCCGCAGGAGTTCACTGACTGTCCATAAATCAGTGGCTGCTTACAGCTGAAACTACCCTGAGTCATCAACATGCAATAAGCTGAGTGACAGATTCCGCCCTGACTACATTACACTCCCAGTTCAAACAGCCTTGTTCTCTACTCTGCCTTCTTTTCCCTCTCACCTTAACTCTGTCTCCCTGTCTACCCGTCTGTCTGCCACATCTTGAACTTCTTAAAAATCCAAACCCATCCAGGCACGGTGAGGATGAAAACAAAAAGCTGGTATAATCATAAGATCTTCCTCTCTGCCAAGTGTTTGAGGGGGGAGAAGCTATAAGTGGACTGGGTACGAAAAGTGTTTCCAGAATCAGCCCTCTCAGGAGTTCTCATGGTGGAAGTTAATGCCTAAAATGGAGGGGTTAAGTATGTTGGCATCCATTACAATGACAAAAGCCCTGCCCCCCGCCTCTGCTGACATGCCAATTCAATATAAGCAATCCTCACATTCATTATGGGACAGTGGGAGGGTTGCGTGGTGGTGGTTGTGCTTGTATAATGTCCCTGATGGAACTTTAACTCTTGACCTGAAGCTCTCGGTGGGATGTAACTTTTTTTTAACAAAAGCATTAGCAAAAATGTGCCGTTGCTAATTCAAAACACACAGTATTAAAGGTTCTCAATTTAAACAAGAACAAAAGATGCAATTTGAGGATGTTGCGAAGGAGTGTGGCATCATGGTAGTTATTATCTTCATTGTTTAAAGTCAACCACTGTTATGGAAAACGAATAATTATGTTCATGCTCTATCATGGGTGAGCAAAACAAACAATAGTAAATAGTCCGTTGGCTTGCTAGCTTGTTCGCCAACTTCCCTCCTCACTTACTCTTGTATCATCCTGCTTTTTCAGTGTTTCACTGGGAATAACGGAAACTAGAGGACTTAAAGGGAAATATGGTGCTGTTGACAACAGACAGAATAAAGTGCATCCTTTCCATATATAAAATTACAGATTTCTCCAGATCTGAACATTGGTGGAAGCAACTGGAATATTTTAATACACCTTAACAAAATCTGTAAGATTACATAGCTGGTCACGAAAAATATTTTATTACAGTGTTATTTATATCTCCTTTAAAATGTTAATGACAAGTAATTTTTAAGTGACCTATCAAATTATAGACCAGTGATAATTAGATATTGAGAAAAGTGTTTGTAGTTGCCACTCTAAATTAAAGTTATAATCTGTAAATCTGAGTCCATTGATTTTTAATATTTCGGCCACTTGGGGCCAGCACAACAAGCTGTAAACACACTACTGACATATTATCACCTTGTTAACTTTTATGGCATGTCCATCCACCCAGAAAATGTAAATCCAATACCAACAGTTGTGGTTACTGTCGGTAATGGCGAGTGCATTTGAGTAATACAGATCCGGAAGGTCTTGACCACGCCTTTAACAGCTGCTCTGTCAAACATGCAGCAGACGAGAAATTTCTGTATCTAATTACAGTGTGGTCAAACAAACTGTGGGTGGATGCCATTCATCATATCACAATGTTTTAACAACAAAAAGACCAAAGAAATCTTTCATCAATATCGCTGCAACTGTGTGGATGTATTAGCTTTTGTCTAAGTTTTTAAAGAAATATATTCTTATATCAAGACAACTCACCACAACCTTTCTTGGCACAACTGATTAATGTAAATGCAACATTATCCTAATTGTTGCACCTTAGGTTTACATGTAGCGATATGTGATTTGTTTGATCACATTTATAGTTTCTGACGTGACACCTCCCCAGTGCTTTACCCTCAATTGAACTAATTTTCATCATATTAGATTCTAATGGGGGGGGTCACTCCACACATAACAGTCGCTGCCCTTTTCTTAAGCAATGCCAAAGACCTATAAAATACAGAGAAGCAACTCTATCACCAAATGATTTTGTCAGCCATGAACTTAATTCACTTCACTTGAAGCAGCAATCTGGAGCCTATTAATTTCCTCTCAGCACAGCGAACTAGGTCTTTTTGAAACTATTTCACCTCTTCCTAATGAAGCTATTGTTTCTTCTACCACGTGTCTGCTTGCGGAGCATCACTAACCTCAGACAGACACAGAAAGGCTTTTGAGCTGTCAGGAGGGGTTTTGTTTGTTTCCGTCAGTTGTGCCGATCTGAGACTTGAAAGGTACAGCTCGGTTTAGATCCAGATGAAACAGGCAGAGTCCAGTGATGTGAGGGTGTGTCTGCTCACTGCTCCAGAGACACTTGCACAAGTCAAACCACCAGACTGTACCTGCTCTCGCATTTGCAGAAATTAATTTGGTTTTGATAAAATTTCGAGTTAAGTAAAATGTTAATTGCTCCTTGGAGCATAACTATTTTAAGGTTGGATGACATTCAGAGCTTCACTAAACTTCTGTTGTGTTGCAGGAGAATAAAGCTTTCCCTCAACTATGCAAACAAGTTTATGACTTCTCTCTGTCTTTGATTTTTGCTTCAAGAATCTGTTTTATTTGTTCTATTGATTCCAACTTTGTCTCCTCATCTACACCCACAGACATCAAATCCCATTACGCACTGCTTTGTCAGAAC
Organism: Acanthurus tractus; assembly: GCA_029783725.1. NCBI lineage: Eukaryota > Metazoa > Chordata > Actinopteri > Acanthuriformes > Acanthuridae > Acanthurus > Acanthurus tractus. Next base: position 14,414,351 of record JAQNCA010000003.1, read on the forward strand.
TCATTGGATCAGATTTTTTATTTATACTGACAATGGGTGAACTCCACTGTTGGTTGAATTCCTCGTTGTCCTGGATGGAACTGTTTGCTGAACACAGCAGGTAGGGAGCAGGCCTCTTGTTTATCTCAAGGTGAGAATTGTTTTTGTTCTCGCAATTCTCACAACATATCTCCTTTCTTGGCTTGCAGCTCCGAGGGGCACATATGAAGAGGAGGTGAATGATTCAGATATTTCTCTCTCTGTCTTTTTTTTATGTGCGTGCATTGTTTTTTATCTGTAAAGAAATGAAAAGTCTTTCAGGGTCTCTTATGTCCAATAGTACATCTGGTCTTAACTTATAGTTTGCTTTGGGCTCACCACTTGCCCCAAATTCTAGGTATAATCTTTACCTTGGAGGATGCTTTTGTTATATAACAGAGCAGTAAAGAGTAACACAACACAAACTCTATCATAACTTGTAACACAATAGTTCAAGTATTTTTTCAGTGAGCTATCCGCTGTTTATTTAGTTCAGGTTGTATAAGGGGAGCAGTTTTGTCACACAACTTTTTTTTGACATGTCACAACAGCAAAAGCACAGGGATAAATACCAAAATACCAAAATGAATGATGGTGAAATTCCATGTATCTGCCTTAGTGAAGCTGAATCATCCATAGACATTTGCAGACACCACAGACTCAAACAGAAGCCAAAGGGAAAAACAAAGATGAACGATTGATTGTCAAATACATGCCAGCAGGCCTAATGTATATTTCCATCACTTTTATTATTTGTTCTGGATTGTTAGTGTCACATTTTGTCAAACTTTATTCATGGTATTGAAATTATAATGCAGTATCAGAAAAAATATTAGAGAAAAAGTGACCATTTTAGAAAACAAGGAGACTTTAATGCAAAAAATATGGCTTAATATATACTTATCACACAGGGAAAAAATTAAAATTCAAGTTTGGCAACAATCCAAGCCTGCCTCATATAAAGGCCAGGTGCTCTATGTAGTTGAGGTACTGAAAGGTCCAGATCACTATTTGAAGAAATATGGTACTTATTGGACTTTGCTCCACATATGTGCATTGGCATCTACATTAAGACTGTGAAGTGGCTGTTTGGACAAGTCCACATGGTCACAGCGAGATCCAGTTATGTGATAGTTATGCATAGAGGTTATATGAACACCCTGATTAGGAATTTTAAATCCCACAGGGCCAAAGAAGATCTTTGTGCAGGTACTGACATTGAAAGTTTAACTTTGGCTTTGCTTGGATATTTAAATAATATTAAATTACCAGTGTTCTTGGTAACACATG
>JAQNCA010000003.1:14417381-14429257 GCA_029783725.1 Acanthurus tractus
TGCTCTCATTGCTCTCTCTCTCTCGTTCTCTTTCCAGGCTGATCTATTAGCTGGCTAAATGGCCCAGCAGATGTTTGCAGGCCAGCGAGGGAATCCGTTCCCATCCCTGTGACCGCTTCAGTGGTGATGCTGAGAGGATTTACACATGGAGCGGAGGACGAGGACACAGTTGAGCTCACTCATTACTAAATCATATTTAGGTAAACAATTCCTCTGGGTGTCATCAGTGTTAAGTGCATTTAAGGCGACCCCTTATTTCCAGTGCTTGGCTCTGTAAAAACAGTTGATCTAATGATTTTAAGAATGCACATATCCTGCAGCAAGTTTAGAATGGAGATATTAAAGTTCATGATTTACATGTATTTTAAAATTTTGCATTGGTTTGGAAAAAAGTTTGCCCAATTTAAACCCAAAGTATTAATCTTTACGTAGTAATCGATGTATGTTATATTCAAGCCCTTTCCCAAAGAGGTCACATCATGCTTGTTTACTGTCAGGTAAGTGTTTTTGGACGTTGCAAGATTCTGGAGTTTTATAATCTTGACTTTGTGGTGACTTTTTGGAATTTAGGGATGTTTTTTACTTGTAATTTTGGGTTGACCTACATTTAGAAAAATATCTAAAGATGAGCTAATTGGGAAAATCATCTGTAACACATCATTATATGTATCCCAAATTGATTTGAGGAAATGCAAACTGAATCAGGGTTATTTATAAGAAACATCTCTTATTGACACTGTGATTAATTTTATTAGATTAATGGTTAATTGCATAACAGCACAGCTAACTGTCTCCACATGTACACAAAGTATCTTGTTTTCTCAGACACATCTGCCTGTAGTTTGGTTTTATAAAAACAAACAAACTGGCTAATTTAGCTCAAAATACTTTCAACATGCAGCTTTTGGTCACAGAAACCTCCGACATGTCGACTGTGTGAGCTGCAGCTGAGGCCATACTGGCCGCATGGTGATCCTGTGTTCACACATAGCCAGTTCTTTCCTTCACACTTAACCCTCATCCTCGACTGACCCCAGGTCATTTAAGCTCAAAATAGGCCGCTGGTGTCTGTTTTTAACTGAGGTCTTCTGACAGGTTGGACAACAGGACAGAGCAGCTAATGAATGAATTAGAGACATAAAGTGTCTTAATTAAACAGTTGGAAAAGTCGATAGTAGTTACAGAATAAAGGGCAGCGTGAGGACACAGGCTCCTTTAGAGAACAAATTACCCTCTTACTTAAATTGATACATGGGTTTTGATTGATCAGTTGATTCGGCAGTTGCTGAGCTTGTACATTTGAAATATTTCCTGGGGTTGAACACATGGTTAGATTTACTGAGCGGGGCAAAAGGACAAGCCTGACAAGCGGAGGCATGGATTGAATGACATTTTTGGTAAGAGAGCGATAATTTATGTTTCCCATGCCAACTATTAATACCCAGCTGGCCTCAGCACAGCACCACTTATGTAGGTCTTAAAGGCCAAGTAGGATGTGTTGTCACTGGTGTTTTTATGAATCTTGCCCACAGGAATGCAGCTCTAAACAGCAGACTAGAAACAGAGCTGTGAGTGATGGGAATATGTGTGTAATGTCCATGTGTGTATGCTGTCAATATAATCTACAATACCTGGCTTTATGACTGTGATTTCTTGTGGCACCCTCAACTCTCATTACATAGGATCACAAATTTCACTGTTACTTTCACAGAGAAACTGGGCTCAGGAGACAATATCAAGCCCAGGGTGAGTTATCACTGTTCTGAGCTGTTGAGATTTCATGCTGAAATGAGGGTGAAGGAACACACCCTGCGCACAGGAATTTGTACAGCAACTGTTTGTGTCCATCTCTTTTAAAGTGTTCTTAACTAAAGTTACACCGAGCACCGAATGTAAGTGTCACATCATCCTTGACTGTTTAATTAATATGTCTCTTAAAGATTTACAAGAGGAGCTCTTATATACATGTAAGTTGAGAGAAGGAGGAGGGTTGTGATTGTTGTCGGTGTAACACTAAAAGATTGCAGTAAAGAAGTCTTTGCTCTTCAGAGAATTTACTGGCACAGCAGGAGATGAGGAGACACTAAAGGGTAGATGTCTGTTCCTGGACCTGACAGTTTGATAGTCGTGTGAAACTTAAGAAAGGCCAAGCTGGTTTGTTTTCAAGCCGTTTATAAACTCTACCAACAGGCTGCCAGCACACTGGAGCTGCTAATTCATTGCAGACTTTAATCATTTGACTTGTGATTGCTCACACAGCACAACAGTTAGTTTTTCATGGGTTTTACAAGCTTTATGTACCTATGCATGCATATGTCTGCTCAACTTGTTCTTACCCCCAAGTCGTCACATATGGATGCTTGGTCAGGCACCCTGGGTTTCACATTTTCACCCCCTGGGTACTCCTTTAGCATCTGTATGTGATGCACTAAACTTTAAGCTAACTCCCATGTTATCGTTTAAAGGGCAATTTTACAAACTTTTAGAAACTCACTCACCAAGTAGTTTGGTGCCTAGATAAAACCAGGCAGAAAATAATCTGTAGGGAGAAACAGAAACAACATACTGCAAATATCAGAAATTACTTCAAATGATCAGAAAGTAGTGTTGGTAAATAAGTGTTGTGGATGCTTTAAATAGCCACAGTAATACAAAATATCATGGGCTTTGACATCTGTTGTGGTGCTCTAGGAGAACCTCACCAGAGTGATACAATTGGAGAAATGACACTTCTTACTGACGGGTCTAAGACATGGTGGGGCACAAGTATCCACATTATATCTGCAACTAAAGAGCTACTATAAAAAAGGCTTTAAGTAGCACTGCTTTTGAGCTTTGGGAACAAGTAAATCAGCAACAACACAAGTGATATTTAATCTACAGCCAACAACAGCGCCTATAAAAAAGATCAGATAGACTCTGATGTGTATTTAAATTCCTGAATGGGACACACTGTGATTGCTGAACCTTCTTCCATCTATTTTCAACCCACTAAACTCCAATCTGTTCACAAGCTCAAGGACCACAGAACATCCTCATTGGGGGGCCACAGTGTTAATCCAGGGTCCCAGCATTCCTGTTTAGTTCACAGGAGACTTGTCAGCTCCTGGGGGCACAGATGCTTTCCTGTCAGAGCCACTTCAGGACGATGGATGGAGGGACAGGCCACGTCTCTCTGTCCAGTGTTAACTTACAATGAAAAATGCAAAACACCTCTGACCCTCTGTCCATCACTTCACTTGTTAGACATCAGGAGGGTTTAAAGACAAGACCTTTAGAGAACCATGATCTTTAGAAGTGCAATGGGTTGGTAAACACTCATATAATGCTAAACTATTGAGAAAATATGGTTTTAGGTCCAGTCTTTGCAGATAAAGCACAGTAAGTAGTATGATAGTATAAGTGTATGGTCGAGCTGTAGGATGTGTTTTTAAGATGATTCCTATAATTTCAAAGATCTCAGAAGTGCAAGCCCCATGATGAACATCGTTGTTGGAATCCATGTTATCAAATCTTGCAAATATCTCTACAATGAAGTAAGTTCTCACGACCAGTGGTAATAATAGACAAAAAAATAATATCAGAGCTATAGCCAGGTTGACAAATACCAGAATTTCTCTTGTAAGTTAAAGAACAGCGGAAAGATATCAAATTCCACAGGCTAGTGAATTAATCCAACCCATGTTACACTGTTAGAAACCAGAGACAAAACGAAAAATCTCATGTCCTTCTTTTCCATTTTATGTGTCTGTTTATTGGGATTTAATTACTGCTCTTGGACAGGTTCACCGCACTGGACTCAGTCAAAATAGCACTTGGTAAGCACCAGTTGACGTGGGACTTCAGAGACACCAGGGGCATAGTCATCCCTTAGGGCTCTGGTTTCAGTGCTGCATGATTGAGGCTGCCAACCTGACAGGCCCACCTGCCCAGTGGCTACAGCCAGCTGGCCCAGACAATGATTAACGGCTAGCGTAAACTTACTCAGCAGGGTCTCAGACACATTTGCGCATTCACTCACACGTAGGAGTGTTACATGACGCTAAAAGCTATTACAGAGCGGGGGCTCAGACCGAGGCAGGAATGACATCCATAAACGTTAAGTGAAGCTGCCCTGCACAGTTATCACTTTTCAAAAAGAGGGACTCGCTCTTGTCAATAGAAGCATGATTCCAGAGATCAATGGAGCAGATTTATGCACTGTGGTATATAGGAGATTACCCTCAAACCTGGATCCCAAATCTGCCTTGAGCTCTCACCCCCTGCTTCCTCCATAAAAAGAAAATGACATCATAAAGAGTAAACTGGGCATGATATCAGACTCCCCAGCTCTAATCCCTTGGAACTTTTTGATACCTTTGATTTTCATTTTTCAAGGGCGGCGTGCTATTAATCTTTTGGTGGGGTGTAAAAACCAGCTCTGGGAAAGCTCTTCAAAAACCTGCAAGCTCTCCACTTAAGAGCAAGGTCTCTTATTGGAACATTACCAGTGTTACAAAATGCATGCTGGCCCGCATAACTCAGTCTCCTTGGAAGGGCTTGTTTGGTGCTAACTAGTCAGGGAGTAAATAAATAATTTCAGGGGCAAGATTGCAGCTTTATGCACTTCGTAAAATCAAGCTGAATATGAAAACTTGAGATTAAATAATAATCTACAACATTTTCTTAAATGCCAGCCTTGCAACTGTGGTTCAGATTCATAAAGGTTAGTCAACTATTTTTCAATTAGTATGTCCAAATTGCCTCTGAAAAGCTGAGCATACATTTCATGATACATTTCCTACACTACATGATTCTGGGACATGCATTTGCTATTTTTTCCAGTGAAAATTAAACAGTACTGTTTGATGGTCCTTGGCCCTCTGCTTCTTTCAGGATCTAAACCAGCTAAAAAGTTTATCCATAACCTGGTGGCACAAAACACATTATTTCTAAATAAATACTTGATTAATAATTAAATATAATCAGTAAATTGCTTGGATACAACTTAAGGCCCCTAAACAAGGTTGGAAAGTGGTACAAAACTTTGTACATTAGCTTTGCGATCAGATGGCACCAAACACAACCAGCTTTAATTTAAATACCTGCTCTGTGTAGCTAGATAGGTGTTTTTTTAACCACTTCAAAAATAGCTTTGAACAAAATGACTAATACAATTTCTAAAGAAAAATTTAACAACTATTGCATATGATGCCTTTTTGTGCATCTAGCAACGAGATCAGAGGTTTGTATCAAAAAAGAAATAGTGACTTAGGATGACAACAGCAAATAGCATGGTATTTGTTTACAAGCCATCAGATGTTACAGTTTTGATCCCATTGTGTATTTATAAAAGGTAATTTTAAGCAATAAACATTTTTTGAAAGAGGGCAATGGTTAAACTTTTTTCTTTTTAATTTTGGACTCATTTTAATCAATGCTATAGAATTTGTTATCACAGTGGGTTGAAATCATACAATATAATTTCAAGTTTTGAAGAGCTATCACAGTCCTGCTGACACACGCTGTATGAAGCGGATGAATCCTGCAGTCTGCATATGCAGCACTGACTGTTATCCTATTATTCCCCTGCTAACAATGCACAAGAGCCACGGTGGGTGATGTATAGAGCTGTGCGTCCGAACAGCAATAAAATGAAACACTTCACAAGAATTCCTAATGCACATTATCACTGTCTTTTAATTTCCGAGTGCAAACCTTCATTTGGAAAAGAGAAGAAGCAGGGGCACATTTTTCCAGCTTGCCATTTGTTATTTATGTAGATATCGATAAGGAAACTCAGCGTGCAGAGGACAGTTAGTAGTCTGGATAGGGCTCTTGGAATAATAGGCTGTTTTTTATCCCTCCCGTGAAACACCGCAGGCCACACCATTGCTCCAAGTCCAATTAATTTCTACAGCCTATTCATATTACTCTTCTATGTAAGTGCAACGTTTTCTAATTGCATTCATCACCAAAACCCTCACTTAAGTTCCCCCAGTATATTTATTATCACGCTAACTGGGTCTAAATTATTAAACCTTAATGATGTGGGCTCTGAAAATATGTTGTCCTTTATTTTCCCCACAGAGAATCAATGTTATGCATTAACAGTATAAATTAAGTAATACTTTACCTAGGCATGTTGCCGCCTTCAATATTCCCTCTCAGTGAAATGTATTCTCACAGTCCGGTGGCTTGCGGGTGCCTCTGGGGAGGGGATGATATAGTTCATTCTAATGAAAGAGCTAGGTGCTGCTAATGGTTTAAATGATACATTTGTGCGAGAACAGTAGAGAAAAAATACATGTGTGAGAGATCTGGCGAAAACAAGATAATTCACACTCCCATGGGGATATGATGTCATTGGACACATAGTGTAGGCTGAGACGCCTGGGAGGCCTCGGATGCAAGGAACAGCTGCATATTGCGGTGTGATATATGCGGGTCAGTAATAGAAATGGGCAATACATGGTAAAGTCCATCACACTTAAAGGTTAATTACAATAGCTACAGTAGTCCTACCTCTTTATGACGAAATTGGTTGCTATTAATCAACTTTAGAGTGCCTTGTAACATTATAAGGTGTGGAAAGGCATAATGGTCTGACACAAAGTAATCTTTGTCTTTTTAGGATACTTAAATAAGCTCCTTATTTGAAAATTATTGCAGAGAAAGTGCCAATTAACCAACTGAATAAAAAAATCTAAAATAAGCTGCAATGAAAGGGTTTTGTTTGCATAATCAATGCAGTTCATAGTGGTTGTAGATTGAACCATTAACATAATCTGAAATAACTGATGTCTTTCATTTAAAAATCTTCTTTATTATTATCTTTTCAGAAAATCTAAATGGATTTCTGTGCTACCTCCCATTTTAAAAGGTGAGAAGTACCCTCTAGATAAACGGAGATTAGGGAGCATTGTCTCAGTGCAAGAGCATCATCCATAACAACGTCCCTCAGAGTGACTTCAATTACATTAGCAAGTTAAATGCGAGTGTGAGGGGGCATTTAGGTAAAAACACAGAGGGCTGCTACAAAAGGCAAAGCCAGTGACTGATGACATGCCGGTTGAGGAAATACAGAAGAAAGAGCACATCTGAACGAGGTAGCCTTGATATTTGCCAAACAGAGAAAAGGACTAAGCTCTTTCTGCCTTCTGTCTCCTGCTACCAGGATAAATCCCCACTGATCGCTAATTGTGTGATTCTTCTTTTCTACATCAACTTCAGCCGGACAGGTTATTTTAGCTTGTTATCGGGAAAACATTTATCCACTTGGAATTATTACTGTGCTAGGGCCTCTGGTGAAACACAAACAGTAGTGAATCTTGCAGAGTTATGGTAAGGCCTCTCCTCATTAGATGGCCAATCGACTGGCGGAGCGGAGGGCCCAATCCCAGCCCTTTATTGAGTGTTAAGGAGACACAGACTGACATTTACATCTCTTGCTTCTTCATGACTGGCTAGAGAGAAAATGGCTGCCATAGATCCTGGCTCTGAGGAGTGGCATGTAAGGTCAGACAGAGAGACGCATCTTCATCTCTGAGCAATGCTTCATGGACAAGATAGCACATTTGCTACAAAGAAGAAAATAGGATGAGGGGGGAAAAAACAGAATACAGTGGGTGCTTGGTAAGTAATATGTCATTTTGATGAGTGCGCAACTTGGTTGCATAGAACACACGCTGTCCTCTCAGGGCAACAGAACTCCCCCAAAACAAAACTAAAAGATGTAAACAAGACAAGTCACCCAATCTCATCTTGTCTGTATTGACTTATTGAGGCGAAACGCAGGAAAACACTGTTGTGGATAAAGCACCCACATACCCAACAAACCACAACGGCCCCTCCACGTCTGAGGTGCTCTTTTCATTCAGTGGCAATTACAATCCACACCTGGCAACACAGAAGACATCCCAATGCCTAACAATGTCGCAGAGGAACTCTCTTCCAAACTACCCTCCCAAATTGGCTATGTAGCTTCGACCCAATTAGGGCTGAAATATGGTAACTGCATCAGCCATTACAGAGCTGTAGAGATTGTACTGGGAGAACTCTTGAAGGTTAGGAGGGGGTATGCTTAAGGAGTGATATGTTGTGCCGACTTATGCTTACACAGCAGAAAAAAGCACTGTGACGAGGGGACGACGAAAAAAAGAAGCACGAAGCAAAGGAGGGATGATAAATAAACACTCCTGGATAGATATCCTGTGAACGTGTTGTAAAGTAACAGGGACCACAAGAAAAATTAGTGATTTGGTCAAGGAGGAGACTTATTCATACCAACCTTTCTCCTACATCTTACTGTAACAGGGAGTCCATTGTTAAATGCTAATGCAGTCTGCTCACGGCCTAATGTAATGAGTCATAGCCTTAGCATAATCTTGCTGAATTTGCATTATAACATGCAATATTTTACCAGTTTATTATGAAAGATTTTTTTAATTTGCAAGTCAGTTCTACCCACTGTATAAAAAATAAAGCTACATTTTTGTTATTTAAAGGTAAAATAAAACAAAATTACAAAAGCAGGGGCATTAAATATGCTTTTATTAGGCAAGGATGAGAATGATGTTTTACAGTAGCTCATCAATATCTTGGGACGTTTAGCAGGCCTGCATAAAATAACAAACCGCTCTCCACCTTTTTCTCTCTGGATGGCTGGCTGTGGCCTACATGTGCTACTGACACCAGGGTAACTAATGTTCCCTGTGCCAGCAAAGGATTCTGATTTGATATAAGCATTCAAACCTGTCTGCCTTGAGATATAGCGTCTGTCACCCTCAGCTACGATTGATTCCCCCTTGCCCTTATATGCAGTGCTTGCAATGCAAGCCAAGGACACTCGCCTGCCTGGTCAAGTAATGACAATCATCTTTAAGGAATAATGGCCCGAATGCCGCTTTTGAAAAGTTACCAGGCCGCATCCAATAATGAACTCCCGGTTGATGACACATTGATAGATTCCTATTCTTCAAATGGGACACTGTAGCTGCAGTTTAATTGACAAGAAATGAATTCAGGAGGTTGGGAAGGAAAGGCAGGGATGAGATGGCGGGGGGAGGGGGAAGCAAGAGGGGGGACTAAATTCTGTGTGATCAGCAAGGTTTCAAACAATCATTGGCAAAGTGAAGTCTCTGCCATATCTATAAGTCATCATGTTTTATAGACCATTAGGATCTCCAGAGAAGGGCCGTGTGGAGACCGTGGCTTTTTGTCGAAATTAAAATGTCAGAGAGGAAGAAATAGAACAAAACAGGGAATCTGCAATTAATTACCTGGCCATAAAAATTCAATAATCGGGAAGCAATGCTGTTTTCCGCGCGGCAGTACTCCTGATCACAGCAAACTGGAATAGAATGCATTTATCTCCCCAAATTACATTTCTAATCCAAAAGGGGGATATACAAGAGAGGGAAAGAGCCTTCAGGGGGAGTGGAGCTCTGCACACCGCCTGCAGCTTACTGTCCTGGGTAAGCTTAAGTGCAGACAAACCCATGCTAGAGTCCAAATATCAATATCTTCCAAAATCCAAAGGACCAATAAAACAAGGCACTGTGCAATCTATTTAAAATTTAAATACAGATATGATCTAAAAATGTCTTTGAATACATTGAGTTATTAGTAAATTTTCAATTAAATGTGCAGTGCTGATACAGTGAGATTCCATCTTTTTTTCCATTAGTGAATAATATATGTAAGATATTAGCACGAGATAACTGCTAATGATTTTTCATGATGATACGTTTCATGCCGATGGAAGTTCAATAGCATAAGTGCAGGTAATGTAAGAGAAGATATAGTATAATGTTAGTTTCATTGACTTATTTGTCAACTAAAGGGGATAGAACATGGTCACGCAGGGCAATTTACAAAGAGAAATTCCTAGTCAGGATAATGTCTGTAAGAGTCTGTGTAGTCCACTTAAATACTATTACTTAAAATTAATATATTTAACATCATATTGACAAATCACTTTTCCTTTATGTACCAAAATACAATTATTTGAATGGCCTTTGATGGCAAACTTAGCAGAGATGCTAAACTCTGACTTGCTACTACATCACATTACTTCACCTGAACATTGGCCAGTTTTTAGTTTAGGTGTATTTAGAAATTCAATGGAAGAAAGAAATTGTTAAATAAAGACATAGTATCATTTGCAGGTGACTAAGTGCCATGTTAGGATGGATGCTATCATTAGATTTGAAGTAAATTAAGACCTTCTATTACTGATCATTATTTTCGATTTTTTGTTTCTTGGAATCAATCACACTTTGGGGTGGGTTTTTAAAATTTAAATATAATAATTTCTAGATTTTGTTTGACTTGATTTGATCTCATCTCGATCCAAGTACATGTCTGGTTTTACTCACCTATAACTCATATTTCAGAACAACAAACAGTTTGCATACTATGCACCTGTGTTAAACAGTGCAATACAGTAACTGCTTCAGGGCTTCTCATCTCCCCTCAGAAGTTAGTCATGTATCAAGGTGAGACAAGGGTAAAGACACATTGGCAGAGTCTTTAGGACTACTTGTAGACTTGAGACTCAGACTTCCACAGCAGAGGGTGGTCTGCAGGGAAGGAGGAGTGGTTTTAATTTAAGGAATGCAGTGGTGCTATATTTCACCCTCTGCTGTTGTCTCACATTATCCTGGTAAACATCCCTGGTACTAATATGATATATTTTCAAGCAGGCGGTGTTTCATCCTGCTCCCTGCGTGATTGATGAATGACGGAGGAATGAAACAGGGACAAGGATTTATTGCGCTCTGGCGCATAGAATATGTATGATTATCAGCTGTGTGGTGAAAGCAGCTCGGTTTGAGTGATAGGCACGATGAGAAAAATCTACTAAATGACTCCAATCCCTGTGAGAAGTCACACAAGGAGGGTTTTTATCTCTGTCTATTGCATTTTGGCCTTCTCTCAGACATTTGTAGGTCTGCTCTTAAAGATGACTGGAAATGCTGTGACAAAAAAACTCTAAAAAGCACAAAAGAACAGAAATCAAGGTATGCACATTATGCAACACAGGCTTATTATTACATTTTTGGCTTGCATGAATGATGTTTAAGAGATTACCTGAATTCTCTTTTCGGCTTTGATAGTTTATGCTTCTAGATCCAGCTTTAAATCATGACATTTAAACCAATTTCACTAATCTAACACTTTTTGATTTGTGAAGACCAAACAATTTGGCTTTGCTCATCAGCAGACAGTCCTGGATCACAGTCACTTTGTCTTGTCTACACTCAAAAGCCTGTGAAAAGGTGCAACAGTAATTGTCAGAGTACAAAGCTGCAGTTTATCTTCTGTTATACACTAATTCTGTCTAAGCTCTGATTTAGTTATAATATCCATTGGCACCTCTGAGTGCCTCAAACAGTCAGCACCTAATTGATCGATAGGACGTCATCATAAATCCTAAATCCTATGCACTTTATTGATCCTGCCGGAGCGCTGGCTTCTTCTCTGCATATGCGATTGCTGCAGCCCACACACATGCCAAGTATCAGACATATTTCATCCACCAGAAGCATTATCATATGCAGACTGTATTGTTTTCTGCATCTGAGAATTACTGCTTGCCAGCATGACTTGAATGACACCCTAGAGAGGACTTCATTTCCTATTCACCTCAATTTATATTTACATGAGGGACATAAATAACACTAATGCACCCAGACGGTTTGGTCAGAGTAACTGTTTATTTGCTTCTAGCATGTGGACTTGCCTGACAATATTGCTAATGAACACTTCAATGTCTAGCTCACAGTTGCATGAGTAACTCTGCTACATAAAGAAAGTGTGAGAACTACATGTCAGTTCTTGAATGAATGTGAGATATATTTGGGTGTTACACTTTTGTTTAGCAGTTTTTCTTT
>JAQNCA010000003.1:14429357-14445446 GCA_029783725.1 Acanthurus tractus
GTGAGAACTACATGTCAGTTCTTGAATGAATGTGAGATATATTTGGGTGTTACACTTTTGTTTAGCAGTTTTTCTTTACAGTCGTCATGAATGGGTAAAATTCACACATAGAGCAAAACCATATTTTGGACCAGGTTGTAAACATGTTTATTTGGACTGTGAAGTTGGTCATTTTAATATGATTAACTATTTTTTTTAAGTCAAGTGGTCTTTAAGGATCTACAGTCCAGCCTGGTGTGGACCAACAAAACAACCTGTCAAACAGTTAACTAGTTTCTTCCACATGTTTCACAGGTGTGTTGCATCAGTGGCTAATGTTTGTTTAAAGGAAGCTAGTCAGCTAGCTAGCTTTGAACCTCACAAGCAGCCTTAAGATAAAATCTAATTTTACCCATGTCCACTATTTTAATCAGCAGGACATCTTAAAGGCTGTAGTTTCCCCACATTAGATTAGTTCTCGCCATACTTGTTCACATTTGTGCCCTTTTTTGGAAAGACCAGGTAAAACAAAACATGCTCTTTGCGAGGTGAAACAAACTCCTTTCACATTGACATTGTGACTCGTCAGCAGGAAAGGATTCATGTCTCTAATAACATTAATGATACCTTGCTACTATCAAGTGTCTCACTAAGACAGTGAATCATCTTGTACAATACCACGACTGTGGAGTTACTTCATCTAAATGGAACGTTGCCGTCCTGAGAAGAAATTTTTCCGCTCTAATAAGTCGAAATTTTCTTCTCTGAAAAAAGGTCTACTGTTAACTGTCTGGTGGCAATCACATTTACTAAACCAGCCTCTGAAGTCAGCCAGAGGAGAAACTATCAGTGATGGAAAAAGCAGCCTAGAAGACAACAGTATCACAAAAATATGGAAAAGAGGAAAAAAGGAGAGAAGTTGCCTTTCTTACAAACTAAATTGTCATCAACGTAGCATGGATTTACTTTACATTTCACCCAACAGCTTTGTTACTACATAAGACAGGGCACAAGGGGGGGAGTCCAGTTATTGAGAAATGACTCACCCTGTGTTCATGTGACAGTGGCACGTGTCCAAGCATGGTCCACAAGGTGGAACAATGAGAGGATTTGTCGTCTCATAATTGTAATTTAATAAAGATCTCACATGCTATCAACAGAGTCTGACAGCCAGGGCCTTCCGGCGCTTGTTAATGCAATTGTTCTGGTCAGACGGTGTTGTCACAAATCATGCTGAAAGTTGGATGACAGGTAGCAGAGCTCATGGATACTTCCTGAGAAGCTCAGACAAGTTTTGGATGGAAGCCAAGGAATGGCTGCACATGCTGCTGTGTAGAAAATGAAGAGCTGCAGAGTACTTGTTGAAGAAGAAGAAGAAATGTGATCAAAGGTTGGATTTAATCGCGAAAAGGAAACATTGATTTTGTGGAGGTCTCCAAGATAATCTGGGATGTTTAAGGGGATATATTTCAGAATCCTCTGATCTATACAAATTTTGGTCAAAAACTTCAGAGACTGCTTTTAAAAAAAAACGCAAACAAAATATCTGATTAAAATCTGGTCGTCACACATTTCAATCCTCCTATGAGTGATAGACTGCTCCCAGCACTCCTGCCACACTTCCTGGAAGTCAAGTTGAGCGCCGTTTGCAATCCACACTGAATCTCCTCCAGCAACCTTTAGTTTCGACTCCATTTTGGGGAGCAGGAAAATGCCGCAAGAACTAAGTCATCAATTCCAGCGAGTGGGGGATGGGAGTGGGCACAATGTCATATGGAAAAATGCAGCTGCCATTTTGCCACGGCTCAGATCTTTGTGCCGAATGTTCCTCCTCAGACGCCTCAGAATGGCACACTAGTACTTGGCTTCAAAAAAAAAAGGGCACAACCCCCCTGCCTGTCAACTAGCAGGAGTACAGAAATTGCCATCATGTATGTACCAATGCTCACAAAAACTTGTGTAACATAGCTGCTGATTATGATCAAGTGATATAACTCACACCTGCTTCATGCACATTACTGTGCAGCACTTGTGCACAAAGGGAACAGTCTCGAAACTTTGTGATCGTACTTCTGAACTCATGCTAACAAGGAACATTACAGCACTCATATCTGATCATTAAGGACACTAATGGTACAAGATAATTTTGAAATCTCATATGGTGTCTGAACCAAAAAAAGAATGAGGTGTTGACAGTTTAAGGTTGGACATTTCCAAAATGGAGGCTTTTGAGAATTAAAAAATGGCCTCCCTTGACACTGACATCACCACAGTCGCCTGTCTGCTCTTGTTTCACCTCTTTCTGTCAATGTAGATGTATGGCTGATGTGTGACAGAGAGAGCTCCAGTAACACTGTACATACATGCCAAAGTACATTTTACAAGCACGACGCTCATCAGTCTGTAGCCAGAGACTCATTAATTGCTTCAGTGTGTCTAGAGTTTGGGAACAAATGTAGCTTATGGTCACTGCTACGGGGGTGGATGCACAGCAGGCCACGCTTTCCTTGGCAGAATGAACTCTGAGTGCCACTGGTGACATTTTTGAGTCGATTTAAAGAGGGAGGAACACCACAGTGTGTTTAAATCAAAAAAATGACAAGGAACAATAATTTATATGCCTGTTTAATCAGCTGAGTGCATGTAGGAAAATGTTTGCATATTGCTTTATGTTTTATGTCAGATGTAAATGCGTGAGCTTATGTTCCCATGCTTGGATGCTCTCACTCATGTGTAAAGTCTCAAATATGTTAAAAGCTGTCATTACATCGTTGTTTAGGGACCACTGGAGGATTCATCACGGGTTCATACATTCTTGCTCGTCTGAATTATCAAAATGAGCAGCCAGAATGTGTCACTGCTCCAGTTGGGAGGTTGTTTTGTTCCTTTAATCTCAGCTGTAACCTTCAGTGTCCTCCACTGACAGGAAATGCAGTTTATCAACTGGGGATGACACCGGCGGAGGTGATATATGCAGGACCGTACTTCCCCAGATAACTCTAATAGTGTGAAGCTCTGTTCCTGCTCTGTTCTTTAGGTTTCAACCAACAGGGAGATTCCTGAGGTAGGAGAGGTTGATCAAATGAAACGATGCTTTATAGTATACACTTGAGTCTCACGATGACTTCGCCAAGTCCTAAAATGACATCTCAGAATTAAATAAAGGCACCTTGTCATCTCTGTAAAAAACAAAAAAATAAATAAAAAATAAAAAAATGGAGTGCAGTCTTATCTCTGGTAGGTGTCTCCTTTTGAAGAACGCTTTTAGATGTTTTTTCATGCTGTAGTATATTTGAAGGAGTACAACACACACACACATACACACACATACAGAGGCTGAGGAAATGTGGACTGACATTATCTGAGAGTATCTGTGAGTGTTGCTTTGTGAAAGAACAGCAATTGTGCGTGTTATAGCCATGGCCAACATGTGTCTGCTGGCCTCAGGCCATAAGTGCTTGTGTAGAAAAGGTGAGCACACGGTGGAAGTATGTGTGTCCTTCACTACAAAGAGAAAGGTGCAGCTGAAAGTGCATGTACGCAATGATCTCAAGCAGACTAGCTATAATGAACGTATAAATGACAAATGCAGTTGAGTAAAAAGTGGATGACTTGCTCGAAAATATAAAAAGTAAATCAACAAATACTTACTACTGTTTTCTAATGTGTGTTTTTTTTTCATTATTTTGCATTATTTCCCACCCCTGAGCAGCACTGATTATGGCCTTAAATTGAAGATGTTTTTGTAAAAATATTGATAAAAGACCCGTATTCACAAATCAAGTGTAAAGAGTGAAAGTTTAATTTTAAATAGCCACTGGCAAAGAGAGAGGAGCTGAAAAGCAGTCATTTTTGTCACGTGTGTTAAAAATAAAATGTCAGTCCGGGGATGTGCATTTTTTGTGTTGAAAAATATGCAGAACACACAGTTTTAATGACATCCTTGTAATGGTTTTCACCTTCAACATTTCCTCCCTTTTTCATAGCTGTCGAATAAAACCTCTGCAGAGGAGAGCTCATAACCGCTCTGAGAGTATAGCCTCTGTCTATGAAACCCAAGATTTGTTGCTTTTTATTCTGAGAGAGAATAAGGTTTGGTTTATACACTGATGCGCACACACACACACACACACACACACACACCAACTTCTGCTCGAGCAGTCAATAAGCAGACTGTGGCTTTGGCAGTGCTCTATCTTATTTACAGGACGTTTGTTGCACTTGACATTTATCGTGGCTCCGGGGCCGTGAACTTCATGCAAACGCCATCGAAGCATTCAATGCCAAGGGCCCGGGGCCCGCTGTCTCGGCATCATCACAAGTCTTTTCACGCTAAGATAAATCACTTCCACTGGACCCAAAGCATGGGGAAGGAGAGGGATGGAGATGGGAGGGGGGTGAGAGGACAGAGAGTGAGATTGGATGAAGCGCAGGGAGAAGGGCAGAGGGAGGGACTGAGGTTCAGGGAGAGGAGTGTTAACATCCAAGAAATACCCCAAGGTTAACGTCAGCCTCATTTCTCCCTTGTTAATTGTTGGGTGCGTTCACACAAATATCACTAACCATTATGAAAGCAGCATATGGTTTGGGTAAATGCTCTTTAGATCTCAGAGGGATGTAAACACTGTCACCACATGACCGTCCTCGGTCTGCTCATGGCCGCAGGACATAAAAGCCCTTGTTCTCAACCATCTGATACTCGCAATATCATGACCTGGAAGCTTAGCTGGAGGAGTGTGGACTTTCATAAGAGACACATGCTTGTAGCTCTTACAGTTCAACTGGAATCGAACTGGAATCAAATAGAAGACAAAAAAGCTCCAAAGATTTTTAAAACAGCATTTTGTGTGGGGTTTTTGATGTTGGTTGTCATGTAAACATGGTTTGATTTTATAGCCCCGCTATTACCTATTCATTGGTAGGTTTGTTTAAAGTGGTCATTAGATTGTTAATTACTTGAACTATATCCTTATATGTGATTGGAAAATGACTAAGTACACCTACTGAGCTCAGTGCTGTAGAGAGTACAGTACCACAAGTACAATTTTTAGATATTTTTACATTTTCATTTAGAGTAACTTATACTACCACTCCATACTGTTTCAGAGGGAAATGTTTCAAGGTTTTTTTCCTGCTACATTTTTACCACAGATGCAGGTAGTTAATTTTAGGATTACGATAAGCTTAAAATATACAGTTTATTGTAAAAAGATTAGGCAGCTCTCCTCAGTGTGTGGCTGGGCCCTCCGTCATTTTTTAGATGTCTATGAATTGTAAGTCAGCTTTAACAAAGAGACATTTATCCTCCAAAGTTAATGTGTATTTTTTAAGTGGTTACATAATCCTTTATTTTACAAAAAAAAAGGATTGATGAGTAAAGGTCAAAAATATGAAAACCAGTTAGTGTAACAAAAGCTTTGCATTGTTACGTCTTTTCTTTTCCACTAATCATCTCATGACAATGAGACTAAAATACATGGGCTATAAAATAAATGAACATAAACATGGCGTGGGCTACTTTTTGATACTTTTTTTCTTTTAAAAGACACATACTAATGGACACTTGAATGCAGCACTCTATCCAGTACATAAACATTTCACAAGTATTTACAAACACCTAAGTTTCTGTGATATCTCATCATCTTTATCTGTAAAAAAACTTTTGCTTATTTTGTGTGATGTTGTTTTGGAAAAGTTAATAGGTGGAAACCGAATCAATTATTTTTGATAAAAAGACATGAAATTTGTCATATGTACATGAATGTTTATCTCAAGTGGATGAGAAACAATAACGGAAGGGAGAATGCAAAGTATTGTGCCGTTTTTTTAGATACACTGTGTATTCGAAAATATTAATGCTGCGGAAACTGACTTGATTTTGGACAGATTCCAAAAGAAACTACACCGTGAAAACTACAGAAACTATAGGTGACAGTCTGGAGGCTGTATATGGTTCATTATTGGTAGAACAGTACAAGACCAAATAGTGGTATACACTAAAAAATGACTTCAGTATAGAATGATGGATGTGCGTATGGAGCCCACCGAATCCTCTCAGCAGCTCTCAGGGCGATAGATCCTTACACAGTCAGCTTCAAATTATAAATCAAACTTCTCGCAGGTCCATATGATTCATTACAATTTATTGACAATCATTTACAGAAGTGGTTTTCCGATGCTTTTAACTTTGCCGCAGCAGTAATTTACAAACCGAGAGGAAAAAAAAAAATTAATGAAAACAACACTGCTGTATTTTTTTTCTATTTGACTGGCAGTGCCGCAGCTAAGCGATATGGAGAGGGTAAAAAATTAGATAGCTCATGAAGGCTCATTGATTCAAATGCTTGATGTTCTTGGAAAGGCAAAATGATGACACTGAAGAATTTGCTCCGGGCTGCGTTTTGAGCGTCTAACAGCCGGAGTGCTACGGAGGCACTCTGACTCAGATCCGATGCAAAAACGGGATAATCATTTCAGCAAAAACACACCCAAGGCAAACAAGTCGCAGACAGCACAAAGAGCATTGAAAAAAAAAAAAACCTTACCTATTCATACCACCAAAGCTCTATTTGCGTAATCTACCTGCAAATAAAACACACAAGGAGACTTTGCACACAAAACAGCTTAATGACAGTATTAACCATAATTTGTTTTACTGATTGCACTGCCAGACAGACAGACATAGTTTAACTAATATTTGTGTCTGTTACCTCAGGCTGTGCAGCGTTTGACATTATGAATAGGTTTGTCATCGTGGCATGTTTCTGTGTGAGAGCTGGTTACGTCCTAATCCTCTAGTCTAAAAGGTACCACTGATCTGCACAGAGGCTATTCCTGGTGCCATGAGACATTGATGATGCTGACAGCAATCGCCTTCCCACATCACAGCCACCGCAAAGGTCAGAGCGAATGAAAGGGATGTGTAAGCCCGGCCTGTCCTGATCTGGCCTCAGGCGCTCCGGTTGATGAGGCCTTAACATCAGCACAGGGTCATTATTTCCACAAGAGAGGCACTTCATTTCTGAACTCCCTGTCTCTAAGGGCCCTGCTGCAGCAAGGTGGATGAGGTAAAGAAAAAAAATGTTTAAAAAAAGAAAAAAAAAGGGAGCGCAGGATGTTGGCTTTTGTCCCCAAAGTATGCAGGGCGACTTTTTTTTCTACCTCCCTCATCTCTTGGTGAATGCAATTCCTGCACACCCTGGGTGAATTAATTAATTACAAAGCTGGCTTCGTATCAAAGGTAAATGATTTAATTATATTCCCTGCGTCTCAGTTAAGGAGCCAACTGTCAGGCAGTAGTAAGTGGGGCTGCGGCCCTCTGTGGCGCCTGAGGTGTGTGTGTGTGTGTGCATGGATGTGTGGGTGTGTTTGAATGTCTTTGTGTGTTCTTTTCACATAGAAACCAAGAAAATAAAAGCAGAAAACAGAGGAAGAGTGGTCCTGTTTTGCTGCTTGGAGTATGTCCTTCCCAGAAAATCTTCAGAATTCGTCACTTGTATCAAACACTAAGCACGGCCTTATTCCTGACGAATGACCTTTTGTGTTCTTACAGAATGTTCTCTGTCTGACGGAAAAGGCAGATGTTACATGCCATTGTTACGGGAATAAAAACCTCTTATTTCAAGTTTGGGTGTACAAAGGGTCTGTAAGACCAGAGGCTGCCTGTGACGTCTTTTAAGAACCTTAAATATTATTTTCCGTAAAACCATAAACACAGTCCTTCCCAATTAGCTTAAGTTTCGTTGTCTGAACTTAACAAATCCTTAAGTCATAAAGCTTTAAACACTATTTTCAGTAACTTTGGAGCAGCTGAAAGGTTTTAAAACAATATTTGTCATGTTTTTCTAAGTTTTCAGGTGAGGATGTCGTTTACACATTTGGCAGATACAGATAAACACTAGCATTCATACTTACTAAGTCTGATATTTACTCTCTTTTTGGTTCCACTTTTCGTCTCAATCAACTCCTGATGGCAAAATATCCGGTTGTTTGATGCTCCTATTCAAAAGCTTGTCGATAATCCCTGTCTGTCTATGATTTGAAACTGGGAAACATGCTATATCAAGTGACTTCTTCTACAAACCAAGCAAACTGCTGCAGCTTCACATTCACATAACTTACCTGAGCATTTAACAAGTGAAACACAAGTTGACTGTTACTGTTGGGCTCCAGACGAAATTTAAAAATCAATGTTTTTAGTTTGAATGTTTCATTAAGTGCTATTGTTTATCAAAAATGCCTGTAAACAACAAGACGGCTGTTATTTTTGGCATCAAAGACAACAGTTCAGTTTGTAATATTTACAGGAAGAAGTGGCACAATAAGAGCAACAGCAGTGACCTACAGGCGACAGGCTGCAACCTACAACTTCTCAGTTAGGCCAATTACCTGACTTCTTTATCAATAGGACATTTGTTTGTTTTGATGCCCAAAGAATTATGTGTCCTAAACCGCATTTCCTGCTTCCACCAGGAGGGTGCCGCCAAATAAAACTTGGACTGAAATCTTTGAGGCTGACATTATAATAAAGAAACACTGATCAGTGGTGCTTTAATCACAGAGGTGGTGGATCAGAAAACAGTCATATAAATAATTTTTGAAAGGAAAATATGGATGTTTTAGACTACAGTGAAGACAAATGTATTCAATCCTGAGAGTATGAGGACCCATTGGCTTGTTATGCTAAGCTTAACTGACTGATTCTTTTCTAAATAAAAAACACAAAACTTTCTGAAATCAAGAATGTTCCTTTGTTGTCTGTCACATGTTCAAAAAATGAACACGAGGTTAAAATTTGCATTGGAGTTATCAGTTTAAGTGAAATATAGATTTCATTTTGTACCCCAATTTTGATATTATATTGTTTTATATTCTAGCACATTGGAGAGACATGAGAAACAGTCACTGAGTTTGCCTTTTTAAACATTTTTCTGAGGTGTTTGCACACACTCAGCAAACATAACATTTTCTTTGGAAGGAGCCATTTGTTGCCTTTCTTTCTCCCTGAAAAAATTGCTCAGGCTAGATAGTCCATCACAGTAAACAGCAACAAAAAAAACCAAAAATCTGTTTCTCTGCTTTGTTTTCCCACAATGCCAAAGTTGACATGATTTCTTAATTGGTTAGTCTTTGTTAGCCTGAGCTGCAGGTACTTTCAGTCTCGATTTGACATAATATTTTGCAAAACTGAGTAAATGTTTCAAGTAAACCATGAGTATATTATTTGCAGTTCCATGTTCCAAAAATGGACATGCATGCCCTCTAAATGCTTTGCATGTTCAAATATACATATGCAAAGATAGTCCATGCTCACACACACACAAATGCATAAATCTATGAACAGACTCATACCTGTCCTGAAAGTTTTTTTGTTTATATGTCAAAATGAGAGAAATAATACAGCAGCTGAATTCCCCTTTTTCCAATCAATCCAGAATTCTGCAGAGGATGATACATATTGATGACCCACTGTTTCTGATATTTAGTTTGTGTGAGAAGAGAGCTTTTCTCCAGGGAGAACAAATAGCGCTTAGTATCAGGCCATGTGTTCAGTGACAAAGCATCTGAAAACACACACGCAGACAGAAGCACAAGATTATGATCTGTCCTTAGGCCAACAGTTTATAGTGAGGATAAAACTTTCATAATGTGGGGATGCACTGTGACACACATCAGTTGATCTGGATTTTATCTAACAGAGATGCTTTTGTGGTGTTACAGATCACTGTAACAAGGAAATTACTAACAACAGGAGACGTATTCTTAATGAAAAAACAGTGTTGGAAGAAATCCTTCAATCCACACTGCTGGATAATTGCTGAAGAAGCAGGGCCCTGGTTTCAGGATAAATAGAGCTGTTACTGGGGTTTTGTCACCGCACAAAGAAGCTGTTTATAGCACACAGGCCTCTGAAAAAACATTTTCTGGCCAAACAAGGTAAATGAAGCATAATTGGAAGCCCATTACCAAATTGAAAAACGGGGGCCTTTTGTTTTAACTGTGTTAGAATCGAACTGAGGGCGCCTCTCCTACTCTGTAAACCTGCATCAAACTGCAGGGCTCAATAATTATAATGTTCAGGATCCTTCTGAGGGGCGAAGAAAATCAATAGACTAAGGACAAAGAACCTATAGCCATCACTTAATTCTCTTATCACTGTGATTTAGGGGAAGAGGAGGATGTTAAATAACTGTAAATCTTCAGCTATGACTTTGAGGGGGCTTTATGGCAGTTCTTACAGCGTCTCCCAGACAGAATGTCCATACCTTCCGCAGACCACACAATTTATAGCTTTATTACCCTTTGTCTTAAAGAGCAGGGAGACATAGCAGGGAGGAAGGAGATAACAGCCCAGCACAGGGGCGGTTGGGAGAGGAAAAAAAAAAAGTCGGATGCCATCATCGACAGAGACGTATCTCTGTGACAGGTTTACGGCCCAGGAGCAGGGTTTCTATTTGGGGGGTGTCAGACGATAAAGCGTGGGTGTCCCACTCTGCTCAGCCACCCCACCTGTGCATCCCACACAGAGGGGCCCCAAACTGCGGCATCTGCCCCCCTGTGGAGGTAGCAGAATTCAATTTCTGACTTGTCCCCCTGATGATCAGATTTACTCCACTGTTGCGGTTGCCTCCACAACACTGCTGCCACCCTGCCACCACGCCTTCCTGGAGGTCACAGGGAGGACTGACAGAGGAGGGGGGAGGGCTGAGGCAAGGGAGGGCAGACAGAAAAGGAGGGGGGCGGAGCACTTTTTTCACCGCAGAGTCATGAGTTCCTCTGGACCGGGCAGATGCTTCCTCATATTTTCTAGCTGCGCTGACAAGTGGCTTATTGTTTCCCTTGATAAGGGTACAGTGTTCCCGGTAATGGGAATTAGAGGGAGGCGTAAGTCACCGAGACGCAGGGTGAGACTGAGTCAATAGATAAAGGGAGATTTCTCATGGATGCAAAAGGCATGTTCATTATCAGTGGTGTTTAAAAAGAGCAAGGCCTCTTATTTGTCTTCCAGCTACACTTATGGCGAGTGTGATGGCTGGAAATAAAACTTACACTTTGTCTGAACCCTATGAAAGCAGATCCAAGTGTTTTTCAGACAAATGCTCCAGACAGCATGATCTAAACTGTGTCAACTCATGACTGACTGACATTCAGGTACTAAAAATGAGTTATTGTTAAATCTGGGTTAAGCAGAAAAAAAAGTTCTGATGCAATTGGACCAGAGCTCATGATGAATCTTGATTTATTAGGGGTTTCTCTGCAACCCTGCTTTTATTGGAATTAGTCATCACCGTCACAAAGAAGTCAATGTTTTTGGTTCCAGTTTTGTGTTTGTGTTAGCAAGATATCTTAAACCTTTTCAAGGAATTTCAATTAAAAATGGATTAAACCACTGCTGCACAGTGATTAGCTTTCAGTGCAGATGGAGGACTTTTTAAAAGGTTTGTTAATATTGTGAAATAGGACATTTCTGGACTTTTTCCTTATTAACAGACTAAGAAATTGTGGTACTTGTAACTGTTGCAATGATTGTCCATCACTCTGTGATAATACACTTTTTTCCAGGGGCAGATAAAATTAATTTTACTAATTTTAAGATGTATATATAGATGTGTCATATTGTTAAGTTCTTGGCTGTTTTTCAGGCAGTCAAACACTATTGGTTAACACCATGCTGACATATTATCACCTCTTATGTTAACACAGCATGTAAACAGATGCCCATTTTCAAATCCAGCTCATACAGAATAATATTACCAGTCACTAAAATTGTGTTACTGATTACATTATAAATTCAAGTCTTATGTTCAGTCTCTATTTTCAGCTTGGTGTTGTTGCACAAGCTTCTGAGAGAAATACCAGACTCTCAAGCATCTCAGTGCTCACAAGCTAGTCTATAACTCTGTCTGTCTGCATTGAACAAGGACCAAAAACAGTGACATAGTGGAACCCTCAACCAGAGCAAAATCTGTGAAATGAATCCATGTAAACAACAGATTTCACATTATGTTGATTACAGAAACTTTAACCTTGCAAAACTACAGTTACATCACAAAATGCATGATTGTTGTAAATTATCAGTAAGCTGTGGCCAACCATGGCAAAGCTGATGAACATGTATCTCCATACTGAGCACTGAACTATACCTATCCAGCACGATAAGTGTGTTACAAAGAAGCAGACCTATTTGTAACAGTCTGACCCAGTAACTGACCCTCTCCTCCAAACAGCACTGACATCAAAGGGAGAGTTTGTATTGTCCTGCTTGATAACTTATTGTCAACAGCTGCTCAGACAAGAAACAACTATTTACCAAAACTTCAGACTGCACACCAGACAGGAAGTAGACAAAACAATGGTCACCTCGAGTGATAAACGCAAATGTTTGATGGCCCAGACTTTTAAATCAAAAGCAAATGTATAATCACTTTCCTCTGTGAAAAAAGGAAGGGTATAAAAACAAACCAGCTTGTTTAGAGTAAAGAGTGAAGGATCATCTAGCATTTGTTGGTTGTATCTCTCAAGCAGGAGTGTGCATCACGAAGAAACTTCATCCAATATAAACTTCAAGCAGCATAAAATCTACACATTTTAGTGGTGACAGAGCGGCAGAAATTGAGAACCAGGAGGGAGGTTTGGAGGGAAGAAAAGAACAATTACATACCCTCAGAGAGTGATTTGTGGTTGTGTATTGAGAGTCTTGGATCCTGAACTATCCAACATGGTCAGTAAGCAGAGCAGCAGTGAGGGTGTCCTCTTCCTGACAGCTCCCCCTAGGGCCCTGGAATACATTAACCATTGCGGTCCACAGGGGCGTTGGGAAGAATTACTCACTGCTGCCATGTGACACCCTCGATAAATTAAACTCCCCCTTTAAGTTTTAAAGGCAAATGCATATTGTGGCCATCACTCAGAGGCTGGCCTGTCCGTGCTCGTGCATAATTTGCTGTAACAATGCGTTACCGCAACTTGGTAACTCGACCCAGCAGCCGACTACAGATGAGTGAGCAATGTGCCCATGAAGTCGGAGGGAAAGGAGAAAGTGTGGAGGAAAAAACTGCATCAAAGGCTTAGTGTGTGTGTCTGTATGTGTGTGTGTGTGTGTGTGTGTGTGTTCATAATTAATAAATTCTACTCCATCAAGCTGTAATCTAATTATGAAGTATGCCTTTATCTGCCATGAATCATTTCTGCACTTTGTTAGCTAAATTGGGTAGAAGACTCCAGACACATCACTGAGATTTTTTTTTTCCTTTGTGAAAACGCACAGAAAAAGTTAGAGGCTCCACACAAAATGATTTTTAAACCCCCTGTAGCTAATGGCTTCAGAGAAAATGTGATTATGATTTAATAATTGACAAATTAAGCCCGGGGTGCTTACATTTTTTTGGCAACAGCCATGATCCATAAAATCAGTTTTTCTAACAGCTGCATGTCTAAAAAGAGGTAATTACATTCTTTGTAAACACATATAAAACCTAAGCAAACACACCCAGCAGACGGCTGTGGATTAGGGGTGAGATGGAGATGTCATCCCATCCTCGCGATGGCACATCTGGAATATAACTTTGAAAAAATACAGCTGGTGAAAGGTTCTTTCAATAAAAAACTCCCTCTCTCTCTAAATAAATATCCACTGTGCAGTAGCTGCTACAGCAGTGACAACCCAAAGAGACACTCACAGAGTTGTGCCGAGAAACATCAACACCTCGACTCAACAAAGGCATGACGATGATGAGAAAAAACTAATTAGGTGTCATAGTGAGCTTATATTGAGATGATTTTACTTGCTTCGGTACATTGTGATCTTATTTGTGGAACTCTCTAGAAACAGGAAAATACCTTGAGGTTAACGTTCGTAAAAGACTTGACATAAGTCAGTCAGTCTGCAAATGTGGACTATTTTAATGCAGACAATAATACCAACAATCCTGCTGCATTTGTGAACATCCATGCCAGTTTTCCAGTATAGAAAGGCCTGTAACTCTTCCCTCTCTGTCCAATGAGGGTCTCAACTATCCCTGCCTTGTTAGACTCCTCATAGCCAATGTTCCATTATAAGACGAAGAGACCACCGGCTTCAAGTGGAGTGTAACTTTATATTTCCCCTCTGTCTGTGCTCTTTTCAACACGCACTAATGATCTCAATGAGCAACACACATGCCAGTGAGTCAGAGAGCGGGAGCCACGGATCAGATATAGAACCTAAATGTAATGTGTATGATGTGTAACATGATTAGTCGAGTCCCCAACCAAGGCCTTCAGTCAAAGGCAGCAACGCTAAAGATCACAAGACACATTAAGAGACTCTCCGTCATGATGTGAAAGAACATCTGAGTTCTCAGCTGCCGCCATTCATTTTCATAATGACAGTGAATGCAGTTGAAAGCAGTGGGATCCCTGAATGGCATTAAGCTTTCAACTTTGATTAGGTGACTTGCAGAAGATGAAGAGAAATCATTTAGAGGAGGATAAGTGTGTCAGGAGATAATGGCTCCACAGGTTGAATATGGTGAAGAAACACCGGCTCCGACTGAAGCTGATGAAACACAGCAACAACCTGAGAAATCCAGGTGCGTGCGCGTTAATCTGTGTGTTTGCTTGCATGCGAGCGTGCGGTCTGTGTGAGTTGTGAATGAGTGTTTTGTGCACGTACCAGCATGAATGCGGTGCTTGTTTTTCGGTGTGTGAAAAGTCTCTGCATGCATGTGCTTATCTGCCTGCCAAAGATCTCACTCTCTTTGTGTTTCATGTCAAGCATCTCAGTCTCGGTGACAGCATTTCAGATAGAAGTGGCATGTCTTGGAAAACAAAACTGAGAGGGCTAAATATCTCCAGTAAATACTTTGTCTCAGCATATTTAGCCAAATTAGTGTCAAGAATTAATTACAGTTTGATTTTTTCTCATGGAAAATTGTCGGGCTTTGTGATCATGAATTCTCTCACAGAAATGATTCTGTTTAACCGTCGCCTTGTGGCCAAAAACAACATGAATCTGGGCGAGGGGCTGAGTGCATCACCTGGAGATTCAAATTGTAACTGTGAAAGTACAAAATCCTTCAAAATGTCTTTTAAAACTTTACGAATGTTCTCTGTGCCCTGACCAAAACAAAACACGATGACAGGTGCCAGTTTACGACATCCCTCTCTTTATCTCTGAGTCTCCTCAATTTCCCCTGACAGAGAGAGAAAAGGCGGGGGGGTGGGGGCGCAGGGGACCTGAAGTGTGTTTAGGAGGAAGATGGCTGTCAGTAGCTGTCAATCGTCAGCTTTTTGATGCCATCGTCTTGGCACAGGCCTGTCTGTCTCGCAGTGTAACAGCTATCAAAGACTCACTCACAGCAGAGACAGGCGCTTGGGTGGAAACACGAGGAAATCCACACATTCTCTCATTTACACCTGGCATATAAACTTTGTGAAATCTGGGTCTATGAATTATGATGAAGCCGATCATTCTCACCTGGCCTTGAAGCAAAAAAAAAGAGGAAGAAAAAAATATGTGGACGTGATACGGCAGTCCCTTGGTGCATTGCTTATGATTATTGGTAGATGTTTGGAGAATGATTTTGACTGATTTTGAGGAGACTGCATCCAATTTAATTCTGTTTTGTTTTTCTTTCTATTTTTTTTTTTTCGGTTCTACATTTTTATAATGCATGCTTAGTGTGTGAGATTTAGTGGCATCTTGAGGTGAGTTTCCAGATTGCAACCAGTAACATAAAAGGTCTTCTCTGCAGCCGGTGTGTGTTTAGTTTGTCTGTTCTGGGCTACAGTAGAAGCATGATGACTCAACATGATGAACTCTGTGGAAAAGGACCTGATTACTCATTATAAAGTAATGAAAGTATAATGATCTTCACATGACACCAAATTAATTAAAACAGAATTACACACCATTTTTGGAATATTCTGCAGAAAGATCCCCTAAATTTTACAAAGAGATCTTGGAAAGAGCTAGGTACATTAATTTTTTGTTGTTCTTTGGATATTTTTTATGTAACTTGCCAGTATAGTCTTGTGTAGAATAATTAATATGTATTATATTATATTATATTATATTATATTATATTATATTATATTATATTATATTATATTATATTATATTATATTATA
>JAQNCA010000003.1:14455178-14466256 GCA_029783725.1 Acanthurus tractus
AGAAGGTTAGCACAATATTATGGGAATGTTCCCAGAAGACGTAATGAGAATGTTAGCCCAATGTTATGGGAATGTTCCCAGAGAACATAATGAGAACGGTAGCCAAATGTTTTGGGAATGTTTCCAATAAAAACAAAAAATAATGTAATGAGAACATTAGCCCAATGTTATGGGAATGTTCCCAGAAAACCACTAAATAATGTAACGACAATGTTAGCCCAATGTTATGGGAATGTTTCCAGAAAACCAAAAAATAACCTAATGAGAATGTTAGGCCAATGTTATGGGAATGTTCCCAGAAAACCAAAAAATAACGTAATCTGAATGTTAGCCCAATGTTTGTCTGCCTCTTCACATAAAAATATGGGACTTGCGGACTTCCGGTTGATTTTAGGTGAGGAGTATCAGCACGTGATTTATAGGCCTTGATGAGATCTATAATTTGGCTTTTGTTTGGTTTTTCTATCACATTCCTGTGGGCCATGGTTGCTGTTTCTTTCTATCACTTTCTGTGGGTCGTAGTGGCCATTTCAGTGTGCCTAGGTGGTACTAGAGAGCACATTTGGGCACTTGGGGGTCAGTTTAACATTTAACATTTTAACATCACCACTGTTATTAACCTCACAGTGCTGACAGTATAATTTATGACCACTAGAGGACAATGTCATGTCAGAGAACACTGCACAATTGATTGCAACCTGATGAGGTTTACCAGGAAATATGGCTTACCCATTTAGTTCAACTGTAAAATTATGTAATCATATCAAATTATTTCCTATACTAAAAAACCCTTGAAGAGCCACAGAGCAGAATGACGATTGCCAGTGAACAGGTCCAGTTCATGCCAAACATCATTACTCTGATAAAGTAACTAAAGCTATTGATAATAGTAGGATTAAATATAAGAAGCCAGAAGAAGCCATAATAATTGGAAGCAATTAAATACCAAGTTTAAAATTAAAACACTGCTGATAACTTGATGTTAAAAAAAAAAATTAACTTATAAGACTAAAATACTTTCAACACAACCTGACACAAGCATTATGTGACTGATTTTTCCTTGACTCAAATGCCCATTGATGTTAACTTTTTTATCTTAAGTCTGGTATCTGAATTTGAAAGTGATACAATGTGAGCAGTGGGATTTTTTTTTTAATTATTGAAATGACCAATTACATTACACCAAAAGCTTTTGGAATTGCACAGCCTAAAATTGCCTACTGCAATTTGTACCACATTAACCGTGGATGATGGAGTTTTACTGCTTTAAGAGTGATTTAAATTTCAACATTAAGTACTGATTAAATTTCAGTACAGTATGTGGTTGCATATGAATTTCAAATCCATATAAAGTCTTTTTTTTTTGCTTTAATTTTGGACCATCTAATTTTTAATGATCTTGAATGGACAAAAATCTAACACTGAACTGTATCAAGTTTAAATTTATTATACCACATAGATGCACACAGGGTACAATGAGCACTGAGCATGGTTTGGTCAGTGCCAGAGAATTTAAAAGTGGTTGCTTGTGAAGTAGATGAAACCTTTGTTAACATTGCCAAACCATTTTTAAAGATGTGAAAAGAAATTTCTTTCTAAACAGGATCCATAAAGAAATTGTCAACTCATAATTAAAGAAAATACTAAAATTAGGATTTGTTCACCCTAAATGTCGATCCACATTAGTACTGGCTGCTATACACAATGCTTGTGCGATATTTTAAGTTTGGCATTTTGGAAGTTAAGCGAGATTGATTGTTGCTTCTGTCAGAGTGAGATTGTGCAGCAGACAGCATACTGTACATCCTCTGTCAGTATGTCTTCAACAAATTCTGCCAGCTGGGGAGTAAAAAGGTGTCCACTGAGGAAACTCTGTCACACAAAGATGCAGAGCCAAGCAGTACATTCAAACCCTGTTTAAGCCTCTCCTTAGAAAACAATTAAAGGATGGGATAAATAAGCACTTTTAATGCACAACTGCACAACTCTCAGTTCATATATTGCCAGCTTTCTTACAGACTGGGGTTGAAAATAAGATAGATGTTCAGCTTGAAAAAGCCCTGGAGACACTTGGAAAGTGTTTTTATTATCAGTCATAAGTTTTGATACAAATCAATCCAGAGTGTTAATTTTCACCTCCATTTAAATGACTTTGTGTTTATCAGTGCTAATAAATTCAACTTTAACAAATATTATAAATCCCTTTCACCTAAATGAAAAGGAGGCTGGTAGTAGTGCTTATAGTTGCAATTACATGTTACACAAGAATGTGTAGCGTCGGTTTGGGAACAAATTAAGAGGTGAACAGTACGTTCTGACTGTTAACAGCATGAAACAGCTCTGTTGCTGTACTTTAAAGTGCTGTGGAGCAAAAAGGTTGTGAATCCATCTCCCACTGATCCCACCTCCCAGGCTCTGGATGCTCTCATTAAGAGGCTATACAAGGACCGCAGGATAGATGCCATTGTGATCTAAAGGCTGACCCTTGCATTTAAACTCTAAAACTTTTACCATTAGAAAGTTGTACATGTTATCTTTTAATGGAGGTTTCAGGTTTTTATATTGGAGAGGAACATTGAGAGCTGTCTGTACTTTTTTGTCTACAAGTATTTGATGAGTAGTTTTCATCATGGTTTCTGTCAAAAACATTTTTCACTGATAAATAGGAGATGACAACTAAACATGAAACTCATTTATGATGACAAAAAAGTATTATAAAAAAACTCTCAACACTTTTGTCAATTACATTTTTGTGTTTTTTTTAAATTAGTTGACTAAGTGTCAATAGTTATCACCATAGTTTTTGTCATCACTGGTAAAAAATAAAAGTGTTCTTGACAAAAACTATGACAAAAAAATATTAATTAGTAAAATTGACACTGGCCTTTAACAGTTACACGAAAGAAAACATTTCCTTCTCTGTGTTTACTGTCTTAACAAATGTGACAGTCATTAAAGAGGAAAAATACAATCAAACATAAAAACATAAAAAAGCTGCATTTCTTTGTAACAGAACATGAAACATATCACTGGTTTACAGGCTGATATAATAGTCAGTTCTTTGTAGCTTCATTACACTGTGACCACAACAACTAACACATTAAATAACAAAATGATCTTAGTGGAGTAAACCCAAGGAAACTAAAGATGTTTAAAGAAGCTGAATAATTTGTTTGTTTGTGTTGTTATATTGCTAAGTGTCTTTAATTATGTTAACTGTTTTTTTAACAGCATTATCTAAATAGAGGTGGATTTATAACATAGCTTGAATTTAAAATGCCTGAATGCTGCAATTACTGAAGTCAAACAGAACTTCATTTCTTTAAAAATAGGTAGAGATGGCAGCAGAAAGCAGACAAAAAGTGTTACCATATATTATTATAGACACACGGAGAAACACATAGGGACCCCATAAAACGTGTTTTGTACTGAATTAGGCTTTTATAAGATTTACCAGCTATATAGCAGCTTAACAAAGTGGAAAAAAAGACATTATGCTTTCAAAAGCACATAACGAGACATGTCAATAACTATCATACTGTATGTGATAGACCTGAATTTTTATTTTTCTTTAATGGGCTCAATAAAATTATTTCATGAGTTTGACAGGAAAATTACAGCCCACATGTTCCCATTAAATTAAACCTAAAATAGCTATGAACAAAGTACTTGTTGGATAAAGTAGAAATACCACAGTGTGGAGGTACTTTATCACAAGGAAATGCACATTTAAACGTCTGAGTATATACTTATATACAGATTCTTTAGACAATGCAGGAAGTAGAATATAAGTGTTAAGTCCTGTAAGTACTTACATTTTCAGTATAAAATCTACTTAAAGTAGAGGTAGTGGAGTAAAAAAAATCTTGTATGTATATGTAAACCTCGAGTACAAGCACTTTTAAAGTGTGTCTGAGTAGAGTAGCAATAAGTATACTGCACTGAATAATGACCACTTTTAGGCTACATCTTCAAGGTGTGAGTTTAAATTTAAGTTTAAAAGTGCCTGCAAAGGACGAGCATGCGCTGTTTCAATGGCGACATCTGTTAAAAGCAGCACCCCAAATTGATCGTAAAAACCTAATATTAAAACATATTATTGTTGTTGTTGATGACGATGATGTTGTTGTTATTTTGCACAGAGGCTTGATGGCTCTGACAATGACATCTACTGTTCACACACGTCAGTGCTTTTTGCGACAAAACTGTAACGTAAGCTCTGATTAAACCATCAGCTGACGCTGTACCTTTTCAGCACCGCGGAGAGCACTGGTCTGTATACCGTGCAGATGGCGTCGGCTATATATACCCGCATGGAGCACCTCTGCAGCGTGGATTCACCACGACAGCATGAGTCACAGCATGGATAAAAGATTCAGCTCTCCGCACAGAATCTCTTCAGATGAGCATTTGAGATGCAAACCGAGACGTTCAATATTAGATACAAATGTCCTCGTTAGAGGAACGTGCAAGAGCATGAATTTGACCAACCCGTTATCTGGAAAGTTTAATGAGACGGAAGTGATGCATAGCCTGAACGATCGTCTTGCAGGATTCATAGAGAAAGTGCACCATCTGGAGTACCAGAACCATCTGCTGGAGAGAGAGATCGAGGAGATCAGAGGGAAAGTGAAACCCGCGTCTCGTTTCGAGGAGCAGTACGGACCTGAGCTCAGGAAACTGAGACAGCTGGTTCAGGATATCACTCATCAGAAGCATCAGATTGAACTAGAGCATCAGAATTTAGAGGACGAACTCTCCAATCTGAGAGGACTGCATGAGCGGGAGGCGCTGAGCAAATCGGAAGCCGAGAGCAACATTGTGATCCTCAAGAAGGACATCAGTGATGCGTATCGGGCTAAATTACAGCTGGAAAAGAAAGCGCAGGCTCTCGTGGACGAAATCGACCTTCTTAAGAGCAACCATGAAGCCGAGGTGTCGGATATGTTTGAAAAAATCCAAGATGCGCAGGAGACTGTCAAGGTGCATGAATTTGGCAACCCTGGCGTCACTGCGGCACTCCGCGACATTCGGGCGCAACTGGAAGGTCATACCGTGTCCGACTTCCAGCAGGTCGGAGAAACTTTCCGATCTCAGTTTGCAAGATTAACGGAGTCAGCTGAGACCAAGAGGGAGGCTTTAAAAGCGACCCAGCAAGAGATTCAGGAGTACAGGAGGTGCTTGCAGGCCAAGAACATAGAGCTGGACTGCGCTAAAGGCACCAGGGAAGCGTTGGAGAGGCATCTTCATGACGTCGAGGATCGCCACAAGGAAGAAATGATTCATTATCAGGTAAAACTTAAAAGTATAAAGTCATTTCAAAGCGTAAGTGTACGTGGTGTCCAGTAATACGAGTTGTTTCCCCTCTTGCTCCAGAACACAATCAAGGAACTAGAAAATGAGCTCATAAACTGCAAATTTGACATGTCTGGTTACCTGCGAGAGTACCAGGACTTGTTAAATGTGAAGATGGCTTTGGATGTGGAGATACTCTCTTACAGGTAAGTATTGCACTCATGTGACTTCAAGGTGGAATAGTACAAGTGACAGCCCTCATTTTCATGACAGTTTTTCAATTTTATTCTTATTGTCCAGCTTTTACAATATTTAATTGATGCTTTTTCTAAGCAAAAAGACATTAAATTCAGTGACTCATGTGAACAGTCAATGCTGCATTATGAAGCACACAAAGGCGTTAGTAATAAATAATTGCTTTTATTGCCAAGTGATGGAAGGAAATAAAATAAGACTGTATTTAAGACACAAAATGTCTTAAGTTTTTTGGCTGTTTGTTTTTGGGGTTTTTTTTGCATTTGTAACAAGTTTTTCTTGTGGGGAGTAAAATAAAAGCACTTATCAGTCACTGCAGGCAAACTCTGTTCTCCATGTTGCAGGAAACTTCTCTGTGGTGAGGAGGCTCGGCTCTCCACGATTTCAGACACCCCCATCTCTCTGCCCTACATCTACCACCAGTCCCCCACTTACACCCTGCCTTGCGTCAGCCGGCCAGGGGACTCACACAGACGAGTTGAGCCCCAGTACAAGTTTGTTGAGGAGATCATTACAGAGACCACCAGGGAAATTGAGATGTCAGAGTTTGAGGAGGCAGGATTTGAGGAGGTAGAGGTGGAAAAAGATGAGCAAGAGCATACCAAAAGAGATGGAGGGGGCAGTGAGAAAGAGAGGGATAATAAGGATGGTCGAGAGGAAGACGGTGAGCAGAAGTCTGATGGTAAGCAGAATCAAGTAGCATCACTAGGACATTCAGTGAATGGAGATGAGGCGGATGATGGAGAAAAAGGTCAGAAAAGTGAAGAGGAGTCAGAGGAGATCAAAGCAGTTAACAATGAAGGGGACAATGGGGTGGATAATGACAGTCAAAGCAAAGTTTTACAAAGCAAAGTAGCTGAAAATACAAAAGTAGAGAAAGAAGCTGTGA
This sequence comes from Acanthurus tractus, assembly GCA_029783725.1. NCBI lineage: Eukaryota > Metazoa > Chordata > Actinopteri > Acanthuriformes > Acanthuridae > Acanthurus > Acanthurus tractus. Next base: position 14,461,618 of record JAQNCA010000003.1, read on the forward strand.
TTACAATGGTAACAGTTCAGAGAGATGTCTCTGCAAAAGCAGTTGATTTAAAGCCAGATGTCCTTGGGGAGACTGAACTGCTGAAAAAATCTGATGATAGCAAAAAAGGAGGTGCTGAGAAAGAAACCTATGTGTCCGCTGAGGCAAAAGAATCAGTTGACGAGACCTTGGCCCGAGTGTCTAAAGAATCAGGCGAATCTCAAGGGCTAAGCAATGCTGTTCAAGATGAGGTTCACGCTTCAGAAACAGCTGAGAAAACCAGTGATTTTAGCAGTCTGCCTGTAGAGAAAGAGGAGCTTTCAGGAGAGGCCCAGGCAATATCAAGTGCTACAGACAAGGGTCAGGAAACAGAAAACAGTGTTGCAGAGTCAAAGAAAATCAGTAAATCTAAAGCTGCACAAGGTGAGGAAAAAGAAGCAAAAAGTATGCAAAATGCTAAACATGATAGCAATAAGGGCCAAGTTAAAGATTCATCTATTGAATCTAATGCAAAAAGTTTTCCTGAAGTGGAGGATGAGAAGCCAAGCAGTGGTGACGAAAGCCAAATGGTCCAAAGTGAGATGCCAAAGAAGACAACCGCCACTGCGGAAATCAAAGAGTCACGCGAGGAAACACAGGAATGCAGCCAGGTTCAGAAATTAAAGCTGTCAGAAGTTTCTGAGAAAACAAATGATCCTCAAGGTAAAACTGAGAAGTTGGAAAGCATAAAGTCAGATAAATAAAGGAGAAATGCAATTAAAGCCAGTGGGGGATATCTGGTTAGTTAGTTACCCTGAGTTTAATGAGAGAGAAATTGACACTCAAGTATCAGGGAAAGTGAAGCTAAAAACAACAAATGGCATAGCTACTGCTGATGCAAACATTTAAAGCAAAAACTGAGCAAAGCAAAGAAAGCTCAAAGCTGTAATTTCTCTTCAGAATGATTGTTTTAAAAAGAGAGAGCATGATTCTTTTGTTTGCAGCAGCCTTACATTTAAACTTTGTCAGTTTGTGATGTATTAAAACTTTCTAATTTGGTGAATGTCAACATGAATGTAAAAGATGCAAAGTCATATTTGAATTTGTGCCTCTCTTTATTTGCTTTTGTATGTGCTGAAAAATAAATGCAATGTCAAAGGGGCCTCAGAAGATCGACTTGGTGCTTTTGTGGAAAAAAGCTTCTGCTTTAAAATATACATATATACGTGTGTGTGTGTGTATCTGCATATGCAGATAGACGTTAATCAAACGTTAACACCATTAAAGAGCTGGAAGTGTACATCACAAAACCAAATCATTTACACCACACACCATCTTACACATCCAGGCATTAAAAAACAGCTCACCTTAAGTTATATTTTGTCACTCAGATGTATAAATATAGAAAAGGAGGTGAAGTGGTTAAATGCTTTTTTCATACTTTATTTAGATCTCTTTGTCCCAAAACAGGACAGCCAGTTGGCTTTAATTTGTCTCTTTGGATCATTCCTCATCTCCTTGGACAGTTGTTCAGTATTGTTATTCCAAATGAAGGATAGTTTGCTCACATTGGCTAAAATCTCCTCATTGTGAATTTTTTTATTAAGGAGTGATGCTTGTGTTCACATGAACAATTTCTTTGTGCTTTGCTGCAGTTTCTCTGATTCATAGGAAAATGTCTCCCCTGGTACCATTTAGCTTTATTTCCTTTACTGTTTCCATTTCCCGTTAGTGTTTTCCTCTTGCAAGGGTTTGAGCATACACAGCTGAGACAATAATAGCGTGCAGCCATGGAAGTATAAAAAAAACTATTTCAAAAGGAAGCAGTGCAGTGAAACAACACATACTCCTTCCCAAATTTGCATTTGCATTTCAGAGAATACTTGTGTGGTACATGAGCTTTGACATGTTAGAGTCTTTATATTTGATAGAGCTTAGACTCATTCAGAAACTGAGAGCATAGAGGACTAGACACTGAAAATTAAGGGACATTCTCAGAAGCTGCTTTAAGTTCTTACAGTTTTCCTTTATGCTAAAACATACTTCAACATGTCATATTGGCCACTAAGTGTAACTCACTGCTACTAACTATTAAAAGGTTAATATTGACCAAACAAGCTGGCCAAACAGTTAGTGGTACTTCAATATAACAAAAAAAAATGCCAGTTTATGGAGTTCAAAGACTTTATTGAAAATTCATACATACACATAAGGACCTCCAAGACTTCCTGTGGGCTCTGTCTCTGCCCAGTACAGGAAAGAACTTTCCCAAAAGTTACACCTCCTCTGGACAATGATAGTTTGGCATTACTGTGAACATTATTTATGAACCCACCAGTTGTCTGTTAGTACAGAATGAATAAAAACTAATTCTGCGTAGTCAGCCAAGTGTAGAGGCTTCCCTTAAACATACAGACTTTAAGCTACCCCAAAAACTGCCCAGTTTAAAGGGAGCTGTAGCAGAACAATTGAAAACCCTAATGGCTGACGCAAAACAAAACATTAGAGCTTCAGTATGTCCTTGTGTGCATGAGTAGAAAGTGTGCAGCAGTATTTAAATAAGAGCAAAAAAGAAAGCCTAGTGTACTTGACATGGTTTGCAGACAAAACTGTGGATGACAAAGGAATATCAGATGGTTGTGATTGTGATTTTAAGAAAAAAAAAAAAGGAGTGTCTGGGATTATCATAGAACCACTCAGACACGAACAGGTGGGGATTATATTGAATTTTCAATGATTTGGCAGTACTGGACAGAAATAATGACATGATGTACAAATAATGCCAACAGCTGTCTCTTGAACAGATGCAACTACAAAGTAAAAAGCAACAAAGGTAAAATATACCAATGGTAGAAGCACCACCTTGAAGTGGTATTCAACAAGTTAAGAGTTTGTTGTCGTAGCCTTTGAACAAATCCCTCCAAAGAAATCCCGTTGCTGGTTTGGGTTGGACATAAATTTAAGGCCAGATTCTTCTGATATTCCCTAGTCCCTTGCAGCATGAAGGAAGCTTAGGCTTCCAGTTCCAAGCCCAGACCCAGCTTGTGGCCTCCTGCGTTGATGTTCTTGCCATCGACCAGGCCAGACAGGGTGAGTTTGACACCTACAAAAGCAAGAGGAACCAATGTAAAATTGTGTCTCTCAAATTTGTGTTTTGAGACTCTAGAGAAGGAGCATTGACAGGTAAACTTAGGCTATTGAAGTGTTGCTATAAATACCTTCACACTAGGGGTGCGAATCTTTCACTCACAAAACGATCCGATTCAAATCTCGATTCACAGGCTACGATCTGATTCAGGGGCGATTCATAAAAAATAGTAAACGACTTGGTAAGATTCGATCCGATTTGGTTCGGTTCGATTCAATACAAATTGACAATTTAACCCCAAGTACAGGCCTTCTGAACATTTAACGTAAATTTAGACAACATAAACTTATCTGAGGTTTGATATCAAAAATAAAAGTAGTTATAAAACAAAAAAAGTTGCCTATTAAAGGCAAAAATTCAATTCAAAATTCAGAATTAGTGCTTCAGTCACTCATGTGAACTTCAGTAACTACAATAGCATATAGGTTTGTTGTACTTCCAGTGTATTTGATGGTCGCTCTACAAAGTTTGCAAACGGCCTGGCTTTTGTCTGGCTTTCCATTCTTCTTAAAAAATCCAAATGATTTCCAAACCTTTGATTTTAGGTGAGGAGCGCTGTGTATTTCATCCGCATCGTCTGACATGTTGCTGCCAGCTCTCTCCACACGGCTACACACACGCTCTACACAGCTGACGTTAGTACTCGTACAGGTAAAAGGTCAACACTGTAATCTCGTGAGAGTTCGCACGCCAAACCACTTTGGCCGAGCACAACAATGGCAGTTATGGGCCGCTGGAAACTCAGGAAACCGATTCGCGGCCGTAAATCCGGGCCATCGGACTGTTCGTAGTGCATTTTTACAGATCCAGGGCTCCATCAACCGATGCACTTGGATCTCATACGTCACAGACCGATAACCGATTCAAATCGGTTTATTGCTACACCACTACTTCATACAAGTCAAGTCATTTCTAGAGCAGCTGCACTAAACTGAGGGACTGTGCACAAGGACTTAAGTCTGTAATCTAGAAATGTGTCCTTAAGAATAGAGGTATAGAGCTTCTTTTAACTTGTATGTAAACACCTTTCAGATGCTTTGTACCTGTAGAAAACCAACTTACCTGGTCTAAGTGTCTGGGTGTACCCAACTCCAACAAGGCTGTTGTTGTTCACTTTAGCCTATAAAAGAGGAAAAAGAAAAGAAAAATCTAATCAGCTGGAGAAGATCAATAGTTAAATTTTTTGTCTCATCTGTCCCATTCTGAAAACATCTGCTGTGCTACTTACACTGACGGAGGCATCCTTGTCCAGCTGGTATTTGGCTGCAATACCAAAGCGTGTGCTGTTGCTGCCAGCAGTCCAGGCCAGGTTGACTGCTGTCTCCAGCTTGTCGCTCACCTTCTGGTAGATGGAGCCTCCAAACTCAGCTCCGTCATTGCTTTAAAGATCATAAAACAAAGGAGAGATCTCATGCTACAGGGAAAAAAAAATGGAACCTCAACTAACAAGGTGTTTAGTATGTTAATAGTCTTGCCATTAGCTTGTAGAAGCTAATTCTTTTAATTTATCTGCTTTAATTTAGTCAAATTTGG
>JAQNCA010000003.1:14471407-14485728 GCA_029783725.1 Acanthurus tractus
TGCAGGAGGACCAATAATATCCTTTACACAAGTATTTTACATGGTTGGTGTATTGTGAGTCATATAGACAGGGGATAGAGATTGAAGCTCCAGCCTTCACTGACACCTTACTGATTGTGTTTATGCTGTGAATTCCTGTAACAAGAACAAATGCAGTTGTTTATATTAGCTGTATTTCACATATTTGGCCATTAAAGCCCCCTTAATACAAAAATGGGTTATGCTAATGTAATTTACATTTCAAAGAAAATATAAATTCATTCTTAATCAGTTACATAATTTACCATGAACATTAAAAGGGCAAACATACAGATTGTAGCATGACACTTGTGATATACTGTGTATGTAATACTACCATGATACTGAAAGTAATTAAGCTGTAAATTCCTGCAACAAGGAAAAAGCCACACTTTGCTGTATATGCAGGTTATCGCATCCCTCTGTTATATCACCTACACACTAAAAATACTGAATTTTACTGTTGTTTTTATCTTTGTTATATTTACTCTTCAAATCATTTTTATATTTTGAGGACAAACTGGTATTACTCATCCTATTCTGATTGACAATAAAAGAATAACAAAATTATGTATTTATTTATTTAATCATGCCTGGTTTATCTGACTCAATCAATAGCTGTGGTGGAGCAAGTGGTTACATAAAATGCAAATGTGCCAATAAATAAACAAAATACAAGTAACTGTTGAAATAACTATTAGATTTATTCCAGTCATTGATTCCAGCTTGTCATCAAAATGTTGGTGATTACAAAGGTGTTACAAAATAAAATTTTGTAGCTTTGCGTTGTTTATGTTTTACAAGAATGCCATTCTCTAAAATACTCTAAAATCTTGAAAGTTGTTTTAGCTTGTTCTCTTGTTGGAACTTGCATCATTGTCCATCTGCTGATAAAATCAATATGCAATGCTGTATATTAAGCCACCTGAGTCTGCCATGCTTGCAACAAGCTGATCATGACAAGGCCAGGGACCATGTGCTAGAAATTCAACAATATTGTTCTTTGTTAAATCAGTAACTGATTGTACAGTGTAAAGCTTGTTTAGTGAATATGCAGTAAACATCTAAAAACTAGGTGGCAACCCCAAGGAAACATCTACATGAAGTTAATGTAACTACAATCACTTTCCAGCTGTTAAGTGCCCATTTTAAAACATTTGTTAGAAAAGTCAGCACAAGGTCATCCAAAAAAGGTATTTTAAGGAAGTCATCAACATAGTCAAATTACACAATATAATTGTAAAAGAGTGCTGGTACTCTGTGAAGAATTACATTTATCAGTAAGATTCCTGATATCAATACCATAATCCCTGCGACTGACCTTTAAGAGAAGTGAGGATGAAAAAAATCCTGAGATGAAGAGCCATTTCACTTAAAGAGCAGAGTCACACAGAGCAACATGCTACACCACTACATTGACTGACTGTACTTCCTTCTTTCCTGAAGATGCAAAAGTAACGGCTAAAATCTCTCCTCCCCCCTTTAAGACAGGTTCATTAAATTGGTTTACTTAAGTTTTAGGCTTTTTTTTTTATTATGCTTTTTTAATAATGTTTTAAACTCTGTTTCAAATATGAAAGTATTGTACTAGTAAATAATACAAACTTTGTTTGTTTGTTTGTTGAGTTACACAATTCTTTACATTGATGGAAAAGAGAATTAGGAATTGAAAAAAAACATGATAAAAAGTAGCTGAAGATGTAAATTTTGTCACTTTGATTACAAGTAATTTAGTCCGTTGGTAATAATGCCAAGTATGATACCATGCTCCAAGTAAAACTTGCAGTAGTCCTACTGAATAAGTCACTAAATCTACTCAAGATTGACTAAGATCACGATATAGTGATATTTCTTTAATGGCAGGGTTCTAACTTGATGGTTGGGATAGCTTTACCAGAGTAGTGTGGAATTATTTAAACAATTTTGGTCAAAAGGTCATTTAATAGCTTTTGGCTCATATTTTAAAGTGTTGTGTTCTTATACCATGTGTCAGAGAGTTAAAACTATATCTATTCCACAAAACACCTTTGATTTTAGAGTGTCAACCCATCACTGTAAACTCTTGCCCTCCTCAGTTAGTTCCTTTAAACATGTGCTTGTGATAAAAAAAAAAAAGTTTTTATCACACATTTTAATTTTAATTTTGTGCAGGTTTGCACAAAACAGCATCTCTGACTAAAGTCTCAAATGAGTTTAAAATGCTTTAATGATAGCTCAAGTAAAAATTTTGGCTGCGGTTTCTGGAGTAAAAACTTACCAAAATCTTATCGAATAGCAGGACAGAACTACTACATTATCCTCAACATGTTCCTTTTCAGGTAGCAAAATTCAAACCGGAGCTTAGACTAGATAACATTCCAACACACGTAAGTGGACACAACTCGATGCAAAGAGTGTTAAAATTTCACTTGCAAAGCATTAAGGCTTCACCTTCAAGAGCAAATCAATGTGAAGTGGACACAACTTGATGCAAAAGGTGTTATTTTACTTGCACAGCATTACGCTTCAACCTCAAGAGCAAAGTCAGTGCCCTAAACCATTTGACACCTTAAAAAAAAAACTAAATTGATATATTGGACATTTTTTATGAATCTTTTGTCAATGTGCTTGACAAATGCCGGACCAGTCTAATCTAAATTCGCTGCTGAATTTTGACCTTGGTTATGATAATCTTGTTTTGTGCGTCTGTACCCCTGGGCCTCGTGTTGTTTATTTTGTAAGTCTTAATACGTTGTTTTGTAATGAATACAGTTTTCAATAAAGTTTACATTAAAAAAAAAACGAAGCAGCTATTTTTTGATAAACACCAAATAAATACAAAGATACAGGACATGATATATGTATAGCTCTATATCAAACATAAACCCAGCACCGAGCTCTCTGTTCCGTCAATGTTATAGACCCATGAACAGTGCTTCTGTCTCCTGTCGACTTTTGATGACGTTTTTCATGACAACTTCGAACGGCTATGCAAATACAAAGCGACAGGAACATGATCTTATTTCGGCGCTCGGTTTGATTTCAGTTAATGTCGCAAAGTGGTCGGGGCCGTCAACTGACAGCTCCAACAACTAGTATTTTTTCGTCTTTACTGACCAACTCTCCTTTGGGCCGATGGAGTACGGAAAGGAGAGAGTGGTGGCGTTGGTAGACATGGACTGTTTTTACGTCCAGGTGGAACAGAGGCTCAACCCAGCTCTAAGGAACACTCCCTGTGTGGTGGCCCAGTACAAGACGTGGAAAGGGGGCAGGTGAGTTGCTGACACAGAGACGTCGTTTATTTGATCGATGCTACTGAAACAGCTATCGAAGAAACTGTCTCATAAAGCGGGATTGTTATCCTCAGCTTAAAACCTGAATTACAGCATTTAGCAAAACTCCTCAAGTCCCTCGAGTCATTTAAATGTGCCGACAGATGTTTGAGCCGAACGACACACTTTTAATACGCCGTTAAACGAAGCGTCACTGTAATAATCATAGAAACTCCACATTGTCAAAGGACCCCGACTGTACTGAAAGGTTTGAGTATACATTATAGAATTAAGATGCACCTAGCCAAAGTATTGTGAGTGATATTGGAAAAAAAATTAACAAAACAGCTGCAGGGAGAGAGAAATGACAGTACAGGACAGGAAATCTGTCTAGAATGACTAGATTTTTGTTAAAGTTAAGTCGTTTTACAAAAAAAAAAAAAACCCTAAGTTTTCACTCACCAGCTCTGTATTCAAATAACTAAGTCTTCCTCAGCACCTGTCACGGAAATCGTCGTCACGTGACCCAGTGGCGGGACTTTGAGGGGATGGTGACAGCTGTCTGGCTCTGTTCAAGGATGGTCTTTGCTTTGAACGGCCTCCTTGATCTTTCTCGTCACTGACATTTGGTTAATGGCTACGACTCTTTTCCTGGAGTCAAAGTCGTTGACCTGAATCCATGAGAGTAGACAGTGACTGTAAATTGTCTGTCTCCAGCATACAGTCTGTATTGACACACAGAAGACAGCACTCAGCTTGTGTCTGCTCAGTTGCATGGACCATTTAAATTGCTGTCTCTGTGTTAGCAACTCACCCGCCTTCATTTCTGGTTGACTTTACTATGAACATGCTCTCGGGGGGTTTGTTCACATGACTTGAAAACACTGTCTTTAACTGAATATGGTCCTCTGTTAGTATCATAGCTGTGAGCTACGAAGCCAGAGCCCATGGCGTCTCCAGGAACATGTGGGTGGATGATGCAAAGAAACTGTGCTCAGATCTCCAGGTGGCACGAGTGCGTGAGTCTCACGGCAAGGCAGATCTTACACTGTAAGTGCTGGCAATAACGGCTTAACTTCCACAGCTATTTGAAGTTCCTGAGATTGTGCCAGTAAACATTTATAAAGAGAATAACATAACCGCCTTTGTTGCAGTTACAGGGAGGCAAGTGTGGAGGTGATTGAGGTGATGTCTCGCTTTGCAGTGATTGAGAGGGCGAGCATTGATGAGGCGTACATGGATCTGACTGCTGCAGTCCAACAACGGCTTAAAAACATGACCGATATGCAAACTGAGCTTCTTCAGCTGAGGACCACCTTCATTCAAGGGTACCCACAAAGTTCATCTGAACAGGAAGCACCTGCAGAGGATGCTACTCTCAACAAAGGTAAGCTGTACCAAACTTGTAGTGAACAAATTACTTACCTAATTTTTTCTAGTGGTGGACACAAGATGCAAGTACTAAAAAGTGACACTTACGAAATCTGTGACATTTTCAATTATATTCTAAATATAATTATATTATTAAATATAATTATATTATTATAATTATATGTTATATTATTATATTTCTAAAAATGTCATGTTTAACTCCAGAGGAACAGAGGTCCAGAGGTCTCCAGCAGTGGCTAGCATACTTACCCGCCGCTCCATTAGGGAAGGAGAGCTCTGCAGAACTGCAGCTGACTGTGGGGGCACTCATTGTTGAGGAAATGAGGGCAGCCGTGGAGAAACACACAGGTTTCCGCTGTTCAGCAGGAATATCTCACAATAAGGTAAGAAAACTTCTCGTTTAACACTTAGAAACAGGGCTTCATATCAGCACCTGCCAACCCGCCAAATAAATGACACTTGACATTTGGCCTTACATCACTTTCAGCAGCCCGACAGGAGAAATGCTTCATGATGGAAGTGCAATTTTATAACTGAACTATGAGCAGGAAAACACTTTTACTCTTTCTGACTGTGTGTATATGTTATGTATTTTCTCTAGACATTTATTTATTCAGAGAGCAAAGAAGTCAATGTTTAACCCTGATTTTTAATATTATGTTGGTGTAATACTTTAAAGAGCACTTGGTGTCATTGCTGTGGTTGTCATTTATTGTCTGTTTTTTCCAGGTACTGGCCAAACTAGCCTGTGGTCTGAACAAACCTAACCGACAAACCGTTCTGCCTTTTGACTCTGTGACAGAACTTTTTAACTCTCTGCCCATCGGCAAGATGTGAGTTTAATGTTCTCTTTCTACTACATAAAGATTTATTCATCCAAACTACACTCATGTTCTGACATAGAATTGTAACTACAGAAGCTGACTAACCACACTCTGTACTGTTGTGTTACCTATTCCTCCTGTTTAGCCGTAACCTGGGGGGTAAGCTCGGTACCTCCATTAAAGAAACTCTGGGAGTAGAGAAAATGGGGGATCTGACTCGCTTCTCTCAGGCCCAGCTGGGACAGCACTTTGGAGAAAAGACAGGGTAAGATGAGTCTTGTTTAGTTTAGTGTTTATGATGTCAGACAGACACCATCATTATTTTTAGTAGAATAGACCTTGTGATTACAAAAAGACCATCTTTGTGATTAAAGTTAGGTTTAGAACAGCCCAGAGCAAAGATTTCTCCTGAGAGGACAAGTGTGTTTGATAAGGGTGATTCAGGAAAAAAACAAGACTTTACCTCTGAGCTTTTTATTCATTCAATGAATCTCTCTGCTTTGCAGCCAATGGCTGTATGACTTGTGTCGGGGGATTGAGTTTGAAGCAGTGAAACCCAGACAGCTTCCTAAATCCATTGGCTGCAGTAAAAACTTTCCTGGGAAGACATCGCTGGGTACAAAAGAGCAGGTGCAGCTCCTCGGTTTCTGTTTTCCCTGTGTTACACCAGGCTATAAACATTGTTTCTCTATCTTTTTTGTTTTTAGTCTTATATTTACTGAAACTGAAAGTGATGAAACTTTGAGAAAATGTAGCTGATCCATCTAGATGTGCAAGGAAAATAGCCTTAGACCCATCCTTGTAATATAAACAAGTGTACTATCTTTTATATAATTTTCTTTTTGGATGATTTGTAAGAATTTTTACATTTACAGTATTAATAAAAAATTAATAACCTCTGTGTAGGTACAATATTGGCTTCATCAGCTGGCCCTTGAGCTGGAGGAGAGGCTGACCAAGGACAGAGAAGTGGTGAGAAAAACCTGTGTGGTTGTGTAATATTTCTATAGTATTATCGCTTAATTCCTCAACTAAGTTTCACATTGGTTTCATATAATGTAAATATAACCTGGTTTCACATCAGTTTCTGTCATTTTCTTGCCATCTGACAGAATGGTCGAGTGGCCAAGTTGTTGACAGTTGGTGTACGTCAGCTTGGGGATAAGAGGGCAAGCAGCTTCTCTCGCTGTTGTGCTTTAGTGCGATACGAGGCCACAAAACTTTCCGCTGACAGCTTTGCCATCATAAAAAGTCTCAACACAGCAGGAAACCACCAGGCAGCGTGGTAATTAGAATATCATAACACACTGAAATAGTTTTAGTCAGTGGTTGAAGGAATTCTGTGTGATTTATTACACTCTTGTATCACTCTTGCAGGACTCCCCCCCTCACCCTGCTACACCTCTCAGCTAGCAAATTCAGTGATGCCCCATCAGCAAGAGGGATTGCTGGCTTTCTTTCCGGTGATGTCATTTCAACTCAGAGTGTGTCCTCCACCACTCAGTCCTCCACCCAGCCACCCTCTGAACTGAAAAATGACTCCACATGCAAACAACCTAGCACCCTCCAATCTTTCTTTCAAAAGGCAGTGAAGAAACAGAGACCGGAGGTTACAAATGAGGAGGAAGATGTTGATATAAGTTCCACAGAAGCTGTTACATCTTCCTCTGCTGCTGATACTCAGTGTGAGACAGCTACCAACTGCCCTGCTTCTTCTTTTACACCTTTCACTCAGTCTAAGAATGCTTCAGCAAGCCCCAATTCTGGCATTTCCTCTTTCTTTCACAAGAAGACTCTTGAAAGAAGCTCACAGGCCTCAGCCTCTACACTGAACAAGCCAGATGAAGGACGCAAGCTGGAGCATGTTGATAGAGAAGACTCTAAAAACACTATGGCTGCCGTGTCTGAATCACAGGCAAAGCAAAGCTCAGAGTTGACATCTCACCAGTTGCCATGTGAAGAGACAAAGGATGAACTGGGCAATGATCCAGAGTCAAATCAACATTCTACCAGTGTAGCAAAAGAAGACCTGTTGAAGTGTGAACGCTGTGGCAAGGAGGTTTTGGTCTGGGAGATGCCTGAACACAGTGACTACCACTTTGCCCTGGACCTCCAGAATTCACTCTCTTCATCCACAAGTTCTGCAACCACATCTTTCCCTTCCTCCGCCGTCTCGTCTTCCCTGTCTCCTCTCAGAATAGGGGCAACTAGCATAGCCCAGTTGTCACGGGGAAAGGCAAAGTCCAGGGGTCAGTCAGGACCCCAAGCAAAAAGGCCTCGCTCTCAAGGAAAAGGCACAGGCACTCTGGATTCTTTTTTCAAGAGGAGCTGAAGACACACTGAAGAATTGTATGTTCAATTTCGGTAAAACACACGTTTTTATTATGTCCTAATGATCAAGGCAATGTTATGAGAATTTGTACAAATTTTAGGAAGTGTTAATTTATGTACTTTGTTTCACATGCTCTTATTATGAAAGGAAAGGCAAAACTTTTAAGCAGTAATTTTGAAACCACAGTAAATTAAAGATATTTTTTTTATACTTTGTGACAGTGCATATTATGTTGTTGTATTCTGATGTGCCAGCAGATGCCACTGATGAGTCAAACACAGAGCAGAAGTCCTTGCTTCCTTGATTGTAAATATGACAATTTTATAACTGAGGAGGTGCATTAAAAGTTAATTTCGAATGAAAAAAGTGCAAAAATGCTGATTGCTGGTAGAATAAATAAAATTGCACCATTGTGCGCTTAATAATCCTGTTCTGTTTACACCTCTCTCAAATGATGATCCTGTTGTTCTGTAGTGCCTTTGTATGATATGAATAAGGAAGTTGCTCTTACATTTTCTTGCATCAGCTTGGGATCTGATAAGAAGGAGCACTGCCATTAAAATGAAACCAAACCTTTTGAAATCTCAATTTTGTGCTGAGTCATGGCTCTGTGGCAAATTAGTCATTTGAGAGAACACTGAGAGTGTAATGACATGGTTGATAACTCTGAGCAATGTTGTATTTTACTTCAGAGACAATAACACACAAGACATCTTGCAAAGAGACAATAAAAGCTTTATTCATGTACATCATCATACACAAATTAGATCTGTACATAAATATTGCATTTCACCCAAATAATGAAGATATTACAACTTTGATTAAAGTAAAACAGGTCTTCAACTTGATTTCAAAAAGTGAGGATGTGTGTGTGTCATTAAGAAAACTGGAAAACAGTGAAAAACGTGTTTGAAATAATTGTAAAATCTGGAACTGCTAGAAACCTATAAAAACTCCTCAGATGCATTAAAACAAACACCTGATATAACTCTTCATAAAGGCTTTTAAATATTTTGGTTGAAATGCTTTCTTAGTTTTCCTCTCTGAGTGCACACAAACTGCATAACAAGAAAATGGGTGCGATTAAACAGCACACATTTCCGTCATCTTGTGTTAATTTCAGTCAGACAACAATCTATAAGTCACATCAACATGCAGTCTTCAGATAACACTAACAGGGGCCTTGTTCGGAGAGTAGCAACTGACATTCATTTTCAGAGATGTCTTCTAAATATCAAAAGCTGTTTAAATGAGTAGCACCATTTTGACATTTGAAGTTGTAAAACTTTGGGTGTAATGGAAAGCTACTCGAACAGTAGTTCCACCAGGCACTGTGTTAAACCCCTTCAAAGTTAGCGACATCAGTAACTGAGGTGGAGAGATGACATCAAGTACCCCAGACTTCATTGCTTTCTAACAAAGCTACATCAAAGGCAGCTGCACACACCACATAATTGATTATCAAACACAACCCATTGATAGAAATAACCCTTTTTTCCCTTGAACCTCCCTCCCCTCCCTCAAAAAAGTCAGCAACAGAAACCTCCAACGGAGTAGTTCTGTGAGAGTGGAATGCTGTCTAATACTGACCTGAGTAACTAAAGCACTTTAAAGATAGGCAGCGAGATCATTGTCATCTCACTGAGGCAATAATTGTGAATAAAAAAACAGAGCAATTTTTCACAAATACATGTGTCATAAAACCAGTTACTGGGTGATTAAGAATGTGACTTATCTTGGCAGGCTGACATACAAACTCTTCTTACCTTGCATACCTCACAACGCTCTACTTTACCTTTTTAAAGTGCCCTTTCAGCCATTTAGCTTGGAGATGGTTTAGCTTATACAAAACTTACAAGCTGCATCTTAGAACCACTAAAGTATCTCAGTGCTTTTATAGTATCTTACATATTAGCGGCTACTAAGAAAAGGGTTTGATTGAAGATCATTCAAATATAGAGAGAGATCACACACCTTTCATTATCACTTAGGCACTATACTTGAGACACAGACAAGCTGTTGTGAGGCAATGACAACCACACTGGTGATACAGGTTGCACCTTAATGTTTTAACATCTTATTCTGGCAACAGTCGAGTTTGTAAACGATTATCTGCCAAAAGTATATCAACACTGGCTTCTATGGTTCAGTGCAAGTGTGTGTCTGCATCTTTTTCTTAAGAGTGTGTTAGGAGTGCATTTAGGTGTAAACTCTAAGTAGCACTTCACCATGGGTGTCAGAAAACAGTTATGTAGTTACCACTTATAGATGCATTGCAACGATGTGTTTTTAAAAGTTCAGTATCACTTTGGTACTGCTAAGTTAATGTGCTAAGAGAGGTGGCTGTTAGTGCAACGCTCTTTACACCTCAACACCGGATAGCAAACTAAAATATTAGAAGTGTTGTTTTTTTTTTTTTTTAAAAAAAAAAAGAAGGCTGAAGAGAAAAAATGAGGAAGATGATGACAACAAGGCTTTGGAAATGGGTGATAAAACATAAAATGACATGAAAAGGATTTATTGCACAGGATAGAGGGCAGAGTTGCCTTCAAATAAAGCAGGAGGTTTTATGTAAAGCACCTTGTTTTTGGGTGGGACGGTGATTTCTGTCATATTTCTTCGAGGAACTTTATACTTCATCCTCCTCACTTTGGGATGGCCGGTACTGGGTGATGGGCAGCAACTTGGTGACATGGCCAATGCCTTTCGTTACACCCTCTCTGAAGAGTACCTTGGCTCCCACCTTTAGATACTCTGGGTGCTTTATGAATTTGAAGAGGACCACAGCTTTCTCCCCTGTCCTCAGCTCCTCCTTTAATAGTGATGTATCATAACAGAAAGAAAAGATAATTAAGATTAAAGATATAGGATATCATGATATAATGGAATGAAAGTAAAGCTTTTATACACAGAAAACAAATTTCAGAGGAACATTAATAGCTCGGTGGTTTAACTAACCTTGCCATACACAGCTTCCACAGTGGCAGTCTGTCTAACATTGCCGATGTGCACAGTAACCTGGAAGCCCTTGTGGAAGGTCTTGGCATGGAAAAGCAGCACAATCTCGGCCTCAAACATCCAGCAGATGGTAGGATCCATCTCTGGACTCACCATCACCATGCCCTGTAAAT
This sequence comes from Acanthurus tractus, assembly GCA_029783725.1. Lineage (NCBI taxonomy): Eukaryota > Metazoa > Chordata > Actinopteri > Acanthuriformes > Acanthuridae > Acanthurus > Acanthurus tractus. Next base: position 14,482,356 of record JAQNCA010000003.1, read on the forward strand.
GCATTTTAATGAAAAAATGAGGGATACGCTTTCTTCTAACTTCTGAGACAGGTTTACAATATAGAGAAAATGAGCCTGACAAATAGGCACCAACACTGGGAGTCTGACCTTTCGTAGCAGTGACCGATCAAAATTGCCCAGAGCGAGTGTGGCAGCCTGGCCAGCTCTGAGTACCCTACAAGCCGAGCGATTCCTTTGGATGCTCCCGATGGTCAGTTTGTGGAAGTGGCCTGAGTCTGTGGGACCTACAACAAGATGATCTCCCTCACGGCAAATACCACTGCATAATCAAAGAGAACAGCGGTTCTCAGAGAAGCCATGCTAAACAAACACACAGAATACCTTAATTTGAATATAAAAAAACAGAGTAATGTTTTAAACACACTGACCTGTACAGAGTACCTCCCACCACAGTCCCCACCTCTGGCACTGTGTAGATCTCATCCACCTGTAATGATGCACACCACTGTCAATCATATCAAATACATGTATTGATTCTTTTTTTCACATGGCATCTGAAAGTGTGTATATGTGCCAACAGATTGTTTGCTAACACAAATCTCATCCTATAACTACCTGAAACTCTGTTAGCTGTTGCATAAGTTCTTCTTGCTCCTTGCTGTTGCTAAGAGGAGGGATGATGTTGAAGAAGACCTTGAGCAAGTCTAGACTCTCTCCAGACACACTGGACAAGGTGAAGATGGGTGTGATGCTGCCAGGGAAAGCGCAAGCACACAATGAGAACACACAGATGTCACTGACTAGTCTCTATTTCCACTGTTTTAAGAGTACCAATAACTGCAAAACATTAAATGGTTTATGTTTATGCTCAGTTGTGTACATTTAGTTGTTTCATACCTAGGTGACTGGGCAAACTGCTGTGCTGCTGTGACGGCATCATCTGTACTGCCTACAACTATGGGCACCTTGTTGCAGCCTGGTTGCTTAAGAACACGCTCCAACTGCCGCACTGTGCGCTCCACTGTGGCCCTCGTACAGAGGTCCACCTTACTGATGACGATGAAGATGGGCACCTTCAGGGCCATGGCAAGTCCAAGATGCTCCCGTGTTGTTCCAGCTTGGAAAGAGAAAGGGAGAATTTTTAGTGAGGTCAACTTAAAGGCTTTCACCCCACTGAATCTGCTCATTCAGAAGCACCTTGCTCCTGCTCATAAAGCTATTCTCTTCCTTGAGGGAAACGGCTGCTTTGACCATAGATAACACTGCTTATCTGTGAGCACTTGATGTGAGACTGAGGGTCAAGAGACTATTTGTGTAAACTGATAAGACCAGGTAAAAAATTACCATGATGTATGACTGTTCTGCCACAGGGATACATAGACATCATGGCAGTTCAGGAAGATTTGACCACATCTGGTAATTATGCCAACATTGCTCTCTTGGTTGTGAGAGCCAAACTCATCCTAACACAGTGACTTGTCACAGGCAGCAGTGTTTTGGAGACATTCATGGTGGATCTATCTACCCCCCCCTCTCAACCCAACCAGTGCCGTCAGATCCCGCCCACCTCTGACTCTGGATTTGGCCGAGGTTTCTGCCTGATAAAAGGAAGCTTTTCCTCGCCACTATTGCCAAGTGCTTGCTCATGTGGGAATTGCTTTCAATTGTTGGGTTCCATAAATTTAAATATAAATGTAATGATAGAGTGTAGTCTTGACATACTCTATATGTAAAGTGTCTTGAGACAACTTTGTTGTGATTTGACGCTGTATAAATAAAATTGAATTGAATTGAACTGAATTAAATGTCTTGGTTTGGATACAGGTCTGTACTTGGCTTACATCATTAAGGAGTTCAAGGACACTGACCAATAACACAAACACTTGCAGAAACAGACCAAGGCTCAAAATACCCTGACCACTTGTCAGCTGAGCAGCGGGTTGTTTTGCACGCTGCATGTTATTTTGGTGCATCCAAGGTGAAGCCGCATGGGAAAAAGCAAGATTCCTCATCCCATTAAAAGGTAATGAGTGAAGCGGAGGTGCCAAAATATCTGGTAAGGCATCACAGAATGATGAAAGATGATGGCCTGTCCTTTGGCTTGTTGAGACACAAACTAGGACGATGCATATATGTTACAGAGATCTATTACTCTGTTTCATAATTAAAGCTGCCACTCTTGGGTTGCAGACACTGTGTCCCCTTTCTGTCTGTTGCATAGCTAAGGTGGTCTTCATTCTTGACCCCATTTCCCCGCCTGCCTGATTTTAGAACAGACACCCATACAAACACAGCAATACCTACTGCGCCATAAAGACTGGTACAGACAGATAGAGAATTATTAAAGTTTGTTTCAATTTTTCTATGCAATGTACTCATGGTTCAGTTTTGTCTGACTTCATATTTATGCCCCTTTCAATGTTAAAATGTGGACAGCATTTTGCATTATTTTGTATAGTAATAATAATAATGATAATAATAATAATAACAAAAAGATTTTCAAAGATTAGATTTTCAAAAAGATTAGGATAAAGTTAACCCACTTTCCTAGCCTGGTGGTTGCATTTTACTACTAAGATAATGTAAACAGCATACTTCAAAATAGGAGAAAGTATACACTCAAAACAACCATTAAAACATGAAGACTCCCAACCTCACAATAAACAACAGCTGACTACAGTCACCTGAATAATTTAGCAGGCTGTGAGCTTAAGTGCTGAGAGCCCAGGTTTCATTAATTTACCCTTGACTTCTGTAAAAGTAAAATACAACTAAATATTTCTTAAAAACCTGGTGTGTAATGGTATTGCTTTGAAAGCACAGACATTCTTTCCAGACTATCATGAGCTTGTGTGCGGTGCGTTCTTATCTATACGCACATGCTGTGCCTGTCAGAGCCCCCCCTCCACATCCAGGCATGTGGCAAAACTTGTTTTGATACAGGTCAGGATTGCTGAGCTGCCTAAGACACTGAGTTAAGGTTGCTGTCTCGCCTGGTGGCATGGGTTTGTTTTCAACCTCTGACAAACATTTTCAGTCCTACAAACTAAAACGTATCATGTTCTAGTTTTACAACAAGAAAAGTAAATATTATGAGCTGCAAATTGCCACAGAAGAACCTTGTTTACCATGTAAACAACAGAATACAATTATTCTTGAAAGAGGAAACAACAGTTTTTGTAAGTCAAGGACTTAAAATGTTGATGGAGTTCAGTCTAAACTGACCTGCTTCTTCAAGATATTCTAGATATCCCATCAAGGCAAATGACAAGCCTTGCCTCTATGCAAAAAAAAAAAAAAAAAAAAAAAGATAACGCCTACAAGTATTTGGGGCATAACTTTGTGCTCTTTGTTCATAGTCAGCAATGTTGACATGCACAGTAGCTTACTGACCCATCAGCAGCTCTCAAGC